>JAMAHJ010000005.1:0-600000 GCA_023627475.1 Aspergillus sp. S3505
TGCTCTTCTGCAGCAGTGGGTCTCATAACTCCATCCAGCTCCAGATCCTTGTAGAGCTTGTTTCGTTGGTGTCGCCAAGTATTTGTTCAACGCTTGAGCCTTTTCACGTAATATGATGTTCCCACGTATTTCCTTGAAGAAAAAGAGCATGAGAATGACCAGAGATCCGGCCGCTATGGCGTGGAAATAGTACACCCAACGCCACGATATGTGGTATACAATCACACTGGATATAAGCGGAGCAAGACCGGTGCCAAAAAGTGCGCCTCCAGAATATATTGCCATTGGAGTATTTCTGTCCTCCGCTCCGTAGAAGTCACTGATTACGCCGCCCACCACAGTTGCGAATGTAGCTGGTGCGGATTAGCACAGGTGCTTTAGGTAGAGGGAATTCGTAGGTTATTCGTACATGCGCCCACTCCTTGGATCAAACGAGCAACCAGAAGCCCAGCAAATATGCGAGTGCCACCACAGGCGACGATACTCGCTGTATATCACCCAGTGATTCATACGTCAGTCCTTAGTCCTTAGTAGACCTGGGATATTCTTCCTACCGGTAAATAAAATCCCACTTGCGACGAAGACAGGACGACGCCCATTAACCTCGGAGAACGGTGCAATTACCATAGGTGTCAGCGCAAACCCGATACAGAAGATTGTGATTCCTAGGTTGTACACCACGCTGCTTATGCCCCATTGATTCGACGATTCTTCCGCTGCCGGACTAATCTCACCAGTGGAATAACCAGCTATCGCTGTCGAGATACATGAAATGCATGCCAACATTGACTTGCGCCATTTTGGCCAGAGATACGGGGAAGTATATTTCTTCAGACACGGCTGTTCTGGTGGTGGTAGTTGTCCAGGTCCCGGGGGCAATGCAATTCGCGGGGTCGGGAGGGCCGTATGGAAGTCAAGATAGAGATACTTGATCTCCTGTCTCGAGACATCCTGGCACTGATCCCGGTCTCCGGTTGGACTGCTGTGGGAGGAAACAACCGCTGGCATTAGGAGTAAAGGGTCTCTCCCGGTGACTACTGGGTGGCGACTTTTGCACGGTGATGACGGCAAAAACATTTCATTTGCTTTGTCTGGCATTCTGGTAATTGCGTTCCTCGCCTCATTTGACTCTTAGAGAGACAAACAAACCCAGGGATCATAAACAATACCCTTCCCGAAGGCTGGCAAATTATTCTTAGTGCCGGAGTCAGTATTAAACAATATCCAGTGCAGTAGGATGGGTTTCATCATCGACAATTGAAACGCAATGAAGAACATCCTCATTTCTTATCCTTCTTCTCCTTTTTTTTTGGGTTCCAAGTTCGAAATACACAAGGCCTCGGGATATTTTGCCATTATCCCACTGGGCATCACATCTTCCGTCGATTATTGGAGGCATCTGATGTCAAGGCACTCAATTATCCTTAGAATATATTGACGGAAAATCTATAGATCAGAAGGGCCTGGGAATATTGACCTCTGTCGCAAAGAGTCTTTGACATAGCTATCCCTCCTTCGCTTGAAATTCGCATCGCAATCCTCGAATCTAGTATTCTCTGGTCCAGTAGCAAGGTATTTCGAAGGTTCTCAACCCTAGATAATGTAGTACGCAATATCAGCCTTGCTTCGCTGCAGCATCACATTCCATGATTCTAGCTTCGGGGGGAGAGCCTTGCGTTAGAGCCGATGCATGCAAGTGCCGCATCCTGCATACGTTGATTCTCATTGATCTTGGCGCCGGTGAAGAGGGGTGACTAAAGCAACCTATGATGATTATTCACGACAACCGTAGATGATCCTGCGTCATACACATCATCATATTTTGCTGCGCCTGCATGCATGTGTTGGATACACAGATGATAAGGGCGGAATTCTACATTCCATGCATGAAAACCCGACCGATAGTCGAGAGATGAGGTCAAAGGACAGTAATTGAGATAGTCGGTCAAAGATAACTGTTGCAAAAGAACATAGCTTTTTTGAGCGGCCGTACTTGGACGATGGGTTATTTAAGGGTCCTTTCGTCCCTTCAAACAGTCTCCCAGTTCGCAACATCAAACTCCATCCATTGCTTCTTCTTCAATCCTCGAAACAAAACTAAAGAGTCTCTCCAACATTTCCAAAATGGCTATCATTGAGCGTGTTACCCTCTTCAAGATCCCTAACGACGATGACCGCCAGCGTGTCCTTGAGCAGTTCAAGGTCCTGGTCAAGTCCGCTACCAAGGTAAGACTTCTTGTCAAGATAACAGATGCGTTCCGAGTGCTAACGATGGTCTTTCCGAATCGGTACAGGATGGCAAGCCCTACATTACCCACGCCGCCGTCGGTCCCTCGTTCGATGACCCTCGTACCCACGGCTACAACCTGTCCGTCAAGATGACCTTCCAGTCGCTTGACGACATGAGATACTACGACAACGACTGCGAGGCGCACAAGGCTCTCAAGGCTGTTGCTGTTCCCGTCAAGGAGGACCTGTTGACTACTTACTTCGAGTCCGTGGTCTAAGTTATGATAGTAGCTAGCATTAGATGATCAGGCGGGTCCTGCTCTTGGTGAAACAGAATGAAATGACGTATTCTTATTTATTGCTTCTCTTCTCGTAACGTTTTACTTCCAGGTGCGTAACTCGGTGGATAGGGCTGATGGTATGAGATAGACAAAGTGGTCGAGTCTTGCGTTGCGTTTTATAATTTGCCAATCCCATTTGGAAATAGTGGACTTCATCTATTGTTGATTTGCCCAGAAGTAGGGAAGCAATTAGAAGACTAAACTCGCGAATTTAAACTAGACTTTCGCGATATAAAACGTTACAGCACTTTCTTCTTCCAAAAATGACTGGCTATTCCATTCTCTATTCCTTCTATTGTTATTATAAAAGTTAATGACATTCAACACAGAAACGGTTTTCCTTCCCAGATTCTTTGGGGTTCCCTTCCCCACAGTTTTCCCCCGACCAACTCTTCGCAACTCCGGCGAGGTATTTCCGGAAATGCCCTTGTTGTTCTGGAGACGCATACGACCTGACCACTGTTTCTAATACAGCGTCTGTGCTAACCTCGTTAAGTTCCTTTTGCTGTCCGCCCTTGACTTCCTTTGTGTCCGGCTTGTTCGCTGTCCGCAATGCCTTGGGAAGGTCCTTACCCCGGGCAACATGGTCCACAAGATCAGCGGCTATATCCACCCCAAGAGCACAGATACGATTCCGGGAGTCAATCATTGACTGGGAATACTCCGCCGAAAGCGTGTGGAGGTCGAACTGGTCTCGATCACAGCAGTCCTGCATGTCATGCAAGCAATACGGGAATCGATCGGCGTTCAGACTGGCGGTCGAGTGCAGGTTTAGTAGCCTACGTGGCCAGGCGAAATGGTTCTGGATATCCGTCGACAAGTGGCGAGTTGTCGTGCAGTCGAGGGAAAGCCCAACGTCGATATAGTGTTTGTGGAGGGCTTCCTCGGAGGGGGCGAAGTCGACGTCTTGTACGAGTATTCCATATGTCGATCTCATCTGGTCAAGCGAGAGACACTCAGCGCCATTCTGAGGGGTATCTTTTAGGAACGGTATGACGTGTTGCTTCATGAGGGCCTTTTCGAAAAATGCAAGCTGTCGCGCACGGACTGATGCGCTCGCCCCGTTGGCGGGGCTCTTTCCTGCGGGCAGCACGAATAAGAACGGCATGTGGCCTGCAGCAAGAAGTCGAGGGACCAATTTACTAGCCGTGATATGGGAAAAGGGGTCACTCCGGAGGAAAACAGCAACGTGCAAGGGTCGCGCCAGAGGCTCCCCAGTCAGCGAATCGGCAAGGCGGGATGCATGCTCGGCAATGCGGTCGACAGAACTCACATAAAAGTGAGTACCCTGAGTGAACGACCCGATCGTGTATAGGCCAGGAGATGTTGAAAGCGTGTCGAAGTTCACAACGAAACCGCCCAGCGGGTGGGGAGTGGCCATCCCCTTACGCATCGTAGCCTGGATAAGCGGCGACGGAGCGTGAGTGACCCGACACTCTTGACCAGTAGCTTCGACCACATAGGAGGCTTCGATTTTGCCATCGGACGTGTTCGCAATGAAGCCGTTCCCGTTTGACTCTATTTCTCGCCCTTTGACGACTTTCAGCTGGCCTCGCTTCATCATGTTCAGAATCTTTTCCGCGTTCTCAACAGGCATTCCGTGTCGGTACCGCATCCAGCAGCTGTAGAACTTGTCATAGAACAACTTTTTATCATGCATCTCAAGAGAACGCCAATAACGCTCGACTAGCGGGGCCGTACTGCGCAGGACGGTTTGCCATCCAGCTCTGCCCTCCTGCGCATCTTTGATATCGGATTCCAGCTCCTCCATTGGGCAGTCGTGATTCTGAAGTAGCCAGCTCCAATCGTTCCCGGCCAAGTGCGAGACCTCCTCCATGATACCGCTCATGAGACTGGCAAAAGAAGCACCCACACGCGCCGGGGCATGAACGTGTTTGGCGAGAGTGTAAAGATTGTACCGACGCGGGAAAGGAACGGGTGGCCCCTGGACCTTGGGCAGTCGACCACTGCGCGACATAAATGTGATGGCACCGCGGTGACCACTGTCGACGAGGGCATTGGCGGCGTCAATAGCGGACAGGCGAGATCCGAGAATGATGACGGGGGCGTCTGCCGGAATCGACCTCAATCTGGATGTGGGCCAAGGCGAGGAGAAATAACCCGGGAGGTGACTCAGGTGAGGGTTCGCTGTGACAGTGAAGTTTCCTACTGCCAGCACAACGTCCTTTGCAAACAGGGTTTTTGCGTTCTTTTCGAGGGTAAGGGTAAAGGTGCCGTCGTCGTCGCGGTTGATGTCCTGGACTTCGTCCTGGATAAAAGAGATTTCACCCCCCATCTGTCGGATATCTTTCACGGATTGAGACCACATCGCGCGGAGATAGTCTCCATAATCCTCACGGAAAGGGTACTGTTTCAGGTTCGGATCATTTTTCCACTCGTTGAAATGATTGGGGTTGTCCGGATACAGCCCCATTGTTGGTTTGGTCATATTGAGGATCGTACCAGCACAAGCAGGCGAGTACGCCAATCCGGGACCAGCCTCCTCATTTTTCTCGACCAGCGTAATCTTTCTCACGGGCTTTCCGGAGCGAAATCTCTTAACGAGCTGAAGGATGACAGCAAGACCACTGGCACCGCCTCCGATCACCACGATGTTTTCTGTGGACGAAGCGGTCCGACTAGGCATTGTAGAAGGCATCTGACAGCTGCAATGAGAAGGGTATCTCTGAAATCAATCAATTAAAAAAGCCCTTTTATCGAGAAAAAAGAAATGAATGAATGGTTTGTTGACTGTGGCAATACCATGATAAGACATGGCCGACAATATATACTCCATGCTATGTGCTCTACGTGCAACTTCCATTCTGCTATATCAACATACCGACTAACTGGGGCCCCTGCATAAGCGAGTGCCGGTCCGTTGATGTGGATGGCCGGTGAAGGACAGATCTTAGATCGAGAGTAGATCCCTTACATGCTACTTTCATAATTGGAGACGACATGATTTTCCGTAACCAAGGCATAAGGGCATGCATACGTACTGCATACAGCTAGTGAATTTCTTGGCTCAGCTATACTATAGGTGTGGTGTTCCACCCCCGGCATACCAATTAGACAATACCAGCAGCTCACATGGTGCTATGGAAGAACACCCCGGAGACCCCCGTTCGTTCCGTTCTTGCCAAGGCCTGCTGTCGAAATATAGTACATCGATTAGAAGGAGCACGGCATCTCCTTGCTGGGAAATGACATCAGTCACAGCTAGCCACCGATTGTCGGCAGGATGATCTTTTCTATTTGTCTTCTCTCGTTTCACCCACCATGTATATAGGAGGGTGAGAGACGGGATTGTCGGTCTTGAATCAGGGAACAAGGGAGTTCTTGGCAAGCTCTAGAAGGCTGCACAGCAGTTGGTTATTGGAAAAGGAGGGCATGTCGGGGTGCATAGTACGCGTCAACAAATTCCTCGACCTTGCGGAGCCAATGTTGCAATCAGACCGCAATTAGGAAGGGTCAAGACGAAGGTGTGTCTTTATTGTCGGCTTGGCATATAGGAGCAGCAAGGCAATGCGCACTCGTATGGAAACGATCCAGTGATCGATTCTGTGTTGAATCATCGTCGCCACGGACTGAGAATGTGGTCTGAGGCTTGCGGCGATGGTGGTGACGATAGCGCAATTGGTATGCAATGCTTTCAAATATGCCCGGAGTAGAAGCATTTGACAGACTTATACTATATACTGCAGAGTAGTGTGGACTCAATAATCCGTGTCAAGTTTTAGGGTTCTTAATTAAGGTTCCGCCCGGTTACCGGTCCGTGATCGGCCTGGCATAGAACAGACATACGAAAAGATAAACCATCCATTATACTACTACTACTACTATTAGAAGTCACTAGCTACAATAAGTTATATGAAATGAAGTAATTCACAAAATGACAGGCAATCTGCGTTATTCACAGGGCGGCGACCGAGATCCGCTTAGCGCCGGCGTTTCCATTCAGCATCGTTGCACCACTGGAGTTCCGTAGATGGTTTTGGTGCTCTAATTCCTCCTGGACATCAAGGCTGAATCGACGAGGACGATGCCACACACCAACATCGTCATCCATCGCAGACACATCCTGCGACGCGGGTGCTGAGATGTTGAACTTGGTCGACAACTGCTTCACCAATTCGGAATACGCCTGGGTCTCGCCAGCTTGGGTTGAAGATCCCTTCTGCAAGCGAGCCTGAGCGCGTCTGAGAAGCTCCAAGTGCTGTGAAGAGATTTCAGCGGCGCGATGGTCATACACCGCATCACGGTCGTTGAGCAGTTCGTTCAGAGCGGTTTCGTGGAGCGCGACCGCGGAGCGATAGTTACCAGACGCCGTGTACATTCCGGACAACAACGTAGTCATGTCAAAGGTAACGGGGTCACAGTTACCCCAGACGTGACGCAGATTGTAGCAGATATCCCGACCGAGTTTAATGGCAGCGTCGACGTTGTCCCGGCAGTAACGAGTTTCCACCAGACGACGCCCGATCCAGACGACGACATTGAGAGTCCATGTTCGCTGGACGATACGAGAGGTCCAAAGATCGGTCAAAATAACCTGGTAAAACCGATCAGTAAACAGTATCAAGCAAACATAAAGACGAAATAAAAACATACCTCCAGATCCTCAAACAGTTCATGCTCTCCCAAGACCGTAACCAAGTCATTTAGTTCAGCGAATGGCAATTCCGAGAACTGAACGTTGATGTCCTTCGCGTTCGTCATGATCTCCTGCAGGAGCAGCTTGGACTCGATCGTCATATTCCTCGCAACCTTTTCGTCAGTGCACTTGGCGGTGTGATAGCCGCTCAGGTACAAGCAAATCTTGATCGAAGCGAGGATGCTCTCATAGGTTCGGAGGCCATCAGTCAAGTGAACAAAGGAATGGAAGGCGCCAGCCAAGTCGGCGGCTTCCTGGAAGCGCAAGCTATCGCATAGGCTCTTGACTTCGTGAACAGTAGCCGCGATAATATTCGTGTTGTAGTCCTCGTACAAGACCTCCCGGCGGCAGATGTTGTAGAATTGGCGGATGACGTCCTTTTGCTGGAGATGCGAAATCGACAGAGTGTTGCAGAAATAGGTGTACAACTTCGACTGGGTCTGTCTGGCAGCAGTTGTCCGTTTCTGCTCAGTCTGCACCCGGTGGAGCTGCTCACCAGACGCCAACGTTGGGACGAGATCGTGGCTCGACAAGCTCTGGTCGAAGGACCCGAACACGGAACCCTCCTCGCTAAGCTCATCCAGGATCTGGCTGAAAGACTGGCGGTTCCTAAAGTATTCTTCGAAAGCAGCAACGAATACGGCGGGCTGGTATGTGTTCAGCGACTTTTGTGACTCGGGGCGCTCGTACACCACCTGCTGGCGCAGTGCGTCGATCAAATTGTTGCCCGCGTCGATATAGCCGCACTCCAAGTAGATCTCCGCCAGTCGACGAGCCCGGTCCACCAGCGTCTCCTGGTGATCGGTGACTTCAATAGTCTTGTTGGCGTGGGAGCGCAAAATACTTGCACCGCGGTTCCAGGAGTCCGCCGAGTCCTGTAAAGCATAGAACAAGGCGATTTGACGCAGCCACGATAGAGCGGAAGTGGACAAATGACCGTGTCGTTGCTTCGCCAGTGCCATTTCCTCTGCGTACAGAGATCCGGCTTCAGGAGACTTGGACTTCTGTCGCAAATACAGTTGAGCCAGTTTATGCTTCGTCGTGATAGGCAATGTCAACGACATGTCAGGTAAAGCGCGCGACGCTTGAGACGATGGAACCCAGTCGTTGACTCGCAAGATCTGCTGATAATGCGAAATGGCTTCGTCTAGATGTTGATCGCCGTCTTCGCAGACACCAGCTAAGCCGAGTGTGGCCTTGAGTGTCATGTCGTGCGAAGGACCGTGGATCCTCTTGCAAAGTCGCAGATGTTCAGAGGCAACACGGTACCGCTCCGAATAGTTTTCTGCCTGGCCTGTCATCCCGAGAAGCGCCATGTATCCGTTGTATGTTTTCTCCAAAAGGCCCTCCAATAAGGCGCGATCATATCCATCCTTCTCGTCGAAGTCGATGAGTGTAGGCCACAGATGGCGATAGACTCCCAATGCCGAGTCCCATTGTTTGTTCAGTTCATATAAAGCGATAAGCGCAACTGCAGCCCGGATACCGGTGGAGCTAATCTTGCCATCACGGAGACTGGCATCATAGATCGTGCCGTAGCTGTTCTCTGCGTCGTGGTGGTGCTCAAGCCGCGTTGCGAGGTCTCCCTGATGGTACAGGCTGTCCATGGTGTGCTTGTCGGAAACACCAAGACGTGACAGGAAGAACTGGCTGACTTGCCGCAGGACAACCAATGCCATCGCATACTGGAAGGTGTTTTCGTAGAACTCAACCACCGTCTTGACAACGGCGGTGACGGAAGGAACAGACACCTTATCAGCGGTTATGGATGCCTTGAAAGCATTTCCGTAGATAACTGAAGCCTTGGGAACGTTCATGCGACGGAACAAACAGTAGGCCATATCCAAAGCCAGGTTGGCCATGTGCGGCGCTCGGTCGGAGGGGAACTTCGAGTCAGAATCTGCGCTATCAATGGTGGGCCAGGCGTGCTTGAGGACCGCACCCGCGCAGTCGCTGCCCTCGATCCACTCCTCGTCACGGATGTGGACAGCAGCGAGGTTGTGGCTTAGGATCAGAGTTGACACCGAGAGATGCTCTCCAGAGGCGATAGAGTCAAGAAGCTGATGCAGCAGGAGACGGTCCTTACTGGAGAGCGCGGCGAGACTGTCGTAGTTGGCTTTGCTCGTTCCCGTTACCAATTGCTCTGCCAATGCGACGGCCTGAGGGGTGTATTCGAGACCGGCTCGCTTGTAGTAGTTCCAAATAAGGACAGACAGCATGCGCTCCATGTCTGTCAGCTGCATCTCACGGGCTTCGTTGCGGAGTGTTTCAGCTCGCTCCAACATTTCGGAGGAATGAATACCATCCGTCTGTATATCTGCAGAGAGATCACGCATGACAACTTCGGCATCGTCAGGGCGTTCGTGCCGGCGCAGGAACTGGTAATAAACCAATGCCACCTTGGTCCTCTTGTCCCAGGTGGACGCCGATGTCACGTCCTGCGACAACAGACCTGCCCACAAGCTAGCAAGCACTCCTTCTGCTTGGTCGGGCTGGTTCTGCTGTTCGTAGAGGCGCGCAATGTACAAGGTGTAGGCGATGCGACGATCATCTGTAGCGGGCAAGGTCCGAACCATGTTTTCGTACTTGGTGCGAGCAAGGGCGAGAGCCATGTCATCGTCGCTGGAGATTTCGAAGTGGTGGGTCAGGAAATCAGCCGCCTTGCCACTCTCAAGCGAGTGAGCGCCATATCTGTGCACCGAGCTCTGGTAGAATTGCCGTGAAACACCATACGCTGCTTCCTCGTCGTGGCTGTCTTTGTACAGCTTGACCAACACGGCCAAGTAACCGAAGCGGCGATTGAATCCCAGGGGAGAGCTCTCTGCGTCCAAGGATACCAAGTGATTGAGAACCTCCACTCGGCGGCGATACGTCTCATCCCGGGTGGAAGCTGCGTCGTCCCACTCGCTGGCACGAACAGTTGTTGCGATGGTCTCTGCCAAAGAAACCGTAACGGAAGACCTAACGCCCAGGACGGCATTGCTCATCTGCCATGCTTCAAACAAATGATCGTTCACAACACCGGCATCTGCCTTGTGCAAGGCACGGCCACTGAAAATCAAACTTTGCAGAAGAGCCTTCGATTTCTGTCCCAGAACGTTCCTGCGCACATCCACGGAGACCCGATACAGTTCCAGGATACTAGAGCGGCTAAACTGCGACTCGTGGCTTGTCAGTTCCAGAAGCACGAACAGAACTGACTCCGGCAGGGCCCGCTTGAAAGGTGCGACAAAGTTGAATGTTCCATCTGTGCTGACCAACGGAGACGATAAGAGGTGCGAGTACCAGTAGCGCGAAGTGTACTCCAGAAGCGCGTGGGTTTCGAGATATGCGTCTCGCTGATCCACAGCTAACTTATCGAAGGAGACATTGACCTCTTCCTTCAGACAAAACTTGACCCAGGCCAAGGATCGGACCAGGAGTTCGTAGTGTGCCTCCCGCATGTTGAAGGGGAATCTGCCCTGGTTGGAGTAATCGCCCTCCATCGAATCAGCCAATTGGCGAACGCGGTCGCGTACAATGTGATGCCGGAACGCCGCAAATCCGTCTCGTGTCGTGATGAGCGGGCTCACTGGCCGGAATGTCTCGCTTCCGGGGCCAGTGACTCGAGATACGAAGCTGGGCCCCTTGGTATCAATCGTAAGCAGCTGGTGGATTTCCTGGATTTGCAATGGCCGCTCCGATGCCGCAAGCCAGGCAATTATGAGCCTGGCCTCGTGCTGATCGAGGTTTATGGCATTCAGATGGTTATCAACCAGGTCGTTCACAGACTTGGGTGCCTTCCGGGCAGCAGAGAGCATTTCGCTTGTTGTCTTATGCTGTCCAACATATTGTAATGCTAGCTGAGCCCAAACAAACGAGCCCTGGGCATTAGAGACAATGGTCTTGGCAATATTCGCCGTGCTGGAGGCATCAAGGCCGTGGAACTGAGAGTCGAGGGACATCATGTCGTACACCGCATCTTTCAGATCATCTTCTGTCTTAGAAGCGTCCATGGTCAAGTGTTGAGCGTTCGAAAGCTCGACTCCGGATGGGAGAGTCCGACTGAAAATGATCAACTTGGACGGAGTACCTGGACTCGAAATGGCATTCTCGAGGCGACTGATGAAACGTGTTGCGCTCGCATCGGTATTCCTCATGTGTTCCAAGCCATCAATGACAATCATGAAGTGGATGTTGGACTTCAAAGCCGCCTCGATTGCTGTCCAGAGAACGTCCTCCACTTGACGGTCTGGCGCGGCACCAGATGCAGTGACAACCGCTCTGGTGGTAGCTTCTAGAATGGCCTTCTGAGCGTTGGGGTCATTGATTGACCTGTCTAGCATCTGGTGTACCAGGCCTTTGAGGACGGTCAAAGACAGCTCCGTGATCGGTACGTCGGCACCTGAGACGCGAATCAGCAAACAGTATATCACAGCATCGGAATAGGTGTATGCTCACGGATTGGAAATGAAATAACATTCCAAACATCATATTCTGCAGAGACCTGTAGCCGCTCGGCTGTCCACTGGGCCAGTGCACTTTTACCAGACCCGGGGTTGCCCGTCACGGCGAGCACATCGTAGTCGCTCATGGAGAATGCCGCTAAATCCGAATCGAACCATGAGAAAGAGCCATCAGCTAGAGAGTGGCTATGGCCTTCGAGAATCATCTGCAGGGGGCGATCCTGCAAGTCGAGAAATTGGTAAATCGCGGGAATGTCAAGGGTAGTATCGTATTGGCTGGTCATGATGGCCTTGGTGATCCGTCGCCAATGCATATTGAATCGGTTGAAGTACACAAAGAACGCGTTGTTGATGTTTTCATTCATTGTCTCCCCGTCCTGGGCTTTGGACGCGTCGTTGTATTCCATGGTGACGTGACTGACCAGTTCAACCAGGTCCGCGTAAATTTCAGCCACTTCATGAGCAACACCAGGGGCCCTGAAGTAGTGTTCTCCCTGTAGTAAGAAGGAGATACCTAAAGTTACTCGACCAAATTGGCCAAAGATGCCTTCAAGGCTACCCGGCTG
This sequence comes from Aspergillus sp. S3505, assembly GCA_023627475.1. Taxonomy (NCBI): domain Eukaryota; kingdom Fungi; phylum Ascomycota; class Eurotiomycetes; order Eurotiales; family Aspergillaceae; genus Aspergillus; species Aspergillus sp. S3505. The sequence continues at coordinate 12,239 of JAMAHJ010000005.1, forward strand.
GTCGATGCCCATCTACAGCAACGTATCGTGTCAGTCTAGGCTACGTCCAACATTCGGGTTTAACTCACCTCTAGCAGGATCAAAACTGTTCCCCAGATTAGGGGGGCTGCTTCGCTTGCCGCAGACATAATTCCAATAACAGCATCGTACAGCGAGCTCACTGCGAAAGCGAATCGCGAAGCCCGTCGGAGGACGGCATCCAAACGGCCACCATCCCGAGGCATGCGGCGAAGTCGTTCGACAGCAATCGTGTCGAAGAATCTGTCGACTGTTGTGCATTTAGAGCTAACATCTTGGGTAGGGTAACCAATTCGGCTCTTGTATTCTTGAGATATCGATTGGAGTCTTTCCCGGAGGATTGGAACCTTGCCGAGACTCCCGGTGACAGCAATGCTGCCGGTGATGTCGGTGGAAGACATGCTGTACTGCTTCACAGCATGAGCATCTCTTAGCAATAGCAGTAGTAGGTGCGAAGGGTAATATCGACGGGGGAAAAGCCCAGGGATAAAGAATTTCGAGATTAAATAGCTAGAGGGTCTGGACGTGCTTTCCTTGACATCATGCACTTCACACTCCTTCTACTTCATCTCCTCCAACAAGAACAGACAGGCACTTGGCATAACTCGAGCCCCTCCGAAGCAGCATCCAATGCCACTGTGTCAAGCTCGATTGGAAGGTTGCAATCGTCATGGGAGCACCTGGACCGTGGTAGCTAGAGGATCGGCCATCACTGAGCGAGATCGGATCCGCCGGTACCAGGTCAGGACGGGGATCTCCACCATAAGAAGAAGTCATCAGTGTATAAAGCCGTATCTGTTTCATCGTTCCTCCAGCCATCCATTAGCGGCTTCCAGATGGTTACTACTTGATGGATGCTGAAAACTGGGTTGATACGCTTTCCAGCCTATTTAAACACGCTCATATTGCCATATTTAGGCTGCGGGAGTCGTTTGCATAATGAATGGCCTTGGTCACATCGAGCGTGATTAACTCACGGGTTCGCGTGGATCTGGCGTAGTCGTGGTGTCATTCCCCACCGTGGTTGGAACTCAACCATTTTGAGCGCGCAATCCGCTGTCATTGCACCCATCATGGCAATAGTCAGTCCCTAATAATACCTGAAGCAGCAAGACAACTCTGACGGCAGGGGTTGAGAGGGGAAGTTGAGAGGGATGTTGGAGTGGAAGACGCGATTGTACTCGCTGTCTGTTTGGGTTTAGCGCGATATTGCACTATTCCCTATCGGGCATGGTTCTCTTTCTACTATCAAAAACATCTCTCGCATTATTCGTGGCTATAGTTTTCTGGGTATCTAGAGTACATTTACAATGGTCAAATGCATTATAAGCATTATATCAAGCATCCAGCGAAGAAAATTAATAGTAAAAAAAGAACTGCGAGCAGAGACCTACAAATCAATGTCATTTCCGTAGACTCAGGGGTTCTCGCCGTTAATCCAAACAGAAACGGTGGCCACAGTGGTGTAGACCATGAAGAAAAAGCCTACACCGGCCATGGTCAGATCGCCGTATTTCACCCACTGGGACTCTGCCACTCCCTTCCAATGCAGGTATGCCGGGTAGATGTAGACCAGCGGCACGCAGGCAAAGGAACCAATCAACGAGACAAACTTGTCCAAGTCTCCCGCCCCAGCGGCAGCGATGATGGCACAGCATAATACCACGCACATTCGAAACACGTTCTTCTTCCACTTGATCGACGGATCACCCTTACCAGACGCCAATCCAAAAAGCTTGCCTTCTATGATGCGTACGGCCGGGAAAAGCTGCACAGGCGTACCGACCAAGATGGCAAGGGAGTAAAGAAACTGGACGGTATTGACAAGCCTATCAGTCTGTGGGAAATTGCTGAGGATTTCAGTCTTGGTCTCGGCGCCAAAAGTGCCGTAGGAAAGAGCACCCGCCGCAGTAAACAGAATGGTGATAATGGTCATGACTGTATAGAGGAGCATGTCGAAGTTCTGGGGTCGTTTCATGGATGCTTGTATGGGGAGAATCAAACCGATTCCTTCAAACGTGAAGATGCATGAACCAATTGTCAGTGTGAAAGATGTCGGGTTAAAGAGTTGAACGGTCGGGTGCAAGCCACGACGAGATGCGATGCTGGCGATATCGTAGTAGTAGATATACCCAAGTCCAAAAAGAATGAAAACATCGGCCAAGAGCGCGCTCGGCCCAAGCTTGGATATGTTTCGAATAAATGCCAAGGGAATAAGAAGAGCTAGTTGTATCAGGATCAGGCCCGTGGTCGAGCCGAACATGCCTGTGCGAATTGTTACAGCCTCGAAGACCGCCTGGAGATTCTCAGCGGTGAATATCATGGCAGCGCAAACAAATCCTAGTTGCGATATCGCAACCGACGCCAAAATCAGCATCCGAACCCGAGGCCCTGCAATTCGTTCACCAATATCACCATATCCACCGCCATACTTTGCCCGACATTGTAACAGGAGATGGAAACACAGTGTGCTGATGATTGCCACCGTGACCAGGGTAATCGACGAGAAAAGAATGCCGCCATTGCGGAATGCTCTCGGTAAGAAGATAATTCCCGCACCCACAAATGCCTTAAGTAGTGTGAAGAACGTCCGGACATTGGACGCATCACCGCGGCGCGCTGCTCGTGTGCTCTTCCGGCGTCCAAGCAAAGGCCTGCGTTCCCCCGGTTGTCCTTCCTCCTCGTCCGTTATTGCCGATCCATCTTCCGATTCTGCGAGGTCCTCTCCAGCAAAGCTGCCGTATAAATCCAAGAAGTCGAGGAATGATGACGGCACCGTCTCGGGGTCCAACTCGCCATGCCTCTGCCGAACGAAATGACGTCTGAAATTGCCCGGCTCGTTGGCAGCGGCTCCGTCTTCGATAGAGTCATCGGAATCTCGTGGGACGTAAGAGAAAGTAGCAGTTCGTCGGTGCGGCTGCTTCGCTTTCGCCTCAATCCGATACAGGTCACGATGGATGTCACCACCCTGGAGCCGGAGCGAGGAGAGCTGGTCTGGGGTATCGGTACTGCGTGAAGGGCCTGAGCTATCATCTTGTTCATCCCGGAGCGGTGATCCTTCATCATACGAGCCAGTATACTGGGGATCGAGGTGCCTGGAAAGAATGTCGGCCTCTCTGTGTTCGGGATCCCGGACCCGGCTGGAGGACTCTGGGGAATGTGCCATCTTGGTGCGTTCGAATACCCCGTAAGATCATCGAATCGGTCGTTAACTGAGGTTGGGAGGTTAGTGGGCGGTCAAATAGAGAACAGCGTGTCCTGCAGGTTCATGTTAGACGAGTTCCGTAGTTGGTTGTGCTTGTCTCAACTTGGGACCAAACCCATTGATTCCAACACGTGATACATGACATCATTCAGGCACCAAGGCATAAATTTTTTAGTGTATACTCTGTACAGGGCATAGGGGTAAGTATACAGCTGGAGCAGAAAGCGCGCATAAAGGGAGGACTATATGACTGCAGATCTAAGTGATAATTAACTATGTTGGGCACAAGGAATTCAGGAGAGAGCTATCTGTCAGTGCGTTACTATATCCGCACGCAGATCTATAGTTATCGCGGACGACAGGCTCTATACTTCGTATATGATCACTGCTTCTGGATCAAACAACAGCTATCTCACTTTGTTATTTCTAGATCTTCGTATAATAGGCTAATAGACCATGAAATAAGTTAGTACAAGATGATTACATCATCGACGTGAATAACTTCCCAAGTTGCCAAGATCAATTTTTTTTCTAATTGCAACAAAACAATGCCACGCGAAGACGAGCCTCTATTACCTCGTGCGCATCCCGAATCTACGCCACGCCTCGTTGCCTTTCTCAAACAGGAAGTATCGCCTCATCGGGGCGATCTCGTTCTCCTCGTCTGCTATGTCATCACCGGACTCCTCGATAGCTCCGCCTTCTTCATTTGGGGCTCCTTTGTGAGCATGCAAACCGGAAATACGGTCTATCTCGGCCTAGGACTAGCACAAGCAGACCCTGACCGTCGATGGGTGAAATCCGGTCTCTCGATTGCCAGTTTCTGCGCGGGATCGTGCTTCTTTGGGGCATTCTATCGATTTTGTGGTCTGTCTGCGCGACGGCGTTGGGTCCTCTCCGCGTCGTTCCTTTTTCAGGCGCTACTGGTTGGCATTGCCGCGGTGATTGTTACGCTGCATCGTCAACACCATCTAAGCGCCGAAGAGTGGCGCGTTCTGATTCCCTTATGTCTGGTAGCTTTCCAAAGCAGTGGTCAAGCGGTGACGAGCCGGGTCCTCGAATGCCGGGCATTGACTAGCGTGGTGTTGACGAGCGTGTACTGCGATCTTTTCGCGAACCCAATTGCTTTCAATGTCGAGCAGCGACGGCGTGTTGCGGCTATTCTTTGCTTGGGGCTAGGCACCATGCTAGGGGGCTTATGGGCGAAGAGTCCTACAGGATTGTCGGGGGCCTTGTGGACAGCGGTGGCTCTGAAGGGGGGGATTGGGGGCGCGTGGGTGGCATGGCCAGGGGTTGTATAATAATAATCCCTCGCTATGCACTATGCACACTATGTGATATTCCATTTTCGGACTGGTTTCCAGAGCGGTATTTCACAATGTATTTACTGTAATTTTCAAGTGATATTTACAAAACACCAGCATCACCCAAACTAGGCAACACCGTTTCCAGCCAATGGAATCCCTTGTGGAATCAGCCCTACGAGGCAAGACTATGTTTAGGAACAGCCCCTGATTGGCCCCTTTTGTTGACCTTTTTTTTTTCCATCTTAAAAATGGCCTGGTAATCAATCCACGTGACATTACAGCCAGCCTTCACCGTCTCGGTAGCGGTGCCAGTACCATAAGCCGGTCATGATCTTGAGCATCAGTCCCTCACCCAGCACGTTGAACGGTAGAGGGAGCGGCTGATGGAAGGCTCTGTGTATTCCCTCACGAATGTGTCGTTCAACCACCTTTCGCCAGTCGACGTGGTGCGCAAAGTGGAAAGGGAAATGATGGTGGCTGATCGTTTTGATCGTACAGTCCATGTATGGCTTTTCAGGGATCTCGAAGTGTGGCTGGAGAAGGTGCGGTCGGGACGACTCGAAATCGAATTCGAACTGTACTGTTCCTGAACCCGTGAACTGCTTGACATGTACCGCCATGTCGTGATGTTTCCGGTCGGGGTGCTCGTGGACGATGCTCATGTCAAGCAGAGGGGTATCAAGAAAATGCAGATGTTGGTGCGCATTCGGGTGCTGGATGTTGATGGAGAACTCTCCTTCCAGAATGAAATTGGGCGACTCCGGCTTGGGAATGACTCTGACTTTGTTGATGCGCAGCGGTTGCTCGATGACCTCCAGATTGTGTATCACCACTCGTTGGGGATTACCTTCAATAGCTCCTTTCCGCGCCAGTTCAGTGTTGACGTATCGGACAAGCTCATCGCAAATCCGTCGTTCGTAGAGATGCCACAGCCTGCTCACAATGATGTTCACCCATTCGACACTCTCGCCTCGCTGAAGTGTCTTCCGTGCATGATATCGGCGCACTTCATCTCGCACCACACGTTCCACACGGCGGATGGAGACTTCGTATTGCGTCCGGCAGCAGGCAAGAATGAATACAAGCCAGATAAAGCGGAAGTTCAGACGACAGAGAAGCCAGGATGCCAGGCAGGCCACCACGATAATCTTAGAGTCACTGTAGGTCTGATGAATGGTAGATAGAAGATCGAACGGTTCATAGAGTCCGTATTCCTTCGGGGAAGTCATGGCGGATGCACAAGACGATCAGACGATGAAGATCGAAAACCGATAGAATAGTATGTGTGATGAACGGTAGACATAGGCATCACAATCCATCCCAGACAAGCAGAGCAGCATGGGAGAAAGGAGAAGAAAAAAGTGAAGTGGGAGAAAGAGGAGGTGACACTGATGAAGTGGCGGAGGAAGGCGTGACGCAAAGCCATACGGAGTAGCGCTGTAATAATTCCTTGCAGTAGCCAGTGCATTGGCCATTGCATTGGCCATTGATTACTGCAGCTAACATATCAAATTACCGTTTCGAGGCAGCAAGATTTACATAATCGGGTATTACCAGCCTGTATTGCAAATATGGTTCGGTTCAGCCCTACGGACTGCTACCATTTCCGATATCTCCGAGGTATAACGGAGTCCTAGCCCTTTCCTTCCTCCACTCGGAATGAAAATTGTGGTTGCCGGACACACTTCGGCTATCCACATGCTCCATTCCTGGCCGACTCTGCTCAATCAGACTAAGTGAAGCATGTGTAGCGGTTTCCGGTCCCCAGTGAAATTCCTTGCCAGTATCCGCTAAGCATCGCACGGGTTGTAGGCACCCACACTTTGATCACGGCCGGAATGAGCTTGGTCCTTTCTTAGCTCAGTCCGCGAGGTAGTAATATAATTTGAGTGATTAACACCCTTTGATGAGCTTCCAAGGTCCTCTCGCACAACCGATATAATGCTGGAACTCACGGCCCATGGCCTTCACACAAACACAGCACCTCAATTCCTCAGTCCCTGATGTCTTCCTTCAACGCGTCCAACGTGGACCTTAACACGGCCAGTCAGGAAGATGTTCTCTGTTATCTGGTTCTCGCTGAAAATGACTACAATGGTCATCTGGGAGCGCGCATTTCCTCCATCTTTGTGATTCTCTTCGTTTCCACTGCCTTCACCTTCTTCCCAGTTGTGGCCAAACGAGTTCCAGGATGGAAGATCCCGCACGGTGCCTACCTCTTTGCCCGGTATTTTGGTACCGGAGTCATCGTGGCGACAGCTTTCGTTCATTTGCTGGATCCCGCATATAAACGTATTGGTCCGAAAACCTGTGTCGGCAGTTCCGGTCACTGGGGTGACTATTCCTGGTGTGCCGCCATTGTTCTGGCGTCGGTCATGACTATCTTTTTGATGGACCTGGCTGCAGAGGTGTATGTTGAACACAAATACGGCGTCGAACGAGACGAGTCGGCCACGGATGCCTTCCTCACTTCTCACCCCCATGCTCATGCCGCTGCCTCTGACGAAGGACCGACACCAACGAGGATCAAAAGCAATGGAGACATCGACGACGACAGCCCGAACGCAGAACGATCATTCCGGCAACAGATTGCCGCCTTCTTGATCCTGGAGTTTGGCATCATCTTCCACTCCGTCATTATCGGCCTGAACCTAGGCGTCACAGGCGAAGAATTTGCCACACTCTACCCTGTTCTTGTTTTTCACCAGTCGTTCGAAGGGCTGGGGATCGGTGCGCGGATGTCTGCTATTCCCTTCGGTCGACACAAATGGCTCCCCTGGGTGCTGTGTCTGGCATACGGGCTGACCACGCCTATTTCAATCGCCATAGGGCTGGGTGTGAGGACGACATACAATCCTGACTCCAAGGTTGCCTTGATCGTCCAGGGGGTTTTGAACGCGGTATCCGCTGGGATCTTGATCTACAGCGCGCTGGTAGAATTACTGGCGAGGGACTTCTTGTTCGATCCGTGCCGGACGAAGCGTCGTTCTCAGTTGCTGTACATGGTGACCTGTATGTTATTGGGCGCAGGGATTATGGCGTTGATTGGGAAGTGGGCGTGAGAACGTTTCTGGAAGATGGCCTAGAGACTTCGCAGTCTACCTGTGTTTCTGTTCAATATGTTGTCGGTTTAGTCGATGAACAACCTGTCAAAAAAGTTGTAATCATATCCCAATAGAGCTTTTCAAATATGTTGAATCAAACAACCGGGCGGATGTGTACTGCATTTCAGCTCAGAGTACATTGCCAACCCATGTCGATTGGATATCGCTACCACAATCTGCATATCCTCTCATACGGAAATGCCCGAATGTAATATCATATAAAGGACGAAAGTATATTATATCATATTAGGATCAACAGTAGATGCCGTCTCTTGCTGCGGCAATATATTAACAATGTCTGGATTCTCGATTTTTAAGCCTAATGCTGCTGCGCTCTTACGGAATGCGTCCGAGATTCGTACTGACTTCTGATACCTAAGTCGTTCGAGATACTAAGAAATCAACACTGACATTGATGCATGAAGATCGAATAATGTGTGGACTGGTCAGGAAACTGTCGCGTTGTTTTGTACGAGAAGACGATGCAATTTTCCGAACTTGGTATGGCAGAGTCGCATGCATTGTCGTGACTCCATATCCATACAGGCATGATGGCCACGGAAGTCAGTCGACAGCAACTCGGTTGGAGCGAAGGCAACCTTGCACGTGGGGAGCAGTGCCGCATTCCCCAGAGTTGAAGTAACCGGGCAACTCAGGGATCAAGGTACTAGCATAGTGGGCACGGAAATAGTACTTTTATTGCTCTTCTGGTCAATGTGCCTCTCAAGATGACCCTGGTCTGCATTGTACAAATTAAGAACGAATAGACGGCAAAACATCGGGTCATGGACGATTCTTTGTCCGGCGAGATTTAACTATCATCCGAGTCAGAAACCTTCTGGATTGACTCGAGATGCAAGAAACAGATGATTTTCAGGTTCGTCAGTTCCAGATACATGTGACACTGCCACTGCTACTTTACTTAGCTGGCCTTTTGCAGGACAAGGCAAGAATAGCCATCTCCAGCTTAAAACAAGTGGACCGCATGACGCGTGGAAGCACGGAACAACTTCTTCTCCGTCGTGTTGATCATTTGCCGTTTCTCCATCTTGAAGAAGGCCCTGGATATTCTCCGAGGCCATACCATATATGGAGTAGTAGAGTATAACGGCCCATCGGAAAGCGAAGACCCGGAAGGTGGCCCTGTCGATCTGCAAAACTCGACACTGTTTCCCTTATTCTCCCAGGATTAACAGTATTTGCAGACGTTGACGCGTTGGCAGGTGGTGGGCATGCATAACTTTCGGAAGGCTGAAATGGCACCGGACTAGAATGGCACCGTTAAAACCACAGGGTCAGCCAAATGTCTAACGGCAGATGACAAGACATGTCTGGTTCCTGGCTACTTCTGCCAAGAACAACGGCCTCTGTTTCAGCCGGGGTAGCCGTTATCAATCTCTAACCGAATGGCGTCCACATCTCAGAAATTTGTCCCGGCTGAGCGAGCTGACCCTGCTGGAGCACAGACGCTTCTCATTTGGAGGTGGGCACAGGGGAAGTATCACGGCGTCATCTGTTCCATATTGATACCACTGCAGACGGAATCCATAGACGTAGCTAAGTATAAGAAGTGCTGACCGTCCGGGGAGTTTATATCTCTTCAGCGGCAAAACATTCGTTTTTTTTTTGTCATTCAATCAAATATAGTTTCGTTCGATTTCTTCCCTTGAGGACTGCTGGTTCAGTCATTCCTTGTCTTTCACTTTTTAACCGGTCGAGTGAAGGTTCCGAGAATTCTTTGAGATGGCCTTTTTCCGTTCCCTTCTTGCCGCGACGGCTCTTTTGAGTGCCTACGCCAGTGCTGAAGGTGTCCAGGGCACCGCTTTTGGCTTTGCTAGTGGCACCACCGGTGGTGGTGATGCAAGCCCTGCCGCCCCCAGTGACATTGCTGAATTGAAGAGCTGGTTGAGCGACGACACTCCCCGGGTGATCCTTATTGAAAAGGAGTTCAACTTCCTCGGCACTGAAGACACCTGCGACGACTGCGAGTGCTGCATCCCTGATTCCAACAGCTGTGGCAGCTCCGGCCAGAATGCCATCAAGACTGACGGCTCCGACTGGTGCGGCAACTACCCAACAACCACTTGCACCTATGACAATGCTGGTCTCGAGGGTTTGACTGTTGCTTCGGACAAGTCCATCGTTGGTGTTGGTAGCGCTGGTGTCCTTCGCGGCAAGGGCCTGCGTTTGACCAGCGGTGCCGAGAACATCATCATCCAGAACATCCACATCACAGAGCTCAACCCACAATACATCTGGGGTGGTGATGCTATCACCCTGGATGGCACCGACAAGATCTGGATTGACCACGTCAAGGTCTCTTTGGTCGGTCGCCAGATGTTCGTCTCTGGATACGACTCTAGTTAGCATCATCCCATTGTCACCATGCCCGATACAGACTGACTAATTCCCACAGGCGGCAGTGTCACCATCTCTAACAGCGAATTTGACGGCCGCACCAGCTGGTCTGCCTCTTGCGATGGTCACCACTACTGGAGCGTGTAAGTATCTCGTTTCTATGCGATATGCACTCGCCGCTAACGGTGTTTCTCATAGTCTCGGCTATGGAAAGAATGACAAGGTGACCTTCGCCAACAACTACATCCACCACACCTCCGGCCGTTCTCCCAAGGTCGAGTTCGCCAACCACTGGCACGCCTATAACAACTACTGGTACAACAACAGTGGCCACGCTTTCGATGTTGGCGAGAACTCCAACGTCTTGATCGAGGGTAATGTCTTCGCCCAGGTCGACACTCCTTCCGAGCCGGACTCCGGCAAGGTCTTTGCTGCCACCAGCTCCGACCTGTCTGCCTGCAAGTCCGCTCTGGGCCGTAACTGCGTGGCCAACTCTCTCGTCAGCTCAGGCAACCTCACCACCAGCGACCAATCCGTTCTCTCCGACTGGCCCTCCGATGAAGGCAAGACGGACGTCATGGATGTTAGCAAGGTGGCCTCGTACGTCGTCGCCAACGCTGGTGTTGGCAAGCTGGGCGGTTCTGCTAGCGCTTCCAGTACTGTTGGTGCCGTCTCGAGTGCCACCCCGTCCGCTTCGGCTAGTATGGTCAAGAGATTTGGCGTTCCTTTCGTCCCTGCCTACTCTCAGGCTGGCCCTGGTGCTTCCTCCATACCCGCCCTACCTTCTTTTACCTGGAAGACTGTGGGAACCCCCAAGCCTACTCTTCCCGCCCCTGCTGGTTTTGGCAGCCAACCGCAGGCTTTTTAGAGTGGTGTAGCTGTCGTTGGAGATAGCCCAGCCACTACCGACATGTTCAGTATCAAATAGCCATGGTATTCTCGTACAAATCCCAATAGGCTCTTATTTGTTTCTTTCGTGGTAGCTGCCGGAATGATGTCTGTCATGCTTACTTCTTTGTATTGTATTAAATTTGTCTGATTGATGAACTTGTTCTTCCGCATTTACTCTGCATTAGTAGTCATTCTTCCGGCCTTATTTCTCCATTGACTCATCAGTGACATGTCTGAGCATGCCGTTGACTATCGTGTATAACCCAAGGGTCTCACTATCGTCGCCGCGAGTATCCTGAGCCTCAGGCAATTCACCCTCCTTCCTTTTTAAGGTGTCCCGTGACTCTAGCCTTGTCTGACTCCTCCCCGCGAACAAACAAACGTCTTTCTTCCCTTCGATTCAATCACCAGCAATCTTCTCGCACCATATCACAGTTCAGTCGCATCTCTATTTTTGACTCGATTACTGATCACACCTTTGCAGTGAAACGCCATGAGGTGACTGGCAGGAAGTGCGATGGTCAAAAGCACATTGCATGTGCCTCCACAATCAACACTGCAGGATACGAAATGAGACAGTACAAGTGTTAATCCCTCACATGTTGGGCGTACGAGTCCTTGCTAACAGTGCTGTCTTTCAAAACAGAGGCACGCTGGCCCACTCCATGGCCCTTTCATATTCTGTTTCATACTCGATACGCTGCAAGGAATCTGTACTGGATACGGTGATGGAGCATGATGAGAAGGTTACTCCAGTGGGCGGTATGGTTTGATTCTCAGCTTGGATAATAAAGTGAGAAACGGGCAAGTCTTTGCGGCTGACGCTGCAGGACAAAGAAGCTGAAGAGCATTCGCCAGACCAGACAGGAAATCCAGACGACCAACCCCCGCAAATTACTGAGAGATGGTTATTTCGAAGATACTCTTACTCTGCACTCCACAGACTGTCGTGTTTGCTCTCTGCTAAACGGACTTTTGTTCAGCGACCAGCGCCCCGGCCCGAGCCTCCTGTCAGTGGCCGATGATCATTCATGCCCGAAGCACATGAGCCATTAACGGTATCTTTGATAATCCAACCTCCGGGAATAATAAAGGAATGGCAAGGAAAGGGAAGGGAAAGAAAGAACAAAGGAAGGAAAAATAGGGATTCGATTCCGATCGACAGCGGACAGATAGATGGACAGACCACGGAAACCTCACAGAACTTCGCCACAAATGCCACGCAGAGAAAAAAGGGAGCCTCGAGGCTTTTGCAGGAGCACAAGGTTAATATTGGGTTCCGTCAGGCCGGGGAGCCTTCCGATATCGTACTTACTCTGTAGAAGCACGAATTGGAAGGCAACACCAGAGAAAACTGCTGCATCCGTGGTCCTCCCGCGGTTTGCGCTTTTCGACGCTAACGGCCACTACTTTTTCTCCTTGATGTAATCCACACCTGTGCGTCGCTGATTGGAACTACTCGTAGTATGTGGACTGGACTAATGGACCGTTTACCAAAGTGAAATACTACTAACTACCGATCCTTCGCCAGATTTGGCGACCGACTAACCATCGCTATTGCTTAATTGGAGACCGGCCCCCCGTTTCTGCGCGGAATCTACGAATCGTCACATTCTGGCTTGCTAGTCCTCGGTGCATCGTGGTCACGGCAATGCTGCAAAATGACATCTACCTCTTGACTGATCCCTCATCTGTTTCTGCGACCATTCGTTCGAGCTTTAAGCAGTGTTGATCATGGCAGATGGTGCTGGATCGAGTCGGGAGAAAGAGGACAAGCATCAATTCGGCGACGCTGAACCCGCCAGGAAAAATGCACGAAAGAAAATTCGACCCACATATTCCTGTTTGCAATGCCATAAACGCAAAGTCAAGGTAAACTATTCCCACTAATATTGATGACCGTTGCATCTTGCTCATAAGCTTCATGGCGAACAGTGCGATAGAGTAAAGCCATGTGGCGCCTGCTGTCTGCGGGGAACACCTTCCGAGTGTGAATATGGCACCAGCAAGCAGGACCGCCATTTTATTGAGCAGTCTACCGTTATTGAGAATCTTTTGCAATCCTGCAAAACGCTGAAGCAAGAACTCGAGGAGACACGGAGGCAAGCGAATCTCCTTCCCGTTAAGCAGGAGGACACACTGTCACCTCACAGTGTAGACTCGTTGAATGCTGAAAGTTCTGGTAAACCCGGCGAACGGAGAGCGCTGGTTCATTCTGGCACCCAGACAGATTCGCAGAGCCATGCCTTGCCGTCAAGCCCTACTGCAATATCCAAAAAATCAAGTACATACAGTACTCAACCTCAGCCTTAATTACACCTGCTGACCAGATGCAGGTTCGCCACATGATTTGCAGAAGGAAAAGAAGAACCTATCAGATCCGACACTGGCCCGCGCACTGATGGAATTATTTATTGAACGACTGATCAGGGAATTCAGTCCTGCGAATGCGTCCAACTTCGGCGGTACGATTCGGTTACGCCAGGCGGCCGAAATGCGAGTCTTTTCCCCCATGCTTTGCAACGCCTTCGAGGCCGCCTCTTTAACGTTCGCCGGGAGTCGCCAGCAAAACCGGTCTCTGGAGATGGCAGGACACGCCCGGTATATCAGAGTCCTGCGACAACTTCAGAGTGCGCTCTATCATCCCGATAAAAGCCAGGCAACCGACGCTTTAACTGTAGTGCTTTTGTCGACGATTATCGAGGTCAGTCCGGCTCTTCACGACTCTTGGACTCACCGGCTGATTTCATTAAAAGGCTTTCAAACAAAGTTCCAAGGACTCCATCTTGAAACATCAGCTGGGAGGTCTCCAGCTCTTGCGATCACGCACGCCTTACCGGCACAGATATGGACTTGAACGGTCGCTTTTTGTCGACCTCCGACTCTACTGGGTATGTTTCTCGCGAGGCATACTGTGGTCGATTCTGACGTTAAGATTCCAGGTCACAGCCGCGATAGCTTTACGAAAACCGACCTTTCTGGCTTCGCGGGAATGGCTGACTGTCCCATGGCTGGGGGACAGTGCTCCGAAGGACATCCTGCATCGAGTGCTGGATATTGCTGTCGATATCCCTGCATATCTCTCGGAAGTGGATACCTTTACGTCCATGTTGAAAAATGCCACTGCATCAACTGAGCTAATCGCATTGCAAACTACGATCTGGGAAAAGGCTACCGAGATCGAAGGGCGACTGCAATTATGGGAAACCACATGTGTCCGATTTTACCCTAACGGGGGTCCATTCGAAGCACTTGAGCCAATACCCGTAGCAGATTACCCTGTGTTCATATGCCGTGATCCAAGCAGCCTCGAGACCTTCACTCCGCGGGACCTAGTCTACCCCGATCTTCTTCTAGCAACATCGATGTGCTACTATTGGGCCATGCGTCTCATACTCTCATCCACAGACGGCGGTCTACCCAGCATACTAACCATGCAAGACCGCTACGAATCGGCTTGCAACATATGCCGCAGCATGAAATACTACATCCAAAACATCCCGGGCTCCCTCGTATCTCGCATGATCTTTGTCCTGCAAACAGCCTACGAAAGCTTCGCAGACGGCACGATCGAGAAGCAATTTGTCAAGGACCTTTTCCTCTATATAGGTAGAAGATTTCAGTTTCCGGTCTTCTCGAAACAAGGCACCTCTCAGGCTAATGATTGAAACGATATATGAAATTCAACATCCATTTCTATGCCTTTCCCTCTGCTTAGTCTAAATCGAGGAAAGACTTCAAATTCATTGTTTCGCCACACGAAGTCATAAGGTACATGATTGAAGTTTTATGTGTTACTCAGACAATCTGCATAGTTATTGGATGTTCATGTGTATGGAATTCACTCGGATATATACATACAGCACACAGCGAAATACCAGCTCTGTTACAAAGAAACAACTCAACTTTATATGCGAGACAAATATTCAAGTCACGCAATGCAAGGTGTCCGATCCAGACAGAATGTCACGATAATTGCGGAAATCAAGTTTATCCGACTCACAGAGCCAACCCGGTCCCTTTGCGCGTCCACCGATAAAGAGCCAATACTGCTTTACGTCGTCGACGAATCTCACTATGATCTACCGGACGTCCACGAGCCTGTGCCACAGCACTCCGCATGACCTGCCGGAAATTCCTCTGATACTCGGTGTTGAGAGTTACCACACAAGACTCCGTAGCCCGGATCATTACCTCACAAGCGTTCAGGATTCCCTCGCCAGCTTCCTTTTGCAGACGTTCCACGATCAATAAGAGTAGGAAACTGCCTTGGAGAAGCTGGATCCCGAAGAAATACGGCATGAAGCTAACATCGGGATCGAATCGTAGAATCTGGTCTGCAGAATCGGCTGCGTCGAGAGCGTGTGAGATAGTAGACGCAAATGCGGGGGACGATGTCCAGAAGTCCTTGTCTTCGATGAGTGAGACGGGATCCCACTTTCCAACTAGAAGGATATGAAGGACATGCACCAAGTAAGATGCATAAGCGATAACAGTCTGCGTATGCCAAGAGTATGCCTGAGAGAGCGAAGGGTCCATTACTGGCGCTCGGTCCATTTTGGGATCCGAGGGAAAGGCTGCCGATACAGGTACCTCTGGATCGGTAGCCGCCGCCGCAGCAAATGTCGTGAGGCTAGCCTTGTAGATTTCGAGTTGTCGCAGGACTTCGCTGATATGGATGTCCCAAGCTTCCTTCCCCTGTACTCGCAGGCCGAGCATGGGATGGTTTCGTGCCTGATTCAGGTCGATCAACTCGCCCGTTATTGTCATAAGGGGAAGGAAGAAGCCGAATATCGAGTGGTCGTGGCAAATGAAGTTGGGAAACAGACGTCGCCGATTCTTCTCGCCAGAAAGCGGACATTGGGGTCCGTCAGGCTTCGGACTGTTGCTGTGAACGTTGCCTGCCTGCCATGTGCCTTCATCAAGAGGAAGCAGGAGATCTTCGCTTTCAGCATCAAGCAAGGCCAGCGGTCGATTATAGCAAAGTGCCAGATGGCGGTCCATTATGTATAGTAGCCACCACGTTCGACGACGCTCCTCACGATGCTCTTCGGTGAGGGTACCGTGCCAATCACGGCCACGATCGCAAACACAATTCAAACTAGGACGCGCTGGATTAAAGGTGTCGGCCCAGTTTCCGGTATCGATGCCTCCCCAGCCGGGCAAGAAGTCGTCGAAGGGTGGACTCGATCCTTCTGGATTACTATCCATATCTGGTACCACCTCAATCTCCTGGTTCAATTTCAACTCACGGGCCAAGGTAAATGCTGCATGCCACCTGAATATTGTCATTTGAATGTCTCGCCAATGAGGCATATTGGGAACTAACCATCTCATACTAGCCGCCTTCTGCTCACTGGAGGAGATGATCGAGGCAACATGAATATAGGTAATAACATCGTCCAGAGAGCCAGCCGGACCTAGCAGGCCCCGGTCATCTCCAGTCCCTGTAGAGGGATGGTGCATGGTAGCCACCGGTGGGCACTCTGGACCGACGGCTGCATAAGGTACATTGCGAGGAGCGGAGCTATCCTGTTCTTTAAAAGAAGCATGGATCAATGGCCGTAGTAGCCGGATGGTCAACGCACATAAGAATTGACAGATCTTTTTGCGCTGCGGCGGGGAAATGGATAAAGCAAAGGCGCGGTCGTCCAGAGCTGCTACCCAGAGCATACTGGCTAACAGCGCCGGACTGGTTGGACGGGGAGTATCGTTCGTCAGAAAGGATGCTTTTCGTAGGACATAGCAATGGATGTGATGACAAACGGGGTGCATATGAGTAGAGAACGCGCTGGTAAAGTAGAGTTCTAGGAGATCGAAGACTAATCGTCGGGATAGAGTTCCTTCTAGAAATGGCATCAATGGTTCTAAAACAGAGTATTTGAGCGAACTCGAAGTCGAAGATGACCCTGGCGTCTGCGCGATGGGTGCTATCTTTGAAGCCGAGGGAGTCTGAGCACTTTGACCAGCGAAGTCGACTCCGTTCCAGAAGTCCAACAACCGTGGCAAAGACCCATCCCTCCAACCCGCACCATTCAAAAACCCATAAGATTCCGAAGACAGGTGCGTCGATGACAGCCAATCTTCCGTAGCATTGGCCTCTGGCCCCAGTCCGCGATGCCCATCGACGCTGGGGGCGGATGCCACAGTCGGGTCGTTTGTTGTAGGTGATTGCTGGGGAGGGCTACCCGTTGGGGACGCATTTCTCTCCCTCGTTGGTGACGCTGCCTCTATATTGTTGCGTTCGACCGCACGCCTGTCCGATGAGCCATTGACAGCATTCACCCCCGTCTGCTTCGACCGTGCGATCCGCCCCCGCTTCCGAAGTTCTCGAGTGAATTCGCATCGAATCTCATTGCGCAGACAGCGTGAACATGGAAAGGCTCGGTCGCATCGCACGCGACGGGTATGACAGGAATCGCAGGCTATCCGATTGCGTCTCCATCGTTTCTTACCGGAGGCGCTGCCATTGGAAGGGTCATCGGTTATTCCTGGGACCGTGGTCTGTTGTTGGTCCCCCGACTGGGCTGGATCCATTTCAAGTCGACATTGGCAGAATGATCGGGGAATTTCAACAGAGTATCGCCTTATATTCAGGAGAGAAGAGTCCAGAACGTATCACTGGGCATGTAAAAGCAGATCGGTTAGCGGGCAATGCGGGAGAGAAATTGTGGAGATGAATCCCGGGGCAAACTGGACACACAAACCTGCGCCACCAATTAAGGCTATTCGCCCGATTATAAGGCATGAGCAAGCATTACAGAAATGAGGGGGATTAATTTCGCAAGTCGGCAGGGAAAAAGAACCCAAAACTTCACGGCAATGCCGCTGGCGAAAGTGAGACAGACAGTCCGGAGCGCGGGGAAGTCACCGAAAGGAGAAATCTCCGCATTGAACGGCCGGCATAGAGTTTGCGCCAGGCGATGCCCATGGCTTGGGACTGTCAGGGGAGCCAGAGGGCATGTGAATCTTTCCGTGTCGTCGGCACCCTCGTAGGGTGCTCAAGGAGCGAAAGGAAACAGACCTACGGAGACTGAACAGTCGGATTGCTCACGAGGAAGATTTTTGAAAAGAATAGGCTTGTGCCGATGGCCGATAATACGCTGAGATAGAAACGCTGTGCTCTATATACTCAGAAGTGTGTTGTTTACTTGCTCTGCGCCGCTCTCTTGTACCGATCCAATGCTCTATCTCGGCTCTCCGAATGCTTCACGATTGGCTTGGGGTATCCGTTTTTCTCTGCGACAGCCCCTGCGCCTCGTTCGTATGGTTCGTGAATTGCTGGTTCCTTTATATCACGTAGCTCCGGTACCCAGCGCCGGATGTACTCACCATCCGCGTCGAACCGTTCACTCTGGCGGGATGGGTTGAAGATACGGAAATATGGCTGAGGGTCAACGCCTGTGCTAGAGCCGAATCCCCACCCTCCGTGGTTCGATGCGAAGTCCCCATCGATCAGATGTTCCATAAAATATCGCTCTCCGCGGCGCCAATCGATTAGGAGGTCCTTCGATAAGAAGGAAGACACAACCATGCGAGTGCGATTGTGCATCCACGCATCTTTTTTCAACTGTCGCATCGCAGCGTCGACAATAGGGTATCCAGTCTTGCCTTCACACCAAGCGCTAAAGCGATCTCTGTCATACTCCCACTCGAGGTTGGTGAATTCGGGTTTGAAGCATTTGTTCATGCTGAGCGTGCGCGTCAGTTTTGGCAATACAAATGGAAAAGCCGAAAGAGGAATAGGGAGTGTGTACCATATGTAAGGCCAATGGACAAGCACATGCCGATAAAAGTCTCGCCATGCAACCTCGCTTATCCATGAAGCATACCCAGACTCATTGGAATTCAGTCGGTTCCGGTTGGCCTTCTTTGCCATAGACACAGCCGTTCTGGCACTCAACGAGCCGGATGCAAAGTACGGACTAAGTACGGAAGTGCTCTTTGCAGCTGGCAGGTTCCGCAAATCGTCGTACGACTTTCCTTTCTCCTCCAAAAACTCCTCGAGCCGGCGAAGAGCTTCGTGCTCGCCTGCCGGGTATAGTTGCTCTAGGTGCGCCTTCTCTTCATCAGATAAACGTTTGTTACTCGGTGCCGTAGGGACCTGACTGTCGAATATATCTCCAAAGTGCTTTCGGGCGTCGTCAGGATTGGAACCCGGCTCCTCCACAACCTCGAGGTACTCTGGATGTTCTTGCAAAAAAGAAACCCATGTGCGATACCACGGAGTATATACAGCGTACTGTGTCCCCTGCTGGCTGTGAAGGGCACCTGGGGTGACAACACAAGTGTCGTGAGCTGCCTCGAACTTTATACCGTTGTCCGCACAAAGCCGCACCAGCTTTGCATCCCGCCGTAGTTCATCAACTTCGTACTCGATGTTGGTAAACAAATTGTTTACTCCCCAACGCTGACAGATGTCAAGAATACGACTGGGAATATCTTTACGCTTGTCCTGCGTCACCATGTACAGCGGAATATCAAGCTCCCCTAGGTCTCGTTTCAACTGTGCCAATGTCCGGAGGGTCAAATCGACACGGGCGGGACTGGTAAGATGAGCTGTCAGATCCTCCGGTGAGAGTATATACAAGCAAATAAGCGGGATCTTGTTATCCCGCGCTATCTCATACGCCATATACAGAGCCCGATTATCGTGTAGCCGTAGGTCTGTCTTGAACCAATGCACTACAGCATTTTTTGGCTGGATTGACTGCCTCGCGTCTGCCGTCTCTTCATACGCTTTCTGCAAAGTCTCAATTGGTCGGTCCAGGGTGCCGTTGTTGTAGGCATCGCAACGCTCGTTGCTCATCTCCGGAGGATAGTAATCCCGCAGCACAATGCCAAAATCTTCGGCTTGTTTGGCGTTAGGATGCGGATCCGACAGATCGAGCCTGCCTCGTTTGTTGGCAGGACTCCCGGAGGAGCTGGATGTCGTGCGCTTTTTTGGCGGCATGGTGGATGTGCGATATTGACAGACGATGCGCGGGGTTGAGTGCCTGTAGATGGATCTGATATCGCTGTCCGTACAGGAACGATCTCCTGGCAAACATCCCTCCCTACTTAGTATTTGAATACTTGCGAATACAGGCGACAGCTTGGAGACTCGATCAAATCGAAAGATCGGAATGCAGATTCTTCTCTGACGTCAGAGCTAGTCCAGGCACTGTTATTCAATTCATCACCGTCGCTAAAGACTACAAGTATCGCTCGTTTCGCGCGCTTCGAATGTGCACTGTTGTGAAGATGCAAATACCCTTGCTATCCCCTGGTACGCGTACGGAGCTCGGTACCTACATATGGAGTCTACGGATCGGCGTCTTGTTTTCGCACTGGTCCCCGCTTCGGGAGCATCGACTGCTGGGGGTTTTTTCTGGCAGTTCGTGGTGGCTATCAATAAGAGAGTTACAAACTGACTGGGCAGAGGGTTAGAGTCGCAAAACATTCTTCCGTGCAGAGTACCATAGACGCTGCCGTTGATTCGCCGCGTGCATCAATCAGTCCCCGGCGGCGATCGAACTGCCGGAAGCTGTTCCCCGAATCAATGGGACCCTGAACCCAGGATTCGGTTCGCTAGTTTGCACTATTTTTCCCCTGTTACTGCGGCCAATTCGCGTACCGTGTTCAATGCCTTGGCGTATTGCAGATCTGGATTGTACGTCAATGGTTGCAGCAGGTCACTGGGAATTCAGTGAGAGAGCTCCATACCGGAGGCCTGGGATGTAACCGTCGGGTCGATGGACGGTAAAGTGGTTCAATCCGGGACTGTGGAAACCATAGTTTGATCCCGCGTGTACCCGATATGCCAGAGTCGTGACGTCGAGATGGTGAAATGGTAGACGAGAGGGGACGATGGCGAATGGTTGGGAATGAGGTTGAGAAAGATATCCCGTGACCAGCCATGACCTGAACAACCAACTTCACGTCTTCCTCATGCTTGTAGTATCTCTCTACTCTCTCTCCCACCCCCTGTGATTCTCTCATCCCGTTCACTTTCCTCTAGTAACGATATTGAATCGTCCTTGACCCGCCAAGATCGACGAGTTATCGTCGATCCGTCCAGACTCGGTCCAGTGGACTAGCTCCATGACTTGACTTTGATAGACACGCTCACAACTGCCCAGAACGCCGGCCAAAGTTTCGACTATCCACGGCGCATTTTCCGAATCATTTTCTTTGGGAGATCCCGCGTGGAGAATTCATTGTTGGCAGCCGTCAGTCCTTGGGGATCGAGATCATCTCTTCATATTTCCCTCACAGATTTTGCTTTATTACTATTTTTCGTACCCCCTCTTCTGCCATCGCTATTGGTGAAAAGAGGTTGGCGATGTTAACGCTGAAAAGGGGGATGAAACTATAACTCAGGGATATCGCTGCTCCGCCTGTATAGAGTGCTTCTGCTTCGTTTCTCCCTATAACTTTCCATAGAAAGGAGCTTCGTCCCTGTTGATTGCTTTTCTATCCTCAAGCTCCTCTTTTCTCTCCTCCCGCTAGTTTCGTTCACCTGAGCGATGGTGGCGTCTCTTCCATGTCGACCTCGGCAATCCCCGATAACGTGGAATTCGCATACAGTGATGAAGTCCAGAGGTACATCTTCTCAGCCTTCGCCAGTATCGTGTGGTACAATGCCATCGAACTCATTGTCGTGTGTTTCGTTACCTTCCGACGATACCGGGGATGCTACTTTTGGAGTCTACTAGTCTCTTCCTTCAGCTTGATTCCCCATACGCTGGGTTATATCTTTTTACTCTTTCCTTTGGGAATCTCGCCATGGCTTTCCGTCACATTCGTCCTGGTGCCATGGTGTGGAATGGTAACGGGACAATCGCTGGTACTCTGGTCGCGCTTGCACCTGGTGCTGCAATCTCCAAAAGTTCTCCGGGCCGTGCTCTGCATGATTATTGTCGATGCCATCGCCTTGCATACACCTGTCTTTGTGCTTATGTATGGCATTGTCTCGCCAAAGGCCGATCTCTTTACCCGTGGTTATGACATTATGGAGCGCGTCCAACTGGTCGGATTCTGCATTCAGGAGTTAGTGCTCTCAGGAATATACGTATTCGAAACGGCCAAGCTCCTTCGACTTCGCCCCGAGCAACGTCATCGACAGATCCTCATCCACCTGTTGGTTATCAACATCTTCATCCTCATCCTCGATATTGCCGTCGTCGGTACCGAGTACGCGGGCTATTATGCAGTGCAGGTCATGTTTAAACCGGTCGCCTACAGCATCAAGCTCAAGCTAGAATACGCCATCCTTGGCAAATTGGTTGAAATCGCCCGAGGTGTCACTTCGGATTCCTGGACGTCTTCGATTCCTCAAGATGCTATGTTTTCTGGACATGGTATACGACTGGGAAGTGGTGCCGGGGCGTCCGACCATTTACAGGAGGTCGCCTCTACGACTGCACCCCCGGAGGTGTATGCAACAGACAGTCCTTTCCCCAGATGCGTGAAAGGTCACGGTTGACGTCGCCCGGTTCGAATACAATATATACATTTACCTCCTTCGCGGGACACGGCAACCGATCTTATATACCTGACGGGCTGATTGGACGAGATGCCGACAAGATGTGCCGGACAGGTGCCACCACCACCGACTTGTTGTTACCGAAGATACATCCGAGTTTGGCAGACTGGGAAAAGACGCAGTCCCACCCCACACGGCAGTCTCCGAGTGCCAAGGGCATCATATCATGGCCACGTTTGTGACATACCAGGGCCAGCTGTGCCCGGGGTTATTACTATGCCCAAGGTGGCATGAGCATACGAAAAGTGATGGTATTTTCATCCTAGAATAATGACATGACAATAATACGATATTGACTCTGAACTCCTGGTCAATCCGATGTAAATAACCGTAGGCACCGTTTTGTCGCCTTCCTCTAACTTTGTAAACTGAAGAAACCCCTCACTCCGGCTTAACCTCGGTGCCATTTGTTCATTTTATACCCCCGTCTCTTCGGATTCTCCGAACCATTCAAGGCGACCCTGGACTTTCCCCGGACGGCCTCCACATCTACATCACCGCCAACTTGTTCGGCCTGTTGTTTCCCCGGATATAAACTAGCCGACTTTGAATTCGGTCGTTTCTAAGCCGAACTTCCTTTGTATCCGCTGATGTCTGCAGACGATGTACCCTATAAATGACCCTGATCTCCGTCTTGTCATTGCACAAACGATCGCTGTCTAACCATGTGGTCTCTGTCGTTCCTCCTAGGCCCGGCTCTCTTGGCCGCCGTGAGCCAGACAAGCAAGACGCCATACGACCAGTACATTCTCGCGCCGTCTTCGCGGGACCTGGTCCCTGAATCTATTTACCAGGTCAATGGCTCGGTTTCGAACGCAGATGTTCTGACCAACCCTGGTTCAGGGAATGCCACATTCAACGGTCCTGCATCCGTGACTATCGACTTTGGTCGGAACATCGGTGGCATCGTGTCTCTTGACATCGCATCCGCTTCGTCCTCTGATGCATTCGTGGGCGTCACCTTTACCGAATCCAGTCTCTGGATCAGCAGCGAGGCGTGTGATGCGACGGCAGATGCAGGATTCGACTCACCCCTATGGTTTCCGGTCGGCCAGGGCCCTGGGAAGTATACCGCTGAAAAGAAGCATATTCGCGGTGCATTCCGGTACATGACGGTGGTGACCAACACGACGGCTTCGGTTTCTGTCCGCAGCGTTCGCGTGAATTATACTGCTGCCCCCATGCAAGACCTCAAGGCGTACAACGGGTACTTCCATAGTAACGACGAACTGATCAATCGGATCTGGTATGCTGGTGCATACACTCTGCAGCTCTGCACGATCGAACCTTCCACCGGCAACAGTCTGACAACTCTGGGAGAGATTTCGTCTACGGACAACATTACCCTTCCCGAGACCGTCACATGGTACAACAACTACACAATCTCCAACGGCAGCACTGTGCTGACCGACGGCGCGAAGCGAGACCGCCTCATCTGGCCTGGCGACATGTCCATCGCGGTGGAAAGCGCCGCAGTCAGCACGGGCGATCTCGAAAGCGTGAAGAATGCACTGGAAGCTCTGTTCTCTCAGCAAAAGGCTAACGGCCGCTTGCCTTACGCCAGCCGTCCGTTCACCGACCAAATCAGCTTTCCGTACCATCTGCACAGTCTCATTGGTGTCTCAGACTACTACCGCTTGACTGGAGATCGCACATGGCTGTCCAAGTACTGGAATCAGTATAAGCGTGGTGTACAATGGGCCTTGTCGAGTGTTGACCAGACTGGCCTGGCCAATATTACCGCTTCTGCGGACTGGTTGCGTTTTGGCATGGGTGCTCATGTAAGTCTGCTCCAATCACCAACATAGAATGCTATGTACTAACCGAGCAGAACATTGAAGCAAATGCTATCCTCTACTACGTCCTCGACCAAGCGCAAAACCTAGCAACCACCGTCCACGACCAAACAACCACCAACTGGAGCAGCATCGCCTCGGACATAAAAACAGCCGCCAACCAACGCCTCTGGGATAGCGACGCAGGACTCTACCGCGACAACGAAACCACCACGCTCTACCCCCAAGACGGCAACGTATGGGCTATCAAGGCAAATCTCACTCTTTCCGAGGAGCAATCTTCCCATGTATCCTCCTCCCTTCGGTCCCGCTGGGGTCCCTACGGTGCACCCGCCCCCGAAGCTGGAAAGACCGTGTCACCATTCATCAGCGGGTTCGAGCTGCAAGCGCACTATCTTGCCGGAAACGCCGATTCAGCCCTTGCGCTCATGCGTACACAATGGGGATTCATGCTCGATGATCCACGCATGACCAACTCGACCTTCATCGAGGGCTATTCGACTGACGGATCGTTGGTGTATGCGCCGTACAACAATGACCCACGCATTTCGCACGCACACGGCTGGTCCGCGGGACCTACAGCTGCCCTGACATTCTACGCGGCTGGTCTCCATTTGACTGGTCCGGCGGGGTCGACGTGGAAATTTGCACCGCAGCCCGGGAACCTGACGGATGTGGATGCTGGATTTTCGACAAGGCTGGGTGCGTTTTCGACCAAATTCAGTCGGGCGGACGGCGAATTCCAGCAGTTGTCGTTTAATGCGCCTAATGGGACGACGGGTGATGTTGAATTGGCTGGGACTAAGGGGTCTTTGATTTCGAGGGAAGGGAAGCGGGTTGAGCTTGTTGATGGGAAGGCTAAGGGTTTGGCGGGTGGACACTGGGAGTTGAAGTGATGTGTAGCTTTGTATGGTGGATATTCGATTATTGTATGGAAGAAGCAGAAAAGTAAATCGATATCATGCTTCAGTAATATGTATGGTAGATTTCATGCGCTAATCAAGCCATAGATACATTATCCTATCAACAGAAAATCCCAGCTATTTCTTCTGCAATGCCTTCCTCAATTTCCCAACCGTCCCACTCGACTGAATATCCCCATCATCCGCACCACTCTTGTCGTCGCTGTCGCTGTCGCTGTCACTGTCACTGTCACTGTCACTCTCGCTCTCATCCTCTGACTCACTGTCCGACGGCGGATCAAAGACATCCTTCTTCCGTGTAACAGTCGCCATACGGGCCTCCTGTAACTGCGCGTCATAATCTTGTTTCTGGGCCGTGATGACGTTCTTGAGGCCTTGCAGGCTGGCGCGCGCGATCGAGAGTTTGTTGACGGATTGAAAGGGTTGAATGTGCGGTTGAGGCTGCGATTGGGCCGGGGGTTGCGAAGAGCCTCGGGGTGAGGAGTAGCGGTTTTGCGGGAGTGGTTGTGATTGTGGTAATTGATGCAAGGAGGGAGTCGGAGATTTGGTCATGCTGTTGTATGCGGAGCTAGTCCCGCTAGTTGCGCTGACACCGTTGGCACCGTTAGCGCGGCGAAGTAGGTCAGCCTTGGTTAACTCTGGTCCTTTTCCTTCATCGTCGTCGTCGGACCCTGAGCCAGACCCTGAGTCGGAGTCGGAGCTAGAGCCGGTTTCAGACCCAGTTTCGGAGTCCGTCTCGTCTCCTTTAGAAGATTGCTCCTGCGATGCTGGCTTCTGTTCTTCAATACTAGGTTGCGGTGCAGGCTGCTCTTCCGGTTTCTTCGATTGGTTTAGCGTACGAATCGTCTGCATCTCGGGCAATTTTACATCATCAGACATGGGAAAGCTCTGCGATTGTTCCTGGGACAACAGTCGAAACTGCTGGGATTGTGGCTTTTCGGGCGATGATTGTGAGGGTTCAGCCTGCTGCGGTTCCTGGAGTTCCTGGGGTTCCTGAGGCTGGGGCTGCGAAGATTCCGGTACCCTCTCTTGCGACTTTTGCAGGGTTCCCTCGGACTGTTCAGGCTGCTCTTGAGGATGTTTCTTCAGCTCTTGTGGTTGCTGCTGCGATTGAGGTTCCGTTTCCTGCTCGGCCTCGGCCTCAGGTTCAGATTCAGACTCAAGTTGCTGCTCTTTCTCGGACTCTCGGTCTTGCGCGGGCTCCTGTTCAGGCTCGATTTCCTTTTTGGGTTCGTGCCGCTCAGGCTCAGGTTGCTGTTCGGGCTCAGGCTCGCGCTCGGGTTCGGGCTCTTGTTGGGTTTCCGCCTGCTCCTGCTCTTGACCCAGTCCCTGCTCTTCCTCTTCTTCTTCTTCTTCTTCTTCTTCTTCTTCTTCATGCGGCCGAGGTTCCAGTTCAGGCTCAGGCTCCCCAGACTGTTCCCGTTCTCGCTCCCCTTCCTGCTCTAGTTCCGCCTCCATCTCTTGCCCGTTCACCTGTTCAACCGGCTCCTCCTGCTCCTCTTCCCGCTGAGGCTCCGGCTGCGACGGCTGATCTATATCCATCGCATCAGCCCCATCCACTGCGCGCAACGAACGAGAGCGACGAGTCTTCCTAGGCGATGCAACAATCGGATCTTTATTTTGAGCCTTATCAGCAGGGCTTGTCTTGCACTTCGAATGCGAAGAAATCTCGGCAGGGGCTGTTTCAGTTCCCTGGCCAGCTTCAGGATCCTCCATCGTCTGTGCGGAATCACCACTCATCGTCGCCTTGGTAGGGGCCGCTTCTTCATTTTCGGTTTGCTTGGAAGGGGATTCCGCAGGAGATCGTGTCGAAGAATTTTCGCGACGAGCTGCCTTCTTTTTCGCAGAACTAGAGTCCTTGATGTTCGACGATGGGGCGGTGGTCTCCTGACTCATCTCAGAAGCAGCTTTCGAGGCGCGCTTCTTCTTCTTCTCGGGCATCTTGGAGTGACCATTCGGGTTCGCTTTCATGTTTTCCAGCTTCCGATAAAGTATATCCAATCTGGAACGAGCCGACTTGACTTGCTGCTGGGTCTTTTGCCGGCCACTGTTCTTGTTTTCAGAGATCCACACCCGGGTTCTGTGAATTTCCGCCAAAATTGCCAGATACTCAGGGGTTTCACGGCGCTCCTCTGCTTCTCTCATCTCCCGGTCCATCTCCTTTTGCTCCTGCTTCTTCTTCTCTGCTTCCCGCTTTTGTTCCTCGAAAATCTGCTGGATCTGCTCCGCAGTGACACCTCCAGGGTATACAGTTATTCCGGGAGTCGGGGGCTTGTCTTGCCATGTATTGGGTGGTTTTTCTTTCTTGTCCTTGGCCTTTTTGGGTCCTTTAGTTGCAGAGTCTGAAGGCAATCGTGAGCGAGGATCGTCAGTAGCCGGAAACACGCTGTTACTCTCGGAAAACGAGACGGAACGTCGCTTGTCTGCTGACGCCTCTTTGCGTAGCGCCGACTTGACCTTGTCTGCGGGTGTCTGGGGTTTGCCAGGTGTTAAATCGTTCTGCGTCAGCGACTTGCGAGCGTTGCTGAATGACACGGGAGCAGCAGTCCCGGCCGTCTGGCTCGATGGCTGCTCGCTGTGGCTCGAATCCACCAAAGCGAGCTTGGGCGCCTTGGTGGAATTCTTCAAGAAGTCAGGCTTGGCCGACTGCCTCCGCGGGGGACTCCTCGTGATTCCTAGCCCAAGACCGGGTCTTGGGGACGACTGTTGTTCTATGATGCTTGGACGACGGCCAGAGCCGGAAAACGAGGGTGCCCGTTCGCGTTTCCGCGCGGCAGAGGGACTGATGCTACGAGGCTCGGAAGTCGCTTGAGTGGGAGTACAAGCCCTGTCGAGTCGAGGCTCCTTCTTTGACTGCAATTCCTCCTGGCTCTTCTTTCTCTTTCCAAGGCGGCTTTGACGTGATGCGGGAGCATCATCACCATGTGCGAGGCCTTGCTCCGGCGCTTCCTCCGTGGCAGTAAAAGCATCTGAAGCAATTTCACCACCATCCATTGCAACGTCACCATCATCATCGAAATTCTCCTCTTCATTATCACTCTTGCCCTTCTCTCCACCCTCTTCTTCCTGTCTTTTATTATCTTGTCCGTTGGCTTCGCCTTCCTCGTCTTCGTCCTCAACAGGCTTCGTTAAATTGGGAATACGCCGCCCGGCTAGAGACCGTGTCTTGCGACGGAGCGGTGGCGTTCGCTCAGTCAGGTGCTGTCCTTTGGCCGGAGGTGGAGATTTCGACTCAGACGTGATCCTGTTGATCATGCGATGCGCGGCGCGGCCTCTGGTCGCAGCGCGCGGTTGCGAAGTGGTCGCCGTTGTCTCGGATGAAAGCGCAGAGTGACGCGTCGGTGTTGGTGAGCCGCCTAGCTCCTGGCTTTCGAATCGTCTATGTTGTGGTGTTGCCGCGATTGTTTTCTCGTTGTTGTCCTGCGAGTCCTGCTCTTGTATTTGCGGCAGCTCGTCCCAGCATGCGGGCGATCCGGGAATCTCATGCTCCTTTTCCACCGACAGAAGAGGCATATCCCGGCGACGTTCGAGTTGACCGGTTTGGTGAGCGGGAGTAACGTTGCGAGTTGGCGTGGGCGTATGTTGTCGATCACCATCCTGGCTTCCAGACACAGATCCAGCCTGGGACTCCTCCTCAGTAATCGTAGGAAACTTGTGTACGGATTTCGAAGCTGCTTCCCTCTTATTTTGTATCCTGCGCTCGTAGTCCTCTGCCGCCGCGTCCCAGTCCAAGGTCACAGAGGGGAATCTCGTAGGCGAATAGGGCGTAGGTTTCTGGATCACACGCAGACAACCACGTTGGTCCCGACCGTCGATCTGGCCCAATCCTCTATCCACAAAAACGTCGGCCGCAGTCATATCGACATCGAGATCATCGGTGTCATGGTTGTCGTCGAGCATCTTCTTGATCTGCAGGGGTCTAAGCTTCGTTAGCAAACCCAAACACACACACACACACACAACCTGTTACACAAATGACGCCGGGACCAAGATATAAAAGTAGACAAAGAGTACTCACTCCGCGTTAGGGCGTAACTTCGTCCACTTTGCCTGAATCATCTTCGCCAACCCACCCAGCGTCACATCCTCCGGGTTCTCCAGTACGAGCAAGAAGCTTGCTGGTTTCCCAGCCGGTGCGCCCGATGAGTTACGACCGGCATCATCACTGCTGAGGATTGAGCGGAAGGAGAAAGATGAGTTGGACTGGATTTGCTCGGGAGGGTAGATTTTGACTGTGAGGCGTAGAAAGACCATAACGAAAGCGACGGTGACGGATTGGACGGAAGGGACGTGGGATTTGATCAATGACAAACGGCAAAACGAGAGGGTTGAAGAAGCATTATTTAGTAACTAAAGACGTTCAGTCGAAGTCGTAACAGCAGTTGGTTGGAGTATGCGCGCGCGGTCCCTGGCGGGCAAATTAAGAGAAGTAGAATTCGAGATACAAGTGAGACAAAATTATTTACAGCGGTAGAAGAGAGAGAGAGAGAGAGAGAGAGAGAGATGAGCATCAATAGCCCAAAGAGAATAACAAAAGAAAAGACAAGACAACCAGGCCTGTTAATTCACACCGCGCGGAGAAGAAAAAAAGTGAAGCTGCGCGGATTGCCCATTGAGTTGCGCGTGGCTTATGTCAGCGGTGTCTGGGGCTTTGTAAAGGTGGAAGAACTACAACACAGAAGCCTCAGAAAATCATGATCTTTTATTCTATATAGGATACAGAGTAACTTTTTGGCTGTTAACAGAATATTTCGTTGATCATCGTAGAATCATCATCAATCAAATCAATCCATTGGGCTGAAGTATCGCTTGAACCGGTCAATGTTTGTCAACTCCAGTTCCGCAATCACCGAGTGGCAGCTCATCAACAAACTCGGGAATCGCACGGTCCAGAAATTCAGGTATCCCTCCGGCAATCCGCCAATGTGCGCCTTGAGATGTGCCGGCATATCGTTGTAGTGGTTGCGCTTGTTGCGCAGCGCTCGTAGCAGATCCAGCATCTTGGACCCCGTGTATTTTCGTTGCTTGCCCAGGCTGTCCTTGAAATCCCGTGGGAGCAAGCGCAAGAAGTCCATTTCGGGTCCCATGACCCGCTCGGCCACCGATTCCAGACACAAGAGGGCATCTGAAGGCGGATCCCGGGGTTCAAACTCGAAGTGGTCGGACACGTCGCATAGGAAGGCGAGACGGTCCGATGGCGGCCAGAAGAAGGGGTGCATCAACACTGCACTGGCATCGGGGCTGAAAATGTGTTAGTTTAGACAGTTTTGTAGGATACAATCATCGTGACTTACCGCTTGCGAGGGTCCAATGACAACATGGAGCGAATCAAATCATCCGCCTCATACGCATAGTCTCCCAGATGCTGAAGCTCATCAAGATTGAAGTTGCCCTTGACAATGTTGGCTTCCCGCATGAATTTGCCATTCTTATCGAACGGATGACCACCCCGGGTGAGCACATAGTAGAACACACAACCCAACGAGAAAATATCGATAGCACGTGTGGCACGTCGATTGGTCTGAGGATCCACGACCGCGGGTTCGGAAGACTCCGTATGCTGTGACTCAACCCCTTGGGTCATTGGACTCTTGTCATCGTCGACCAGCAGCTCAGGTGCTCGCCAGCCGGATGTTCCTGCGGCATGGGCAGTGGTGGCACGGAACGAGCTTTGGTTGTCATCCAGCTTCTTGCACAGGCCAAAGTCCGAGATGAGCAATCGCAGAGACCGCGATCCCGTGCGACCCCGAGGCATGGCCACGAGAATGTTCTGCGGTTTCAAATCACGATGCACAATCTTAAGGGAATGGAGATAGCGAACGCCGCCAATGATTTGCCGCAACATGTCAGGGACATCAAGGCCGCTTTCGACGAGCGCGGGATAGTGAGCCGGTCGTTCGACAACATCCTGCAGCGAGGCGGGACAAAGTTCCAAGGCAATGTACAAAAAGCCGGCCGCTTGTTCGCGACAGAAATAGCGAATGACATTACCGTGGTCGTCACTTTCCTGCAACAAACCAACCTCGTGCGAGGCAATGTCATAGAACTCGACCAACATACGCTTAACAGCTACGTCACGGCCATCGAACGAGCCTCGATAAACAACCGTCCCATGACTGCCGTGGCCCAGAACCACATCCGTGTGAACCTTCAACCGGCCAATTTGGACAACTCCGTCCATCTCAACAATCTCGTTGGGCAGAGTCCGAGACAACTGAACGTCGGGCCCCAGACGCGACATTGGCTGAATGTTCTGGACATCTTTCACAACCTGATCTTCCTGGTCCTTGTTGTCGTCTTCACTTCCGGGCTTCTTGTTTCTCTTATGAGATTTTCCACCACGTCGACCTCGTCGTGCCTTCTTCTTGGGTTTCTCAGGGCTCTGAAGATTCAAATCTTCCACATCATCCTCGTCGTCAGGGCCGCGAGAGGGTTCCCGAATTCGGACGCGAGGCGTCGCGTCGGCAGCCAAGGATGCGCCACCGGCTGACGGAGTATCTGGAACCGAGGAACTGCGATCTCGCCGTGGCCTTGGAGTCTGATCCCGTGCTTGTTGCTGGGCGGATACATCCAGGTCGACTGTAACATTGGGCACCGGCCGGATCGGACTGGGTTCACGTTTCACATTCGTGTTGCCATTGACAATGGGAGTTGATGGAGTCGACAAGGGCGGCTGGTCCGAGGAAATGATATTCTTCAGGTCGAGCTTCTGCTTGGCCAACTCTTGAATGTTGTGCGAGTTGAAGTAGATGAAGGTGCCAAAGAAGAGTAATAGCAGAGTGACAAAAATGTCCAGGGCATTATCCCATCCCTTGCGGATGATGGTGCTGTGTCGCAAGGCGGGCGGCAAAGCCAATTCAGATGGGGTCCTGATCAGATCGCGGGGCAAATCGTGATGGGATAAGTCGTGGGTACCCGATGACCCACCAAGGCTCGGGTGTTCCCGACTGACGATGCGTGGGCCATTGAGCGAATGTACGCCAGCCAGAGCATCCCGCTGCTGGTGAGGGTTCAGACTCATAAGTGCTTGCCCATGTCGGAAGTAGTCCTTCTCATAGCACTGAGCCATCTTGGCCCGTCCCGTCACCAACGGATAGGTTTCTTCGGACATGGCATACCAGCCACCCGCCTCGGTCGTATCAATGAAGACCCGCTCATCCCGTTCGTCGAGAGGTCCATAGTCGGGGTCGGGTGGCTGCAATGGTTGCGAGAGGAGAACAAAGGGCGTGGGGGCCTCGGGGGACTCCACATTGGCGGAGCGTACGACGTCAAAAACGCGAACGACGGGCGACGAGAAACGCTGCGTGTAGCGGGGACGTTCCATGCGGGAATGGTCAAAGCCCAGGACAACACCATCGTGCATGCTGTAGATGTGACTCTGGTCCATGCTACTAAAGTATTGGGTCTGGAGGTCGACGTCGCGGTTGTTGGGGGTCCACTCGGAGTACTTGAGCGTGCAGATAGGGTCACCAGTCTCGGTATTTTGAATAGCCACGGCATATTCCACTCGGCCAAGGACCAAAGTGCCACTGGTTGATTCACATGCGTCTGTGACACCATCAAAGCCATCATCAATTTTGCGGCACTCGGCTCCGGACGGGATTGGCCCGCGGGAACTAAACACACGCAAGATGTTTCCGGTACGAGCATCAATAGTATACAAAGTTGTCTCCTTTCGAGCAGTGTATGTGACAGCCGGATCGATGCCGGAGTACGGGGTCTCATCGACGAGGTCCTTCACCGTCAATCCCAGCTTTTGCAAACCAGCATCGGGGCCCGGGCTGTAGATGTAGATACTGCCATGTTGACTGGGTTCGACGATCCAGATAAAGTCATCCTCAGGCTGAGTGCTGTCGAAACTCGACCGGTTGGCTCGATGGTATATACTCTCGACGACGGGGCTACTCGGGACCTCGAGAGCCCAACGGGAAGCACCGGTGTGACGGTCACGGGCGTGAATGGAACCATCGACGGTCGCCAGCAGAACAAAATCCTCAACCTCCCAATCCTGCAGGGACCGCGCATGCAGCTGCGGCGCCAGGCCGGCAGACGACGAGGGACTGCTGACCTGGGCAGGAGGGGCTCGAACGGCGCGGCCAGGGCCGGCCAGAGCCAGGGTTGTCAGGGCGCTCGCATCGTTGGATTTCACATTGATCGCATTATGGGATGGGCCGGTCGAGGGAAGATGGACAGACACGGCAGGGACATGGTCATTGTAAGCGTTGCGGTGTGAATGGAGAGGTTCCTGCAGCTGCTGCGGAGCGACAAGAACGGGGAGTAGAAGAAGGGCGACGCTGGCGGGAAGAATCGAACAGGCGCCAGACAGCCGCCACCGCATTGTGGACGACTCAGTGCGTTTCTCGGGAGATTTAGCAGGCCGAAGAGGAAGAATGGGGAATGGAGAGTAGAAGGGAGACCCGGTGGCTCATCAGAATCGGTGGTGGCTGGGAATGTTTCGGGGAGGGAGGACAGGTACGGAGGGGCCAACTTGGCTACAATGGACAATAATATACAGAGAGAGAGAGGAAAAGTATATGTGTGTGTGTGTGTGTGCTGAGTGAGGAGAGAATGATGGAGATGGATTAGTAGCGGTAGTTGAAAAGGAGGCTGTGGAAGCCAAGAGAAAGCGGAGTTGAGCCTCAGCGGTCAGGCAGCACAATAGACGTATTAACTGAACTAGTTATACGTACCCTCCCTCAACGAAAATATGCACAGAGACTGGAAGAAACCGTCAATTCTGCATATCAATTGGCTTTCCACATCGTTGATTTTCCAACTGTCAGCACAGACAGTCACATGATTGCTTACCCGATTCGGTGGCAAGGAATACGAGTACGAATGGCTACTACCATCACTAGCCCCGGCATAGTACGCACCTAGAGCATTTGCTCTTCTCTTGACAGCCATCTACCCTACGTCAACGGCTTCGAGACGCTGTAAGAATGGAGACTTTGCGAGCCATCTGAAAGCCGTTGGTACCTTGGGTTCCACGACTCGTGCTGGAGATTGCTTTTCCTCAGGCTCTATCGTCAAAGTCGGTCCTTCTACCAGCTCTATTGTACTTCTTGTCTCGAAGGCTCCAGCTTCCAATTTGTTCTTGCAGGTTAGGATCGCTTGGTGATCGTTTCGCTCGGCATTGGCCACGCTGGGGCTTCTCAGAAGGCTCCTTCTCAAGACGTAGTACTGTCCCATTTGTGGACCCCAAGGCACTTGGATTTGAGAATCAGTCCTCTTCTACCATCCCAGCCGCCCCGGGATTTTGGACCGCTGACCAACATCAACTTTGGTGGTCTAGGGCTTGCATTTTTAGGTCTTTGACAAAGCTTACATTCCACATGGCATCCACTCCCCAGCGGCTTGCAGGTGTCAGTAAACTATGGACGAACTGACTCGACTTGTCTATTGAGGTAATACCAGCTTCGCCCGGCAATACCATCACTAGATTTGTTGTCTTGGCCGACTCAGACAAACCAGACAGCTTTATCCAACCTCGGTATTCGGTCCCAACAACGTGACGAACAACCCATGACACTGACATCAGATGTTCTGGGTAATGAATGCCACCAGATCCTCGACGATCTGCTGCGCTACAACGAATAATTCACTCATTCCATAAACATTATCAACCCGGGTAAGTACCAGGCCTATGCACCACTCAAGGACGTCTGCAAAATCCGGGCATCCTGGGGTATTTCCTACCAATCCTGATCTCCCAATCGCATATCCAGCCTGAAGCTCGAGTATCATACTCGCCTAACTCCCAATATAGTGGGATAATGGATGAATGCACTTGACAAGGGCTTCAAAGTCTCCAGACAAGCACGTCAACTCATTAACCATCTGGCTCGCTCCAACGGGTTTCCCTACCAAATGCCTGGGGACGGAGGCCAGTCGAGTCGCAGCCATACATATGTCAACGGCATGTTCCCTCAGTGTGACATTTTGCTATCTGGACTTTCACTCTCTTCCATCGCGGAAGCTGCGATATCAGTATCAGAGCGACTCTCACTCTGGCGATGGACTGACAGCGACAGCCATCACATGGATATTTGAATGTATCTTCTGAGTGTGTCCGAGCAGTCGCTTTCACGGAACCGAGTCAGAATTCCTATTTAAATCCCAGAATATCCTCCGGCTTTCGACCAAGTACAGAAATCATGCTTCCAGATACAGAGCGTGATCATAGTCACAGACTCAGCCTACTTCCTTGACCGTGCAATAATCGGCTTCGTTTCCATTTACACGGCCGGTAAAGCAACAAACATAGGTAACTGTGGCTTGGACGTCGCCACGCGTCAAACGGCTCGTTTCGCACGGGACGCTCGGATTGTCGGCTTGGCTGTTACGATCTCAGAGTATGAGCTTCTGGAACTTGAGTTCGAGGTTGCATGTCATGAGAAAGAAGACAAGAAGCTTAGGCTTTCGATCAATTCGCCTAATGCTTATACTCATCCAATACTGGATATGACAGGCGAGAGGTATGGTGTAAAGATGGACCACCTACGGGAAAGTGCCAGCGGATCTTGGCGGCGCGAGAGTATACAAGTTGCCAAGCAACTTAAGACTCGTTGGTATCCAAGTGGGTTGTCAGGGCTTCTCCCGTGTTGGAGCATTATACGAGCCGAAGCTTTCAAAAAGTATGAAGAGTAACAGATATACCTCACCAAATTATCCGGGGGTGAAAGGCGAAAGTAAGAAGGGATTGACGGCAACTTCGGCGTCACCCAAGTGTACAGAGTACAGTGGCCACCCAAAAGAACAGAAGAAAAAGTGTAATAACGTTACATGTGGATATCACTGAAGTACCGAGCAGAAAACTATACATATGTCGATCTTCGCAATGTGCTCGCCAAACGCCACCCAATAACAGAAATTTACACCCAAGGAAAGACGAGAAACGACTGCTCACATATATATACAAGTACGCGCATTGCAACAAACACAAGAGGTTAACCCCCGTATACCATCCAGGTCATTGCGACACCCCACATGGCCACAAACACCACGGTCACAATCCCAGCCCCGGCACGGTCCCCTGTTGAAATGTCTGGGAGCTTGCCGGGCTGTTCGTTTCCGTCTTCGGTACCCGCAGTGGGGTCACCCTTACTTTTTCCGCCTGTATCGGCAGTGAAGGGCCCCCCGTTGTCCCTTTTGTGAACGAACATGGTGGATGAAATGACACTCAATGCACTCATGTCCGACTCCATCGACGTCGACCCATCCCAGGTGTCTTGGTACCATCGTCGCCCACACTGGGTGCCGTCATCCCCGCCCGAGCATTGCTGGGCAGCTCCTTTGGCTGATTCCCGAATCTTGGGCATGATCTCATCGTATGTGTAGGGCACAAGCTCCGCCATACCCGTCAACCACGAGGACAGGAAGCCCTTGAAACAGTCTTGGTTCCGGTCACATTTCATGTTTGGCTCGCACGAGATTTCAGACATGGTATTGCCGCCATATTTCTTGGGAAAGAAGGTGCGGAAGGTGGTTCCAAGCAAGCCGTCGATGCCTTCTTTCCACTTCTGGTCTCCGTTTGTCTGTCCACGTTAGCACAATGCATTTAAAGAGTCAAATTGGGAGGGAACATACAATATTGAACATGTAGGCGGCCCCACCAAGGTATTGACCGTAATTGTAGGTCCACTGGAGATCACCATGATCGGTACAGTTTGCTTGCATGTTGGTCGTATCGGCAATGGTCCAGTCAGATTGCTTCAACAACGGGGTTGTCGCACTCCAGTCCCAGATCTTTTCCGCCCAGTCGAAATACGTTTGGTTGCCGGTATAGCGAGCCAGACGAGCGGCCAGCTGGAAGAGACCACCGTTGGAGACGGCGTTCTTGATCATGTATCCTCCCTGGTAGGGCCAAATCTGCCAACGCAAACCACCACCGCAGGTAGTCGTATCCCAACGAGGAACCTGAGTATTGAATACACCCTGTGCTAATGACACCCACGAGGAGTCGCCTTTGCGCTCCGGGAAGTTGAGTTCGGCGGCAGTAATAGCGGCCAAGCCCCAAAAGACTTGATCATCGTTTCCGAGATAGTTGCTCTGGTTGTCAGGGAAGTAGTCGTCGTTGCCCTTT
The DNA here is from genome assembly GCA_023627475.1 of Aspergillus sp. S3505. Lineage (NCBI taxonomy): Eukaryota > Fungi > Ascomycota > Eurotiomycetes > Eurotiales > Aspergillaceae > Aspergillus > Aspergillus sp. S3505. The sequence goes on from JAMAHJ010000005.1 coordinate 49,453, forward strand.
TGCCATAACATGCCCTGCTGGGTGACATCGTTGTAGGAGTCGTCGCCGGTCCAATGCCAGTACTGCATGAGGGTCATGAACAGGGCGCCGCCTTCCCACCAGGTACCAGGCAGCTTTCCGGGGACGAGATCGCTATCGGATTCGTTGGAGTGATAGTAGGACATGGTATTGTAGGCGGCTTTTCCGGCGATATCTTTGATGGATGCTAAGATCTGTTAGTTGCTAAATAAGATGCTATTCGCTGTGAGCGCAACTCACCCTCATCATCCACATCAAGAGTGAGGCCGTTGACCATGCCCTGGCCAGCCAGAAGGACGGCCAGAAAAAGAGATTGAAGCCATCGAGGGGCCATGATCATGACACAGCGCCCTCAGAGCAGAAAAAGGAGAGAGAAAGTCGAGTCGAGGTGTCGGAACGAGCGGGGAGAACGGAGCAGGGACGATGAGAGAGTACAGGTAGGTCTTCTAGAGAAGCATGTCGCTGCGCAGGTCTAATAAAACGAATGACAGTTAAAGAGAAGAATTAAGCGAAAGAGAGAAAGAGGGAGGGAGAGAAAGACGACAAGCGTGAGGCAGAAATAAATGAGGAATAAAGAGGGAAAAGAGGAAGAATAAGAACGAAGACGGTCATTTTTCGGGGGCGTCACGATCCGTAATTACAGGCCCCACTGTCCTTGGCTATCCTTGGCTGTGGGTTATTCCATCCAATAGGAAGACTTCATCGGCTGCAGAGACGAAAACGGACGGTTATGTATGGTAATACCAAGACTTGGCGCTCAGGGTCCGGACTCGGCGGAGGCTGAGTTATATATAGGAAAAGGGGATAGTCAGTGTATAGTAGTATACTGGTGAATTTAACTAGAGAAGACACAATTATGTTCAGAATGCATATATGGAATGAACTAAAATATTATGTCTATAGAGTACAAATGCAGTATAGATCTCGGGTATCGATCAGTGGAGTCCCGTCCCAAGGATGAGCACTTCCTGACACTGATCGTCCTGTGATCTTCTATCAACAGTTCGTCTGGTGTGCCTATACAGAGTATGCATATAAATACTGGACACGATATCTTGATAGCATCCAAGCCTTTCTTCAACGTTAACTTGACTCTTATTTGAGACATGATCCACTGCGGGGCACCGTAACGTATATAGTAGTTTACATGCCCTAGTAATTCATAGAAACCCTCTGGTGATAAGAAATCTTCCTATCCAGATACCTTTCCTTCCCCTCGACTCAATCAAGCAACCACAGAGATGCATCGAGCTAATTCCCGCAGTTGTCCTCAGGGCAGCCACCATGAATAAACCGGTAGGAACTCCCAGGGTTGTCTTTCAGGTTAAAGCAGGTTTTGGAATTGCTAGTCGCCCAAAAGTGCGGAACACAGCTGCTCTGACAGCCACAACCCTCCCCCGGCGACGCGAGAAGAGCAATCCCGCCCAGATAGGGTCCATTATACAGGACTGATCCGCGACCCCGTTGAATCAGACAGCCCGGATTCTCGACGTCCACGGAAATTCCACAGTTCACCGAGCAGTTAGCATCATCACAGAATCGCGCCCATCCCTTTACGCTCCTGGTAACGGTGGAGTTGGCTGGTGCAGCATGGGTTGTCGCGATAATAGCCGCGAAGAAGATGATAGTCTTGATGGAGTGCATCTAGATAATCATTTATTAGTAGTTGCTCAATTTAAGAGGCAAGAGGCCAGGAAGGTGTTGATGTACCTTGGTAAAGTCAAATGAGTTTGATCGATCACTATGGAGTGAGAGGAAGAGAATAGGGCCTTTATATAGATCAGTAGGAGAAATTCGCTTACTATTGTACTCATGGATCTGAATCAGTCGATTGTAATGGATTCATTTGAAGATAATGAATCTGAATGGCAATCCCTCTTACAATGTATCGCTAACAGGTGACAATATTAAGACTAGCAGTGAGCAATAAAGCAAGTTCCATAGGGCTTGGATAGGGATGCGCTGGTTTCAGGGACAGCATTTTGATTGTCCGACTGGATTTTCTTTCACTGAATTCTCAGCGTGCTGATATTGTCGACACTAGTCCTGTGTACTCATTTAGCATTATGCTCCCAGTCGGCGAGGATAATAATATACATCGTGATAGGCCCAAGGCGTAGATTATTGTAGGATCTAAGGGTGCTGTGTGGATCATAGAATTAGTCTAGGGCTGACAATTACATATTCCCGACATTGATCAACACGAGCAATAGCGTATCCGTTCTATATTAGAGCGCAACAACATATATGTTTATCCCCGGAGAAAGCGCCTGAAATGTAAGCTGCAGGTTTTGATGTGACATGCTGCAAGTCTGCGACCACTATGCATTCTGCAGGGGCAGGAGAAATTATGATGTACCATACATGACGGTGGTCTACTTTGACTTCAGAGAACTCATGCTTTTATTACCATACCACATCTATCGCTAGATTAGACTCCAAAGCATCTCCCCTGTACATCGCATAACCTATCATAACCCTTACATACGCTCGCGACGACGAGGAGCAGCACGGATAATGTTGTCCACACGCAATAGAAGCTCAGCCGCTTCGGAAGCAGACGACACAACTGCCTTCTTCAACTTGTAGCTCTCCACAACACCCAGCTCGCGCATGTCCGCAATACCGCCACCAGGCGTCAATAGGTCCAACCCAGAGCTAGACATGCCGTTGTTGATCGCCTGTCGTAGCCGGGTCACCAGGTCGCTCGAGTCCAGACCGGCGTTGTCTGCCAGGATGGTCGGGAGCTGCTTCAAGGCTTGTGCGAACGAGTCGACTGCCAGCTGCTTCTTGCCAGTTGTGTTTTGAGCCGCGTGTTCAACGGCCTTGGACATCACCATCTCGGCACAGCCACCACCCAGGGTCACCCGAGGGTCCTTGACGGTTTGCGAGAGAACGGCCAGAGCATCGTGCAGCGACCGCTCAGCCTCGTCAAGCAGCTGCTCCGTAGCACCACGCAGCACGATTGTGCATGCCTGACCGGCAGCAACGCCCGAGAACTTGATGAGGGTGTCCTCACCCACAATGACCTCCTCGATCAGATCACACTCACCCAGCTTGACTTGCTCGGGGTGATCGAAGGTCGAAGCAATTTCACCACCAGTGACGAGAGCCAGACGCTCAATACCGTCAAAGTCGGCGTGCTCAATCGACGTGATACCAGCCTCAGTGAACAGCTGCTCGGGCCAGTTGTAGATCAGCTGACGGTTAACAAAGCAGTTGATACCGTGGGACTTGATCCGCTCGACCTTGGCGCGCATCTTCTCACGCTCGGCCTTCTCGAGCTCGGCGAGCTTGCCTGTCGACTCGACCTTCACCCGGGCACCAAAGATCTTCACCTTGTCCGTGTCCATAGCAGTGTTGGCCACCAGAATCTTGGCCTTCTCCAGACGCTTGGGCTGGTTGACACCGATCTTCTTGTCGAGAATGAATCCTTCGTCAAGGTAGGAGTCGCTGAGCTTTCCACCGGCCTTCTTGATGATTTGAATATGGCTGAGATCGGTCGAGCCCTTCAAACGAAGCACGGCATCGCAGGCAAGCGAGGCAAAGTGGTCGCGGTCCTGGGACAGGACCTTGGAGCTGAGGGTGGTACGGGCGATGGAGTGAAGGTCTTTCCGGAAGGCCTCCGTGTCCTTGCTGCGGTCGACGGCGGCCTTTTCGAGAGCGGCGAGGGAAGCCTGGCTGGCTATCCGGTAACCCTCGATGATGGTCTGGGGATGAATCTTGCGGTCCACGAGCTTCTCAGCCTCCCGGAGGAGTTCTGCGGCCAACACGGTCACCGATGTTGTTCCGTCACCGACTTCGTCATCCTGAACCTTGGAGATGTTGACCAGCACCTTGGCCGCGGCGTTATCAAGGGCAATAGCCTTAAGGATCGTAGCACCGTCATTTGTCACGAGGATGTCTCCGGTCGATCTGTCCAAATGAAATTCGATATCAGCATTGCCCCTGGTTCTCGTTGTCTCGTCACCCCGCATCCACGTACGCTGATTGTAAGATCTTGTCCATTCCCTTGGGTCCCAGCGTCGTTTTCACCAAGTCACCAACTGCAATGGCACCGACAAAGGCGGAGAGACGGGCATTCTCTCCCTTCTCCTCGATCACGTCTTCCGCGAAGATTTGCGTAGGGTTGGCGAAGGACGCCTGCAACGGTTAGCTGTCCAAACCAGGCAAGAAAAGACAGATTGAACTGGGGCAGGGCAACGTAATATCACGCACCATGATGAATATGCAATATTAAACGAAGAAGCAGCTACCTCAGGTACAAATAAACTGGCAGCTCAGGGGTTGACAAGTCGAGGATTCTGGGACTCTTCGATGCGGGACAGAAAAGTTGGTCCCAAAAGAGAAAAAGCCGCCGCACACCGCCCGCGTCTCCCTGTCTTTCCGCGATGCCACTACTTGTACTAGCATAGCTCCATTGCATTTCATTGTCTATTCGAATAGCTATCATATTCTCAATGGCCGACTCGCAACTCCCTCCGAATAAACGTCCCCATGCGGCGTTGGATGAAGACGGTTTGTTGCACCTGGGCTCAGTCACAACAGGATACTGCAGAGAGCGGAGTAGCTAACAAGACACTGGCTGTAGAGAATGGATCCTCAGACGAAGACGATTTCGGCCCTGCATTACCATCCGCAGATGCCCCTAAGAAAAAGCGACGAAAGCTCCCTTTTGAAAAGGTCTACGTGAATGCGCTGCCGGCGTCGTCGCGGTACTCCAAGTCGCTCATGCACAAGGACCAACTATCCTCCGTGACGATGACTCCGTTCACCGATTTCCTGATTACGAGCTCGGTCGATGGGTTTGTGAAGTTCTGGAAGAAGATGGCCGTGGGTGTGGAGTTTGTCAAGGAGTTCCGGGCGCATCCTCCTGAGAAGCTTCGGAGCGTGAGTGTCAGCGCTGATGGGAGGAGCTATGCGACGACTGGGGCAGACAAGACAATCAAGATCTTTGACGTTGTTACTTTTGGTATGATATGCTGTAACTCGAAGAGACATCTGATGCTAACTTTTCAGACCTTCTTTCCATGCTCAACCTAGAATTCGTACCCCGTTGCGTTTGCTGGGTGCATCGACGAGGCGCATCGATACCATTGCTGGCCGTAACAGATGAATCGAGCAGTACGATCCAAATCTTTGATGGTCGTGGCACGAACCCTACTCCTTTACATACAATCAAATCGATACACCGGACACCCGTGGCCACAATGGCATTCAATAACGCATTCGACTGTGTCGTTTCCGCTGACGAGTCGGGCATGATCGAGTACTGGCGAGCCAGCGACGGTTCGTTCGAGAAACCGGACAATGTATTTGAGCTCAAGTCGTCGACCAACCTATTCGAGTTCAAGAAGGCAAAGTCCACACCAGCATCGCTGTCCATCTCACCAACCGGCCAGCACTTCGCTACAGTTTCCTTCCCCGACCGCCAGGTGCGGATTTTCGATTTCGCCAGCGGAAAGCTATATCGCAAGTACGATGAATCTCTGGGTACAATTAGCGACATGCAACAAGCGGGCACAGCGATCTATCCACTAGACACTGTTGAATTTGGACGACGACTAGCGGTGGAAAAGGAACTGGAGAACCCAGTGACCATCCCCCGGGTGAATGTGGTCTTTGACGAGTCAGGCCACTTCATCCACTACGGCTCCCTCTACGGCATCAAATGCATCAACACATACACGAACCGCGTGGTGCGGGTATATGGCAAAGACGAGCCCTTCCGCGCCCTCAACCTAACCATGTACCAAGGCCAGCCACAAAAGAAAGGAGTCACAACAGTCTCCATGGCTGCCAGTTCCAACCCCCTTCTCCAAGAAGCCGAAGAGCGCGACCCAGTTCTCGTCAGCACGGGCTTTGCCAAAGTCCGCTTCTACCTCTTCACCAACGAGACCGATGTTTCCAAATCCAACCGCGACGTACACAACGAGCGCATTCAAACGGGCGAGGGCCGCGGCGCTAAGGAAACATCGCAACGCGCTAATGAACTCGGCACGGCAGCCGTCCTCCACACGACAATGGGCGATATCCACCTCCGCCTGTTCCCATCCGCTGCACCCAAGGCCGTGGAGAACTTTACTACGCACGCGCGCAATGGTTACTACAACAACACCATCTTCCACCGTGTGATCCGCAAGTTCATGATCCAAGGGGGTGATCCGCTCGGCGACGGAACAGGCGGCGAATCGATCTGGGGCGGCGAGTTTCCGGACGAATTCTCGACATTAAAGCATGACAAGCCGTATACATTGTCGATGGCGAATGCGGGACCGAACACAAACGGGAGTCAGTTCTTCATCACGACAGAGAAGACGCCGTGGTTGGACGGCAAACACACGATTTTCGGGAGAGCAGTGCAGGGTATGGACGTCGTGCATAAGATCGAGAATACGAAGACGTATAAGGAGAAGCCGGAGGAGGATATCAAAGTCGTTAGCATCACGGTTTCGTAATTGTATATAGACTGGTTGATCTAGAGCATGATGGTAATCACGACTACAAGAAAGCAATGATCGATTGAATGTTGGAGCAAGAATCAATTCATCATAAAACAAGCCACAAGTGATACCCATAGTAGTAAATAAATCAATGTCATCCAACGCCAATCATGCAAGATTAACTCGACAGATAACGTCACGGTCCTGATTGCATGTGCTACTTAGATTCTTGGTACCATAGATTGTAGTCGGTGGCCGGAATAAAACAAGGAAAGAAATATAATCGTAAAAAGCTATCGAGGCGACGCCGCCCGGATAAAGTCACTGTTCCTTGGCGACTGCGTAGGCGACTGCATCTGTCGCTGCAACCGATTTCGGGACGGCCTACGTGCAGATCGAGGATCGGTAGCCGCCGTGTGCGAGCTACTAGCAAACGAGTCTGTATTCGCGCCTTCGAAGGGACGAGGCTGAGCCATTTCGAGATTCGGATCGAAGGAACCGGGCTGGTTGATGGTCGGGTCGGACTGTTGTTGGCGATTGAGCAGGAGGCCGCTGCTGCCACGACTGCCGCCGTGGTAGAGATGGGGATATTTGGCGTCGTGGCGGCGCTTGAGCCAGACGGCTAGGACGGTGAGGATGGTGAAGCCGATGATGAGGACGATGACCATGATGATCCATTGGTAGTGAGTCGACCACCTACAACACAGTCATTAGTCTGCGATCTGTGGTATGCTAGAATGTGTCATACCAATCACCCCCGCCTCTTGCCTTCAACGTAGAAGGTTTGTGCGCTGGTGCCATTTCCGTATCCTCCGGTGGTGTCTCTAGAGTAGAAACTGAATCTCTCTTGATATTTTTCTTTCCGGCGCAATATCTGCCGTACCAGGCGTGGAGCAAGGCGCGATCGGAGGCAGTGCAAACATAGTCGCAAACTCCATCCGGGCCGCTATGGAGTCGATCGATCAGGCTAGATTGGCAGAAACACGACGCGATCGTCGCATGGTTGTCGGTGCCGGGCACTGAAGCACAGTCTGCTTGGGCCTGTTGGAGGAGCAAACAGTTCACGGCGCACGAGGGAAAGACATCATCGGAAGTCGCGGAGGCGGGGAGGATGGCAGGGTGTACTTGAATTTGTGCCTGGTTCGGTTCCTGGACCTGAACTGGATGCCGGTTCAAGGCGATCACTGGCGAGAAGAGGCCGGAGAAGAGAGGAAGCAGAGCGAGGGACCGGAGTATATGGACCATGGTGATAGCGACAGTGATAACAGTCAGATCAGACAAAGCAAACCATATCCAGCGATAACAAGAGCGAAAGAGTATGCGGAAGAGTGGGAGGTGAGGAAATTACAGGATGAAAGAATCAAGTGAAGCAAAGAGTCTGTCAGCGCCCAAAAGGGAAAAGCACGGCCCAAACTTCTTTCAACTATTCTTTAACTACCGTTAGTTAACTACTTCTACTTCTACCACTACCACTGATTGAGCAGTGTCACCTCGTTTCCTTAGCAGGTTGCACCGGTCCCGATGCCAGCGCAATTGCCGCATCCGTGCCGACAACACAAAATGAAGCCGTCAAGATGAAACCTCGCCCAGAGTCCCATAATGCAACTTTCTTGTAATCCATCCATGGTTCGCTGCTGTCAGTGATACTCAGCAGAGCACAGTCAACGTTATCAATTATCAATCAGGATCATCAACGCCAGGGATTGCAGATCGATCTGGAATGTCAATACATTTCTGCAGCTTCCGGAATGCTTTGGCTGGGTATCCCTTGATTGTTGCCCACCTACCTACCCCGAGTTGCCAGTGTGATATGTCATAGTACTTAGGTCAACTGCCGGATTAGGTGTTATCGTCACTCAGGCATATGCAGGAACAGAACAAGACGGAACTTTATGCAGCCGCATGATATTGCAGTAGCATTCATACAAGTATAGATACATTGACAGTCACTAACAACAGCAATCTATTCCTTCCGGACCCTAGACCTTTTATCTAGCATGACTGCCATTCCGCAACCGGAACCCTTCGAGATACGCTTCCCAACGCAGTGGAGATGAGAAATAATACATGGTAGGGGATCCGAAAAGAAAGCAACGCGTTCTCCACGGGGTCCACATGTGTCGTTGGATTTCCAGTGTTTCTTGGAAAGCTCTGATATCATTGTAAACGGATGGGCTCTCATATTCCATATTCGTTAGGCAGCGGGTGGCTCCAGTAGAGATGCACTTCTCGCTTTTTCATGGCCGTGATCAGCGCCATTTGGGCTATCTCATTCTATCCCCTCCCATACTGCGGGTTGTTGTAGAGCAGCTCAAGGCGCAGGACTAGTCGTTAGCTGCTCCATATGGTCATCTTTATTGCGTTCAATTTGATTTGGATAAAAGCGCCTTCGGTAGTCCATCCAATGCTTACGCAACTCGCTGGACGATAAAATCCACCCTTTGGACCAATGGCCAGAAGACCGGAAATTTCTTGGCTAAAGCCCCTTGCGACGTTTAGACATGTGCATCTGTTACCGGGCTCAACAGTAGCGTGCGGGCATACACGCCAGTACGAGCGCCACCAAAAACATGTACAAAGCAAATGGTTCACAGGAAGAACTCACATGTAAATTTCCTATTGCGTGACTAACAAGCAGGGCGTAGATAATGAACCAGCACGGAGCCTAATGTGAAAGTTTATGCGGTAGAAAATAAGCGAGGACTCGTACTTGGCTCGGAGGAACCTCGCAAAGGGCCTGGGTAGGCAGACTTGAATCTTCCAAAGAAACGGCCCACGCGTTCGCTGTTAGGGTAGTATATGAAGAAGCATGATTCTTCAAAGGTATTGTCCCTCGTGCCCTCGTTCGCTCATGGAGATCGCCTGAGCTGAGCGAGATATAACGTGTAACTCTCGAGGGATATATCGTTGTCTTGCACGGCTGCAATTGGAAGCCGGGATGCAACAACATCGTCCATGAATCGGATGAGTTGTCCTGCCCAAGGTTAACGTCGCTCCAACAGCGGCTCAAAAGGATACATGTTGAACTTACTAAAGAACCAAGGCCATTCCATGGGCATGAGCCATAGTAGAGCTACCATTTAGGCGCCTTCTTGCATTCATACATGAAAAGTGATTTCCCTTTCGCAGCGTTCTTCGATCCACATCTGGCAGTCGATCTCCTTTCAACCCTCGCCGAGAAAGACGGTTAGAAATAACCCAGAAAGAGCAGATACACTAGCGAGTGGTGAGTACTCACTTTCACAAAACTGGGCGAGAGTAACTGCCGGATCCTCCTTGACCTAGGAACCTGGTTAGCATTGAACTATAAATCGATAGACCGTAATCCAGCACCGATTCAACCCCCTGCAGCACATAATCTCATCGTTTCCCTCGATATCCACAGAAGTGATGTGTTGGTTAGGCTCGAGTCAGATGTTGATATATATATATATATATATAAAGACGAAAGGAAGAACGCGCTGTGACATCGACATGCTGATGGCGAGCATCTGTGTCGAGCCGATATTTCAATATGTAGATGTGCGCTTCGTACTAATATATAATCGAATTCCTAGCCATATTTTGGGACTTTTCTGGGCAAAGAAAAGAACGCGTTCAGGGAGAAGCACGTCGATTAGAACACTTGCGTCAACTAAATATTTGTTTACGTTAGTAAGTATTCAACATGCAGAGGAACGCATCATACCGTATACATTATTTGATTCATCGTGGTGAAGTCAAAAGAGATGAATGTTGAATTTCTTGCAAATCCAACGCGCCAGCGTCGCAGAAGCCGATAAATTGTGACCAGGGAAATGGATATCATTACATCAAGACGAAGGTTGGAACAATGAGAGAATAAAAACTATATATATGCCGGTGATGTGGTATAAAGTGAATGCACAATCACTGGGTCTTTATGGAAATATTTATATTTTGCTCAGGGGAAACGAACCTTTCCGAATGTCCTAGATATTCCTTTTAAGCAAGACAACGCAAAACCAGCTGCAAACTTCCGATGTACAAAGCCGAATATGAGGATTCTATGACTTCGTTTGAGACAACATTACGACATTCCTGCTTAGGCATACTGGGGTTATGCCCACCTCCCAGCAGGTAGACACTGGTGAGCCATAACAGACTATTCTGCCTTGCTAATATCGACGACATTGCATAAATCCAAAAAGGCAAACAGTACGCATCAGTACCGTGGATGGCCATGCCGTGATTATGATTTCATCCGGATAGCTGATCTCCAAACAAGCGACTGTCAAAGATTATAGACAAACAAAGCAATACCCATGCCAAAAACAATCGAATACAGCGTATTCAGCGGCTCTGAGAGCGGCAATGTTCTCACGGAAATAGCCAAACGCACGATCCAGCCCAGAGAAGCCCTTGTCCAGATCACACACGCCGGACTTTGCGGAGCGGACAAGCTATCGAAGACAAAGAATATCCCACTGGGTCACCACGGAGCCGGGATAGTGCGAGATGTCGGGTGCGCAGTGCAGTATGTCAAGATAGGCGACAGGGTTGGGTTCAATGGATCGCAGATTGCGTGCGGCAACTGCGGTTATTGCATTGGAGGTGTGATGCGTTTCAATGCTTTTCGAGTATTAGCTGACACCGCACAGGCAAAGAGCAGTACTGCGCGCAGCGCGGGAGTGGCGAGAAAGTCGGGTCCTTCGCGACGCACGCCGTATGGCATGAGAACATGCTCGTCAAGCTTCCCGACGGTCTCGAGTCGAAATACGCCGCTCCCCTTATGTGCGGCGGTGCAATTATGTGGGAGGTTTTGACAGGGAATGACGTGAGACCGGGTGATCGAGTTGGCATTCATGGGATAGGAGGACTGGGACACGTTGCTATTCTCCTGTCGAGTGCGCTGGGCTGCGATGTGGTGGTATTTTCGAGCAGTGAGTCAAAAAGACACGACGCAATGGCAACTGGCGCAAAGGAATTCCACGTCACGCATGATATTGTCCCGGGGGCTCCTGTAGCGCCAGTACAGCATCTTTTCTGGTGTCGTGATGGACCGCCTGATTTCTCCAAGTGAGCAACTCTGCTATACGTGTCCCGGTTTATCTCCAATCCACTAACACGTCCAGACTCCTATCGCAAGTATCCTGCAGCGGCACCATATACATCCTCGCCATAGGTCTGGAAACAGTATCCGTGCCCATGCAGTCGGTGGTGAAGAACGACATCCGGATCCAAGGTTGCTCGAATGCGTCCCGGAAGACAATGCGGAAAATGTTGCAGTTTGTTCAGCTTCATAACATCCAACCGTGGATTATGACCTGGCCGATGACTGCAGATGGCATTCAGGATGCATTCAAGGCATTGGATGGGAGTAAGATGCGATATCGGGGGGTTCTGGTAGGAGAGTGCGGGGATTAGCATAGCCAGAGTTCATAATGAGATGTCCACAGCAAAAGTAGCAATGCCGTATCAGAAGTTTGTCGTTGTCAGCTGGTGACATGGTATGAATACCGACGGTAGTCGTAGTATATATGCCCCGTACCGGGAACTGTAGGCATATATGCGATTGTACTCTACTGGAATGCCTGCTCTTTTGCCGCAATACGGGCGAGATAGCTGCTTTTTTTTATGTGATTGTCTATAAGTATGGCCGTGTCGCCCACCTTTATTCTAGTTCAACCAACGCATCAATCTATTATCTTCCCTTCTATCGTACATCTATTGTTTAGCCTCTGGCATCGTTATTTCGTACACCTCGTCTTTCCTTCTATGGAGCCGACATACCAATGCTCGGCTAGTGATCCCTGAAGGGTAGTGACGGTAGCGTGAGCTCAAGGTAGCGTGTATCCCCCGTCCACCAGGATGTCGGCGCCAGTTGTATAGCTAGAAGCGTCTGAGGCAAGGTATAGGTAAGCACCTTTGAGCTCCTGTGCCTCACCCTCACGGCCCATGGGAATTTTATCCTTCCAGATGCTTTTAGTCTCTTCAGCAACGAAACTGGAGATCTCAGTTGCAATGTAACCCGGAGAAACAGAGTTTGCGCGAGCAAATTGGACCCATTCCACAGCAAGGGATTTGCCTGGATATCATTAGCACAGTGTCAATTATGGCTATCAGGGTCAATCAACGTACAAAGATGGATGACACCAGCCTTGGCAGCGTTGTAAGCAGCCTGAAGCTGAGGAATGTTGACAATATGGCCGCTCATCGAAGCAGTGGCGATGAAGCTTCCATACCTAAAGCCTTCGATGTTGCCCTCTTTCTTCTGCTTCCTCCATTGTGCAGCAGCAGCCTTGGCGCAGTAGAATGTGCCATCCAGGTCCGTTTTCACCACGTTGCTATAATGGTCCACTTCACTGTCGACCATAGGACCTTGGGTCCAGGGAATACCGGAGTTAGCCACCATGATATCGAGACGGCTGTTGAGCTCCTTGACTACCAAGCTGACGGCATTCTCAACGGCTTGAGGATCCTTGATATCTACTTGATAAGCCTTACCTGGATAGCTGGTGAGCTCGCGAATCTGTCATTGGTCACTACAGTCAAGAACTTACACTGAACTCCGTACTTGCTCTCAATCTCAGCCGCTCGTTCAGTCGTCTTCTGGTTCGAATTATACCAAAGTGCAACATTCGCACCAGCTTCCGCAAAGCCCTGTGCAACTGCAAGGCCAATCCCAGCACCAGCGCCTGTAACGATTGCAGTTTTCCCTTTAAGGCTGAAAAGACCCATCAAGCTTTGGTGGGCAGGTGGGGTGGTGTTGTTGTGGACAAAGTGGCCCTGGGCGATTGGGGATTCGGCCATGTTTGGTTGAAATTGGGGTTGATTGAGGCTTCAGTTGAAAATATGGAAGAAGTCAGAGCCATTGTGAAGTGTGCTTGTGATTTATACGTCGGTATCTAACTGTAGAGACCCATTAAGACCCCGGAACCGAACCGCTGTACACTTGTCACTTGTCCCGCCGGAACCGTGTAGTCAGATCGGCTCCACAACCAGATCACCCCGCGCGCTCCATGATACTTCCCACTTCCACTGAGACAGCTCCCTACTGAAGCTACGCCAAACACAGCAATCTCTACGAAAGAACACCATGACAACCCCATGCCCCGCGGAACCATCGCTCTCTCCCAACACCGCCGCCATGCCACCCCGCCAACTCTCCACACTCTTCACCTCGCTAAGCCGCGACTCGCGCCGCTGGTCCCTAACCCGAATCCTCCACAGCAAAAATCCCATGGACATACAAGGTGAACTTCGAGGGACTGCCACCTTTAAGCCCCTAGAACAGGGTACGGGTACGGGTACAGATACGGATCGCGACATGGTATACCGGGAGGAGGGGGAGATGCCGAGTACGGTTGGGATGGGGATGGCGGGACTGCGGTGGTCGAAGAAGTATATCTGGCGGTTAAGTGAGAGAGGGAAGATGAGTGTTTGGTTTGTGAAGGTCGGTCGTTCGAAAGGGAGTGATGAGGAAGAGGCGGATTATTTGTTTCATGAGTTTGATTTCAAAGAGTCTGCGGAGGATCCGGATGCAGCGGCCGGGGAGGATGTGTATGTTACTGCGCCGATGCCACCTGCAGTAGTTGGTGATACGGCTGTTTTGACTGCACGTGGGAATCATCTTTGCATAAACGATATGTATCGTACGGCATATGCGTTTCGAATTCGTCCGGAGAGCGGGGATGTGCTGAGCTGGTCTAGTCGACATGTAGTCAAGGGTCCGAAGAAGGACCAGGATATTGTGAACGTGTACGAGGATTCGAATTGAATGTTGAAGAAATGACCGCATTACGATTTACGACAACCCACTTCACGAAAAACCGTTCAGTCTCACTAAATGCCATTGTATATACCCAGCTGTTACATAACAACCTTGACTCCCTTTTTGAGCTCACAGCGTGTATAGAAAGTCTGGCCGCTCATCACCTCGCTGCGCGAGCTGCTCCGGCCTCAACCCCTCGATCCAATGATCACGCTTTCCTTGCTTGCGCTTTCGGTTCTCCACTACCAGCAAGAGATACTGAATGAGGGATCCACCGAACAAGCACACAACGAGGTATCCAAGCATTACGCCATGGCCGGGGTAGAATTGGGGTGCGTCGCCGCCGCGGTAGACATTCGAGGCGACAATACCGTTGAGATTTCCCCATCCGATTACGACACCCAGCGTGACACCTCTTTTGTAGACGCCTGGAGGGGTTAGCAATCGCCGACAATATGGAGCTGGAAGAGTGCCTACCTTCTGTGTTATTGCTACACCACGCAATGGTGTTCGAAACACATGGATAAATACCCATGGCAGCGAGGAAAACACCGGCATACCGAGCGCCAGGGCCTTGTGCACCTATCAACAAGGCATAACCAGCCATGCCAATGAGGGAGATGGCCATGTTGGTGATACCACGCTGGCGCGTGCGATCCGCGAGAAAACCGATTGAGACGGTTATAACTGCGGCGGCAGCATATGGGGGCACACTGAGTAGTTGCGCTTTGATCGAGGTGTAGCCTGGGTTGTCAGTACGTGCAACCTCATATGGGAGGAAATGACAAACCCTGAACTTGTTAGCCAGCTGCATGACGAGAGAAGAAAAAAAAGAAAGAAAAGGGGGAGCATACTAGCTCTTTAATGATGGTTGGGACGAAAAGCGAAAATCCATACAAAGGCATATCCGCACCCATATAGATCACGGCATAAAGCCACGTCTTCCAGTCCTTCATACTCGACCAAAAGTACACCATATTAAAGTCCTCCCTTTCGGCACTCGCCTGCTTGTCCTGTGCCAGTCTCCGCACAACCCGTTTCTTGTCATCCGGGGACAGGAAGGTGGCATTGTCAGGGAAGTCCTGAACCATCCAGAAACAAGCGACACCAATCACTACAGTAGCCAGACCCTCGAGAATGAAGATCCAGCACCAGCCGTGTTTGCCTCCTACACCGTCCATCAATGCGATCGCAGCAGCGAGCAAACCACCAAATGAACCGGCAAGAGCAGCGCCGGAGAAGAAAATCGCCATGCGCACACCGAACTCGTCGCGTCGGTACCAGCACGATAGGAAGTATCCAATTCCGGGGAAGAGACCTGCTTCTGCGAGACCGAGGAAGAAACGAACTGCCATGAGACCGGCGCCATTGTGCACGAGGCCCATGCATGTCATGCAGATACCCTGGTCGTGTCAGCACAGATACAGGGTATCAGGGAGACAAGATACGGAGCACTCACCCACAAGATCACGATGACGGGAATGAAGATGCTAGGTCCCCAGCGCTTGAGCAGCACATTGGTGAGAGGCTCGAAAACCGAGTATGAGATGAAAAAGACAGTCAAGGCGATGTTATACTCGGTATCGGTGATGTCGAGATCTTCCTGTAAACCGGCGACCTTGGCATTCCCGATATTTGTCCTATCTCCTATCAGTGTTGTCCGTCTTCGACCCGTTTGTGGTGTGCGTACCGGTCCAGAAAGGCGACGAGGTAGAGCAAACAAAGCCACGGGACGAGGCGCAGGTCTAGCTTCCACAGTAGCTTGCGGTCCTAGACAAAAGCAAAAACAAACAGCAATACACGTTAGCTACACCTCTACACCTTATGCCAATCGACCAAATAGACACTCACCCTCTTCGCGCGCTCCTCCTCACTCACACCCTCATCCGGATCCTCAAATCGATCCAATTTGGACACCCCCTCAGGCGCATTCCCGGGCCGAACCTCCTTCTCGGGGTCCGACACTCTAGACACATTGTCATTAGCTTTGGACATTTCTGCACAGATACACGAGACACAGTGTCAGAAATAAGGAACAATGTGGCCAAGAGAAGACACAATGCAGGCCGGACATTCGGCTCCTTTTCAAAGCGGCTCCTTTTCAAAGCGATGCCGATCAAAGGCCATTGTTGCTCCTGCTTATCGAACTCACCATAACACAGACAGTGATTGGACGCAAGGAGGGCTATCCCATGATGAGCTGAATGGACTTCTTGAATGGGGATAGTGTGGATGGTGCGGGGGATGCGCCGGTGAATACCGAAAGGCTTGTCGGGTATGCTTTTCCCTTTCGGGGTCCCGCTAGCCGCCGCGCTTATCCAGATGCAGATAAGCGGGAGTCCGGTTACAATGTTATCTGCGGGGTGGCCAAGATTTAGGTCAACGATAAACCCGTGGCCCGTGGTAGAATAGGGGCATTAGCCATAGTATATCTACGAGGTACAGGGGAGTTATACACCACTCCGCAACTAAGCGACGTTGGTTATGCACTCTGGTATCTACTCCGCATTACTCGTAGAGCATTCCTAATGAGCAAATATATGAAGTCACCAAGAACCTGCCATTGGTATGGCTATCGTCAATATATTGTCAATGCATTCTGAACAACAAGAAATCACGGATACCATTGAACCTATGTACAACCCCAGTCTGTCTAGTCTCCAGTCACCCCGCCTTCGTCAACACCCATTTGCCCTGAGATTCCTTCAAAAAGCTGACACTGCACTTCCGGAAGCTGGGATGTCCCTGGAGGAGTGACAACACCGCCACTGCTGACTTGATACAGTGGAATCGAATAGTTACTTGGCCGGCGGACGGCCCAGCCTTGATGCCTTCGATGTATGAGTGATAGGCCGATCTGTTAAGCACGCCACATATGTCCTTCTGGATGGTTGCGCTGACCTCCGAGACAACGAGGCATCGACTGTATCCTTTGTTGACCAGATGGTCCATTTCCGCCGGCATTGGGTAGGTCGGAGTATTCACGAGGGCAGCCGTGGCCAGGGCGGATCCGACATGCAGTCCTTCCCCAGCATTCTCGACAAAGTCGCGTGCCTCACTCTCCAAGAGGAAGATCACAATCGCCGTGTTGTATCCCGTGATGGCCTTGGTATCGAAGAGACGCGCGGAGTAAACCTCCCCAGAGACATTCAGTAGCACCTGGCTCAGCGTGATGTTCGCAGGAAGGTTCCCGATCGTCACTGTGCGGTAGATATTCGTCTCAGTCATCGAGGGGATATAACGCAGTCCGTATTGAAAAACCAGGCGATTCGAAAGAGGTACACGAGAAATGAGGTTGTGCGGGTAGTAGAGAGCATTGGCTTCTTCTTGCTGATCGTCAAAGACGCTGCATCCTTTGATCGCCCAGCGAAGCTGACCATCCCAGGGAACTGCCTTTGCCATTTTGTAACCTGCGAGAGAGTTGGTTTGTCCTGCATGACGAGCGGTGACTGGATTCTATATGGTATCGCGGGGTGGTTAGTGAATGAGAATCAAACACTAGCGTTTGGTGATTGTTTACCCGCACAGGCTCCAAAATAGGTATCATGAGATGCTCCAACTGACGGTCGAGAAGAGCAGAATCGGACGACTGAGACTCTTCCGCAGCATGTACCGCCTTAGGGTGCAAGATAGGAACTGGAATGCTTTCCACATCACTGTCAAGGAGGCTCGAACTGTCCACAGCTGCCATGGCTTTGGAGCACGTCTCCTCCCTCTTACGACAAGCTCTCTTCCCCGCAGCTCCCTGGGATTGAGTGTTGCGTGAGGGTTGGGAGCCACGAGGAGGAGAGAATGAAAGGTATCCCAGTCGATAGTAGTAAAGAAAGGTACAAAATTCGAGGCAAATAGAAAGAAGAATAACGAGAAGGGACTTGACGGGAGAATAGCTGGGGGCGGGGAGCAAGTTGGGTTCTTCCATTTTGGGATATAGGGACGGGACGAGCTTGGTGGCAAGACACGTTGACGGGCAGTAGATTTTATATGCCCCAGAGAAGCGTACAGGAGATATAAAGAAGTACATAGAATTAGAAGCAACAATGAAAGAGACAGTATAAATCAATGTGGACTAAGGATGTGAGGTAATGGTCTTTCCTATAATGCTATTTACAGCATGCTAAACGATCAAACCATGGTCTGAGGTAATACTCAGTGAAGTAGCAAATCAGTGGCAAGGAAATAGCTTACTTCTGAGAACTCTTTGCGTTTCAATGGTAATATCAACAGATATTGCATGTCTCTGAAACACAATGAAGCATGAGAAAAGATTGTATAGCATGACACTATCCAAGGAACTCTCCTTTCGCCAAGGCAATCCATGGCAGATCTTCGTCCCAGCACCGCTGCATCAACCTGCGCGCATTTTGTATCTGAACTGGATTAGCAAAGCCCTCGATTCGGGACAACCCTGACTGACCTGTTTCATTCCCGTTGTTTCCAATATCACAAACCGCTCTAAGATCTCCATCCGTTGCTTGGTATCTTGTACTTCGCATCCGGCAGTGAACAGCGGAAACAGCGCCCCTACCTCTGCAGAGCCTCCAGGCTCAATCTGCGCCAGGGCTTTCAGGAGACTGTCCTGCGCTTCGTGGACGGCAGGGGAAAACAAAGAGCTACCCAAGATCCGACGATGAAGGTGCAACAACGCCGAGCAGCAGAATGCTCGATCCATGGCTAGTAAGTCTGTGGTGGATCCTCGATAATGTTTGACATTAACGTGAACCTGTGTACGCAAAGCTTCGAATTCCATGACCAAAGATTTTGCCTCCAAAATCATGTCCACAGATGCTATCCAGTCCAGACGAAACATGCCCATCTCATCAAAGCATTCGTCATCACACCGATGGACTAGCTTTCCTAGTCGGATCAGACATGCACCCGTTCGAGGACTGAATCCAGTGAAGCAGTCAACGGAAAACTCATCATGTTCTCCTTCCATAGAGCAAGCATTCATAACAGAGTAGTACATATTCAAGGGCGGACCACCATCGCGGCACGACAAAGTTCCCATAATGTCAATATACCCGAGCCACCGTGATAGAAATGCTCCTATGCGGTTCCCTGGGTAGGCCATATGCTCAGCATGTGCCTGGAAAAGACCACGAGCGAGATTAAGGTGACTCTGCCATGGGATTGGGACTTCGAACGTGCTGGGGGAAATAATCTTCAAGGAAAGAAGCATAACAGCCGTGGCCAGGTGAGAGTCGGTAATGCTTGTGTGTGGATTGTCCAAGGCAAAACGCAAAGCTGGAAATACATCACTGACCCAGTCAGCAATACGATTTGCAGGCTCTGCATGTCCTAGATAGCGCGCACGGTGACTTGCGGAATAAGCCAGTGTCAAATTCAAGAGGTTGGAGTCCGCAACAGCCACTACAAGAATTAGCATAAATCAACACGGCATTTTGCGCGGGACTCACTGGATGGTAGAACTGAAACAAACGGATTGTCTTCGCAATCATGTGGAACGAGCATTTTGGCGGTATGGTTGAGGAAATGATGAAAGTACATCAAGTTGATAGGATTCTTCAATAGATTCATCGGCAATGGTGAGAGGTATCGCGGTATGTCCACGGGCACTGGTGAGTCGTAATACGTGCGATTCTTTGATTTCAACTCCTGGGCGAAGCTTATTTCGGGCTCAATATCTCGCTGAGAATGCCAATGTGGATTAATCAGTTGCAGTGCGCGGTTGACATCAATGGCTGCATGATCATCGTTCTTGTTCAAATCCAGATCTGGGCGACCGCAGTCGAGGCCATAGTTGTCTGTGACCGTTCTCAGGTATGTTTGCCATCTTTTTTGGGGTGTGGAAAGGTCAAGTGAGCGATCTTCCTCGTGGTCTTCTGGCTTATCTAGTAAGAAGTCGATAGGTATACCAGGGTAGAACATGTCACCCGATTGAGACTGCGAGTTTGATGCCGGTCCAGTCTGCTGGGCATGAGGAAACGACGAATTCTGCGTGGGTCTATTGAAAAGCCTCCTATCGAACGCAGAATCCGTTTCTGCCGGCGAAGGGTACGAGCCATCTTCAATAGGATTCACAAGGGACGGTGTGCTGTTCAAGGTGGTTACGATGCTAGACGAATGTGGTGAACTCTCTGCCCATGAGATGGCCACATCCTGTACCTGCAGCAGGTCATTAATCTCTATTGGCGACTCCACGCCCGCAAAAGCCGCGTGTTCAAATTGCGGGACACTCGAGGGAGGTTTCTCACTCCCACTAAGCTTTCTGCTGTGATGAGTTCCTGAATTGGTGTGCAACAGCTTGCCCTCCCAGAGGAGAATATTTTCCGCCGCCCCTGACGAGGTATCCTCCGAAACACTAGGAAGAGAATGATGAAATGCCGGTGGTGATACAGACGAGAAAGTATGCGTCGAGTAGCCGTTGCACAAAGGACTCGGAGGTTCTATCGAAGATTTCCGCCTGGTCCTTCCCTCCCAGTTCAGCTTAATACTATAATCGCATCGGTCATTTTGTCGCCGACAATTTAAACAAGAGGGCTTTTCTTCGCCGCTGCATGCTGTTAGACCGGTTTATTTAGTGAGAAGCGAGATTTTTACCATTTTACCTTGCGAGCCTTGCATGGCCTTTCATTCGTTAATTGCAAGCGCCCTATGCGACAAGGATTACAACTCACCAGCAACCATTCCGACTCCTGCGCTTCGGTTCCGGCGCGCCTGGTCTTCTTGGACGGGGCATTACTCTCAGAGAAACAAACAAAAGGACCGAGTGTGAGATAACCGCAACAACGACCAGCCAGAGTGACAGCAATCGGGAACACAAAGCATCCCAGGTATAATCAACATCAGTAGGATCGCCATCCACTTGTCGGAACTGCACATGCGATGCAGTCTGGTATCGTCTTCAAACGGGTTCCTTGAATCCGGACTTCAGGTGGCGGATAGACTTAAATGCGTCTGCCGAGAAACGTGCAGCCTGGCATGGCAATCTCCTCCTCCTCCTCCTCCTCCACTGGACAGCTCCATAGCGGAGACAATCGACACGAGGGGAAAGCCGGGGAGAACCGCCCGCCCATGATAACGCCCCTCCGGCGACGGTGGTTGGACGTCGGCCGCGATGTGCAATCAGTGCCATTGTAAGGACGTCCAATGACGATCTGTCTCCGTGCAAAGCACTGAAATAAGCCGAACCACTTGGCTAAAGCATTATTCTGTGTTTATCGGTGGAGAGAGCATCGTGTAGTACCCGGAGTCGGGAGGAGAATAAATCCGGGGAGCATGTGATTTCATAGTCAGCTGACCAGCGCTGAAAACAAGGCGAAGTTCTTGACGTGGATTCTGCACAATAATAATAGAGATCATTAGACAGTGTATCTTTATCGTTAAGTTGAATAAGATGCCTCATCATCTGAAACATCCTCTACAACGGCTGTCCAGTCCTTCCCGAGGACTCTCGGCTGTGGTCCATGTATGTCCATTTGTTCTCCTTATGCCTGATCCATGGCTAACTCCGTTTGATCCAGTTGGTCGGACTCGCCAGTTTTTGCTGGTCCTTCAAGTTGTATGTTTACCCTCGATTGAATAATGAGAGACGTCAAGATGCTAATATTGATTAGCATGCACGAGAATCCCAATCGGGCGTAAGTGGCGTCCCTCGCACTAGGAAGAAGCCGGCAAGAACCGAACCAAACAAACTAATATCGGCCCAGTAATGAGGCATACGGCTGGCATTTCCAATATCTCACGGTTATCGGATTGTCTCTCGCGACATTGACCTTTTTTTTCGGTGTGCTGGCGGATGTGACTCTGTCTGCCCGACTCTTCTTGGTCAAGAACCTTTTGTCTATCCTTAGTGCTCCTTTGGAAGTGCTCATCAGTCTTCTTTACTGGAGCTTGCGTTTAGTCAGTTTCTTTGATTGTACTGTATGACCTATGGCTAACATCTTGTAGATTGACGAGCGCTTGGTGATTCCCGAATGGGCGGTGATCCCGCTCAATGCTGGTAAGATTGACTGCTGCAGTCTCAGACATTGCCGCTAACGAAGCGTACAGATGTTAGCTTCCACGCTATTCCCTCTATTGTGTTGTTGATTGACCTACTTTTCTTCTCTCCGCCATGGACTATCGACATTGTCCCCGCTCTCAGTTTATCCGGCACCTTTGCTGTGGGATACTGGGCGTGGATTGAGCGGTGCTTCAAGCTCAATGGATGGTGAGTGAAGGTGTCCATTTGATTCAATTACTGCTGAATTCTGACCCTCCAGGTATCCGTATCCCATCTTCGAGCAAGTGCCTTTTGAAGGGCGTGTTGGCCTCTTCGTCCTAAGCGCTGTCGTTATGGCACTAAGCACTGCGACCCTGAAGCATCTGTATGGCCGGGTCAATGGCTACGGTACCGCCACTGAGGCTCGGGCATACCCTGGCCAGGTTAAGCGGAACGGCGGTCATTAGTCGTCCACATTTGGACGTTTTTATGGTGTTGAGATTATATACCATGATCACCTGATTTCCAGCTGAGCATTCCATTGCATGATATATGCGCTCTGACAATTGTATACTGGAATTCCTAGAATACTTGTTCTGACCTGAATTTCCATTCCTGTGCTCAGTACGAGAGAGATTTATAAATGGAACATCTGCAAACAAATCTTAGCACTTGGCTACCTGCAAATGTAGACATTTCTCTCATATGATCGCATCCGTATCCCAACCTGGCCTACAACTGAACCACAAAACGCACCAAACTGTATTGTTGTCGGGCATAATCATCATCGACGGGTTGTCACAACCCACCGTCCAATCGCGAGTCCATAACAAGCAGGCAGGGGGAGGCACTGCAACCATGAGCAGTAAGTGAGAATCAGGGCAAGGCTTTAATTCATTCTTATCTATTTGTCTCCTACCCCCCTCTTTTTTTTTTTTTCTTCTTTCTTTCAATTTAACGAGGGTGTATAGTGCTCAGCGGTGATATTAGCAGCGGTAGAGGGTATGAACCGGGCCATATCCCAGGTCATAAGGTCTTGACCATTTCGACCCGCGGGAATTGCATTTCTGTACAGTTCGTCTCGCGAAATCGTGGATGTGTCCGGGGGAGTGTTTGGGGAGTTGGTGGGTGGAGCGGGGAAGATCGCCTGTTATTGTTTTTTTCTCAAGTCAGTCATGTTGCTTCTGGCGCTCACTAATGTTTGCTGGTTCTGCTGTCAGCGCCGGAAGACTTCTAGTCTACCGTTGCAGTCCACTTAAATCACTACAACCACGTTGACATTGGGCGCTGCCCCATTTATCCGATATTGCAGCATATCATGGGCGCTTTGAACACGACGAAACCCTATTGACGTGCTCATGTGGCCGCAGAAAGGAGCCTCCTAGTTCTATTGCTGCCGTGATGGTCGCAAAGCAGCAGCACATCCATCGGGCCATCAGCCAGTGGCAGAGATCATCACCACAAAAACAGGATTCACTGGATATGCGATTGGCTGGAAAAATCGCCATTCTATACAGCCATCTGCAGAAATCATTGCGATGCCAAATTTAGTGAATCTGGGGACCTCTAGGCTTACCTTTGGTTCCCCCCGTTCTTCCCTTTTGTTTCCTCTCATTTGTTTTCCCTTTTCCTTCTGTATTTATTTTCTATTCTCGTCGATAGCTACCTAGGTAGAATCCATGAGTTGGATGTTCCATTATCCTAGCTGAGCCCGTAACAATTGCAGAATCACAGGAACCCAACTCCAGTGCCTCAAGACGACAGGTTCTTAAGCTTAACATAAATAGCTTACGGAAGAATACGCGATGCTTGTCATTTATCTTCCTACTTCAAAATCCCGCCCTTGGCCACGAAGTAAATCCTCTTAACACAGCAAGAACCAATTACCGGACAGCGGACATACTGGGCATCAATGTGTAAGGCTGGCATTAAATAGCCTTTGCAACTAGGTTGTAAAAGCGTTGCTCATCGATTTGAGACGATAACATACAGCCCTTACTATTGTAGATGATGCCTACTAGTTTAAGCCGCGAGATCCGTTGAACACAATCTCGTCCAAATATAGACTAAGTAAGATTTTCAAGAAGACCCGCAAAGAGCTCCCAATATGGGTCGTATAATACCTCACCCGACAAAGTCTGTAACTGACCTAGGGGTGCCCGACGTACGCATGTTAGAGTGAGTATGTTTAATTGGCTGCTTGCTGCGTTCAGCAGCAAGAGTACTTTCAGAGATTGACCCGCCGCTCTGTGTCATATCACATATAGGCTGATCCATGATGACTGCCAGAATACGCTATCGCCCCACAGTTCCGAAGTCCAAACCAGCATAAGCCCAAAATGACACCCATGCACAATCGCCATGGCCGTGGGCACTTTGAACCATGCACTCTCTGATAAGTCATCGCCGCAATAACTACCCACCACGGTTCTTTAGCCAGACTCTGTCCGTTGCTTCTTTCAGGAATCGGGTATCCAATCTCCCGCAAGTGTTATACAGCTGTAAATACTAGCCCAACTGCAGTAACATTCACCCCTCTTAGGAAGTCGATCACACGCTTCTTCTTCTTCCATAATACACGTCAGAAGCTTTGGATTGCAACGGCCAGCTGATTTCGAAAGAAGATTCCTAGAGCGCCGAGAAACGCACCAAAGATGGTCGGCAAGCACGAGCGGTGCAGCGCTCGCACCCCCAGGAAGACAGCGAAATTGAAGTTAGGACTGGTAAAAGCATGAATGATAGCTAGGCGGATCAGGAAGTCCCTACTAGAGACCCATCCGGGAACAACGACATAGGAGCGAAAAACAAATGTTTAGTACGTTCTGATATTGCACTAGAGTCAAGATAACCCATTCTGATACGGCAATGAAGCACGTGTCGTACCACAATGCCCCTGAAAGTCGTCGAGATGGACGCTTCTGAGGGGGCTAGGGATGCGTATTCGGACGGTGAATGTCATTGAGCGGCAATGATTGGCCAAGGTCACGTCGGGCTCCCGTTTGGGGCTTAGTCTTCATGAGTCGGTAGTTTGCACTATCAAATTTGGGAATTGGATAGACGAGAATTATTGATTTCAGATGTATTACACTCTAATAATTCTGAGAATTGAAACTGAACAGCATACTGCTAAGCCGGAGGGATAACAAAGAATAAACCAAGGCTGGCAATGGCGAAAACAGCTATATATTTTAAGCTGGACTTTCAATAGTCTAGGACCGGACTGGATCAACTTACCGATTATTCTTGCATCATACAGTGGCTTTATCTCGACATCTGAACAGAAATAGGGTTTTGGCCAAGGGGTGTTGCTGTCTACCGGCCACATTGACGTGTATAAAGAGCGCTTCCTCGTAAACTATTTATTTTTTCGCAGCTGTGATATCAGCAGATAAATTTTATTTCCCTGAATTTCTGATGGCTGCGCAAGTCCACGTTGTCCGCCATGCGGAATCTGTCCATAACGTCTCAAAAGACTACACTCAACGCGATCCGAGCCTGACGCCGCTCGGCCTTCAACAAGCTGCTCAGCATGTACACGAATTCCCCTATTCCCCACGGGTCGCGGTAATCATCACCTCTCCACTACAACGCGCTATTCAAACCGCCCTTGCTGCATTTCCGCACGTGCTGGATAAACAGTACTTCGATCCTCATTCGGGACTAGGCATTGAGAATGGCTCATTGCTCATTATAGACCCAGAACTACAAGAACGGAGTGCGCTTCCCTGTGACACGGGTTCCTCTCGTGAAGCTCTAGAGGAGGCCTTCCGTATAGATTTCAGTGATCTGGCGGAGAACTGGCATGTAAAGGAGGGTCTAAACTCCCCAGATGAAGATACTGTGAAAGAGCGGGCAAAAAGCGTGAGATCTCGTGTTGCTGAACTAGTGGACGGTTTGAAAGATAAGGAAAAAAGACAAATCGTGATTGTGAGACACACGGTGTCTTCATGAAATTCTTGGTTGAAGACCCGGAAATTGATCTGCCAAAAACAGGGCGGAAAAGTTACACTGTTAGCAAGAATAGCTCTGGTAACCTTCTTCTTCCAGTTTAAAGAAGGGAGGGAACACACCTGTAGGTGTGCAATGGTACTGGGAGAAACTGCTCAATAGAAATTTTGAGAACACATGGTATCAGAGCTTATGCATTGTTAAGATAGGGTGCTAATGTGATTTTTATTAATCTGCTCTTGTGGCAATGTCCTCAATGCCTCACGTTCCAGCTACGACATTGATACCTGGAGGGAAGATAAAAATCTCTAAATCTTTTGCATGCACGCTATTGTCTACTGTTGCCCCAGTGTCTCTAGTCCCAATTAAATCCAGTGCACTGCTTTCCGCTTTCTATTTGCATGTCGTGATTATCTTTTCGAAACGGCCGCCTAGAGGATGATAGTGGCATGAGTTGAAAGAAGATTTGGCAGATTCTTGGGCCTCTCAGAAATATGACAGGGCAAGTGTGGACTAGGCGAACCCAGATATCGGTCAATCATATTACGAACTAGTATCGGGAAGGCACAGTCTCTGCAGGAAGCCATGTTTGCCCGCAGCGGCCCAAACCAAGGACCACCAAATGGAAGACCACTGCGGCATCTCAGATTCCACAGCGGTGGCCCACTTCCTCGGGCGATGAGACTATAATTAGTTAACTAGATAGATTGGGTGTAAATGCTGATGAGTGTATTTGTGCTTTACCTATTTAGTACATTTACCAGCGGCGCCGCCAGAACGGAAATGTATGAAAATGTACCTTAAAGGCCACGACGTTTGTGGCCTTTCGGTGTCACCCCCGAGTTACTCCGTACTCGTGAGTGTACTATGGTATACAAATGGTATGGCGTCACTACAGCGGAGCGAACAAAAACCTCCATCGCTTACATAATCACTCCACAGCGTCTCCGGCTTCATCTTTTCGACCTTCCCTGGTCCAACAGTTCCGCTCCACAACGTCCTCGCACTTCATTCAAAATGAACGCCATCTCAATCTGCGCCCCGATGCGCGCCGCCATGCTTCGCGGCCGTATCTCAACAGCAGCCCTGGCCTCCCCGAAGACCCCGTTCCAGGTCCGCATGGGCAGCACCTCGACCCGGACGACCACACCCACGATCCAGCCCTCAATGCTCCTCCAGACATGCTCACGGCCTCAGAACAACTCGCTACTGGCCTCTTCCATGCTTCGGAACACTGTCCGCGCGAACTCGTCCTCCGCAGCCCCGAACGAGTCGAAGTTGGACTGGAACTCGTTTTTCAAGCTGCGGGCTACTCGTCGGAGGTACTCTGTTGCGTCGTCTGTTCTGACCTCGGCTGCTACGACTGTCTTCGGTGTGCAGTACCTTTCAACTCAGGACATTGAATCGCTGGGAGCGCAGGTGATGGGTTTGGACCCGATTGTGGTTCTGGGATTGTCGACGATGGCTTGCGGTGCGGCGGGTTGGTTGCTTGGTCCGTTTGTTGGTAACGGGCTCTGGTCATTGGTGAACCGGAAGTACACGGCTGCTTTCATTAGGGTAGGTTACTCGTCTACTTGGTTTTATACGGATGCTAACTGAGCACAGAAAGAAAAAGAGTTCTTCGACCGCATTCGCCGCTTCCGTGTCGACCCCTCGTCCAACTCGATTGCGAATCCTGTGCCCGACTACTACGGTGAGAAGATTGGCAGTGTGCAGGGATACCGATCGTGGTTAAAGGATCAGAGAGCGTACAACCGGAAGAGGCGCAGCTTTATCGTTTAGGTCCCTATCTCCGTTTCATTGTTCTAAGTCATGTTTTTGAGCGAAAGGCCGAGTCTGTTTGTGAATTGCACTGATAGTGCATGTGTATTTGTAAAATAACGAATAACAGCTATCCACTGAATTCCCACGCTACTTACAACTTGGAGTCACCTTTAGTCTGCGGATCAATATCAACCTCGGACCACCAAGGATACTCCCGGGGAGCATCCTTCTCCAAACTCGCCTTGAAATCTGGCTTTCTCTTTTCCAAGAAGGCCCCGACACCCTCTTTCTGGTCCCTACACTCGTCAGCACAGATCCATGCACTCCAAAAAGAAAGAAAAGACACTTACCTCCCCCGAAACATATGATACAAAACCCCCGACTCCAACAAATGCGTCTCCTCCGGCGAATCAAGCCCCCTCCACAAAAGCCCCCGATTCAACGCCCCCGCCAACGGGCTCACATTCTCCGCAATATCATTGGCAATCTCCAACCCTCTCGCCAGAATCGCGCTCTTTTCAGAGAACGTCTCCGCAAACAACGGCCCGAAATGCGACGATGTAGGCGGAAACACAGCGCCCGTGGTAACGAGGTACATAGCACGAGCATGCCCGATGAGACGCGGGAGGAAGTACGACGAGCAGGACTCCATGGTTATACCACGGCGGGCGAAAACGAAGCCGTATTTGGAGGTTGTATGGGCGACTCGGATAGCAGCGGGGAGGGTCATTGTCATTCCTACGCCGACTGCTGAGCCTTGCATTGCGGCGATGGTTGGTTTGCGGCAGCGGTGGATTGCGAGTGCGACGCGCCCGCCGCTGCACCATTGTTAATCCTACTGGCTTTCTTCTGGAATATATGGACATACCTATCCCGATATACCTCCGAGTCAATCTGTTTAGCACCACTGAAGCCAATGTCTAGGTCTGCGCCTGCGCAAAACGTCCTCCCGGCTCCGGTTAGGACGATAACCTTGACGCGGTCGTCAATGTCGACTGTCCGGAAGACGCGTTCCAGGCTTCCGCCCATGGCTTGTGTGTAGGCATTGTGCTTTTGTGGACGGTTCAGAGTTACAATGAGAATTGGAGTGGCTGATGGTGAGTTGGGAGGGTGATGGCTGAGTCTGATGTCGGTGACAGGGAGGTTTTCGTAGGATGGGGGAATTGAGATGGGAGGTGAATTGGCATCCATGATGCTATTGAGATGGCTTAGTGAATAGTTCAAAACATCCGTATAAATACGTGTATACTTCGGCTTTGTCGGTTGTCGGTGATGATTATATACTCTTACTGCCGAGGCAACGCTTTCCCCGCAATATAATGTACGCTTATTGTCCAGAAATCGTAACCCAGAATTATATCATTATCATTATCATTATCGTAATCATTCGTATACAGGATGCAACTAAGACAGTCCCTCAAACTCGACGTTCCACACTCCGTGAGCACCACGCACACTATACATACCCTCCCACTGATATGATGGGTGTTTCTCTTTGTACGAAGCAGCCCCGACATGCTGCATTAGCGACGGCGAGATAACCAAACGGTCAAACCCCCCCTGGTCGCCTAGCATCTCCATCACACTGTCTACCGGCCCTGGGGAAGAGCACCTTTTCCAATCAAGATAACGACCAACCAACGGGACCAGTTCTCGTGGAAACAAGAGCGCCTGCGAGCAACAGCCGTGTCGGTTCATGAGATGCACACCCGGCCTCATCGGTTGAACGGTCATGCGGCCTGCAAGAAAGTAGAGAAGGATTCCCACGGGGACGCCAATAAAGCATACCACCGCCAAGAACGAATTGGTCAAAACACCCTGCCATGGCTGAACGTGTCGCCGTGCACAAATGCCCAGCACTGCGGTTGTAGAGATGGCAAATATGCTCCAAGCCAGATAAACCAGCCTATCCTCGGCGGTCCAGCCCAAAAACTTCTCCGTATAGAACAAACGCAGATAAAGCCATCGCCTGATCTTGCCCTGTTGCTCCCACTTATGAACGGTCTGGAGAGCTTGCACTGTGCGTTCGTACCAGTGTCTTTGTGCTACCACGTCGTCTTCGAGCATCAGGATCCACGAACTGTTGGCCTGGGAATAGCACGAATCGAGAGTCAGACGGTAATCAAGAAGAGACTTTTCTGATACCCTCCTTTCGTGCTCCAGTTGCTTCAATGTCGGAATTGATGCGCCGAGCTGCTCGTACGTAAACGTACGGTCGACGAATTGAGAAACCCACGGCTGTCCGAAATCAGGATGAGCAGAAGAGATGACATGGGCGAAGAGCACATGAACCGCAATGTCCGACCGCTGCTCTTGCGAAAGATTGTCCAGTAGCGAGCCGACTGTGGTGTTGAGGTTCTGCGCCAGCGGACGCTTTGCGGTGACAATCCCGACGCATAAGGAAGGATCAGTGGATGGCGAAGCAGGACGGGCGGATGAATGGTTGGATGATGACAGAAAGCGAAGAGATTCCTGGATTCTGCTAACACTGTAGCGCGGTCGATAGCCTTCCTCTGGTTGGAAGAAGTAGGATGTTGCGTCTCGAGCCGAATGGTATTGACAGTAGAAGAAGAGCAATGCGTAAACGAGAAAGAGGACTTTGAGCCAGAGTCTCTGTTTTTTGTTGAAGAACGCCATCTTCAAGAGTTGGTAGTATCATCGTGCCAAAGAGTCATGAAGCCGCTGCCTCTTTGTGCTTTTGTTCTCGACTGCGGGAAGGAGCCAACGACATACAGTACCTCAGGGTAAGTACTTTCAACAAATGAGTTCTTTTTTAGAGAAATTGCCAGCGATATCACGTGGCCATTCTCCCTGTCAAGTATCTACTGACGAGGATTCCACTATCTAGAATACAATGTTAGCCATGGTCAGTGGTACACTGTTCTTCAATCCATCCGTTATGCGGGGTGTCAGCTACGACATCACGATACATGTACGTACTACGTAGAACACTGCATGCGTCCAATGCGATTAGCTTGTAACCAAGTAAATCGTCGGCTAACGCGAAACTGACATAAGGCGACAACCTGATTATTGACTTGTATTCCAATCCGATATTTCCGGAAGCAGATCTATCAGGACTGCTGATTTGAAGTCAATAGTCGGGTATAAACTTCGATGATTTGCAATGGTGACACAGCCATATTATTGTCTCCTCGACCATGATCCTCGCGATTGACCTTTTTTTGGGCAAGTCTGAAGAGTGATCTGCTTCAGCCTGGTATCAGTCCAGTAGTGCAACAAGAATGCTCAATATCAAGTCGCGGTGCATTCCGTATCGGCCACAACTGTTAGAAAATTTGTCCCGCGCGTAATCGTGAGCATTGAAGATCGCCCAATGAATGCCAACACTCGGACCAAGGACCCTTCTATCCCAAAAGGGGAAAAGCATAGTCTATGATTTTCCCCTTTTAGGTTGGACCGGGGGCGTCTGTGAGGGAGGAACATGAAACATGGAAACCCATTCTCTGCTCGGCTCGATCCCAATTTCTCAATCCAGTTTTACTGGGTTGCCCTTTCCGGAGTCTGGTTCGTCGAGCGGTCGGTCCGGAGCAGATCTGGAGTCGAGCGATACCTTTATGGGAGAATGCGAGAGCCCAAAGCCGGGATAGTGCAGGATCCGAGGTTTAGTTTCGTATTGCTATTTTAACCGCTGACCGAGGGTTCGCGAGCGTGAAATAGACGTGTCTGAGATTCAACCAACTCGGGTTCTCACGACATACCGGATCAGGATAATAAAGATCCTGTTTATGCATACATATGCATTGGCATGCCTTGGCTTGTCGGCGCCACCGATAGTACAGGGTCCCAATAGTCGTGATGCACGGCCAACTCCCATGCCCCCGGTATGATGTTCGCACCAGTGCGAATGACCGCACGACAAGCATTTACTGCTTTGGGTAAGACGTTGAAACGAATCGGGGGTTGTCAGCAGCCTTACATGAGGGACTTGGCTGATTTTTTCGGTCCACTGGAAAATCAAATCCATTCGTTAGCCGATGATTTCCATTAGTTCCAGGGGAGGTCAGGTTTAAATACCATGGCGCAGTTTTCGCAGTGGGAGGCGAAATAGAAAAAAGTATAGAATAAATGCTCCGTCATACTGGCTCGTAGCAGTCAGAATTATACTCGTTCAACTCAAAAATATACCTAGCCATGTCTTTAATAGGTCGCGAGTCGTCGCGAGACTGTTCTTGTAGGGATAAACGGACATTGAAGGTACGTGGTGCCTCTCTATACAAACTCTCATAACTAATGCTAACCAACCCAGAGAAATGAACGCCAATGCCTCAACCACCACCTATACAACGCTACTCCGCGAATCTGGTCCAGCAGATCTCGGCCGTCCACCCAACAACATTCAATAACAAAAATAACAAAAATAACAGAAATAAAACCCACGATGACCGATCCCAGTCGAGCATCAACACCTCTATGCCGCCGCCTCACAAACCAACTCAACATCAACGACCTAGAACTAATGATGCACTGGCATAGCAGCACGTACCGCTCCGTCTCCCGGGACAGCACTGTCGAGGGGATATGGCAGAACGTCGTTCCCCAGGAAGCAGTACAGCATCCGTTCCTGATGCACGGTCTCCTGGCACTATCGTCGCTCGAACGAGCGTGTAGTAGTGGCGGAAGGGTACGAGAGGAGCGGATAAGAGTTGCGCAGCAGCATCAGGCTTGCGCGATGGGTGGTCTTTCGGCCGTGCGGAGATTGGAGAATGGCCGCAGTTTGTCGACGTGCAATGCGATGTTTGCGCTGGCTTGTGTTATGGTTTATTATGATCTTGCGTTGCCTCTTCTGACAGGTCCGGTTGAGAGTCGGTCTGCGCTGGATGAGTTTTGTCTCATGCTTGAGCGAATCCGCGAGTCGATAGTGGCCATGGCTGAAGTCCTCGATCGGGTGAGAGAAGGGGAACTATGTCCATTAATCCGTGAAGACGAAGTTAGACCCAGAATGCCCGACACATCGCGGCTAGCAATCCAGTCACTCCGACGGCGAAATGGGATGTTAGCTGCGCGGAATCCTACACACGAGACAGACCCCTATGAAACCACAATACAACACCTGAGCGCCGCCCTCGAACGACTCGCGGAGGGCGGCGAGCCCACGATCATTGCAATACGATGGATATGGTTCATCCCGTCTCGATTTATCGAGCTGATGAGGATACGGGAGCCGTTCGCCTTGGTGATTCTCGCGCACTTCGCGGTGATCATGCATTCATTACGAGGACACTGGTGGATGGGGGAATGGGGGAGCCGGGTGCTCGAAGTCATCGGGCAGACGCTGGACGCCGAATGGAGGCAGTCAATTAGTTGGGTGATCGATGCGACTGGGTGTTATATTCCTGTTTACGAGTAACGACTGTTTGTTCTAGTTTGAACTGTTTTTGAGCTGTTTTGGGCTTGTTATTAGATAGATACCACTTGTTTATTGCATGTCTATGGCATATTCGTTCACCTTGAACTCGCAGAAGAGCAACACGATAAGCCTAAAGAATCCCATTGGAACCTCATTAATCCATTTCCATACCAAATTAACAAGCCAATAGGGCCTCTTTCAGAAGAGATAACAAAAGCAAATGTCGCACAGCCAAGCACAGAATAAAATAAATACGACAACCTCCCAGCGCCATCCCAATGAGTCTGATTCTGTATCCGGGAAACCCATCACATCAGAAGAACAAACGGAAAACCGAATATTAAAAGCCATCCACCGGTTATTTCGACGCCGCATCGGACTGCCTCTCCTCTTGCGACTCGAGCACATCCTTCAATCGATCTCTCGAAGCCGTATAGACCCGTCGCAACTGTTCCTCCTCCTGCTCACGCACCAGTTTCTCTTCGTCTGCCGAGGGGACGTACGCATTCGCGGCACCACCTGTCAAATACCCGTCAGCACCCTTATCCCATATCCGACATCCAATATCCCCCGTCGCATCCGCGAAAAAGGAAAGGACATACCCCGTCCAGTATGATGTGGCGCCTCCTCAACTCGCAGCGGCGGTGTCTCGACGTCCTGGCTTTCGCGCGCAATCTCCGGCCGCTCTGGGTCGTTGTATACCATATTCCCTGAGCCGCCGCGGCCGGTGGTGTAGACGTCTTGTTTGATGGTGGGGGTCACGAAGTCCTTGTGTGATGCGGGTTGTTCTTTGTGTTCCCTGGAGTAGATATTACCTGCGTTGAGCGTTGATTATTAGCAGCTGCATACGGACGACAGAGTAATCGTTATCGAAGGGAAACAGGTCTCTTCCGGTCAGGGAGCATACCTGCGCCTCCTCGGCCGTGGGATATTTGGCGACCCATGGCGAACAGCAAGTATGACGACGAAGATGCGGAAGCGACAGGACGACAGGTTGCGGTGGCGGTCAATGCGATCGCGACTGTTTTTGCAGCAATATGAGAGCCTCGTAGGGCTGAAGAGGGCAATGAGTCCTTTGAAGAATGAAAAGCAGAAAGAAGTGGTTCAGAAGTTGTCGGGTAAGAACCCAGTCTTTGTCCGCATGAACACCGCACCCGTTTGCAGCGTTTGCCAAATTGAGCAATGCCAGGACAGGCACAGGAACAACACTACCACGCTACTATCAAGATAAGAAGGGAAAATATTCTCTACCTATGGGATTCTGTCTATTCGCTTATCTGCCTGGATAGTTCCGGCATGCTGCTTGGTCCCACTGAAATTTCTGCGCCTGTGGATCCCCCGCGTTTGGATCGACTGCAAAGGCTTATCTTCACATATCTAGTTCTATTAATGCCTTACATTACTCCTACTCCCCGAGCTTGAACATATCCTCATGTCATCCATACGCACGTGCTAACCGTTGCCCATACTGCCTCATCATTCGGAACGGGATCTTCGGAATAGGGTGCGGTTCATGGAACTGGATTGCGCATTCCACGTCCAGCTTGGAGAGAGTGAGCTGCCACGCGGAGCCGTATAGCTGCTCGATTCCAAACCCAGTGACGCTCACCACGTGCAAGAAGTCGTTCCATGGGATTTCGCCCGGCTGAGCGGCCTTTGATGGTTTATAGAATAGAGTTGGGAAGACCTTGCATGCGCGCTTGTCTACTGTGAACGTAGGCTGGGTGCTAGACTATGGCCGGCGTTGAGACATTGTGCCGTGGTTTCGGCTGGTGCTTCGGTTGGCTGGGGCACGCCCCGGGTCTTGGGCTTGGCCTTCTTGCCCACAGGGATTTTCTCGGTTCCTAGCATGGCCTAGGTGCGATGTTCCAATTCAAAGTAGATTTGGGACAATGACCGGCAGAGCTCCTCGATGTCGTCCATCCGTTTGATTACCCGGACGGGCAAAGTCGGATTCAGCCCAGTCTGGGGTTCAACGGAGGATGCGCTGCTCGGACAGCAGATTGCGCAGAGCCGGGTGTTCATAGAGCTTGGTTTTGAGAGCAAACTAGGAGTCCACCTTATTCCAGAACCCATTGGGGTTTCTCTCTGCCGCCTGCATCGCCTCGGTATTCTCGGGAGTCTTGCGCTTGTCGACGGGGTAATTAAACCTCCCATGCGAGGCGTCACCTGCTGTAACCAGCGGAGCAACACTGCAATTACCTATCAATTCGTGCAGTGGCTTGGTTCGCCGTATATTGTCGTCTTTCAGCTCGCCACCACGCTGGGAAGCTTCGTGTTCAACGATGGAGGCCCAGGGTTGGAAAAGGGAGACCTGGTGTCGGCATTCGGCCATGATAGACAGGTCTGCAATCATACCGGTTACCCGTGGGGAATGAGGGTCAAACATATGGCTCGTCCTGTATCGTGCGTTCCGATTCACCCATGACTGTTTTCAACCTTGTCCACTGAATCGTCTTCCACCTCAACCCCCACATTCCTTTGTCCTTTATGGTGGACATAATGCCATCCAGCGAGGTTGGTGAGCAAGTTTGCTTGAGACTCCAGGACAAACGGTTGAAAACAATAGAACTTGCCCCCAGCCATGAACATGGCTGAAAAGCCCAGTGGATGGACCATGATTGGATAGGCTCTATCTCCTAGCTTTTTTTTTTTTTTTTTTTTGATGGACGAGTTGCTGGCCCATGCTATCATTTGCAGCCCATTCATCCTCAATAGTCCAGTTCTTCTGGTCATTTGTCCATCCTTCGGGGATATCGCTCTGGATACTTTGTTAGCTCAGTATCATGCTTATACTCTTCTCCGCGAACTTACAGGGTCAAGCTGAAGTGTACGAGAAGAGCTCGAATTTTCCGCTAGAGACATTTCTAGAGATTGCAACTGAGAGGTTTTTTAGCCTTCTCGATGAATAATAGTTCTTTATAGAGGCGGGTACTGGAGAGAAATTTTGCATTGTGGTGGCTCCCATTATGGCGATGTAGAGATAGTATGGCGAGATTCGGATCGGTAGCCAACTTGTTTCGCCTGTCGAATCACTAAACAATTCAGGGTAGATGGAATATCACAACTATATTCATAGCGCCATAATACCAGACTATGTACAGGGATGGTTTATGGCCGGTACCGATAGTATATACTTCGTATTTCTCCGTCCCACCACACCATCTATTGACTATAGGAAGACCACTGATTTCCGCCCTGCAAAGCCAAGAGAGCAAAATGACTTCCCAAGGTTGGTCGTGCCCGGAACCGAAAGTAGTCACCCGCAGCATTATCATTGCTGTCCGCCACCCAGTAACGGTCCGAGAAAGGAGCGCGGTTCTGCCCATTGGTGATGTATGCATGCAAGTCCGAGATGAACAGGTCTCGCGTCGTTCCGCCAACCGTCGCTGCGACGAAGCCTTGCCAGTTCGTCTGACCCCAGTCGATGCCACCTTCCAGAGCAACGCCGGCTTCTTTGCGGACTGTTGGGTAGAACTTGGTAGTTGCGTTGTAGGCCTCGTCGGAGAAAAGGTCTAGATTGAAGAGCAGGTCGCCGTAATGGTTGTAAACCAGGAACCAAGTGTCGTTTCCATACTGGATGGTGAAGTAGGTGCCATCTGCGTCAGTTCCTAGACGCTCTTCGTACAGAGCATGGGCGATGGACTTGCCCTGGGTGGTGTAATCGTCCTGGTTGGTGATCTTGCCGTAAATACTAAGTCCCACGGCAGCCTTCATTGCCAGGTTTGTTTGATTGGCGATTGGACCCAGAGCATCGTTGAGGGATAGTTGGTTCGAAGGGTATTTGCCATCCTTTTGCAGGTACTGGGCGTACTGCCCCAACAGCGACGAATAGGTACTCATGAGGTCAGTGTTGCCCGTTGCCAGCTGGTAGGCGTAGGTGAGGATGATGATATTGCCGCTTTCTTCGATTGGCATGTCTTCGCCATCTGGGTTATGGCCTGTCGCATTGGGATAGTGTGTTCCAAGATCGTGAACGGCAAACGTCTCACTGTAGGCATCACTCTCCATGTAATCGAAAATAGGCTCAATGAGGAGTCTGAGAATCTCGGGACTGAGAATGTAGAGTACAGGGAACGTCGCGTAGATGACATCCACCGTGTTGATGTTACCATTACTAGAGATTTCCTTGATGAACGCGCGGGCTTCATTCGCATCCAGCGAGTCATATGGCACGGTAAGTTCAATACCGCCGTATGTCTGCCGCAGAGACAACGCGAGGACATCAGAGTAGTTGGAATTATGAGCCGATTCTCCTTTTTGCTGGATAAAGTTATCCACTGTCGTTGCTTCGTTTGCAGCATCCGTGTAGTCATCCAAGAAGTGCGAGATAGCAGACACAGCGCTTGGGTACTGAGTCCGGTAATATCCCGTCTGCGTACTGCCCAGATAATTGATGGCTTCCTCGTGAACATGGCCTATGGCGAAGGTGACAGAAGCAGCCGCAGACACGTCACCCAGGTCGTGGGCCAATCCTACAACTCCATTTGAGGCCCAGTCCGCATTATTGCCGTTCAGGACGCCATTTTGGACGAACTGGGAGCGAATAGTTGACAGTGCTCCAGAAGCGGACGATAAAGTACTTTGGTTAGAAGGACGGCTGGCGTAAAGAACCTGGCCCCAAAGTGCCTGGTTCTCTGTATTCTGGGTGAAGGGAACAGCATTTGCAGGGCTGACGTGGTAAATAGACGTCGAGCCGTTGGTTGAAAATCGCCATTCCGCGTTGTTGGGGTTGCCTGTCCAGGAAGCATCGATGTCCGAGTAGATCTGTACCGGCTCACTGGAACCCCCGCTCACTGATACAGTGAGATAGGAAAATGGTAGAGACTGGCGCAGCAGGTTCTGAGGCGACACGGGAGACAAAAAGTCCAATGTGAACGTCTTTGACCCGGCTTCCAGGGTGAAGATGCTGTGGGTCGAAGTAAAGTTGGCCGCAGTCACGGTAGCTTCCTGCAGTCCGTCAAGCGTATTGGAGACGCCAAACAAGCTATACGCCTGGCCATTGACACGTGCAATGACAGACCAGGTCAAATCATTCCCATACCAGAATTTTGGAGATCCGGTTGGCAAATTAGCTGCCAAGTCTCCAGGGAGCCAAACTATGCCGGTTAGTCACGGTGATACTATAAAAAGGAGCAAAAGCACAAAAAAAAAAAAAAAAAACGAACTGGATAGATATGGATTGCGAACTGCCAGAGGATATGCGGCCGGAAGAAGGGGCGAGAAGGTCGCTGAATGGACCAGGTGCAGCAACGCAAGACCTAGTATGGCCCCGGCGGTAGAGAGAAAGCTAAACCCCATGTCCGGGAACAGGAACGGAGCAGGGGGAGGGGAAAATAGAATCCAAAGGCCTGAGGAATATGATATACATTGTCGGGATGGTCGACGTTCAAATACTCGTCTGACGAGATGGCAGTCCTCCGGAGTTCCGGAGCGTCCAAAGCATAGCATTCCTGGCATGCATATGACAACAGTCAACTCTGCATCAATATTGGTTTATCGATACGAATCATGGGTCGGGGGAGTGTCCATCTCTGCTTGAGCGACAATACTGCGGTGTATGCGTAGTATACAATGGTCATTCAGCCGATCAGTCAGTCACAACTCGGCCTAAGCACGCCATTCTGGATGTTGATTGTGCGCCTTAAAAGGCATTACTGAGCCTAAGTTAGTAGTGTGATCAGATGCCGCTCATTATATGAGTAATAACCTTCTTGGAGAGAAGATCGAGGCTCGCAACTCTCACCGTCAATGGCGTTATTTGCCATGTCCGCACACGACAGAGTCAGATGCAACTTCTTGTAGAGGATTAATGCATCAGGCTAATGTGCAGGGATTATTTTAGCCCGAAGAAAATGATGATGATGATAATAATAATAATAATGGACACGTCTAAAAAGACAGTGACAAATGATATACGGAGAAAAAGGGGAGGGGGGAAAGAAAGCATGCCGCATCTGATATCATGCGTCGCTTGGCCGAGGCTGTCCAAAATACCCCGAGTCGACGCTGGGTATCAGTAATGGCATTTCTTTCTCATGCTGCGGCATGGCCATAGTACAAATATATCTCGTTTTATTGTATCTGAGAAGAGTATTTTGAGTTGTTGACTCTGTTCTGAGGTATCAGAATACGGGATCCGCGTAGGAAAGTAACAGCGGAGGTATATCTTGACCAATCCACGCGTGTTTGCTGTTCGTATTCTGCCAGATCCATGTCTTCCTATCGAAGCCAGTCATAAATACCAGTCACCGCCCCGCTGCAAGTAGTAACTTCGAACTGCACAGCGACGAAATGCAATTGCATCCATAGTAGCCGCTTTACATCGGGTCAGCAACCTTGAGTACGATCGCTCAGAGTAGAGAGGGGGGAAGACCATATGAGAGAGGAAATTGTAATAGCAATAAGGTAACTTGTCTGACAACATAGAGACACAAGGAGTAGTCCTATTCAGCAAAACCATAATAAATCACTGCCGGACTGCATGAAGATAGGCCGCAACCTCATTGTCGAAGATACCGTCTTCAACGAGCTGGTCTGCGGATTCAACGATCCAAGTCTGGCAGTTCCGATGCGAGATTTTTCTCCCAATCTTGCTTGTATCCACCTGGAAAACAAACCTCCGTAATTAGTTGACTGATCCAGCGCAGAGCACACTTAGGAAGGCTATTTTGGATCTTACCATCTCCTCAACTGAGTTCATAGACTTCTTCGGAACATCGACTTTATGTGCACTGGTTTCGAAGCCGCAAACTGGTGTCGTGTCAACTTTGAATTTCCCACCATTCAGCATCTTGATTTCATTGAAGTGCTTTCCATCCACCCATTGTAATGGAATCCTCTTCCATGGTTTATCAGCGGAATCGGACAAGTCAAGGCTGCGTTTAATCTGGAACTCGAAACCGCTACGCACATCACCGGCTGCGTCCATCGCGACACCAATGTCAGGGTTCGTATGGGAGGATACCCAGTACGCCCAGTGGTCTTTGAAGGGTGAGCCATTGTACATCATCAACTCGACGAGGAAAGCTCCTTCAGGACCTATTGGAGATACAAATGGCGGTTTGGGGACCGGGGCTGGCGCAGGGAATTTCTCAACGGCTGGAGGAGGGGGAGGAGGTGCGGCGCTTGTCTCGTTTATCATGGTGGCAATGGAAATTTTTTTTTTTGGTAACGGTTGCTCATGTTATAGTATGTGTTGATCAGGATTATTTGGATGAAATTAGTTGTGGAAGTAGATTCCGAGTCTGAAGAGAGAAGTCAGATAACAAACACCTCAACAGGTACAAGGTAAACATCACCTGATCGTACAGCAGTAGCAATAGTAGTTCAAGAAATCTTTGCTATTCTATGGAGATAATAATCATATGGGAACTACCATTTGAGAATAGCATTATTTACTGGCTCCAATATTGATAAATTTCCACACGTCTTGCTCATAACCCCAGAGGATTAAAGCCAGTCACTAGTGACTATCTACGTCTACGTGCGAGGTCCTCATAACGAGCTTATAATGCGAGGCCCCAAAGATGAACATATATTCTGTTAGTAGATCAGCCAACCTAGCAAGGCAAAAAAAAGCCAAGGATGCTATCGTATCTCTTCGTCCACAGGATCCAATACCAGTGGCACGTACTTTGCCCACCACTCACTCCTCTTGGAAAGCCCTATTTCAATCGGGATGGTCCACATCCAGTCCTATGCCTTTGCAATACTCCCAGTACGCAGGATACCATCCAAACTGGCCCGAGTCCATGATTGCGGCCACTTTGGGATTGAACCCATGCGTTAAGAGGGTGTTGGGAGGGAACAGATCGTTGTGGGTGCACGCCGTATATCTAGGTAGGATTCGTTCATGTGTTGCAGTTGAACGAGACACCTTACCTATATACTGGTCGTTCTCGTCTTGTTCAAGTCCTCTCCATATCTTGACATGTCCCTCAGCTTGGCACAGACAGCCATTCTTTCCTCTTCAGCTATACCACCCCATCGCCTCTGTAAAGTGTCGTCGCTCTCAATCAAAGCGATGTAGACAAACCTCTGTTCCCCATTCTCCGCCCAACCAAAGACTCCCGGGACAGGCACTTGACCGTGCAGATGCTGATATATCATTATTTGCATTTCAATTTCGGCTAAAGTTACAATCGCTCCATACTTGATAAACAGCCCCAGCGATGGGATCACAACCAGTGGGGGACGATCAAAGGACGTTGCATGATTATTGCCTCACTTCAGCTGGAGTAGGGAGAGCTGTTGCTGGTCTATTCTTGAAGAAACTAAATCCGGGAGGATTTTCCGTATAACAACCCTTGAGAGTTCACGGAATTGATGGTGGGCATTCCGCTTCAGATATCGACGAAGAAAAGATATTGAACTGTGGACAATCTACGAACGATGGAAATGCAGTTTGTCGCCTCGAGCCAAGTAATCGCAACATGTCCACTCGGGAATGTGCTCGGGCGGCCAGCTGCAGCAGGAAATTCTCCGTAGACTGCGGTCGAATCATCGAAAACGCGCAGATAAGCAGGTCTGTCCTTGTCGTGATTGGACGATGATGCCGGATATAGTCAAGGCGCCCTGATTCGCGGTAGAGGGTTAGTGGTCGATCCAGGGTAGGTGGGCAATCACCAAGGTTGGGCTAGAATTTCTCGCCCGGGTGGAAGCTGAAAACGTGCTCCATAGTACAGTTGTATTACCCCGTATTCATGAGCTGTCTCGCATGGACCAACTCACTAATTGCGGTGATTAATCCGACTCGACGCCCGTGTGTACCATGTTGATCACCCGTCGCATGCTTTTGAGTTGGAGACCAGGGCTAAACCTCATCACCCGGCGTATTTCGAGCTTCAAGGCCATTTTCTATGTAGAAATTTAGCCAATGCTCAAGTGAGAGGACCGGTGCTCAATAGACCAAGGTAGAGAGAGAAGCGAAGATGGACCGTGCATTTCCGCAGCCGGAAATCCTCCACTGCGACCGGACGGATGCAGTTAGAGCAATAGACGATGAAGACGAAAGGAACACTGACCATAGCTAGCACCGTCAATCGGTGCTGTTACATCGGGGAGGAAAGCGACAGGCCCGCGAAAAGCAACCACCCGGCCAGAGTCAGTTCGGATTGGAATCTGGGCCTTTCTGGAGCTGTCGTCCAAGCTGAACCCGACAATCTGGATCTGGTGAGAATCCCGACAGAATTTCAGTCCGGGTGAGGGTTGATCTGGGGGAGAATACGTACTTGTAGTGAGTGAGAGAGACAGAGACAGAGAGAGAGCGTGGTAAAAAATCATCTCCGACTTCTCCATCCCGCGACCTTCTTCCCTCCTACACCTCTGTCCTACCACTTCCTCTCCTCTTCTACTCTC
Source organism: Aspergillus sp. S3505 (assembly GCA_023627475.1). NCBI lineage: Eukaryota > Fungi > Ascomycota > Eurotiomycetes > Eurotiales > Aspergillaceae > Aspergillus > Aspergillus sp. S3505. The sequence goes on from JAMAHJ010000005.1 coordinate 92,034, forward strand.
CTCCTTCGCTTCGCTCTCCTCTTCTCTTCGCTATCTATCTCTTTTATATCCCTTTTAATTCTCTCTTTCCTATATAATTGTCACTTTGGGCTATCCAAAGTCCACCACCTGCTGGTACTAGTGATCCGTGGAAGGCTCAGCGAATCTCCCGCAGTTTGACAGCTGCCGGCTCACCCAAAGAGGCGATCGTTATTTCGTTCCTAGATTAAACAAAGCTCTTGTACAGTTCAGTGCTTTCTAGCTGTGTGTATGTGTTGCTAACCGACCCTGTAGCACTTGCTAGGTCTTTCCGGGTCGTGACGCTACAGTTGCCACTGCTCGCCTCGTCGTCTGATTCTTTCCCCGCAACCGTCCGCTTCGACTCTCGACTTCCTACATCTCTCGTTCGTCTTTGCTTTTCGACTGGAGGTCTCTGACAGTGTCTGCCGCCATTGCTAAACGAGTGTTTTTATAAAAGAGCAAGGCGCCTCACCAAATTCTCGCTCCGACCGCCCTTCACGTTCCCTCATTCTGTCGTCTGAAACAGCTGTGACGTTGGGATTTCGCGTCGTCGCACCGCTTTGACAAAACGTCAGCAATCTCTCGCTGCACCTTGTCGAAACCTCCCGTGAATATATAAAACCGCGTGCCCCGGTTCGTCTTTGATTCTTGAGGATCATTTCTCCTGTCGCTCGCCCTCGGTTCCTACACGTCGCGAACCATGTACGCTGTCGAGGAAAGGTCCCATCTTCCGCCTCCGCCACCACCTCTCTCTATGGATCGCATTCCTCCTCCGTCCTCTGCTTATCCAACTCCCGGGTCCGCGGGCCCTGTGGGCACATCCGATCATCTGGCTCCGTTCTCAGCAAGGCATAATGGTCGAATCTGGTCGTTACAAGTAGTGCAGCAGCCCATTCGTGCTCGGATGTGTGGTTTTGGTGACAAGGTGGGTCGCCTTTTTGTCTCTGGCATATTCACGAACCTGCGACTCACTTGTTTCTCCTCCAGGACCGGAGACCAATCACCCCCCCGCCATGCATTCGTCTGATCGTACAAGATGAGCAGACCGGGAAGGAGATTGATATCAAGTATGCACACACGGGTCGAGATTCGAGCGATAGATAAAAAGGTTGCTGACCCACCTGGATTAGTGAGATTGATACATCCTATTATGTCCTCACGGTCGACCTTTGGAATGCCGACGGTACTACCGAAGTGAATTTGGTCAAGCATTCGGCCAACTCGCCTTCAATTTCGACAGCCATGGCATCTTCATACCCCCCTCCGCCCGCCCAGAACATCTCTCCCACCTACCCAACCTACGCGCAGAACACATACGGCCAAGCCGTCGGATACCCCCCGAACAGTTACTATGGCGCAGGTCCTCAGATGTACCAGAATGCGTACCCCAACCCACAAAATCCCTACTACCCCTACTACGGAGGTCACATGCCCATGTCCCCGGCCACGCAACCCGCTGCAGGGCCCGGAGGGATGTTTACACGCAATCTGATCGGTGGTCTCAGTGCCAGCGCCTTCCGGCTTACAGATCCCGACAACAAGATTGGTGTGTGGTTTATTATGCAGGATTTGAGTGTGCGGACCGAAGGCACTTTCCGGTATGATGAGGCGCAGTGAGCCTTTAAACTAGTTGGGACGGACGCTAACTCTCTATAGACTCAAGATGAGCTTTACTAACGTCGGGAAAATCTGCCCGGAAAGCGGGAATGTTACTCCGGTGATCAATCACGGCTCTGCTCCGATTCTGGCGACCGTATTTTCCGAACCTTTCCAGGTGTTCTCGGCCAAGAAGTTCCCCGGTGTGATTGAAAGTACGCAGCTTAGCAAGTGCTTCGCTTTGCAAGGAATTAAGATCCCAATCCGTAAAGATGGTGTCAAGGGGACCCGTGGCCGGGGTGGGGATGGAGACGACGAGGGTGACGATTACGATTAAGAGCTTTCAGAAGCGTCTTTTCTTTTCTTTTTCTTTTCCCCTTTCATTGCCCTTCCAAAACAAAACTATATTCTTTCGGTCCATTGTTAGGGCCCAATACGTTCTGGGTTTGTTGTGGTGTTTGCGTGGCCTATTCTTTTTATCGCAATGGGTGGAATTTTCATTGCTGGGTTTTGCTAGGGGTCTGGCTTACTTGAGTTTCGTCTGATGTTGTTGCATGCTTTTTACTTTTTGGGTCCGGTTAGGCTGTATAGCATAATAAACATCCTTTGCAACACCATACTTTGAAGCATGAGGCAATTAAGAATGGGCTTGCAAGTAGTCGCGACGGAGAGCTCATGTCGATCAGACCCTGGTGGAATACGACGGCATATCCGGTGTATTGTGACTATCCACACAGTAGCATTATGTGCGCCGTGTGGAGGATCGTCTTGTTAATGTTCAATGGTTATTCTTCTTCCCCTGGACGAGTTCGCTATAGGGCATAATGTCCCCTGACGATCAACGGGATGTATACCCCGTACTTGTACATTTTAGTGGATCCATTGACAGGTCCCTTGCATAGTCAGCAGCATGAAGTCGGAGTATATAAATGTCTTGGATTCTCTTCCATAACCTCATTATCCAGCCTCTTCCTTCATCTTCATCAAGCACACTACTGCAGACTCTATTACAAACCAATCCAAACTCCATACTCCATCCAAAATGCAGTTCAAGATCCTCGTCACCCTCCTCCCCTTCCTTGCGGCCGCCGTCCCCCTCTCCTCGTTCACCGATACCGCGAACCCCAACATCGCTGCTCTTGAGGACATCCAGACCCTCAAGAATGACCTGAGCAAGCTTGACAATGCTGTCCAGAAGTTCGATGGCAACCTGGCCTCCGCCACGCCCCTGAAGGAGGACGCCACTCGCGCCCAGGAGGACGTCGAGAAGGCGCTGAAGGACTCCAAGGCGATCACTTCGCTCACCCCCGAGGTGAAGCAGAAGTTGACCTCTGCCATGCGCGAGTTGAAGCCTGAGGCTGAGAGTGCTCTGCAGCATTTGGTTGAGAAGGTATGACCCGACATCTGCCATGCAGTTTGTGGGAAACGTGCTAAGGAAAATAGGAACCCCAATTCGAGCAGTCCGGCTTGACCCAGCCCATCGGCAACAGCCTGCAGAGCCTCAAGGGCTCCCTGAGCCAGGTCGAGCAGACCTTTTCGTCTCAGGTCTCTGGTCAGGAGGCCCAGGAACTCACTCAGGCTTCGAAGGAGATTGGTGGTGAGCTGGAGAAGGCCATCAAGGCTTTCTCTGCTTAGATTCGCTTTCCAGATTGATTTGGTTTGTTCGGATGTATAGAGGTGTTTTGAGTTGTGCTGTTTTGTTATAGATGGGATATAAAGGGCATAGTGCATATAAGCGAATTTTTTTTGTGATTTAATTGCGATTTTTGCAATCAATGTTTACTTGGTTCATCGCGACTCGAGCAATCGAGACAGATTCAATTTAACACTGTTGATCGTTATAAAGTACTAGTAACTGTTACGGATATGAATGCGAATAGGAGTCCATAAGCGCTGCATTTCCACAACTCATGTCTTAGATGGGGCCGGCCCGCACTCAATGGTTCATGTAGCAGTATCATGATGTGCTCCGTGCGAGAGCCCTATCCTAGCACCACGAACCGTTGATAATAGTACAGGGCTGGGCATCTTGGCAGGGTCTTCTGTGGAAAGCCCCGGGTCAATATAAATATGCTTTTCGACCTCCCATGACTGTCCATTAATTTTTACTCAACTTCCTCCGCAACTCAAGATGCAGCTCAAACCTCTCGTCGGTCTTTTCCTCACCGCCCCTCTCGCTGTCCTCGCAGCACCCACGGGTCCCGACACGGCGACGATCAACGATATCTCGAATCTCACAAATGACCTGAAGGCGTTCGATGCCGCTGTCCAAAACTGGGACCTCCAGGAGAAATCAGGTCCCGCTCAAACCATGAAAGACCAGGCGAACAAGGCCATTCAACACCTCGATCAGACGCTGAAGGACGCAAAGAAGATCGACTCGCTTTCACAAGACACCCAGAGCCAGCTGGCCACTAGCATGAAGGAATTTTCATCTGTGGCTGGGGATGTTGTTAAGCATATGACTGAGAAGGTATGTCTACACACCTACATGGAGGGAGTAGGACATTGGTCTAATGAGAATAGCAACCTGAATCTGACAGGGGAAATGGGTATCATGGTCTAATGGAGACTTCGAATAAGGCGACCGAATTGTTTTTCAACGAGCTTCAGAATAGCCTCGCAAACAAGATTCCCCAGGAAACGGCGCAGGAACTGTCGGGTCAGTTGCAAGGGTTGCAGGATGGGTTGAACAAAGCTATCTAGGTGCCTTTGGTTTGATCTGGTATATATATGTAATGTCTATTCAGTAATTTGTATAAAAAAACAAGCCGCTGACAGGGCGTTGGCCTACGGGCTATGCGATCCGTTAATAATCAAGTATCAAATAATTGAACGTTCAAAGGCCGCCGTACGGCTAGATAATGTCGGAAAAGCGATTGCCCTAGGGGTAATAGGCTTAGTTATATAGTAATTGAATTAGCTATATGACAAAAGAATTTTATTGAGCTCTATCTTCTCAGCTTCGATGAGCATTCTCTTACCAGAAAAAGGTATCCGGAATAGTTTACGACCACACCGATAGTTCATGCGATAATAGCTCCGTGCAGAGGATCGCCCTATGCAACTGCACTTGGTGATGGGGAACATTTCAGCCCAGAGAATAGCGCCTGCGATGGTTTTGCTGAGTAGACCCAGCTGAGTACACCTTGAACACTCAGTGGTAGGGTCCTTTGCGAATATAAATACATCCTTCCTCCTCATCCTGACCTACTACTCATACAACTCAAACATCTTCTCTTCATTTGCCTGTATAACCATGTGCAACCAGGGCACTGAGCCTGGACTGTAATTCAATGGCCACCCATCGTCAAAAGTGACACGCCCCTTTATCACAGTTGCACATGTATCCCTGGAAATCCCTCTTGATTTAGACATCCTCACACAGCCAAGGATGAGCTGAAAACCATATCCGCTTCAATGGTTACAGTAATCAATGTAGAGGATCGAGAGTATAACCAGGCGAACGTAGTCAATAATAATAAATAGCTATCCTCAGCCCTTCGTATCCAGAGAGCAAGCTAAACTCCTTCTCAAGCAATACAACCCCTGTATATCGAATTCCCAAAATCTGGACACAAACCGCCAGAATGCAGCTCAAACCCCTCCTCGCTCTATTCCTTGCTACCTCCCTTCCAGTGCTCACAGCAGCGCAGCCCCTATCCACCAACCTTGCCGACCCTGAGCAAGCCATGCAAGACACGTCGGTCTTTGCAATTGACTTGGGAAGACGCACCGTCCCCGCGGAGCTCACCTCACTCCCACCGGCTGCCATGGAGGTATAGATACACTCCCCTTGTTGTATTGACTAGGATTGGATGTTATATTAATGGGAACAGAAACGTCAGCTTGATGGTGATATTCTAGTTCCTCTTATCGAACTGATGACGAAGGTGCTGAAAGGGTTGGTACAAGGTGGTGATGGTGGTCTTGGGGTGGAGCCGGAGGAGGTGCGGGTGATGTTGGATAAATTGAAGAAGATAAGGGATGAACCGCACAAGGATACCATGGATTCTTCCTAAGCTTGCTTCTGGATTGACTTGCGTGTAATGAGCGTACGGGTTTGGTTAGGGACCAGTCACAAGGATAGTACCTGTATGCAATACCCATGCAACTCAGCCAATGGTGTTGTACTTTTGAGATGAAGAGAATGAATATGAACGGGTATATACATCAGTGTCTCCAAATACGGATTGCCTTGTCTTTCCCTCCACTGCCGACCTTTTGTCCGTCCGGACTCCAATCCACCGCGAACACTTCGTCCCGGTGGCCAGGAAGATCGATCGAAAGTTTCCCTGTCCGAACATTCCACACCTTCAATGTCGTGTCCTTGGACGATGATACTAGGAGGCGCGAGTCTGCTGAGAAACAGCATTGGTATACTGCTCCGACGTGGCCACGGAGGGTAGTGATGAACCTATAAGGCCATTAGCATTTAGAACGGACAAGTAGAATATTGGCGAGTAAACTTACTTTCCATCGCGCCCATTCCACAACTTCACATGGTTGTCAAATCCTGCAGAGGCAATGTATGCCATGTCTGGCGAGAAGGTGACATGGTTGACTTCCTTCTGGTGACCCAGCAGTCGCGCGATGGGCTTGTTCGAACTCTCTGGCTCCCAGAGGTACATGGTGAAATCGTCACTAGCCGACACGAGCTTCTCAACGATTTTATTGTTGACTGTAGCAGCCTGCTCGAATCGTTTCTTCGCCGCTGCTACCTTCTCGGATTCTTCTTGCGGCACCTTGCCTGTGTGGTCGTGGTAGGCCGTCCGGAGCGCGAAATCGGTCGAAAGTGCCAGGTGGTTTACCCGGTGGGCATGCGCAGACAGGGTCTGAATAAGTGTTCCATTTGTCGCATTCCACACCTTGATCGTTCGGTCGTGCGAAGCCGTGTAGATCTTGCCTGTTCCACCCCAGCGAACACAAGTCACCGATCCCTTATGGCCAGACAAAACCGTGTCTATCCTCCGCGACACCACATCCCATATCCGGATAGTAGAGTCTTTCGATGCAGATGCCAATCGTGGTGCTCCCGACTGTTGGAGATGGTACGGCTCCCAAGCCAAACTGGTAATCCATTTCGTGTGACCCTTCAGCGGGCCTCCAAGTGCATGGCCCTTCTTTGAATCCCAAATGCGCACAGTATTATCCATACTCCCAGTCGCAATCATTGCCCCGTTCGGAGAGTAGCTGACTGCCAGCACCCAGCTGGTGTGTCCTTTGAGAGTGTGCATCGGCGTGCCGGTGTCGCAATCCCACACCCGAGCTGTCGAGTCACCACTTCCAGACACCATTGTAGAAGAAGAGACGGGCGAGAATGAGGTCGCGAGAATCGCTTCTCCGTGTCCAGCTATTGAGGCCGAGCATCGCGACACGGCTTTGACTCGAAAGACGGCTTGCGGGGTAAAGTAGAGGGGAACAGTATCTTCTGTGGTTTTCAATCCGGGCTTGACGAGGGAATGGTATAGATCTGCAAGAATATCGATCGTTTGGTTGTCTTTGTCGTTTGATTGATACGTGAACCGGTATGGTACTCGTTCATCATCGTCCTGCGGCAGAGAAAATGATTAGTTTTGTCTTGCTGCATCATCGAACAGCACTGCGGCAGCGTACCTACATTGCCTTGTAATGTGTTAAGAAGAGTCTCCAAGTTCTTCACCGTTGCATCGGCCACTGGGACCGACACCGCAGGACCAGTTGCTGACCCCGTTGCTTGGTCGAAAAATTGCACTCGGATGCTGCCCAGGTCGGCGGGGACGCTCTCGACATCTTGCTGCTGACGCGCCTTTTCGGTGGCGTCTGTCCGTTGGCGCTTGGTTGGAGGGGGCAAGAGGGTCGCCATCGCGTTTATGTAGAATAGCTCAATTGAGCTGTTTTGGGCAATAATCGGGTTGATTGAAGATGATCAAAAATTGAAGGAAAAAATCCCTTATCGGTCCATATCGACGCTAAACCGGATTGGGTAATCATGCCCTTTATCGACAACACCAGACTCTCGTTTCTTCTTTTTCTCTTACTCTCCAGAGACTTGATTATACTCCCTTGAAAGACGCATTTAGTGAAGTTATTTATCGAGAATGTCTACGCCATTCTCGAGGGCCTCCTCCTTTGCCCCTCTTACCTCCCGAGTGAGCAGAGTTAGCACGGCCAGGACAGCAGGACCAGCAACAACAGCAACAAGCGTTGCATCCCAGGATATCATCTGTGCTATCAGCGAGTCTCGCGGAGTATCAACAACGGTAGGAATTGGATTTGTTAATCTCACTACAGCAGAAGCGGTTCTCTGTCAGATCTGTGACAGTCAGACCTATGTCAAGACCATCACTAAGATTGGAGTATTCGAGCCCACGGAGATCCTTTTCATGAACACTTGCAAAGACTCGAAGCTATTCTATATCGTTCAAGAGAATCTACCGGATCCAACCTTCACATTCATCGACCGCAGATATTGGTCAGACAAGGCCGGTCATGATTATGTGAATCGACTCGCTTTTCCAGAGGATGCTGAATCGATCAAGGTCACGCTGGGTGGGAATTACTATGCAGCTTGTTGCTTTGCTGCGGTATGTGAGTTCTTCATTCTTCAACCTGGAAGTATACTAACCCCGAAAGGTCGTCAAGTATGTCGAACTTGAACTGAATAAGACTTTCGCGTCTCGCTCTCTCCGTATCAGATTTGAACCGTCTCAAGGCTCAATGACAATCGATCTGTCCACTATATGCTCACTCGAACTCATTCAAAATCTGCAAAATGCGAGATCTAAGGATAGTCTGTTCGGGCTCATGAATGAGACCCTTACACCCATGGGCGGCAGACTGCTACGAGCTAACATCCTACAACCGTCTACGGAAAGGTCCAAACTGCTGGCGCGATATGAAGCCGTAGAGGATTTGTCTACCAAAGAGGAGATGTTTTTGTCTGTCCGACAAGGTCTGTGTACACCGAAAATTGTGCCTTCGGCTAGCTGATGGCCCACAGCTCTCAAAGGCTTCGTTGACGCATGACAAAATCTTGACGTCTGTCAGTATACTCGACCCACTTGGGATCTTCTACTAACCCTCAAAGCTTATTCTTGTCCCAACCAAGCGGACAATGCAATACATCGAACAATCGGTCAACAATGTCATCATGTTGAAGACCTACGTGTCGTCAATAAAATCCATCTACAAAGCACTTTCTATTGCTCAGAGCACTCTCTTGCTTACAATCAAAGAGGTAGCTCCCTCATCCCTTTCCGATGTCCCACAAGCTGATGAATTCAAGCTGTGTGCTCCTGCAGGCCATTCCTCCGTTGAGCAACTCATTGAAGGGATACTGAACGAGCACGTAGCATACCAAACGAAGCCCTTGGACTTGAAAAACCAGCGTATCTACTGTGTCAGGGTATCAACTCCTTGACCCTTCCTTACTTCTATATGCTTATCCGGTCTAGGCTGGCGTCAATAGTCTCCTTGATGTGGCAAGGCAGACTTACAAGGAAGCTAATACAGATGCTGTTGATCTCGTAACGCAACTAGCAGGTGATATATGCCTTGCATACCTTGCTCACAGCATACTGACAATCTGCAGAGTCGTCTAATCTTCCATTGGATCTAAAGTACGACTCCGCCCGCCAATACTACATCGCCGTACCGGCCGATGAAGTGGACTCACTCCCGGATACATTCGTCAACGTGTACCGCAAGAAAAACCGTATAGAATGCCAAACTCTCGACCTCGTGAAACTCAACCAAAAGATAGTAGATGCACATGACGAAGTGATTAACATGAGCGACCGAACTATTCAAGAGTTGATCCAAGACGTTTGCTCTGAGATCTCCGGTCTCTTCAGAGTAAATAAGGCAATTGCCATGCTGGACATGCTAGCTGCTTTTGCCTATCTCGCTACATTTTACGACTACATTCGGCCCGAGTTGACAGACACGCTCGCTATCAAAGCCGGTAGACATCCCATTCGGGAGAAAATCCATTCCAAAAAATACATACCGAACGATGCATACGCGACGCAACAGTCGCGGTTCCAGATTATCACAGGCTGCAACATGAGCGGCAAGTCAACATACACACGCTGATTGGCATTAATGACTGTGATGGCACAAATTGGCTGTTACGTCCCAGCAGAGTACGCTTCATTCCCAATCGTTCACCAGCTGTTCGCTCGTGTCTCGACAACCGATGACCTCGAAGCTAACGTGTCGACATTTGCTGTCGAGATGCGCGAAATGGCCTTCATTTTGCATAACATTGAACCCCGGAGCATGATGATCGTTGACGAACTTGGCCGCGGCACTAGCACCACCGACAGTCTGGCCATTGCCATTGCCATTGCAGAGGCATTGGTGGAAAGCAAATCTCTAGTCTGGTCTGTGACACACTTTCGGGACTTGGCTGTGGTAATGGCCGAGCGCAGTGGTGTAGTCAACCTTCACCTCGCAGCGGAGATATCATCCGACGCGTCTAAGATGACAATGTTGTACATGATTGCAGAGGGACCTGTGATGAACCAATCCTACGGCATGACCTTGGCTAAACTGGTTGATCTACCTCCGGATGTTCTCGACGTTGCGCAGGACGTATCGGAGAAGTTGAACGAGATCGCGGCACATCGATATGGTAATTCTGGAGCCGTGACCATTGCTCGGAAACGAAACTTGATTTTGTCACTGAGGGAGCAGCTGTATCAAGCTCGCAACGGGTCCCTTAAGGGTGAGGCTCTCAGGAAATGGCTAAAGAAGCTACAGGATGCCTTTCTGCTCCGGATGGCGAATATTGACGATGAACTTGATGATGCTTCTAGCGATACAGAACAAGAAGATGGCATTGTTGAAGAAGACAGCGAAGACCATAACGAAGACAGCCAGATTGCGACAGATTTTACTGACGATAGCTCGCCAACCATCTCCACTGAGCAGCCTGATACTTATGCCACCGCAACAGAGCAAACTGCTCCTTCATCCATTCTCATGGATTCTTCACCGGGGATTACTGGAACTAACCCAATATCTTAGTAGGTAGAGCTTGCCTAGTCTTTGCTGTATGTGCATGGTAATGTTTAGACCTATTGTCACTTCTAAAACTTAGGTCATGACAAACGAGCGACTATATGAATTATGATCATTTATAAAATTAACCGTAGGCCGTTGAATGTCAAAATACCATATTTCTGCTACGCCAACTAAACATAGAACCTCGACAACTTTTATTCTACCGGATCAAAAAGTACCAGGATCATATCTACTTTTGAACTCCACTCATAGCTACAAACATGCCAACATACAAGACGGATAGAAAATGATATAAAACAAACGAAAGAGAGCCCTGTCTATCCAAAATGAAACAGGGTTTGCTTCCCCTTCTTCCCCTTACCCTTCTTCCCACCACCGCCAGCCGCTTCCTCATAGTCATCCACTATGTCTGAAGATCCACCTCCAGACGAAGCCCAAGCATTCGTAGCCGGCCGGGATTCGCCCCACCTGACAGTCCCGCGCGTGAGGCCAGCCATGAGCACGTTGGGCTTTGGGGCCGCGGGTAGGGCGGGGAATGCGTCGCCTCCTGCATTCGAGGCACGAGAGGATGATGCGATTGGAGTAGAAGAGCCGCTAGGACGGGGCGAGGAGCGGGTAGATGCGCTGAGGGCGGGAAAAGAGGATGGTGAGGGGGCTGCTGCCGTTCCCCATGCCGTGGTTGCGTTATTGCGCGCAGCAGGGCGAGAAGAGGATGAAGATGCGGAGGAGAGAGGGGGGAATGCGGTGGCTGACGAGGCAGAGGAGGGAAGTGCGCCACTACGGCCCACTGCTGATCGCGAAGACTGCGCAGTGGACGATTTCAAACGAAGTACACGGTTTCCTCCCGCCCCACTGCCGTTGACAGTGTCTGGCGACATGCCCGGTAGTAACCCGCCCGGTCCTGGCAGAGCCGGATAGTCCTCGTTTATAGCCCGCCAGTCGTTCCAGGCTTTCAGTAATGTGATGCGCTTTGAATCATCTTCGTAGATCTCTGCGAGCTCCTTTATAAGCTTCCCGAGTTCGGAGCTTGTGGTGTCAAACAAAGAGAAGAAAGCGTCGATGAGTTCAGTGGCGGAGATGAGAGAGGTGCGGTAGTTGGAGACTCTGGTGCGGAATTCGCCCAGCTTTGCCTGGTCATTGCGCAGGAGGTTCGAGGCACGTTCAATCACTGCCGTATGGCGCAGGCGGCGTGCTTGCTCTTGTGGAGTGGCCGGAGTCGAGTCAGCCACAAGATTGAGGTTCTGCAATTCGGAGACTGGCGGAGATTGTGCTGGTGGGCTGCGGGCAGGTGTGGCATTTCCCGAGCGCGGAGGAGCGCGCACCGGCTGCGTGTCATTGCGAGTGAGCTGTCCACCAAAGCTACGGGTTGAGACCGACTGTGCACTCTGGATCGCCATCTGTCGCTGGTACGCGATTTCGTCCCGCCGCAAGGGTTGGGCACTGGACGCTGGGAGAGGCTCTGCATTTGGGTCGCGGCCCCGGCCTGCACCACGGCGTTGTCGCTGGGGTTGGTAGGGAGTTCTGAAGTCAAACGCTGATAGATCCACAGTGCGAGCGTCTCGCCTTGCGTCCTTGGATAACCCGTTGGGATGGGATTCTAGTTGATGGGCCTTCAGATCCATCTGAGACTCGAACACGACGAATTTCTTATCCAAGCACTCCTGGTCCAGGCACAGGAAGTGGTCTTTCTGGAAATGGTCCTCGAGCGCAGTATAATCGACGTAGTACTGCTGTTGGCGATGTCCGGATCGTCGATCGCAAATGTGGCATCGCTCATGCTTGTCACGGCAGTGTGCATATAATTCATCATCTCCATAGAATCGCTGGCGACAGAAACCACATTCAGGGTGACCTCTAAAACCGCTCTGGTCAATAGCACCGGGGACATCGTCTCCGTATTTCTCGTGTTTCCGCAACTCCGCCATGGTAAAGAGTTCGTGCTCGTGGGTGAAGACCTTCTTGTTTCGAGTACACAAATCGCTGCATTATAGCGGCCATTTAGTATGCTTTCTCGCATATAAGACCCCTTGATTGGTCAGATAAAAAGAACTTACCACATCACTTTCCCATGCTTGCTCTTGGTATGACGATGCAGGTCCGGCCATCCCAGGCAAGCCACGTCGCAGTCCGTATCAGGGCAATTGTACCGTAGCAGCAAAACAGTATCCTCGAAGATCTCATCGTTTTCGTACTGAATGCCAAGGTTATCGTCCTTACGAGAGAAGTCTTTGCTAACGAATTGGTCGAAATTCTTCGTCGGGTCGTCCGTGAAAATCACATAGTTGGATTCCGTCTAGATGGGAAAGTCAGTTAGCCATACTTCCAAAATTCCCCTCGTGCAAGTGCAACATACCCGGCAGTGTGCACAGGCCTTGTTCTTGTACAGAGCCCGAAGTCTCAACGCACAGATATGACAGGTCCGGTGATTACACGGCGAGACTGAAGTGTGAGTGACATCAGAAGCGCAGATAAAGCATATTTCCCCATCATCTGCATCGTCGGTGGCTGCCAGAACCGTCTTTGGTTTCTTTTCGCCCGCTGCAGGCGCATCGGTCCCGACGGCACTTTGAGATGCATTGGTATCGCGGTTGCGATCCCCACCACCGCGCCCTCCGCGTCCTCTGCCACGAGTATTTCTTCCGGGCCCGGAACCATCTGGCTGTCTCGCTTGGTTCGCGCCTCCTCGTCCGCGTCGACGACCACCTCGGTTCTGGCCTTGCGATCCGGCGGGGGCTTGAGGCGGTTGGGAATCGGCCATTGGGGGAATTTGGTTGGGGTCGGGTGTTCGGGGGTCAAGCGACGAGGTCCAAGGAGGATGGCACAAATTTAGCCCAGGAGAAGGGAATTGCTGGGGGTCATTTAACGGAGCTTAAAGCTCTTCTTTCTAGTTTCTTCTGGCTTTGCGATAATTGGTTGTTCGTTGTCACAAGTGTGGTAGAGGGAAGATTCCCTTTCCAAGGCGGCGGCGGCAGACAGCACGTGAGTCGCGTTGTTGCCTGATAAGGCATAAATAGCAAATACACCATACCATATTGCTGGCTAGCAATCATGAATTGCAGTCATAAAGAATCAAACCATTCGTTTGTCTCTCTATTCAATTCAAATGCAATCGCAATTTTCTTCTTTTCCTTTCTTTTTTGAGAGACGTTCGCCGATGCTCAGTCATCTCCGAGCCGGATCGGAATCCTGGAAGCTGCCTCGGAAACGTTGACGGCAGCCCTAATCATATTAACATACTGATTGCTGGAGATTGAAAACGCTGGGCAGTTATCCTCGTATACACTCATGCTAGGCCCATCAATTAATTTTCACTGGCCTTACTACATATTCGTAGTACGAGTAAACTAGCAGCACTATTCGAGCAATCCTCAACACTCGAGGGTCTCGTAACCGTTCAGAGACAGCCGGGCTATCTTTCTCACTCCGACTTAATTGTCGGCGCGGGTGAGGAGGGCTTTTTGGGGCGATGTTGGCCGTTTTTCACCGCATCACCGTATATGTGTAGGCAGTGGCGGAGAAGCCGACAAGGATTTCGTCAGGAATCAAAATTGAAAAGATCATTTTGGCTTTTCAGGCGGCACGGACCTACGGCATAGTTATGATGGTGGTGCGTTGTTCAATATGCTGTCCCAGAACTCCTGTAGGATATTTAGTAAATGTTAAAAAAAAAACCCCAGAAAAGGGGGGAGGTTTTGTTACCCAGTTTATGGACTCCGGATTTAGCCATTGCACGCCGTCAATCCAGTCGTCCAAAGTAGCTCCAAAATTGCAGTCAGCTGAGTTTGGTAGCCGGAATTGTTCAGTCGACAGCAATAGCCTAGTGAGATTTGATCAGTTTTCATCCATCTGGGGGTCACAAACCCTTTCGTAAGAACATAGACTCACTGAAGATGTCGAAGAATGGGACAGGCCTTGATACATATCTGACTTTTACTCTGAAGACTATCAAAGCGTGCCACAGCTACAGTAAACATAGAGTAGTACGAAGATTCATGCGCATCATGCTCATCCAGCAAACACGATACCAACGCCATGGCGCCATGGATCGCATAGAAGCTTACCAAGCCATAGACAAACCAACGGTAATGTCGCAGGCGTGGTAGGTCGTAGAATTGGCGATGTATATCCAATAAAGCGGCTCCGGAGCTAATGCATTTAGCTCTAGACGTTGGCCGGAAAGAGGGACCGCGCGGTTTGCAAAATGGTCGGTGTATTAGCAAATATAGTTGATGCGCATACAATTGCAAGATGCACCAATGGGCATAACTTGAAGTATCCAGGATACTAGGCGACCCGTCCAGAAGAAAGACCGTGTCCCAACTCTGCTGCTGCTCTGAGATAAGGCCATCGAAGTGATTAAGCGTGGCTTCGTCGAGCCTTGACTTAGTGGAGAGACGGTGGCAGATTTTGCTGGATAGCTGGAACATTCGAAATTTGAATTTCATGACAGACATCTGGGTTGGTTTGCTAGATGGCGGTAGGATAGTGTCATCTCTGATATCGACATCGTTGACATCTGCCGGCATTGTAGCTTCAGTATTAAGCAAAAGAGACATGTTGACATCTCGGAATGAGATAGCTTGGTAAGTGTGCAGCATCAGGATACCAGCCCAACAACGACGACGCCGTTCGATGTCAATGCAGCTGAGATGTGAATGATTTGTATCAGTATTGCACTGCAATGCAATGCCTATGTTCAATGCGATCCCTGTTCAGCAACATCTTAGTTGCCATACATCGGAATTGTGAATTCCATCAGAAATCGCTCACCTAGTAGTGTCCAGGCATGCTCGACGCCCTCTATATTACTGATCGTGTAAATCAGTACCAAAAGAGCTTCAAGCGTGCTGAGATTGTGACGGATCAAAAACTGATCTTGCGACAAGGAGATCAACGCAGCAGCTCGCAGCTTGTAAGAGATCGATGATATGTCGTAAGAATCAGACACCGCGGCCTGAACATCGACTAGCGCAATCTCATCTTTCTCCATACTCTTCAATGTCGCGGAGCAAATCAAGAAGAGTAATGCCATCCAGGAAAGGTTCACACCGGACGGGTCCTGCTTAAATGCATCGTATTGCTTCTGAAATGTTGGTCCATGTAAGATATGGAACAGGGGCGATAGGCGCATGAAGTATTGTGTGATGAGATACTCGCAGGCATGAGATGATGGCAACATGGCCAAGATCTCGCCCTTTGACACTTTTGGACCTAAAGAAAACGGGAAGCAGAGGTTACCTGGCAGTGAGAAAGGGTCATTTCGCGGAGATGATGGTTGGTGCATTTGATCTATTGGCCGCTGCAACAAAGCATCCCAGTGAGCATGGCCATACTCTTGATAGTCCTGGTTTTGAGCTAATGGATTGGTTATCTCAATTGGCGTGCGGTGGGATCTGTTCGGGCCAGCGGCAGACGACAGAGACTCTGGACTGGCCAGGCCTTGAGAATCTCTTGAGCCAGGAGGCCGCACAGCCCCAGATAATGCCGACCTCCCCGCATCCGCGTTGTCCTTACGTGGACCTTCATAAACACAACATTCGGTACACTCCCGCCGTTTGCACGAGGCACAGGGCTGCTGTCGATCGCACTTCAACTTGGATTGCCTACAGGGATGACAACTGATAGGCTTCCGTGGCCGACGGTTGATAATACGGGTACGCGCCCTGTTATTGCCGTTGCTAGGTGTTGAATTCACACCAGAGACTGGAATCGCCGGGGTTGGAGGAGCACCCGCGGCGAGTCCACCAGCACCTATGCTAGGGACTGGTGCTTGGGGCATGGTCCTTGGTTTCTCCGAAAAATGTAATAAAATGATTCAGTGTAAAGGCCAATGGGCTGAAGACCCTGAGAAGCTTCTCCGCAGAGAGAAGAGTAGGTTTATATCAATCGAGGTATTTCGGAGTTCATGTTGTCCACGTGAGATATCCCCGCTAGTTATCTCCGAGCACCCTTTCTTCATCCTGTCTTCGCCATATCTCTCTACTAGAATTGCGTCGTTAAGAGAATCGTTTGGATACTATCTTGAAAGGATTTTACATGTGCTTGATTTATGACAACGGTCGTCGTGGCTTGACTCTCTAAAATACGGGGAGATTTGAATTGGTTATGACCAACTATATTGGTGTATATAACTAATACCTATCAAGTAACAGCTCGACCCATCGAATCATGACGGTATAAAAATGGTGAATGCGGCTTAAAGGCTCACGCAGCTTTTGAACAGACAGTTTCTCAATGAAAAGGGCGGTTAGGACGACAAGGACAATGACGAGCGCAGCTAGAAGCTTGACCAAGAACCCCCTGCTTCTTCTGGAGGTGGATTTATTCATTTTCAATGATACCCTGTGTCTCTGCTCTTGACTCTCATTGTCCTGGTTACTTAGTCAAGCGGAATATCGTATCAGTCGCGAAACCCCTTCAAAATTCTCATACACGTGCCAGTGGCCAGTGCATCGCAGAACTTCCATTCGGGAATCCGGAAGACGCTCGTGGAGGTCCGTCACAACGTTCAGAGGGGAGGTCTTGTCTTCATCACCGGTAATCAGGAGAACCGGCATCGTCAATTTTTCAAACGCCATTGGAGACGCTGCTGCAATTGCCGTGCAGGCCTTGGCGTATCCCTCAGGATTCGTGGAAAGGAGCGACGCGCGAACTGCGGCATATGCAACCGGCTGGTAGACCTTTGTGGCACCGGATGTTCCGGCTTCACCGACAGCATCCGCTATTCCCGATGCCATCATGCCCTTTGCACGGACGACAGCGGCACGCTTGCTCATCGCGACCTTGCCAGCTTCGGGGAGAGGACATGGTGGCGGTCCCATAAGAACTAGCTTCTTGACTTTGCTGGTCCCGCGAAGCGTGAAAGCCATAGCAATGAGGCAGCCGAGTGAATGGGCGAACAGAGTGACTGAGCTGGCTCCGGTCAATGCAACTACATTGGCGAGGTCATCAGCGAAACTCTCAATGGTAACAATTGAGGCAACATTAGTCGTTGAAAGCCCATGTCCTTCAAGATCATAGACATAGCTCGTGTATTGATCCTCGAAGCCTCCACTTTTGATGATTGGCGTGTAATATTCACTTGAAGCACCAAGTCCGTGGACGAACACAGCGATGTCCGGTCCTGTTCCAATTCTACGGATGTTCACTTGCTTTCTACCAACACAGGCCAGCCCTGAACCACCGACTGTGCGTTCAAGGTTGAGATTGGCCAAGTGACTCTCAAGAGGAACACGCTTAGCAACAGCATTGTTTGATGATGGATCCGCGATTTGGTTCTCAAGAGAACCAAGCCCGGTAACAGTTACCTCAACTATAGATAGGAGATCGCGTTAGTTTGTACTTTTCGGACAAAGTCACGTTGTGTCAATGGGACAACTTACCCTTGTCTCCCGGTTTGAGAAACTTGGCCGGGTTCTTGCCAATACCGACACCAGCGGGAGTGCCGGTTGCAATGACATCTCCAGGCCGGATTGTCCCACCCTCGGAGATGACGGCGATTAGCTTGGTAACAGGAAAGATGAGATCATCCGTGGTAGCATCCTGGCATTTCTCCCCGTTGACAAAAGTCTGCACGCGTAACTTCTTCGGGAGCTGACCAGCCGGGACAGCAATCGGACCCTAACGGCGAATTAGGAAATGCCCAGAAGATCCATGTTCCAACAGTCTGGGATTCTCACCATCGGACAGAATGTGTCTGCTGACTTCCCAAGGTAGAACTGCTTGTGGTCTCTTTGTCGTTCACGAGCAGTCATATCTAGAGGCCTGTTATAAGGGATTCGCTTTAAGTTCGGATTGGTTGTACTCACCGTTGATAATGGTATAACCCCATACATAGTCCATAGCATTTCTTTCGTCAATCCGGAATCCAGGCTTCCCAATGATGACACCAAGTTCGCCTTCATAGTCTAGAGTTTCTGTGAACTCTGTATGAGGATAAACCTCCTCACCACAAGCTATGATACTCGTGGACCGCTTGGTAAAAATGACAGGATGCGTTGCTATAAATGTCAGTTGTGTGTCGATAAAAGTGGATGCTAGGATCTCTCACGTTGGTCGACCTTATCACTTGAGTCAAATCCACTCCGGTTGAACTCAACAGCGTGGTCTATATAGTTCTTGCCAACAGCTAGAATATCACGGTCGCTCAGCGGTGCCTGAAGAGTGAGTCCGGCAAGAGGAACAGGATCACCGCACGGAACAACTGCGTTTTCCAGTTCAATCACCTGGTAAAGTGAACGGACCGGCGCACCAGAGAGCATTGCCAATGGAGTAACTATGTAATTGTCTAGGTCCAAATGGCCAACATGGGAGTTCTGCTGGCCATCAAGATAAGACACATAGTTGCTGAGCTTGCTGCTAGGTTGCCATGTAGGTTCCTCGATTTGCATAGGCCTCGAAAGTTCAAAATCTCGTGGCGATGCCTTGTGGATTCTGCCATTGATCATGATGAAATTGAGCTTGCCATGGTCTTGGAGAACTGAGATGTCCTTCAGAGGATCACCATCCACCAAGATCATGTCTGCATAGTAGCCGGGCTGGATCTTGCCAAGTTCCTGATCCTGCATGAATAATTTGGCAACGCCAGCTGTAGCTGAAATAATTGCCTCCATTGGAGTGAAGTCCAGCAGCTTGACGAAATGCTCCAAGTCTCTGGAGTATGTGCCATGGGGTGTCCAAGCAAAGCCATAATCTCCGCCCCTAGTAATTGGTGTTAGCTGCCTTCCAGAGGAAACCTGGGAAGAATAGACATACGGCAAGATGGTAATTCCCCGTTGATGCATTTCCCTGCAAGCCTTGATGGCAACGTCGAGCTCTCTCTTATACCCATCTTGCTCAGCTTTTTCAAAGGAATAACCAAATGGGCCTGCATCATACGTAGTTGCGTACAACCAGTTCAAGGCCGGGGCAACGACATGGCGATGCTTGTTCTTCTCCAACTCATCCATAGTGGTTACGTCAATGTAGCTGGCATGGTAGATGACATCGACACCATGTCGTACGCATTGGGCAACGGAATCACGAGCTCGGGCATGCGAACAAACCCTAAATCGCCGGATGTTAGTGGTAGTAAAAAGAACAGAATAAACTGGTTGCTTACCGTAAACCGAGACGGTGCGCTTCGTCCACACATGCCGCCGTTTCGGCTTCACTAAAGTAGCTATCTTCCGCTGCCCGATCCTCAAGGATCTAATCATTTGTCATTCAGGGATCATGACATAGTCAGGGGTTTTCTCTTACCTCTTCGCCTGACATGCTCAGCTTAATCTGGTCGACCCCCAGTCCAGCGTGATGCCGGATAACCTCGCGCATCTCGAGTGGTCCATCAGCAAATGCAGTGATCCCCGGAGTGAGCTCGTTCCCTCGACGAGCGATCTCTTTCCCATTTGCAAGGTAACGCGGACCAGGGATACTCCCGTGGTTGATGGCATCACGGACAACACAGTCGAGGCGATCTTTCGCTGAAGCTGCTCCATAGCACCTAGTCGAGGAATAAGGGCATCAGTAATTTCCTTGATGTACGATACGGGATTGACAGAAGACGTACATGGTATATCCGGAGTCCAGGTAAACCATTGCAGACCGAGCAGTGCTGATGGTATGTTCTTCCACCCCAATTGCGCCAAGATTATCTGTTTTTCATCTCATAAACATGTGCTTCATCCGTAGCATAATGCAGTGTCATTACCCAGAGCCGTTTCATTCCATGTGAAATGGGTGTGTGCATCGCCTAGGCCAGACATAAGCGTTCGGCCGTTACCTTGGATCACTCGGACCGTAGGGTCGTTGCGTAGGGTCTCGACGTTTGGCACATTTCCGACATAGCGAATTCGCTCTCCTATTCGAGCTATAAGTTTCTGTGATATGGTAGAGCAATAATCGCAATACCTTGCACGTAAACATCACCGTTGTAAGGTTCGGCTCCGGTGGAATCTATGCTATAGAGAAATATTAGCTGGGATACTTGCACTCCCATATGAGCCGGAAGAAAAGGAAAATGCTACTTACATCTGCACATCGAGAAACAATATTTTGGAGATAGATGGAGTCTCTTGAGGGAACGGTGAGCTACCAAGGCTACACGCTTCTTAACTTAGTGACAAGCCCACTTACCCACCATGCGATGAGCACGAGGCTTCAACGTAGAATCAAAGTGCACGTCGTCATGAGGAGAGAGCTTTCGTGTTGGAAGAGGGCTTCCCCAGTCGGCCATGGTCCTGTTTGGGTATTTCATGCCACGGCTGGCTCCATTGACGTCTGGTAAGGACATGTTCATTGCAGATGCCATGATGACCATAAAAAGAGGGATAATGAGGAACCAACGACTATCTCTGAGAAGGCAAAATTATAGTGAAAAGGGAGTCAGAGAATGGGTATATATTTATAATAACTGATCACCAAGCGCCGGAAGCTCACTCAGGGCTACGCATTTACTCTCTTCCCCGCATGAATGAAAGGTAACTCCGTACAAAATCGACTAGCCGGAAAGTATCATTGCCATGCAACCCAAAATCCCCCTGATACTGAGTTGACCCCGAGTCATTGAGTAGTTGGTCGTCGGGATTACTACTCGGAGACGTCGGAGATGCCTTAAGACCTAATTTTGCATTAGTACGTACGGCTCAAGGGGAAAGGAAGAGATAAGGAGACACCATCCATTGTCTATCGATGGTCATAGGTTTCTGTCCCAGGTTGCGTTCCTAAATTGTCTCACAATGGACTTTCGGGTACAACAAACACCAAGCTTCGGCTTAACACCTTTTCCAAAGAATAACGATGTCTTAACAACAACGCATGTTGAATATACTAGTATGTTACCTCCTTCTAGCCAGGATGACAGAGACTGTCCGCGTGATCGAAAGCATCATAAACAAGCATCGGACGGTCTACCATTTATCCCGGCCGGAGAAGTCCAGAATGCAAATGGCAGGGATGGATCTCCTATGTGTTAGTTACCTTGTATGGTTTTCTGACTTCCCTGTCATCGAATCCTAATCAGAGAGAAAAGGGATTGTCATCGACGATATTGTCTACGACGTGACCGACTTCGCAAAGCGACATCCTGGCGGACAGGCACCTTTACGAAATTTGAGCGGCAAGTCTTGTTCTTGTAAGTACTTCAACACCATAGTAAAGCTCAGTGTTGCTAAGATATTGTCTTGCAGGGCAATTCCACAAAATCCATTCAGAACACACGCTGGAATCATTGGGAGCGAGAATTCGCGTAGGCTGGACCAGCGACGTTCCCAACCCCTACAAAGAGCCGAAGCCGACCCTTATCCGACAGCTTTGGAAACCTTTTTCGTTTTAGAACTAGATTGAAAGATTATCGCGTCATGGCGTGGCAATTCCTGTAATAAATCATTTCGGAGACATCCCTCGGAGATGACTATGTCTCCGCACGGAAACCGGGGTAAAACCTGGGGTATTGCCGGGTGGTTGCCGGTAAACTTATTGGACCGTCATAGTTTTAAGTCTATGTCTTCTTTCTCCGATTATACATTCAATTGTAGTCGGGGTTGGGGGGGGGGGGGGGCAACATCGGAGATAAGAATCAGTTTCCTAGAGTATATAATCCCAACCCCGAAGTCTGTACGTAGAGAAACAAGACCACATGGTTCCCATATTCTTCGGTGTCTCACCATGGCGGCTCCCTTAACCAACTACATTGCTTTTGTGCACCCTGATCTCAAAGTCCCGCGGATTGGACATCTCAATTGGGGCGATACCACTATCCAACCCCTTTCTTTTGCTTCCGGCACGCCGCTAGAGAACCTCTACCAAGTTATCCAAGCAGGACAGGAGAACATCAAACCAGCCAGTCATTCTATCCCTCTTAGCTCCGTCGAGATTCTCCCTCCGATCAGTGGCCGCGATATCCTAGCAGTCGGAAAGAACTATGCAGAGCATGCGGTCGAGTTCAACAAGTCCGGATACGACAGCTCTGATAAAGTTGATCAACCTTCGCATCCTGTATTGTTCACTAAGCGTGCAACTTCCATCGTGGGCCATGGGCATCCCATTGTACTCCATCGGTCCTTCACACAGGCGCTGGATTATGAGGGAGAGCTGGGCGTGATTATTGGGAAGGCTGGTTTTGGTGTTAAAAAGGAACACGCCATGGAATACGTTTGGGGCTATACTGTTATCAATGATGTGACTGCCAGAGAGCGGCAACGGGATCATAAGCAGTTTTTTATTGGCAAGTCGGGGGATACTTATTGTCCGATGGTAAGTTTGAGTTTCTCTCACCTCACGTGTAATGCAGCAAAACTTACGGAAGTTAGGGACCCGTTGCCGTGCCTTCGAAAGATCTCCCTGGTGTTCTCACTGTCCAAACCTTTGTCAATGGCGAGAAGAGACAGAGCGCAACTACCAATGATTTGATCTTCTCTGTCCCGACGCTAATCGAAACTGTCTCAAGCGGAACCACTATCCAGCCGGGAGACGTCATTGCAACCGGAACTGTATGCCATATTCCCTTGTACCAACTTCCGCAATGCTAACAGTAGTGGTACATAGCCAGCAGGAGTTGGCTTCGGACAAAGCCCTCCAGTCTTCCTCGATACCGGTGACGAAGTCATAGTGTCCATCTCTGGCCTGGGCCAACTCAAGAACAAGATCATAGAAAGCAATCCGATTACATCGTTGGCAACTGCTCCCAACGATCTAGCATTACCAAGTACCAATGCTTCGAAGACCATCACCGGTGGCTGTCTGACGCAAATCAGCGGCAAGTCACTCTATTACAAGAAGGAGGGGTCTGGGGGAACCCCGATTGTGTTTGTGCACGGCTTGGGTGGCTCATCGGAATTCTATACGCCATTGATCAACTCCTTGAATCTCGCCAAGTCGCATGAGTTACACCTTGCTGACATGGAAGGGCATGGATTATCGCCAACATCACCATTGTCTGTCATAAGCATTGAGTCTCTTGCCGATGATTTAGCTGGCGTCTTCAACATCGCTGGTCTTTCATCGAGTTCGTGCACCACGCTGGTCGCTCATTCCATGGGGTGTCTTGTGGCATTGCAATTCGCCATCAAGAATCCCAACCTAGTCCACAAACTCATTCTCCTGGGACCAGCACCAAACCCCTTACCCCACCCCGCGATCAGCGCATTCAATGACCGCGCAGAACTAGTCCGTGAGTCGGGCATGCTTGCAGTAATCGATGCGGTCTGCGCGTCAGGCACTTCTGCAAGGACTAAATCGTCTGGCATTGGACTCACGGCTGTCCGACTCTCCCTGCTCGCGACGGAGCCTGAGTCTTATGCAAAGGCATGCACGGCTTTGGCTGCTGGTAAGCCATTGTCTATAGAGTCCATAAACTGTGAGACTCTGATTATCACTGGCGATGAGGACAAGATCAGTCCTCCGGCTTTGTGTAGCTCTTATTCTCAGAGGATTTCACAGAGCGCGCCGCCGGTTGTCCTCAAGGACGTCGGGCATTGGCATATATTTGAAGATGTCGATGGGGTTGCCGCTGCAGTGTGCGGCTTCTTGTAGTCATGCAAGACTTGGAATTAGATAGATAGTATGGTACTCTTATGGTTTATGTCGGAGTAGCATGCTAGCCGGAGATCTAGTCGGAGTTATTAGGAGAACTTTGCACATCTTGTCATAATTCGGGACGACAAGAGAACAGAATGAACTGCTTCCAAAGCTCTACATTCGCGATTCGTCCTATAAATCCTGTCTAAGCAGAAGTAAACGGTTTAAGTATTTTCAGGAAGCAACGAATTACAGAACATGGAAACGCTAACTAGTTAACTATAAAACAAATTATTGATGACTAAACTATGAATAAAAAAGTATCCATCCTAAAAGCAGTCAAGAACTGATCAGTATCTTCTTCCTTGCAATGCAAGGGCAGCACCAACTCCCGCTGGAGAAAAATGGGAAAAGAAAAATCGACAAAAGAATCGAAATACATATACTCGCACAAAGAATGTAGACAGACAAAACAATGAGGAATTAACAGATTGAAAGGCTTGACGAATTGATGGCGCCCCCGAGTTTATGCAGTAAACAGTGCGAAAAGGGAATATCGAACGTCGTAAATGCAGCAGGGCAGGCACAATTGCCCAGCTTCGAACGTGAAAAGAAAAGAAAAGAAAAAGCACATGTCGTCATGGAGTCCTCAGATATGTGGACTACTCGTCCGGACTGTACAGGTTCTGGTTGAGAATTTTGGTCATGGCGAACATGTGTATCCGATCTTGCTTGAAGACGGTACGCATTGCATCGTCGCATAGGATGTGACGTCGATCACTGGGATCTTGAAGTTCATGCTTGTGGATATACTCCCACACCTTCTTGACCGTTTGGGGTCGCGATAACTATTTGCCAGTCAGTACACGTTCGTCTGGGGGGGAATAGTGCGGGATTGAGAAATGTCGACATGGCAAGACATACCAATTCTTCGTTCAAAAGAGATGAAAGTGCTGGTGAAAGTGCCATTGGTGCCTATACACTCGTTAGCTTCAGTTGAATTCTGGAGAGCAAGGCTAAACATACGTGAAATCCACCAGACCGTTTGACCTCCTTCTTGCCCGACTCCGACCCCGAACCAACATCCGAGTCATCCTCTGCCTTGACCTTCTTGGACGTCTTGGTCTTAGGCTTGGGCTTGGCCTTCTTTTTTGCCGGTGCTGCTTTCCGTGAGCTGGCACCTCTGGTAGGCCGGGCACGCATATTTTCTTCGGCTTGTAATCTAGCCGCAAAGAGGGCATCTGCGTCGATGTCATGTTCCGGCTTCTGTTTCTTCGCCGGTGGGGATGCGTTATTTGGATTATTTGCCGGTTCTTCGCTTTCTGCTGCGCGTTTCTGTGGTGATGCAGAGAGCATGGAGGGCGAAGGTCCGGCAGGCGTGGCTGAGCCGCCACTGTTATCATGGCCGTTGGTCGTCGTTTCGGTAGACTTATCCCCATCCCCCGAAGCACCTATCCCATCCTGGTCCGCGAAGATGTCGAATCGTTCCATGATTAGCTGCTTGATCGCAGCCTAGGGGTAAGAGTTAGCATAGGCTCCACTAGGGCTTCCATCTTCACAGAGCATATCTATGCGAAAAGCCGCCGACAGACCTTCTGCGGTGTGAGATCATGGCCGACGGCATCCTGGAGGCCTCTGCGGATGCGCTTTTCGGAGATGGTGTTCAGGTCACTTTGGGCCAGAATCGAGTCGATGACCTGAGAATACTGTTCGCGAGTCTCCGGGGAAACTGTTAAGGAGGCGAGAAGCAGGTCAGCGAGAAGTTCGGTGAATCAAGGTAAGGTGACATGGAGCAAGCAAAGCTTACGCGACATCCTGTCAAGTATATATGGTCCCCTTCCTAAGCAAAAGCAAACAATTTCACAGGCACCAATGCGAAGATGTTCCGAATAACCCGACGAAACAAGCTCCTGCAACGAACAAAAAGATATCCCAATAACCAAATTCGAGCTCTCAAAAGGTACGGTGACCACTGGGTATATCGCTGGGCGCTTAGGACCGGCGGGGCAAGAGATCTCCAGGAAGCGCGACAGGAACAGAGGACGGTAGAAGCAAGCAAGATTAAAAGAGCCCAAACAAAACAACAACAGAGACAAACGGGCAAAACAGCCGACTGCTTGTACTGGCAGCAGCACTGAACGAAGGAATGTATGTTTCTCGAGCGTTTTCCCTTCTTCTGAGCTCCGACAGGTATATACGTCGCTACGTCTGATCTTCCGATCTGGAGAGCAACTCATGATGCCGTGCTTATGTAAGGAATGCGGGCGGCCGGGGAAGTCGTCACACGTGACACGCGTGGCTGGATAATTTTGACAGTTTACTACGGAGTATAGGAGCCGATTTCTGGCCAGGCGTCTATTAGTGATGCTAGGCGGTTGACCCAAATCAGTCCCGACTAGGTAGGGAGTATTTGTGTAGGGAAAGCAGAGCACCACTGGCCTAGATTCTACGAAAAATCCCCGGTAAGGCATTCTCCTGTAGTGCTCTTATAACACCGGAGAATGACCATTTGCAACAGTCATTCTATTAGCTGCAACCATGGACCCAGGTCCAGCTATCTGTCCCTACGGATCGCCTGCCCCGGCTCTCCTCTCGGGGGTCTTTCGTCCCGGATGGAAGGCACGCTCCTGCAAGATCCCAGTAACCAGCATTGCCAAATTCAGTCGGTCCGCCAAGTACGTTCACGAGGGACGCATTTCAGAGTTGTGGCTTGACGTCCATCAATCGAGGTAGAAAGCGGAGCTGTAGTGGGATTTCGATCAGTCCCTCGACGGGGTGTGACAAGCGTAACAACGCAGGTCCATCCATCTCGCGAGTTCATGGAGCATTCTCTTGAGCACGGTGTCTCCGATCCCGGTAGTTGTATTCTTGCCTGGTGCATATAACAGCAAAACTCGTACTCTGTATACATAGGTAGGTGTTAAGGGGTGCGGTGGGTCGTCAAAGGGGACACTCGGGTGTAATAGCTTCTGAGATAAATCAGCTCTTTCGTTAGTTGAATAATAATAAAAACGAAAGGATCAAAATACAAGAGCCGACCAATATCATGCAGTTCCTAGAATATTAGTCTGTCAAGATGTCCAATGTACAAGAGGTGACCGAGTTCGGGCTGAGTCAGTCCTGAGTCAGCCGCAATCGCACACAGGACTGGAATTGTTCGCTTTTGCCCTAAACCGGGGAGCGGCGACCAGCAAAGCAAAGCCAGACTCACTTCCATTCGCATTCCCCGTCAAGAAGGCCCTTTTTGCGCAGTCCGCGGTCCGTCAAGATGGCGCCCAGTTTCGATACCCTTACCGAGCAGGACCTCCACGAGGAGGAGGTTGAGGAGGAGATTGATTTCTCGGGTGAGTAGCCGCTGAGTACGAATTTTTTCGCTTTGTTTGTTGCCCCTCTCTAACGCGGCCGTCATCCACCAGATCTCAAGGCGCAATACGAAGTTAAACTCGAGGAGGGTTTGGATACATTTATCGTCATCGATGGCCTTCCGGTCGTTCCTGAAGAGAGCCGGCAAAAGCTCATCAAGTTCTTGTTGAGGAAACTTAGCGCGGTCGGCCACACCTCCGAAGATGCCGTTTTTATGCCCGTCAACGACAAGAACATGTCCGAAGGGTACGTAATGCGCGAAGGGATATTTTGAGGATTGCTTTGGCAAGGAAAAATGAAAAATTAATACGTGGCTGGATAGTTTTGCCTTCGTCGAGTACGAGACGCCCGAACAAGCCGTCGCCGCCGTTAAGCAGCTCCACGGTGTCCCCCTGGACAAGAAGCACACCCTTTCCGTGAACAAGTTGATGGATATCGATCGCTATGGCCGTGAAGGACGTATCGAAGAAGAGTACAAGCCGCCAACCGTCGAGCCGTTCAAGGAGAAGGAGCACCTGCGCTCGTGGTTGGGCGACGCCAACGCTCGCGACCAGTTCGCCCTTTTCCGGGGCGAGAAGGTCGGTGTTTTCTGGAATAACAAGAACAACGAGCCCGAGAATGTGGTCGACCGTGCCCACTGGACACAGTTGTTCGTACAGTGGTCGCCCAAGGGTACTTTCCTCGCCTCCGTCCACCCCCAGGGTATTCAGCTCTGGGGTGGCCCGTCGTTCTCGAAACAGAAGCAGTTCCCCCATCCATTTGTGCAGTTGGTCGAATTCTCGCCGAATGAGAGTTATATGACCACCTGGTCCGCTCGCCCGATTCAGGTCGAAGAGGGTCAGCCGGTCCTGACCTACGAGGAGGATGGAAAAAACATCATTATTTGGGATATCGCTACCGGGAAGCCTCTGCGGTCGTTCGTTTCTCACGACTTGACCGCTGGTCCTGCAGGCGAGGGTGACGCTCAGCCTAAGAAGAAGGTGCAGTGGCCCGCATTCAAGTGGTCCGCTGATGAGAAGTACGTTGCCAGAATGCTCCAGGGCCAGTCGATTTCGATCTACGAGACGCCGCGGATGAACTTGCTGGGTAAGACGTCCGTTAAGATTGATGGTGTGATGGACTTTGAGTGGTCCCCCGCGACGACCCAACGCGAGGGTATCAAGCAGTACGAACAGCTGCTGTGCTTCTGGACACCTGAAATGGGCAGCAGCCCCGCCAGAGTCGGTATGATGAGCGTTCCTTCCAAGGAGATTGTCCGTACCCGTAACCTCTTCAACGTTTCCGATGTCAAGTTGCACTGGCAGTCCCAGGGTACCTACGTTTGTGTCAAGGTCGACCGTCACTCCAAGTCCAAGAAGTCGCTCGCCACCAACCTCGAGATTTTCCGCGTGCGCGAGAAGGGTGTTCCTGTCGAGGTTGTCGACAGTCTCAAGGACACTGTTATCAACTTCGCCTGGGAACCTAACGGTAACCGTTTCGTCGCCATTACCACTGGAGAAGCCGTTGCTGGTGCTGCCGTTGCACCCAAGACCGCCGTCTCTTTCTTCGCCCCTGAGAAGAAGGGCCACCAATTAGGAAGCTTCAAGCTGGTGCGCACTCTCGACAAGAAGAACAACAACGCCATCTATTGGTCGCCCAAGGGCCGTTTCGTCGTCGTTGGTACCGTTCACTCGCAGACCAGCTTTGACATGGACTTCTGGGATATGGACTTTGAGGGTGACAAGCCCGAGGGAGAGAAGGATTTCGCCGCCAACCTTCAATTACTGACGACCGTTGAGCACTATGGAGTTACTGACATTGACTGGGATCCTACTGGTCGCTACGTTGTCAGTAGCGCTAGCGCATGGACCCATTCGGTAAGTCTTTTTGTCTCATTCTCCGCGTCGGTTGCCGCTAACATACATGTAGATGGAAAACGGATGGAGCATCCACACCTTCTCCGGTACCACCCTCGCCGAGCATCCCACCGACAAGTTCAAGCAGTTCGTCTGGCGTCCTCGCCCCGCAACCCTCCTCTCCAAGGAAGAACAGAAGCAGGTCCGCAAGAACCTCCGGGAGTACTCGAAGGAATTCGAAGAGGAGGACAAGTACGCCGTCGACATTGCCAACACCGCCGTCGTCGAGACCCGCAAGCGTGTCCTCAACGAATGGGCCGCCTGGCTCCGTCGGGAGAAGGAGTTCCTGGCAGAGGAGCGGGAAGCCTACGAGCTCCCCGAGAACGCAGACGAGCCCAAGCTTGCCAAGGACGCACGTCCCGAGGCCGAGGAGCAAGGCGAGACTGTTGTCGAGGAGATGGTGGAGGAGATTGTCGAGGAGCACGAGGAAGTTATTGGTTGATTGGAAATATTCTTTTCTCATTTCCCTCTTGTTCGTATTTAATGTGGCCTTTTCTATTTTCCTTTTAACCTGTCCTTTTGAAGCGAGGAAATCTGCTTCCGTTTTCCTACCCGAGGGTGGGATGATTTTAAAAATGAGAGATCTGTTGCATTTCACCTGGTGGGTATCATGTGCAATGTTGGTAGTATGAGAGATGAAAATCATGACTGGTTTAGAAACTTCGATTACATTCGCAATAGATAGCAATATCCTTTATAAGACGAAGAAGAACCCATGAACCATAGCCAGCCAAAGTCCAACCCTCCCAATATACCTTCGTCCAACAGCCCCATTGTCTCCATCCTCATCTTCATCGTCTCCATGCCCATGACCAGGCCCCGTTCTCCCACCACCCCTCGCGCTCTCCGGCACCACATTCATCTTAAACCACTTATTATTCTTCCCCATGACATTCCCTGCCGGCGCATACTCGCAAACAACATACCACCCCTGCGCCTTTTCAAAATTCCCCGACTCTTTATCCTGCGCATCATTATCATATCCACAATCCACAGCCGCACAGCCCACCTGCGTCGTGGCTTTCCAGACTAACTGCGTGAAATGCCCCGTTTCCTCTGTGAAGCCCGTGGGCAGCTTGAAATTGTACATTTTGCGTTCTTCGCCCCAGACTGCGATGGCAGATGAGGCGTTGGGGTAGCCGAAGGAGAGATTTTCGCCGTATGGGCCTTTCTATTTCCTTTATTAGCTGTTGGCATAGGTAAAGGGTAATCATGGGGGATGGACTTACAGAATGCTTCCATTTGCACTGCTGGGCCCAGTTACGGGAGTAGTCGGCTAGTGTGTCATTCCATGTTAATGTGCAGGCGTCGTGTTCGCGGCGGTAGTCGTTGCTGATGGATAAGACGGTGTCCTTGAATTCGTTGAGGGAGGTGTAGGATGCTGGGGTGGGAGATGTTGGTGTCTCGGTGACTGTAACGAGTGTGACGGTCTCCTGCACTTGTGCTTCGGTGAGTGTGATGAAGAGTAGGCTGAGCCAGAGTATCCGTATACAGTTGGATACACTGGTTATGGAAATCATGATGCTAACTAGATTATAGTAGATTTGAATATATGGCTGGCCTTTCTGACATGGCCAAGGGAAAGTGCTGTTTTATTCTGCTACTGTAGACTCACCATGTGGATACTGTTTCTGCATTTTTATTTCTGCAGCCTGGCGCTTCTATGATGCAGAATGAACATGATCCAAGGCCTCTTGAAACATGGAACCGCCGACGGATGCCCGCGTTTGGCTCCGTTCCAGCAGCCGCCTAGCTGACGTCAAGACATAATTGTATATTCGCTAATATCTTTGAACATAAACAAGATTCTATGTAGTCAATATAGTTAAAATCATATCGCAATGGTATCTCACATAACAGTACATCCAATTCCGTACATGGCTCGTTCCACATCACGTTTGACCTGGTACCAATCTGCGCGTCGCTCGGCGAATTCGTACACTTCCTCTACGCGCCAGATCCCCTGGAAGCGCCCGGCGTCGGCGATGATTGTGGCTAGCTCTTTAGCATCCGACGGGTCGATCAAGTAAATCTGCGAGAGCTCTCGGAAGGCTTTGAAGTAAAGGAGTAGGTTGGAGTTTCGTAGCGTTTGGACGAATTTGAAATAATGATTCATGTCACTATGCTGTTCATCAGTATTTAAGCTCACCGGTAACCCGCGGCCCAATGAATACAGTTGCACTTACCTGATCAATCGGAGTGAACCTTCGATGCTGATCCGCTGGCGCTTCAGATGCTTGCAAAGAGCCGCAAAGAGCCGCAGTCCAACTTCCTGGTTGAAAACGTCTAGTGTGCTCTTGTCCGTGCTTCCGACCAGCATTTGCGTATGCGATGATACCACGTCGACCACGGCACTGGCGGCTTCTGTGACGCCCACGTTCATGGTTTGCCGGTACGGATCGTTGGATATTCCCGGGTTGAAGTCTGTTGCAAGCTGCCGTGTCGCTAGGATGTAATCCACTTCCTCCATAAGCACATCGATACCCTTGCTTAGTCCCGTAGCAACGCGCTCATCGAGCATTTGCTCGAACTTCTTCTTCTCCTTCACGGCGGGATCGAGGAAGTCGTTCCGATCGGTCAATTTGGAGCTCACGAGTTCTTGTTCGTAGAATACATCCACCATCTGGAGAATGAGATCACCAACGTTGACCAGCTCCAGAAACGTCACCAGAGGCTCCACCCCGGATTGGTCGCGTTCCCCTTGCTCCCGCGGCCGGTAATTCGAGAGATGATCTACCGCCCGGTTAAAGCCAACGATTACATGGCGGTGTCCAAGGATGCGCAACAAGGTAACGAATATCGCCTGACACTGTTGTTTCGCGGCTGCACCCGTCTGACCACCGATTCTCACAAACTGCGCTGCGCGTTCAAGGCTTGACTTGGCCGCATGTACCATACTCAGAGCTACCTCGATGCTGAACAACGATCGGATGCCTTCCATTTTCGATTTCATGAGAGCAGCTTTGGCTGCGAGTTCTGATGTCGGAGCTTCAGTTACTGTAACGGGGGCCGGGGATGCAATCGTCGAGAATCGATTCGGGCTTTTCAGTGACGAGACATCACCGGTAGTGGAATCTTGATCCGATTTCGTCTCATTCGATTTATTCCCCGAAAAACTGGGGAGAATGTTGACTGGAGCCATGATCACTTTCTTAAACGAACTCAGAAAGTCCCTCTTATCGGCTTGACGATTCACATTCGACATCAAAAAGGACTCAGTCGACGCAGCCTGCTCGTCAAGCTGACGATCCCATTCTCCCACAGCAGAGTCAGACCACTTCCGGAAATGATCCAGCTCTTCGGCAAGGTACAAATCCATGTGTGGTTCGTATACCTTGGTGATCACGCTGTCTAAGAACTCGTCGAAACTGTCCGGCGCATTCTGGATCGGTAAAAGGGTCTCTGACAGGTTCTGGCATTGGGCAAACGTCACTGAAACGGCATTTAGGTAAGATTCGATGTTGGTGTGATGTAGCTCGTCGAAAATTGCAGTCAGGAAAGGATATAGAACGTCCTGTCCCACCTTCTCCACAAACGGTGAAGCGACCTTTGTCAGCGGGGGGAAAATGCGATTGATTATCGATACTTCTTCGTTGTAAGCTATACTTAGCCGTGTAAAGAAGACCTGTGTTTGATGCAATTTCACCCGGCTAGTCACCGGATCAATGCAGTCTGCCACCCGCGCAAATTCAAATTTCCGAGTCACCATGTGATTGTGATGGATGAAATATTCAACAGCAGAACCACCACCGTTCAATGTGCAAAGAACCTGAGAGTACTTTTTCATCGTCCCATCAATATCCTCCATTTCGTAGCCTTGTCTGAATTCTTTCAAGGCGGCTGTTTCAAACAAGGACACAGCCTCTTGTAGTCTCGCAATCCGCTCGCGCCAGCTTTCGTTATTATCGCAGTTCGAAAAAGCTTGCAGCTGAGACAAGATCTGCGATTGGTGTAGGGGATCATTGAATTTCTGGAAGACGAGGTTGTTTGTCGAAGGGCCGAAGGTGACAATATCCTCGTAGAATGGAGACAGTGCCGCATGAACTTTTCCATACTCCTGGCGGGCTTCTCCGCGCACCGATTTGACCAATTTCAACGCCCCCAATATTGGATCTCTTTCAAGCTCCTCTTGCGTATCAACCGGCGCAGTCGTAGAAACGTTGATTTGGTCAAACCCATCCGAAATCGACTTCATTGCGGATGCCGTACTGCCTTCGATATCGCCGATTGCCGCAGAGGTTCGTTTGCCTTGTTCCGCCAGCTCTTGCTTCTCGACGCTTTTCGGATCAACAATGGTTCCATAGACATGCTCGATATGTTTCCTAGCCTCTATTTCGTTCCAGCAACCCATTTTTTTCATCTTCTGTACCCATCTCGTATCATCGTATGCTATCTCACACAGCAGCTTGGAGGATCGCGCAACCCGAATAAGATCGACGGGGGAGAGGTAGTCGAAGACCAACGAGAGAATCTCTAATAATCGTCAGACAATGGCGATATTCCGACCATTCCTGCCTTCAAACCATATACCCTTCCTACAGTCCTAGAACTCACCTGCCGGCAGAGCGGCCCTGGAGACATCCTCCATAGAGGCCATCTTGAGCGAGGCTAACACATCTCTGCGCGGTTTCCCGCCAGTCCCTAGCCCATTCTTTGTTTTCGACATTTCGACGTCTTCGCTTCTGCATCGGGAGGGGGGAAGAACGGTGTCTTTTGGCCGGGATGTTTCGCTTTTCAGGCGTATTCCGCCTTCGTGGGGCAGGCAGTCCGAAGAACAATGATCTTCGCAGGATTTCTTAGTTGCATTCACGTAGCGGACATCGTCATCACAAACCGGCCCGTTTCGAGGGCCAAAGGGCGAACGATATCTGAGCGCAACCGTATGGATAATTGTTGACACTATGTTCTCATACCGTCCGTTCTCATACCGTCCGGGGTATGACTTGTGTCCCGAGCAGAGACCACGTGATCTTATCAGGACGTCGATCTCGAGCCATGTCTACCACTTGGATATAGGATAGATAATTAGAGAAAGGTAAGAGGATCGAAATGCGCTATTTATTATCTCGTCTGGTTTTCTATCTTGTTGTATTGGCTGTCAGTGTTCGCTACCTTGGTTGCTCAATATATATCCAGAGCATGTTGTACTACTGGCATTCTTGGATTCTATCCCGACACATTTTAAGAACAACTCTGTTGTCCTATTTTCAACCGGAAAAGACTCCTTACTTTCTTCGCACGCAAATCTGCACTTGGGGGAGCAGAATATATGTATAGCTCGGAATATCACGATAGGGCCTACAACTTTGGCGAAGTAGATCCAGTAGGGAGAGGAAACTTTGGAATGCGCATATCGAGACATGACTGCTTCTCCTCGATCGATTCGAGCTTCTGTTGCTCTTCTATTCCCCATGCCCCGATATCTCTGAAATGTTTCAATTTCCCTTCCATTGTGATGCAGCTCCAGATCGACTTTCCTCCCAACCGAGACGGATATCCTGATTTGGGAGAATGACCAGCTTGCCACGCGTACCACAAGTAAATGGATTTGTCTTGCCCAGAAGCTCGATTTTATTCAAATGGCAGTTTGGACAACTGAATTCCTTGGGGCCCGAGGTACTGAGCGTCATCAAAATGCTTCCTCATTTGACTGACAATATTCCGTCCAAAGTTGCCTTGTCCTTTCCATGAGTTCGGGCTACAGAAAAAACAGATCCGCGAGCAGCCACTCCCTGTCCAATAAATTGGTCCACGACTTTAGCATGCATTGGGTAAACGAGGACATGGAGACTGGGTAGAGCCATAGGATCGGGAGTTCTGGAACCGCCAATGGCCATGAAGCCAGCACTCTTGGTTTCTGCAATCTAGGATCAAACTTCATGTTCGCAAAATTGGGATCCCCGGCCGCTTGTCCTTGACGGACGAGCTCCGCAAAAGACGCATCGACATATGGGCCGCCGATTCGATCGAATAAGGCCTTAATCACACCCGGGGGTTGGTGGGAATAGGTCGGAGTGGAAATGATTATCGCATCTGCGTCGAGAATGACATTCAATATTGCCTTTCTTATCGTCTGGCACCGAATCGTGGTCATTGCCGGCCTTCAAGCTGTCAACAGTACCAAGACTGATATCCAATTGTCCCTCCAATGGCTTGGAGTTCCTAGATACTGAAACTGAAGGCACATGGATCCACGAAGCAGTAGAGACGGATCATCCTTTTGAGCAGCTGTCAGGGCAGCTTCGGGGAGAACCTCCGAGTTTCCTTGAACCGATCCGTTTGCCAGTCCCAGAATGTGCATGTTGACAGTGGCAACGAAGCAGTTAAGGGGAATTATAACAAAGAACTAACAGGCAATTCTCTTTTCTGTACAAAAGAACCCTCTGACCTGCACTCCATACCTCATGGTTCAACCCCCAGCCATCGTGGGGTTCCCCGACTCGGAGATCCCACTCGGACATTCACAATCGGACATTCCGGCTTTCCATGCTTCAATATACCAGAGCGTATAAGGTTTGGAGGTCACTGCGTTCATTAGTGGACAAGTGTTGACAGTCTAACCCTTTCTGGATTCTGGTAATCAAGCACATTATGGAAAAACCGCCATGTCTCCTGAAACTGAGTGGGCCATGTCGGCAAGCACTGTTGTTTCCCAGTCTGTGCAGGATCATAAAGCTACCAGTACGTATCAGCATGGCAGACGGAGAAGAAGACTGCGTTTAAGATAAGTGTCGGTAAACCCGTGAGAACAGAATAGGCAAGAGACATGATCGGGACTCGGGGAGATTAACCTCCGTGAAACGGTCACTCGTGTCTTCTTCCTCCGAATCTCCGCTTAGGTGAGCATTGCTTCGAGCGTCGATCATGCAGATGTTTGCTGCTTTGTTCTCGTGGTTTTCCATATACCAAATTCTCTATATTGCACCATTCATACCTTGATGCACTGCAGAGATGGATTCAATGACGGTGGAAGGTGACCAACTACAACCCTCAAACTACGTGGGCGATGGCCACGAACGGCCCATAGAAGCGGAGTGCTTCAAATGTGAGCACTGCCAGAAATCTTTTACACGCAAAGAACATCTAAAACGACATCTTACCAGCCATACATCGTTACGGCAGTTCAGCTGTTCGATATGCTCCCGAGAATTTCGCAGAAGGCGAGTCCATGTCACATAGCTTATGTTGATTGCCTTTGTCCTAACCGAGCTCCAGGGACTCGTTGAAGCGACATATGGCTATCCATGGCCATCAGGCAGCTCAGACCTTTGCTGCTAACTCACCTGGAGTAAAGCGGACTACCAAGGCGTGCCTTAGCTGTGTACGATCGAAGCAACGATGCATTGGTGACATGCCGTGTGAGCGCTGCTTTCATAAGAAGGCACGCTGCGTCTACCCGACCTCGTCGCCAGCGGCTATAGAGAGATCAAACGTCTCTAATTGGCAATCTCCAGATAATTTGTCTACTCTCACGTTTGGCCACGTGGAGAGAGTGGACGAAACCACGCGAGACGATACAGGTACTGCACCTACAGGAAGATCTGATACGCTTACTTCCGATGATCGTACTATGAACACGGAATTACTGGAGGTCGACTCTCTTGGGGAATTGGGTACCATCTCACGTGTAATCCATGCACAAGGAACTTCTGACAACATAGAGGTGCCGCCGTTACCTCAGATGCCATTTTCATCGGAACTGGACACCTTTCGCGGGTTTTTGTTTCACCCATTTGCGCCATGGCCTGGGGACGATTTTGCAACACCGTTTGGCGTTGCAGATTACGATGATATAACTACTGCCGCAGGCTTGGATGGTCTGCAAAGATCACACATAAACTCTACCCGCGCGACTCCCATGCCAGACATGCGGCCTCATGCACCCACTTCAGGACCTAACTTATCGAGAACCGAACCAAATAACGCACCTCGATTTCCTGCTCTTCGACAAGAGGACATGGGTACGGTTATTTCCGAGAAATTCGGCCATGTAAAGGAAGTACCCGAAACAGCTTACGAAAAAATCAAGCAATTCCATCAAGAAGTGAAGACAACGTCTGCAGGTCTTGGGGCGGATGACTTCCCCCCTTT
This sequence comes from Aspergillus sp. S3505, assembly GCA_023627475.1. Taxonomy (NCBI): domain Eukaryota; kingdom Fungi; phylum Ascomycota; class Eurotiomycetes; order Eurotiales; family Aspergillaceae; genus Aspergillus; species Aspergillus sp. S3505. The sequence continues at coordinate 129,482 of JAMAHJ010000005.1, forward strand.
GGAGCTTCTAGCTTCCTTCCTTGAGCTGTACTTTGAATATTTTAACCCTATGATACCAATAATTCACCAGGCAACTTTCAAACCATCTTCGGGAAACTGGACTCTACTTTTAGCTATGATGACGGTGGGTGGTCAATATTCAACACTTCATGCTCGGGAGCAGTACGTTACAGCATTACAGGCACTCTTGCAGCGTGCGATATCAGCCAAGGTAAACCCGCCTTTTATACGTTTTTCGTGAGACCGTGATTTCTCATAGTTGGCAAAAGATCACGAATAGAATGTTAGTAAATAGCGGCCTCAGCTCCGCCCAGTCCGTCTTCTTGCTTCAGATGTGTCTGTTCTTCAATGGCACTAAACAAGGTCTAATTGATATGCAATGCCAGCGAGGCTGGTTTCTGGCAATGCTGCGCCCAATACTGGCAAGACATGGCTCAATATTTCGTTGCACGGAAACCCCTACCGAGAATAATGATCAATGGCTGAATTGGATTTGTCGGGAGTCGTGGCATCGACTAGTATACTTTGCATGGTGTACGTCTCCTTAAAGGACCCCACCTGCTATCTTTGATTGCTAAAACTGGAAATATAGATCTTGAATGCATGGGGTTCATTCTATTTGACCTGCCGCCCAACCTTGATATGTCCGAGTTACACCAGTCTCTGCCGTGCAAAGAAAGCCTGTGGGGATGTTCCAATGCTACAGAATGGCTTACAGAGATGTCTAAAGCAAAGGGTATGAGTTTTCCTTCTCTTGTTGGTATGATTGCTAAATTACTCAAATGACAGAACCCCCAAGCTTAAGACAATTGTTGGGCAAACACGCGCTAATACGAGAGAAAATGCCCGAACTCGGTGATGCTGCGCATCTGATCGTTCTACTGTCCTTATACGTGGAAGAAAATCGTATTTTACAACTGACCAATTCTTGGATATACTTGCAAGGGATCCATACAATCAACAACAACGATCATTTTGAGTGTGAATGTATACACGATGGCAGTCTTTGGTATACGCCTCAGCGACAGGAGACAATGTTAGACAGATATTTTGAGTATTTTAGGCTCAAAACAGAATCACCTTCAGAGCACCCGCTATTGCAAGACATCATCTCAAAGACATATCATATGGTCTCCATTCTTCGACTTGTGCCACTGAACACCCTGCGCACTTTTTCCAGCTGGATGACAACCCCACAGAAGGTTGAACGCGCGAAGAAAGAGCTCGAGAACTGGATAGAGGGGGGATATTGCGCTCGCAAGGCCCTGCTACACGCAGCTGCATTATTTCAGTTGATCAGAGATCAGCGGACAGCAATCCATTCAGACCCATGGTATATGATGGCAGCTTCTCTTTGCATCTGGGCTCACATAAAAGTGTCGAAACGGACTGAGATACTATTTACAGATCATCCGCTAAGGATCGATAAAGTATCTGATTCGCAAGCTTTGCAGGCATGGCTCAATGGCTCATGGACTATGAGCGTGCATATCACGGGAATCGGAATTCTGAACGAAGCGGACAGCGCATCCCGAACCTTACAGCAGACCATAAAAATACTGCGTCGAGATGGCTCGTGGGGTCAAATCGGTCGTCTTTTCGCGGCAGTCTTCCAGCAGGTCTTGGAAGGGACTACCCCGTCGCCTCCAGTCTAATTCCCCATTGCTTGACATTCAGAGATCTTCCAGTTGGGGTCTCGATGTAAATTTATCAACCTCACCAAGGATTACCGTTTCATATTCATCTGCGCAGTCCACAGTTGAACCAGCAGCCACTGTATCAGGGCTACCTAAATCTTGCGTGTGTTGATGACTTTGGGGCGGAAGTTGCTGGATATGCGTCGCATATCATGCCGACATTCTCTATTGGTCTTCGGACGTCTAGATCATCCTGACGAGATGGAAGAGACTTGGATCATGTCTAGTATAGACTTTCTTTTGACAGCGAGTGTGATGCCCGGGGGGGGGGGGGGGGGGGGGGGTGGACACAGTGGGATAAAGCACCAAGAAAGCGCTAGTATGAGATAGTTGGTTCGTCTTGAGTTATACCTTGCTGTCGTCGGCGTCGGTGATATAACCCCCGTTGGATCCCACAATATGGGGGTGCCGTCCGAGGTGACGAAATGGACAGTGTACGGATCTCCATTGTACTATATATGAAAGCTAGCTCCCGATTATATCTCCAGAATCAATTGAAACACCACCTGGACCATATTATCTACTATCCTACCGGAAAGTGCCCCTCCCTCGTATTACAGAACCCCCCGGGAAGGTTACTCCCTACGTCGTTCCGGCCTACCAGGGGTGAAAACCCTTACTATCCCCGATCAACAGTGCGGGTGCTTGCATCGGCCAAGGAGAGTGAGGACTCAATTTCAGTCTTCCATTTCGATGACGTCCTTGGTGATCCCGTTGGCTTTCACCATCACAATGAAGCCCATGACATCTTATATGTACCAGAGGTTATATCAAAGTATGGGCAGGAGATCAGTGTCGGCTCTTGGAGCCTGGGGGCTTTTGCTCAGTGCCCCCCTCCCGGTAACTTCACTGATTTCCCTACCATGTGCGAAGTGCTAATATCACCTACAGAAAGTCATCCACCGACCCCAGCTAGTGGGCCCCTGGAAGGAAAGCCTTGGCCTTGTCCCCCCCAAAAAATGGGTAGACTTTTTCCGCTTTGCCTCGGAGAAATATAACGGTCTCTTGACAGAGGAATTCGACGGCCGGGATACCCTGCAGCATATGTTTTCTCAAACTCCAAACCTTTCAAGACGAGTACGACGTGATATTCGACCCCGATAATCCCATCTGCGAGGTTAGAGAGTGGACAGAGAATGATACCAAGATCCCTCAATGGGGTCGAGCCCTACTATCTTCGTGCGGATACCGGGCCCAGGTATCTGCTGGGCGGCGTGTTGTCTAGGCCGTTCATCACCACGAACAGAGCGATGGCGATAAATTTGCTATTACTAGTATTGAGTCGAGCAGTGAGCATCCACATTCGGTTCTCGGAAAACAGTTCACTCTTCAAAAGGTGCACCAGGTCTATCATGTGTTGATGGCGCTATCAACGTAGCTGTCGACGGGCATTGCGAATCAAGTCCGAGCAGGTGAGACAGTGTTGATTCCCGCTGGTACTGAGATCAGCATCAAATTCCTCGATAAGCATGTCCGCTTTTGGTCATTCGATTGTGGAGATCGTTTGGAATCGTTTGCTCGTCTAGATGGTCGCGAGTATGAAGGGAAGATTCTTCGAGACATGGCGGATTCGGTGGACGACGCGAAGGTGCTGAGGGCAGCTGAAAGCATAAATATGTAAGTCTCTTCTTGAAATAGATAAGTCAATGAACACCATATGTATAAACCAAGATGCGTTAGGTACATATCTGAAATACTTCATGATGAAGAAGCTTAGTGGCAATTCAGCAGTTTGGTTTTCTTGAGAAGTTTAGCGTTGATCAAACTGGATGGTCTGGGGGCTCATTGCTGGTCCTTAGAGAACAGTCCTGATTTCCTAATAGTGAATACTATACTTTTTCTATTGAGATTGGTTCTATTTCTATAATTCACTAGTCTCAAATGTCTCTCAATCCTAAGTTCTACAATATCCTCTGACCAATAAATCGACCCTACACCGACACAGCTTTGATAGCAACACATCCCACGCCATGGAAGTCATACAACGGCCAGTCCTTCACGTCGAAGCTCGCGTCAAGAACACAGGAAATGGAATGATAGTTCGTACGGATTTGGTACGAAGCCTAGGCCTCTGAGCCCGCTGGCGTCTAGAGCTAACGAAAGTCAGATGAGGAATGACATTACGCAGTGGCTCATCGACAATTTTGTGGTCCTTTCACTGGGACAAGAGATCTATTCGTTTGGTAACAATGGTTCCCGCATGTTGAGATTCTCGTGTTAGTTGACAGTGAAAAGACGGTCTCAAGGAACCGTATGCGCAGGCCTTAGATTCCATCCTCGTCACGGAGTGCAGCGGAGGGGATATAGAATCAGGAGCTTACCGACTTCAACACGTCGAGCTTGACGTTCAAGCATACCAACTTCGTCCACAATTCGAGCACGACACTTCTCAGCAAAACCAGCACCTCGAGGAAGCGACCGACGCGAACGATGATGCACCGAAAGCGAAGATACTGGCTTTACCGAGCAAAGAACTAGATGGGCTGTGGGAATCGTATATACCCTATCATTCTGGCCGATACGATGGGACTGATACTGGAGGGCAGGCTTCAGTTTGACCAGCCGGTTCAATCTACTCTTCTCAACGCCATAACTCGCATGGGTCAGTGCTCTGGCTTTGAACTATCAAGCTCGACCTGTTAACTTTAGCAGTCTCGTTCTCTACCCGCAAGCTTAACAAATGGTCTATCAACTGGAACAGATTGATTCTTCTCTGGGGTCCTCCAGGGACGGGAAAGACCAGCTTGTGGTACGTGACGGTCACAATACTCTATATCTATAGACTAACCAATTGAGCAGTCGTGGGCTTGCTCAGAAACTTGCGATACGCTTAGGGAAGCACTACCCACAGAGCAAATTGTTCGAGATCAATGCGCACTCACTGGGCAGCAAGTTCTTTGGCGAGAGTGGTAAGTTGGTGGGCAAACTGTTCGAGAATATTGCTTTGTCACTCGAAGAGGAAGAAGATACGTTCGTCTGCGTCTTCGTAGACGAGATCGAAACTATTGCTGCTCGACGAGAACGGGCATTGAACGGCAATGAGCCATTCGATGCCATTCGCGCCGTGAACGCCCTGTTGACAGGGTTGGATAAGCTGCGCAGCTATCCTAACGTCGTTACCATTTGCACCAGCAACTTGGTAACTGCTTTAGTAAGATGCTCCAAAGTGACCTTTAATGGAGCGGAGGCTGAACAAGATGGTCAATTAACCAGGACGAAGCCTTTCTCGACCGCGTCGATATCAAACAATTCATGCCACACCTATCCAACCGAGTGATCTACGGAATATACAAGGACTGTCTAGAGGAGCTGAACCGTTGCGGGATTATCCAAGGGGCGTCGTTCGATGTCGTCCAGGCCAACCCGGAGGATCCGGAAACCGCGCTGCAGTATGTGGAGGAGCCCATGGAGCATCTAACGTTACCAACGTTTGATGAAATGCTCCTCAACTACCAGATGTTCGCAGACGCAATTCCCAAGCAGCTTGCAGATGCCGCCCATGCCAGTGTGGTGAGTCTCTCCCTCCGTTGTTCCGGCACAATTCTACACCATCAGGTCGATATTCTGACCACCAATAGGGACTCAGTGGACGCACTCTTCGACGGCTTCCTGTTCTATCGTTGGTGCTTCATAGCAACAATACTCGATGTGCCCATGTTCGAGAGGCATTGGCGGCTCTGCGGATGGGAATCTCGTCGGAGGTTCAGGCCAAGGCGGGAGGTCATGTGGGTTGAGGGAATAGAACGGGGTGATCGGAATGGCATGTAGAAACACTTGAGGAGATAATTAGCCTGACAGATAGATGTTAATCCAAGTAAGAATACTGAGTGCGGCTGCCGATTGTTGTGGTCAGCCGCCAATCTGGTGTTCCGAAGCGTCGCGGTTTTCACCGAAGTCAGCCAGTGGCCGGCCGCCAGCCAATCACGACGAGGGTTTAGCCAATCCCAAGCCAAGAGAAACTCTTGACGGACCGACAACCTCGACTTCCACCTCCAAAAAGCACCTCCTCCTGTGCGCCCATCTGCCCTCCCCCCAGTTCCCCTCCCCTCCACTCCTTGTCTCTCGGTGCTTCTTCTTTTTTTCCCTCGTCGATTTCCTTGACTGGAGGGCTTTTTTTTTCATTATGCTGGGACGAAATGTCTTACGCAGCGTGCCCTCCCGGGGCCTCGCACGTCAGTTCTTGAACAGAGCATCGACGGTCCGTATTCCCCCACAGCAGACCCCGAACCCATTGGATCTTGGTGGCTTGGAGCTTTGCGTTGCAATTGGTGGTGAAGGCTGCTTTCAATTGATCTTTGGACTGACAATTCATACAGCGTGCCTCTTCCTCGACCGCCGGTGCCGAATCCTCTCCCTTCTACCTCACTCTCACTGCCTCCGTCGCAACCGCTGCGACGATCGGATCTGCCGCGTATCTCTATGGTCAAGAAGCTTTTGCTATGACCCCTGCTGAGGAGGGGTGAGTGAAACCTGTTTGGTAGTGATGGCGGTTGCTGCGGATAAACATCTACCAGCCAATCCGTTGCTCCGAACCCATGTCGCAAAGACTCGCGAAGAAAACTTGAATATAACGAAGAATGGAGGACTAATGGATTGGATTTCAACAGTTTGCACGCCACTCAGTACCCTTGGGAACATGAGCGTTGGGTCAAGACTTTCGACCACCAGGCGTAAGTAATCCACGATTGAACGTCATACCAAGTTCGCTTTTTAACGATTGTGTTTTATCCACCGTTCAGTCTCCGCCGTGGCTTCCAGGTCTACCGTGAAGTTTGCTCCAGCTGCCACTCTCTGACCCGTGTGCCTTGGCGTTCGTTCGTCGGTGTCATGCACACCGTCGATGAGATGAAGGCTTTCGCCGAAGAGCACGAGTACGATACCGAGCCCAACGACCAGGGTGAGATCGAGAAGCGCCCCGGAAAGCTGTCCGACTACATCCCTGCTCCCTACAAGAACGAGGAGGCAGCCCGTGCCGCCAACGCTGGTGCCCTGCCCCCGGATCTTAGTTTGATCGTCAAGGGCCGTCACGGTGGCTGCAACTACATCTTCTCTCTTCTGACTGGCTACCCGGATGAGCCCCCGGCTGGTGCTTCCGTCCAGGAGGGCATGAACTTCAACCCCTACTTCCCCGGAACTGGTACGTTACGACACCGGAATATGAATTGAATCTCTGTTTTCTAATGCTGTGAACAGCTATTGGTATGGGCCGTGTCCTCTTTGACGGCCTTGTTGAGTACGAGGATGGCACCCCCGCCACCACCTCCCAGATGGCCAAGGATGTTGTCGAGTTCCTGAACTGGGCTGCTGAGCCCGAAATGGATGACCGTAAGAAGATGGGTGTCAAGTCCCTCACCCTTCTGACTGGTCTCTTCGCTCTGAGCGTGTGGGTCAAGCGCTACAAGTGGTCCCCGATCAAGACAAGAAAGATTTTGTACAGCCCCCCTGTTCCCCGTCGCTAAATATCGCAGCGGACTTCATGAGCTACAATATATGAGGGAGCTGAGATGGCCAGTGGATTGAGAAAGTGCCATGTCGTCCAACTTCTTTGATTGTTTCAGTTCATGGTCTTTCTGCTTCATGTTTTGTTAGAAACTACTCGGTATTTCTGTATCTGTACCCTAGATATTCTTTTCCTTTTGAAAATTTCTGTTCGAAGACTCAAGATATGTATTTCCTTTGTTGTCAAACATTCTCATTTTCCTGCAATTTGAGCTGCAAAATATAGTAAGGTAGATGGCCGCGATGAGGAAAGGTCATGAAAAGTTATGTTGTGATAATGAGAGCCCATTTGACCCACAATGCACATATTCCGTCTTCGTTTACAAGGATATACATTGAAGACAACAAAGAACCGATGTTCATTAAGTGTCAATATGATTTCATAGTTCAACTAATCCCCGATTGTCCTCTCCCCATCTCCAAACACCTTTGCGAAAATAAAATCATAGCACGCCCACATACAGCCATGCACAATAGTCGAGATCACAGTCAACCACCGCGGACTATACCCATCAGGCCTGGCATACTTCATTGTAAGATACGTGACAAATGCGAACAAAGGACCCCAGATGGAAAGGAAAATAGACTTTCCAATCCGTTGACGTCTGGTGGTAACACGGTACGAGGGGATCTGCGAGAGATACGCGCGGTATGAGAAGGGGAGGTTATTTTCGACCGCGCCGGCGTTAAGAATTTCAATATAGCGCTTGGACGGTTGGGCATAGGACGGGTCTGGGCGGATTCTGGGATTGCGCAGTAGACTGTTGTCTCCGTGTGCGGCATAGTCATCCTCGTCGGCAATTAGCGAGAGAAGACAATGTGCCTTGAACGACTGTGTGGACGGATATTCCGGGACGTCATCGGCTGGATTGTAGGACTCGGGGAAGGGGTAGCAAGTCACGATTCCGTCGTTGTATCCGCGTCCTCCTGCCTCCGTCGCGATGATCCAGGCGTAATCTTTCAGTGTGATTTCGTACGCGATGCCGATGAGCGGTTTGTGCCAGGCGTTTCTCTCGTCGTCATATCCCTGCTGCCAGAGTGGTGCTTTGTCGGACATGTCTTCCTCGACTATCGCATAGTTATAGTTGTCCGTGTTCCCACTGGGCCCGTAGCCCGGGCGATATCGAGTCGATGCGAAACAAGGTTCTTGGTACGGTACACCGGCGAGGTCGAAGGTGAGTCTTAATTCAGGGACATAAACGTTGATCAGCGAAATTGGCTTGATACCGCGGTTACCCAAGAACGTTTTCGAGGCCATGTTTGAACCGTATGCGAGGTATAATACGGTTTGCTCGGGTGGTGGTAGTGTCCCATTTTCGAGATCGTCACGTAGTCCCAGGACCTTCTCTGAAAGTTGGTCGTCGAGTTCGAGTGATGATGCGGTAGTGGAAGCTTGTCGTCTCGCCAGCGTCGTCTGAGGTATATCTCGATGCTGCCTCGGCGCTTGATCGTCCGTCGTCTCGAAAGGGCCCGACATCATTGCAATTGAACAGAATCAATCAGTACTCTGCAGTTTTTGAAAATGTCACTATAAGCGCATCTCACGCTGGCCTTCTTTTGAAGAATATCCAGCCAGAAACGTTTTCGAAATCCATGCTGTTCAACCAGCCCGTGACTTTCAGCCGCAGCTGACAATTGATGGATTAATGATCAACTCCGGCCTGCCAAAATGCCGACGGAAACCGGAACAAGGAGTTGCCGATTCGTTCAGGATTACAGAGTATGGAGCATTTGGGCCAATAATGTGTCTTGCATTCTCGCTCCCATTACCCGATGCAGTCGGTCATTTTGACATACTTCATCTAACCCTGGTTTTGTCTTACCTTTGTTCGACGAATGGATACCGTAGTGTTAGCTTCGCTAAAATACTAAGCTGTGACAATCCTCGATATTTCTTCGTAGAAAGTGCAATACCAACTTAAACACCGCAGCAAAGCCACCGCTGCCGGCTCAGCGCTCCCAAAGAGACATTTGTCGGATCAAACCCGGTATCCAAGAGATCCTTGATTCTCAAATGGCCACTCACCCGTGAAGAGAGAATTGCCGAGCTCAAACATTACTATAATGATCCACAATGGGCTCCAGCACGTCTGAATGTCCTTGCCGCGATCGATCATTACGACCGTTTCTCCAGAAAGTCGATATGTCCGGTTAACGGTGTGTATTAAAGGGCCCCAATTGCGAACATAAAGTACACAATAAATAGGAACACCTTATACTCTTATAGCAGGAAGGAAGAACATCTGCACGTTCATATTCAAGGCCTAGTCGGCAGAATTCTAAACCTGTTGATTAACGATCTTGGTGTTGAACCTGCTCACTGAAGCAATTATATTATCCATCTCAGTACAAATGGACTTGTCTGTTATTGAAGAGACCACTTATACAAGGGAAGGTTAATGTCATGTTGGTTGGCTCGGCTCAAGCGACATTTGCAAAAAATCGAGCCCTAGTACATATATACTGTTGAGTAGCCCTAATAACCACAGATGCTGCAAAACAGCTAGATTTATTCATAATTATTCCATTCCAGACTTGCTCACCTTGTAGATGTCAGAAGACTGAAGACGTATAAGTCTGTGAATCGGTAACAAGATGATTTTAGACTGATGTCCTACACTCCTACTAATCATAGCTGAGACGCTGGTAGGAATGAGAGAATTGGTACAGGTCGAATAGTGTTAGGATTCAATAATTGATGGACAGAAGTGATAGAAAAGTTGCGACAAATGATCGAGGGTTGGGGTGGGCCCTATCATGTGATGAGACCGTTGCCAACTCCCTTCAAGACAGACCTACAACAACCCTCTGTCTATCCATCCTTATATGACAATATGTCCCCCCTCGTCTTATTTTATCATTAAACTAGCAAGATGGCTTGTACTTCACAGGGAAAAGGGTCGCAGGATCTCCATGCACCAGAGTCTGGCGTTAGTGAGTTGGTCACTGTCCTGGAAGACATAATCGCGGATCAACTCCAGGGCACTTCGTAGGTGATGAGGTCTCTATTTTCTTGATTCTTGCTAATTTTTAGTCTTTCTAATAGATTTCCAAGCCATATATTTGATTCCCTTCTTCTCCGTGGCGTTATCGCCGACTCTCAGCGTCTCAATCGCCTGGTTTCGACCCTCGATCAAAACCGAGAACGGATACGTGAAATCCTACACAGAGACTCCGTTCGACTGCTGGCATATGTGCTTCTCAACTCAGATAATGCAATTGAGCAGGAGAGTGGGCTATACCTTTTACTGGTTCGATCCAATGGTTTCCCACTTACTTGGAGAGCCGTAAACTGACTTGTTTAGGACGGACCTACTCAAGCAGATCAGGCGCCTCCATCAAGCCATGCGCCGTCAATCCTATATAAACTTATCACGGTATCATTCGGTATATTCCTCGACAAAGGACGCACCATGCAGTGTCGACGACTGGTAAGCGCTGATTCAACCTTCTCTCTGACTACGCTCACAGCTTCTAGGCTGGAAAACTGATAGTCGCGCTTATGACTGAGTCCTGCGAAACTGGCTCAAGTATACTTCAGGCACAAGATTTAGCAAACTACTGGTAAGCCAGAAAGAATCTACGAAAATTCCCAGATATACTAACACGTTCTTAGCCCTCAGATTGTCTCTATTGTCTGCCATGAGAAAGACATCGCGTTGAAGTTCTTTGCCGGCGCTATGATCCGCAGTCTATATTCCACGGGCATCAATGAAGGTCACATCTGGAAATCTCGCGAACCGAGATATAGAAGTATATTCTTCCAATGCCTGCAGAAATATCCCAATGATTGGATTCTGTGTTTCCATTCTTATACCAGCGAGGCGGAGCACTACGAGTCAAGAGAAACAAGGGCAAGTTCGAGAAATGAGAGACCGGAGACTATCAAACAAAGCTCCTGTCACCTCCTTGGCTCGGTCGTAATTGGTCCTCAGACATACTCGGGTCCCGCGATACTTGCGCTGTCCACTCCGGATTGCGTTATATTCATATTGCCCGGCAGCGACTACATCGAGGTTCCAGTGCAGTATATTTCAGGGCCCATTCACCATGTCGCGAAAAGGAGAAAGGGACGAAGCGATGCCTCAAGCTTAGAAATTGAAGCTATTGATGGCGTACTGCTGAATGGAAGACAGCAGTTCAGCAAGACCAGTATCTCTATTGTCTCTGACCAAGATTTGAGTGGACTGCGCGACGTGCTCAAAGACACCAAAACAAAAGCTCAGAAGCAGAGTCGAGCTACCCGGAGGGTCTCGTCAACCATGGTGGCTTTGGACACAGCGGAGGAAGTGGCAACAAAATCCAGTCAATGTCACGATAGCTCATCTCAGGCTTTGACTTATGAGGTGGGCTCTTGTGCCGATAGAGACCGCGGTTCTCGTGGCGAATCAATTACAGGAATGTCAGATGCAAAGTCCGTTGAGCTACGTGCTATGTCAGATTTGACTCCAGAAGCATCACGCCCGGAGAGCTCACGAATGACCATTGAAGACGTTGAACTATTAGCAGAAGCAATTAGCGAAAGTGAGAATTCTCCAAATCAAGAGCATGGAGACAAAACCCCGGGGAAGAAGATACCCCTCCCATGCGATGCTGGGGATTTTCCAAGGGAATATATCACGAGTCCCATGGCAGAGGCCGGTCCAGCGAAGGATATCACGGAACCTGAGGCCGCTAATGCAGCATGGAGAACGTCGCAACCAAAGCGCTCTGGTATGTCGGAGAGGCGTGTGACTCAGAAAAATCCACCTCTCAGGCGCAGTCGAAGGGGCAGAGCATTGAGCAGTAGGAATGGTCGACCAGCAATACCCAACACCCAGGAGTCTTTGTTGTTTCCTCGCATGGGACGTCCCAGCAAGAAAAACTATAATTCTCGCTCCAAGCGCGCGGTTGACTGGGAGGAAGACCTCAGACCAACCTCAGACGATGAGAAGGCAGCAATGGCAGTGCAAAAAGACTCTCAACATACATCCGTTTCGTCGCCGTCCCCCGGTGATACCAGCATTTTCAGCAGAGGGTTGAATGCAGCACAGAAGAAACAGAAGGCCCGAGCAGCGCCATCATTGGCGAAAGGCAAGCGGTCAGCAAAAAAGAAGAAGACACGCGTTAATAGGAGGGGAAGGACGCCGCGGCTACCTTTGCAGACGAAGGGACCAAATGTCGGGAACGACGACGAGGGAGCATTAACTAGCCACGACGCTGAGAAGCCGATAAATGATTCTAATGGAAGCACCAAGACCGGGGATAATGCAGGTCCTCGACCACACAATCACGAGGACAAGGAGAACACTTTTGGACTGACAGCCAAGCCCAACAATACATCTTTCGCTGTCAGGGTGGATCAGTTTGCGTTCGGAATCCAAGGCAGCAGGAGTCCATCAGCAGATACTCATGTCAAGCCGGGTGCACAGGCAGACGCTACGAATGGTGCTGGACAGAGAAGAAAAAAAGCCGGTGCGGGTAATCTTCATGTGGATTCCAACGAGCAGCTTTCTGCAGATAGGATGACGGTATCTCAAAAGTCATCACAGCATATTGGGCCTTGGACCAATCAGAGCATTCGCTTCTCTCCTGCTCACGATGGGCAGGGACTTGCGTCGCCTAATGAGTACGGAACTCAGCAAAGTGAAATCAACAAGCTTCAAGGGAGTGGAGGTTTTCAGGCTCTGTTTTCCTCAAAGGAGGACGAGATTAAACAGCTTTCTGTGTCGGTGGGAGATCGTGCACATGGTACTCTGACTGAGACAATAACAGACGGAAACAGAGACGATCCCCAAATTGAAACAGAGGAGAGGCTCTCAGCGCGCAGCAAAAAGAGGGCGGCTACCCAGAGTACTACGGACGAAACCCCGAATAAAAAGTTCCAACCGACCTTTGCTACTTCTGGCCATCAGAAGTTACACCAGCTGGAAGATGAGGTTGAGCGAGATAAGACGAACAGACAAAGCAATATGAAGAACAGCTTGAGTGCCTCCATAGTGGAAAAGTCAACATTCTCATTGTCGGATTCACAGTCCAGATCCGCGCCGGGGGAAATGGAGGGGAAGTTGAGCGAGCAGACGACCACCCCAGAGGGGCCAAGCCGCATAATTTTGCCGGCATCGAGTCAAAAGAAAAGCATAGTTGATGAGAATGGAAGCCCGCGACTTATGTCTCGACACATCAGTAACAATCATTATTTTCAAGCGACAAGAGTCCGACGTTTGAGGTTGGAACAATGGCGACATTCACTCGAAGATGCTAGATCGGGATACCACGGGGATTCTGATGATGATTCGTCTGAGTCATCTGCGTCTGGTAGTACTAGAAACAGTTCATCACCAGACATAGATGCTGGCAGCTTCAAAGGAAGCCAGTTGAACTTCCGTTCGGCCACGAAACATGCTGGCGATGTTAATGAAGTGCGGCACTGTTCCGGCAGGGGACTTTTTCTCCCCGATGATATTACACGAGGGCAATCGGCAAGGAAGTCAGACCAACATGTAGAAAGCATGATCACACCATATTCGGTATTGGAACTACCAACACATAGAGTGGAAGCATCTGGAGGGCTGTCATCGGCCACTACTATTAGAACATCGCAGAAACCAACACAGCTGGGTATACAGCTTGAAGATGGCCCATATAAAGCAAGCTGGCAAGCATTTCTCGAGGCTATGCAGAAGACTACGCATGAATTGCTGCTTCATACAAGCGAGGTAGGTCGAGCGATACATTCGGAGATTCTTAACGTTCATCTTCTTACGCCTTCTCCCATGTAGCGCCTCACGCATCAGCTAGAACACGAAAAAGGCACAATCGGCCAGGTGTTGGACTCTTACCGGCAGGGCTGCCATAAAGTGATGGATCAACTTTTTACGGTACATGAAGAGCAAATTGAGCTATATAGACAGCAGATGGAGTCAGTCAGGAAGCAGCACAGTAACATTTGTCGAGATCTCATCCGGCGACTTGAAGATAATGACAGGCGAATCCAAGAGCGATTCTACGGCGGTGTATAATGGGATTTTCACATGTATTTTAGATATTCGTTGCATAAATATTGTCATAGTGTGCTAAATATTATAATCAATCTATATAAAATATCGCGCTATAATCCCCAGAGTTAGTGGATGGCATTGATGTCATCCTCACGCGGAACAAGAAAACAAAAATATATAAATCTCTAGGTCTCGATCTTGGCACATCCGCAAGCCAAAGCAGCCAACATGTGGCAGGACACTTCCTTAAAGACGGTACCTTGTCCACTCTGCGGCATCCTGCTGAAGTGCCTCTGACGTGGGGCTGGTTGACAAGCGTGCGGGCATGTATGTATTGCTTTCTGGCTCCTTGATGCTTTCTATTCTGACGTATTCATTCTTACAGTGTATCCACATCCTGATGGCCATCATCGCATCTCTGGCATTGGCACGTATCTTTATGAGCAGGATCTAAACGTCATCAAAGTTCCGAGGGACAGGAATGACTCTGACCTCTTGACACTTATGCCTGAGAACTCGGATAATAGGAATACTTTGCAGAGTCTAGAAGGAGTCCCGTTCATAATCCACGATGCGTGTTGGGATATATTGAAGGGTTATTAATACAACACATCCATCCTTCTTGGCAAGCTGGCGGATGTTCTTTCAGACACCTTGGCCAGATACTTTGATGAGAGGAGCTTGAGTTGGCCTACTGAAAAAGCAGGTCAAAGGGAAAAAGTCCGTCAAGATGAGTACCTGTTCGCTCTGTGGGACTGACGTAGAAGTTCCAATAGTTAAGAATGCCTCGGTGGCCACGATGCGTGCGTGTATGTACTCTCTGCCTCGCACTCTCTCAATCTGTTACTGATACACCTTGACCTACAGTGTATCCGAGTTCCGGTAGTTATGCGCATTTCTGGCGCTGGGCAATTCGAATACAACTACCTGATGTACAGCGTGAAGCTTCCGTCTGAAGAGGATGATGTTGAGCTCGATTTCTCAATGAATCAAATAATAATGCGCTATAGTGATTCAAGAGAAGTATTCATTGTCCATGACGCTTGTTGGAAGATCCTGAAGGCCTACTTTCAAGATGCGCCTGCGCCTTTTGACCGGGTGGTGGATGCCTTCCGGCTTGGGCCAGAAGAAGTGCCCAAGATGTTACATCTCGATCGTCCATCGCCAAAGATAAACCCCTGGTGAGCCTTTTAATCTCAAGGGAAAACAAGTGTCAGATGGAAGAAATGCCCGTTCCTGGCTCTATCCTCGTTCAACAGTAGAAAATACAATAGGATGGTGACAGCTTCAAGAGTTTACCTTTGGAAATCTGCGAAATGATAGCAGTGAAGCTATTGATAAACGATTTCTACAGCTTACGCTTTGCTTCCCGTGTTATGGGGATATGTTCTTCAGAAAGGTCTTCTGGGGGACCAGGTTTGATATTGACGATGAGCGTGGTTACATGGCCCTTCCCAAGGCAATTCGTGCTGAAAAGGGACTGCACCAAGGGGACTTGCTGCTTATATATAAGCTCACTAGAGCACAGAAGGAGTTCATCGCGGCTCACAAGGAAGATGCTTGAGGAATGCTGCCGCTGGTTCCGGGATATGATCACAAGAACAGTTCCACTCAGCTCCTTCAACGCCAGTCGGAAGGAACTAGTAATTTATAATTGGATATGGAACGAGGTACCGCACTTGCTTAAAATGCGCATTTATCTGAAGCGAACCGTGTGTGTACCGTAGTCGCTCAAATCAATTTCATTTCTCTCATCAGGGAATTGCATACTACATATATCTCGGAGATTGAGTAGATCTCAGGCCGCGACCCCATAGTCCGTTTGGGATACATGATTCCTGGAAGCCAAGGTTATGCGCCGGGTTAAATTCCTTCAAGGACTTTGCTGTTGCTTTGGGAGAAACCGGCATCTGCGCCATCAAGTTAGTATCTGACGATAATCAGAACTCATAAAATAAGTAGTAAACAAACACGTAGTCTCTCTCATGAGGGGAATAATGATACATTTACTTTTAACACTTTAGGGCTGTTCTATTGATAGGCTCCGGCTCACCGGAATCACGTGCCTGATGACCGATTGGTGGACTATGACTCGTCGGTCCGAAATCGCAGCTCTCCAAAAAGTTGCAAACGACCTCTTTTCTCATACCTTTCTTCTTTCTTTCTTTGTCTTCTTCAAAGTCTTCTGGTGCTCATTGAATATCCTTCCTCTTCTCTTTGGCTATATAAACCATCCTTCTGCCACAGCTGTCTCCCTCTCTTCAATTTTACTTTATCGACGCCTTATCTTAACCCCGCCGCCATGTCTGTGAGTCAATGACAAAATCGCCTGCTAATTGTCTGGATACTGACTCAATTGCACAGTTCTTCATTGAAAATCCCAATGTGGGAAACCAAAGCCATCTGGAAGACTCGCGCAGTGCGTATTCTTTAATACCTTTCAATTGCAGTTCAATGACTGACAGCAGCAGTCCGCGGATACAACCCTCTGACTCCCCCCAACCTCCTACAACATGAGATCGCATTGACGGAGACCTCACGCCAGACGGTCATGCAAGGTCGTGAGGAGGCCATTGCCGTCGTCCAGGGCACAGACACCGACAAGCACCGTCTCCTCGTCGTCATCGGACCCTGCTCGATCCACGACCCCGCCATGGCCCTCGAATACTGCGACAAGCTTCTGAAGCTGAAGGAGAAATATAAGGATGAGCTGCTGGTTGTGATGCGCTCGTACCTCGAGAAGCCACGTACCACTGTGGGCTGGAAGGGTCTTATCAACGACCCGGATCTCGACAACAGCTTCAAAATCAACAAGGGTCTGCGCACGTCGCGCCAGATGTTCGTTGACCTGACCAACAAGGGCATGCCTATTGCTAGCGAGATGCTGGATACCATCTCGCCTCAATTCTTGGCTGACTGTCTGTCCGTTGGCGCTGTTGGTGCTCGCACGACCGAGTCCCAGGTCCACCGTGAATTGGCCTCTGGTCTGTCCTTCCCCGTCGGCTTCAAGAACGGCACGGACGGCACTCTGGACGTCGCCGTCGATGCGATCGGCTCCGTCAAGAACCCTCACCACTTCCTCTCCGTCACCAAGCCCGGTGTCGCCGCCATCGTCGGCACCGTGGGTAACCCGGACTGTTTCGTGATCCTTCGCGGAGGAAAGAAGGGCACCAACTACGACGCTGCGAGCATCCAGGACGCCAAGAAGAAGCTTGAGGCCAAGGGCCTCCCCGCCCGTCTCATGGTCGATTGCAGCCACGGTAACTCGGAGAAGAACCACAAGAACCAGCCTAAGGTCGCAGCTGTTCTTGGCGAGCAGATTGCCGCCGGTGAGACTGCTATCATGGGTGTTATGATCGAGAGTAACATCAATGAGGGTAAGTAACACAATATCACACATAGAAAAAACTACATACTAACCATTCACAGGCAACCAGAAGGTTCCGCCCGAGGGCAAGTCTGGCCTCAAGTACGGCGTCAGTATCACCGACGCCTGCATCGGCTGGGAAGACACCGAGTCGACGCTCGAGGGTCTCGCGCAGGCGGTCCGCACCCGCAGACAGAAGTTGACCGGTAACTAAAGCTAACGATTCCCGTGTGTTTTCGGTTTTGTCGTCTTTTCATGAGCGGCGCGTGTTCCCTTTACTTCGGATTCTACGAATAATGTCTGAACGCTTGGTTGGGAAAAGTTATGAATGTTAAACTGGTTTTGGAGATTCAGTATGGGATAGATAATTGGATATTTGTCATGATTTGTGAATCGTAGCCTCCAGGGGACCCTTATGCTCCAATATCCAAAAAATCCAAAAAAGTGGAGAGTCCAATTGCATATTCCCAAACAGGCAGAGAACAGTAAAGTGATGGGGGTATTTTTAAATATAAAACTAATCATAGAGCAGACACGCCTGCTACCGTCGCAATATCTACACCAAAGCAATCCAAAAAGAAAAAGAGAAAGTAAACCATGCTATATACCAGTGTCGTAAATATCGTCAAGCTTCATTCTCTACCCATCTCCCCTCCCTCGCCCCAAGCTCAGGAATATTAAAACCAACAATACACGCCGCATACGACGGACGCCGGCGCGATGTCGCCCCGGCCGTCTGAGTAGCGGAATGGGTGCCAAGTGCATGAGCATTAGCGTGCTGATCCAAATTCAAACCCGCCATGGCATGATGTAGCTGCGCAGCAGTCGAATGCTGACCTCTAAAGTCATTCAGGAACTCCACCCGCGGGGATCGCGGGGAGAATAGGCCCGATTCCTCAGACCGATTGACAAATTGTGCAGTCTCGACACTGCCGTCTGCGTCGATGGAGAGGGATTTGCAGGGGACGTCTGCTGGTCTTTGTGTAGGGGAGGTGAAAGTATCGACGTCGATGATGTTGGTCTCGCCCGATGCCCCGAAAGCCCATACGCGCGCACCACCGTGGGACGACTGCAATGCTAGTTCGACGACGTTGTCCATCCGTCCGATTTCTTTCCCATATATCTTGAGCGGCCACATCATTACCGTAGGGCGGTAGCTAACACTAAGCAAGAACTCCCAGTCACCGTTTTGATTGGGGACGAGACTACCCCGACGCTTTGAAGAGCGTTCACCGTCTAGGAACCAGTCACGTGCAAGGTCAGAGTCGCCCATTACACCTAGCGATTGAACCTCACGTTCCTTGCGGATGACGTTGAATACGTCGAGGGGCACGGAGTAGAGGACTAGACGGTCTTTGTACGCTGCGACGACGCGGAGGCCCCAGGAGAGGTCTGATCCTGCTGCGAAGACAGTAGGCGTGGGGACAATCTCGGGGTGTTCGTGGTCGAATGGAGGTGCGCAGACGAGGGCGCGGGTAAGACTTGAAGGACCACCGATAGGCGAGTCAGAGCCTATGCAGAGGAATCCCGTGCGCGGCTCGATGAAGAGGATGTGCAGGCCGTCGTTGACAGGGATCGCGCGGTAATGATGGCAATGTGTTGCGCGAACCAGGCTGAGGTTCTGCTTGTCTCGCGGGTCGAGGCTAGTCAGGGAGTGGACGTCTGCTGCTAGGTGGAGTTGGCATGGTCGTTGGGTTTCGCGGTGGCATTGGCAGCCTGAGATGCCGGGGCCGGCTAGGGAGGAGACGAGGCGAAGCTCTTCGGGTGTGTCTGCGCGGTTGGGGAGGAAGTGGAGGATCTCGGATGGCTGGGTCATGGGGAAGTGCTTGCGGCAGTCTCGCTTGGATACTTCGTCGACCCAGCGCAATTCGATGCCTGTTCCGCTGCCGAATGCGACGCAGCGACGGCCGGGGCAGATAGATACGCTGCGCGGGGGATCCCCGGGGGAACACACGTCTTGGTAGTAGTGTTGCCTAGCGTCAACCGTATCATTTCGTACAGATTTGTCGACTGCTTCCTGGTTCTCAGGTGTGACAAGGTCGCAGACCATCCCGACGCGATCACGCAGCAACGCAGCAATGACAAACTTGGGTGCACTTGTGTCAATTGTGGCCGACACCACACCGTCCGGACAAGGAATGCTAGCGACAAGAGCGATATCCTTATCGCTAACGTCCGCCAACGACATTGACTCCAACAGGCCAATCTTTTTGGCGAGCAGACGGTAGACATAAATCATGCAACCAGATGTGACTAGCAGGTAGTTGCCGCAGGTACTAACATTAAATTTCGATGTAGTCGTGACGTCCCTACTAAAGTAATCGGCTGTCTCAGACGGACGCTGCGCGCTTCGCCCACTCTGAGATGGGTGTTGAGGAGAAAGCTTCGAGAAGTCGACAACACCCGTAGTCAAGAAGCCAGGCTTCTCGACGTTCAGTTTCCGGCCGGACAGCAGACACTCCGTGGAGAACCGCTTGCTCATCCTCCACACTAAACTCTCCTCCTCAGCATGTGAAGCCGGCGGACGCTGCGTCTGGAAATCCCGCTGCCATGCATCCCACCAGCCAGCTCGCTTCAGCATACTCTCAAGTAAACGCTGATCCAAGCTAATCCGCATCCATTGCGAACAAATCCGCCGGGCGTTATCAAAGTCCCGGGGATTCAACATGTAGAATATCTGCAGCAGAATCTCAGGCGGGACGACGTTACCAGCAGGTCGTGGTACGGGTTTCGCCGTGTCGACGGCTCGAGACCATGACTTGCACGTCAAGCGTAGCGAAGAATGGGTCTGGGATGGAACAAAATCGAGTAGCCGCTTGGCCACCGCTGGGAGGATCTCCGGCGCTGCGCGAGTATCGGCGGGGTTTGACGTTTCAGAAGAATCCGATGCCGAATCACTCACGGTCGACTCGTTCCAGCTGAAACCTTTCTCGGGTATAAAATTCAGTCCGGGATGTGAGGGCCACAGGGACGGCATTGTGGGTGCGTAGATCGATAAAGAGTAAACATATGCAAATGTCGAGTCAAGTCATTCGAATGGTCGTTTCAATCAACCTGTACTTCGTAGATAGGTAGATTGATTGTTGTAAGCGAAGCGAAGCGAGTGGATTCGACCGGTAACGTCAGACTGTGGAGTCGCGAGAACGGAAGAACGGACTAACGAAAGGATCGACTGAATCGTAGGAGTAAAGTGGATGGAAACTTCATGAAACAATTATAAACATTGATCAGCTGAGATCAAACCACAAAATATGTGGAGAGAGTGGGTGAGAAAGGTATTGAGTGCTGCTCGCCGTATGCCGATCTGCAGCATGGGATGATGGAATTGTGGTGGTGGCTATTCCATTGCTTCGGGGAGGCGTTGTTACCTCAATTCCTGTCTCTTTATTATTTGTTCAGGCCTCTTTGAATGAGCTGGCCAGCGGATACTCTGCTCTGCCAAAGAATGGAGCAAAGCAGCGCAGTAGATGCCGGACAAGTAGCAATGCAGATGCAGATGGGTCGACGTGCCAGCGCCTCTTATGAGAGAGCGATTGGATAGAATAAAAGAATGGAGACTGGAAAGTATACGCTTCACCGCTAGAAGCGAGACAATGGAGAAAAGAGAAAAAATCCGATCATGTCGGACGCATGAGGAAAGCAAAAGGAGAAGAATATGCAAGTCTTTTCTTTCTTCAATTTGCCTCCGACTTCTGCACTCCGCGGCCATCCTCTATCCGTGGCGCCGTGGCGTCGACGTCCCGAGGCCAGGGACATAAATGACATCCATTCCCAGGGTC
Source organism: Aspergillus sp. S3505 (assembly GCA_023627475.1). Lineage (NCBI taxonomy): Eukaryota > Fungi > Ascomycota > Eurotiomycetes > Eurotiales > Aspergillaceae > Aspergillus > Aspergillus sp. S3505. The sequence continues at coordinate 150,804 of JAMAHJ010000005.1, forward strand.
AGCGCCTTCCTGCCCTCCAGAATTCTCCATCATTCGCTCAGATGCGGTGGTCGATCCACCGGCGAGGAGAACCAGACCCAGACTTGACATATCCGGCCACCCACACATCATTGGTTCCGAATGCGAGCGGAATGGCAAGAGGAAAGATTCTGCGCGATGATTAAGCTCCTATTCCCTTATTTTTGTCGTCCCATCAATCGTCCAGTCGTCCATTCATTCCTTCTGCAGTAGCGTGCAGGGCCGATGATATCGCCGAATGAGACGAGATGGCCTATCCGAGGGTTTCAATTAACCGCAATGGGAACCTTCCAGCACGAACAAATCATCTAGCGTCAGACTTAGGTTCTTATGCCATCCCGGCATGCAGACCAACCAAGACCGGCAGGGAGATGCGCTCCAGCAAATCATAGCTCGGTGGTTAATCCCAGTCAATAGCAAAATAGGTACAGCCGAGGGATGCGACGAAGGAAACGGTCGGATGCGGACTGACGACAGAGTTGGGGCCGGATGCAGGAGAGCTGCAGTAGTGCGCGTTGCAGGATCGTATTTGCTGTCTGGCCTGGCTTTTGGTGTCTTTGCCGTTGGATGTCGTGCTGCTGAATGGGAGGCTTGTGCTACATGGTGCCTGAACATGGTGCCTGAATTATGAGGCAACGATTTTATCAGATATCCTACGCATGACATAACATTGTAAACGAGTATTTGTTCAATTCTTTTTAAGGAAAAACAATACGCCTTGGCAGAAAGAGTCAAACCAATCAGTCTGAAATTATGGAACAACAGGCGCATATCGGCATCGCTAGGTCTATCCAGAACAATCGAGGCATAACAGTAAACAAATGCAAGATATCAAAAGAGCTGGGTGGTATCGCGGTCGTGGTCGTATATCATCAATCAGTGCTTTATCGTCATGTCAAGTTAAGGATCTCATGGCAAAAATAGGAAGAAGAGAAAACGTAACAAAAGGACACAGACAGCAGTCTGAGCACGCCCAAGAACATGCTCAAGCCATCAGACAGATTCATTACTTCCATTCATCGCCTCATAACCCGCAAAAGCCCCCGAAAAATCCGGCGCCGCGCTACGTCCTGGCAGCCACGCATCATGCAGCGGCAGAATCAAACTCGGGTTCACGTATTTATTTAATTTCAAACCCAGTTCCTGCCCACCAATACGAATAGGCAGCGCATCCCGTTCAAGGCCCGACGGGGGCGAGAAAGTAGCAGACGGCGAGGGAGAGATATCTCCGCCTCCTGGGCGGTTTCGGTCAATGCTTTTCAGGGCGATGAATTTCATCAGCGGTTCGTAGGACCGGCTGAACCAGTATGAGAACCAGACAGTTGCGCCGAGCAAAGGCACGAGGAGTAACGAGCGAGTGACGGCCTTGCTCAGGGCAAGCACACCGATCACTGCGAGCTGGAAGACCATCAAGCCCACGAATACGCGGCTGCAGATCATGGGCCAGGCGCGTCCAGTGGAATGTTGCTGGTGATCCATTGCGTACAGGAGCTGGTATTTATAGATGAAATTGCCAATCGTGAAATACACCAGTCCGAACAGACAGATGAGCCACGAGCTAGGGAAAACACTGTACACCACACAGATGATCAGAATGAAGATTGTCTGTGGAATAGAGAACCCATAGCTGAACGTAGGCGGCGTCGTCAGTTCGGCATACTCCCGCGGTGTTTTGGCGTAGATGAAATTGATCGGATACATAGCAACGCTGCCAAATTCGAGAAGCCGGAATGGAAACAAGCCTAGACTCTGCAAAGCCAAGAAATTGATGTAGAACGGGGCAAATGATTCCAACGACCTGGCCAACGCAAACGCAATGGTCGTCGCATCCTTGAACGCATCACGGAGATTCTCCCAGAAGCCGTAGAAAGTCGACGCGGCACCGAAGACAGTGAAGACGAGGAAAAGGTTGAAGAACGAGAAGAAAAAGTTTTTCGAGATCACTGACAACTCGATATCACCGCCAGACATCATACCCTGGTGATAAGAAAGCCAAGTATACAAATACGGCACGGCAACCGTCAACAGCGACAAAGCCAAGGTAGGAAGACCAGTCTGAACCAGCGACTTGGCCAACAGATTCCGAGCAAGAGCATCCGCTAGCTGGGGGAACACCTTGTGAAGAGTCTCTAATCGCAGCAAAGAGGCGACGGGAATCAAAAGCACCGACCAGAAGATCGTGAAGAATGCGATGACTATCGTGATGGACCACGACTGCATCATCCGTCTCGCACGCGACACATACGTATTCCTCCACACGACATCAGCTGGGGCGGGAGCAAGTCTGGCGAACAGTTGCATCGGGTGGGGATCGAGGATCGCCTGGACAACCATCTGCGAGGCGGCGATAGACTCCATTGTCACGAATGCCAATCCAGTTGGCTTATACTTCTTTCGGCGGGCAGTCAGAATCATATCGTCCAGATTTCGCAGTTTTTCTTCAAAGTAATCAATCGCATCAATATTGCGATAGCGCAGGTTAAACGGACCATACCAGATACGCTCTGTCGGCCGCTTCCTGTTAGCAGTGCGTTCTCGAGCACTGTCCGGCAAAAGTTGGGTCCTCTCATTGTCGTCGTCCAAGATCAAGCTGGAACCACCAGCCTGTTGCCATGTCATGGGCATAATATCCCGGTTTGCTCTGTTTGGTCCCTTGTACCCCAGATATTTGGCCCACGCCCGTTCAAGATTCCGCAGTACGCTAAGTCGCTCATCGATCAAATCGTCCAGTTCACGCCAGTCACGGCACAGGGTGACATTCTCGACCTTTCCAATCTGCAAGCCCTCGATAAACTCTTTGATATTGCCTTCCGATCTCATTTCCTTCGGGATTCCTGAGAGACGAATCGTCCGATCTGTGGTGCTGGTCTGACTCCCAAGGTACCGTTGACGGGTGTCGATGACTTTATTCGTCTCTTGTAGAAGTAGGTAAATCGCCAGCCCGCTGAAGATGTACGCGAAAACTACATACATCGACAGGTAATTCGGATCAGACAGCACCTTTTTCCTGTCATCATTACGCCCATCCCCGTTATCCGATCCTGGGATACCTTTCTTGCCGCCGTATGTGTAGTGGATCGGGAGGATGATAGCAACGGCGAAAACGAAGAGGGTCGACAGGAACCGGATAGCGAATTTGAAGAACGATAGGAACTGTGCAAATAAATTTTACGATTAAACTTGCTCCGTAGACCTTAGGTACTGAGATGCACTCACCACATAAGCGTCCATACCCGCAGACTCCAACACCTGCTCATCCGTAATACGATAAAGAACCGGTATCCAACCAAAAAAGCTATCAGGCAATTCCGGCAAGTGAGAGGCGGAATTGCGTTGTCGTCTCCGGGCTGCATACAACTCCGTCCATCTTGGCCGTAGTACCTAATCCCTATTAGCATCTTATCATCCCGTTACCACCTTTTCCTTGCAATAACGCCAACATACACAAAACGACAAAAAGGCACCCAATCCCAACACACTGCTTATCACCAATTGTGTATACAGATCCCACTGGTTCTTCAACTGATCCTGCCATGGCTCATGCACACCCCCCGGCTGGTTGGTGGCCGTACTCGACGCAGCGATACGCACCGCCGTCGTGGCGGATTCAGCAAGGGACATCAGGTATCACGCACAATGTGGGCCGATTGTTAGGAGCTCGCAATGGGATAATTCTCCTTATCGTGAAGATGCTTTTTCGTTATCACAGCATGAGAGGCGGGACGATCTCTTCCAGGGAGTAGGCTTGGGTCAACACAAAAGAACTGACGTCAGGGGCGAATGACAGCTGAAAACCCAGGAGCACAGAGTAGAATGTCGGTGTCTTTAAGGGATTAGACGCAATGAGAATGCAAGAACACCTGCTGCCTTGTTCAAGTGAGGCAGATTGAGGTACATACCCGCTGCGAGAATTTCTTTGTTCACCTGATCCCCAAAAAGTTAGACGCGATGAGTTGTGCATTGCTGAGTCAGCGGAGAGACGGTGTGTTCGTTGTTTCAGCATCTCCAGGAGTTAACCTGGCGATAAAGAAAGCACTTGAATTGCATTCTTTCCTGGGCTAAGCACTTACATATATAGGGTAGTGTAGCAGAAGTACGAACAGTGGGTGATGTACTCGGCAAAATGTACACTGCACGATGCAGCTATAAGTCATATTGCATCTTGTCTCGTTGTACTTGTACTCCGGAATGCGAATGTCTCAATCATACATAATACCGCATGCTCTGGGTTGAAGTGACTACAAGTATAGGTGTACAACCTTTGGTCGATAACCGTTCACTCCCCTGTTGACACACATGAGAATTCTTTGCGCAGCTAGCAATATGCTTTCCCGGATGGGCCGCAAATTGAATCCAGGTTCGAAAAGAGATCTCCCGGAGTAACTTTGGTTCTCCAGTTTTGCGGAAAAGTCGGGGTAAGGCTTCCGCCAGCCGACTGAAGCCAATATGTCTTTAAGGTCAACACATGCGGGGTGTCGAGAGCTATCTGCAAAATTACTTGCAGACGTCAGGGAGGTTTGGAGAAGTGATTTGCTAGTGCCGAAATTCCATATTCCTTGGCCATTGGCTCTGCGAAAAGCTCTGCAAGCGGTCCTACGGGGCTGAAAGCAGGTTAGTATACGCTGTTCTGATATACTTGCCAGATGACTACGGTGCTGTCTGTTCGCTTTCAATTACCATGACCAACAGACCGCATGGAACCGAGGATAGTTCTATGATTCATTGGGGCGAAAGGATCCATCACCGAGGAAACAAATGCCGGATCGAAAGGTTGCTCAAAAGTAACCACGGTAGAGCACGCTAGAAACCCAAGTTTCTGCGCATCTATAATCATTTCATCCGTCTATTGCTGTTTATGTACGTAACGTGATCCATGCCCGGTCTCAAAGCCTGCCGACACGTAAAAACGGAAAACGAAAAGGGAATACGACATTTCGACATCATCATGATAACTGCGAACCGCTCTATAATCTGGAGTTCACTCCGCTGGTTCCGTTCGGCTTTTGTGATTCCGCTTGAGGTTTGCTGTAAAAAACGAAAGCGAAAGAAAAAGGTCGCCTGAATTAACAAAAGCAAAAACAAAAGAGAGGAAAAAAAAAAAAAAAAACGGCTGGAATGTCAATTTACCGCTCAATGTACGAAGGAATAACCTCCGGCTGCATAGTACCCTGGAGGATATCTACGAGGAGTTAGCATGTGTCGTATTTGTGTAAGGAAGTAACCTAGGTGACTTACGGTAGCAGGCTGTGAACAAGGGGAAGTCGGACTCCGCGCCCTGCTTCTTGAGGAAATGGTTGACCTCAATGGCAGTCAGGGTTCCCTGGAGCGACTGGCCGTTGAGCTCGGACTTCTCGATCTCGCTGATGTGCTGCTTCCTCTGCACGCTGAGCTTAGCGCAACGGAAGTTACGGCCAGAGCTGCAGCTGGTGATGAGATCGGCAACACCCGCGCTCTCGTCGGTAAACGTCCGGTTGTCAATGGTGGCTCCGAAGAACCGCTCACCAAACTTGACCATCTCCAGAAGACCAACACGCATGATAGCAGCCTTGGCGTTGTCACCCCAGCCCAGACCGTCAACCCATCCGGCAGCAAGAGCGACGATGTTCTTCAGAGCACCTGCAAGAGAAACACCGGCAACATCGCTGTTCACACGGATGTGGAAGTAGGGACGGTGGAAGAGTGTCTTGAGAGTCTCGTGGTCAATGGGGGGAAACTCGTTGGGCAAGGGCTGGAGTTTGGTCTTGGAGTATTGACCGGAGACGTCCTTGTGTTCAAAGTGCACGACGTCCTCGGCGGACGACTCAGAGGGCGCGGGGGCCTTGGAGTCCAGATGCGGGGTATCGTATCCAATGGTCGACTCGGACCACTTCTCACGGGCAACCTCGTTGGCAATGTTGGCACCGGAAAGAGCACCGCAGTAGATACCCAGGGTGTTACCAATGGTCTCGGAGAAGAGGTGAGCACCTTCCTCGTTCACGTCAACACCCTTGATACACGAGATACCACGGGCGTAGGGCAGAATCTTGCCCTTGATCTGCTCGCAGGTCCTGACAATGAACTGGTGAGGCAGGTTGAAGACCAGGATAGTGCTGTCCTTGACAGCGTCCACAATCGAGGGGTTGGCCTTCAGGTTGGACGGCAGAGTGACACCAGGGAGATACTTGATGTTCTCGTGGGTCTGGTTGATCACATCGGTCAAGTTCTGCTGGCCCTGGCACAACGGCGACGAAGGATCGTAGTGACGAGAGTCCTTGGGGACCTCAACCTTCTCCTCGAACACCCACATCTGGACATCCTGCTCAAACAGCGAGGGGTTGCTAGCAGTGTTTTCGGCGACGATCTTGGCAATGGCACAGCCCCTGCAACAGTTAATTTTTCCATATTCTCTCTGCTTGGTACATTCTCATTGCATGCATACCAGTTACCGGAACCGACCACGGTCACCTTGTGCTTGCGCAGGTAGTGGGAAACAGAACTCATATTGAAGGTCGACGTATATGCAGAATCAAGAGATAAGGACGAGTTGTTGGAAGAGAATGGAGCCGGAGCGACAGGGCGAGGTAATTTAAACGGACCCGAAAGGATTGGCTTCGGCGAAAATCGTAACGGGAGAGTTTGGGAGGGCGATCGAGTACTTCTCGGAGAGAGAGATGCAGTGGTTAGGGAACGTGGAGAGGACGAAAAGACGGGGGACCGAGGCAGTTGAAAAATAACGCCGCCAGCGCTCAAGGTGGCACACGACAGAGGAATGGCTGTCCGGTTAATTGCGCACCGCATCCACTCTGACAAATGAGAAGGGCGACAATGTCCTAGTTGAAAGGGAGTCCTGTAAGGAATTGAGGGATAAAGGCGTCTCCAAGTGGCTCAATGATGTAACAAGAGTGCTGGTAGCGGGTTCGATACCCGTGAATGTGGACCTGTAGTCATCCCCAAGATACACCGGAGTCCTCACAGGTTAGCCGGAACCACAGTAATCAAAGCTAAACCAGACACCGATGGTGCAGATAACGTCAATCCCGGCGGGCAACTCCCCGTTGTTGGCTCATTCCTTCATTTCCGTCAAGTGTTTCTCCTCCACCGTTAACCGTTCTTCTCCAACCAACGAAAATATGACGAAAACGGCCGGATACGGGCGGTGAGGTAAGCGGCTCCACGAGTGGGCGGCCACTAGTCTGTTTTTGGCCTAGTCTGGGCCAGTAGGAATGGCAGAATTTCGAGTTATACTGTTTCCGGTAAGTGGGAAGGCCTCGCTAAAATTACTCGTTCGGGACACGCTGCGAAACCTGTCGGTTCACTCTGGTCCGTATATTTCAAAAGTCTGTCTGAATCGGAAGGTGGCTGGTACGCATAACATGGTAAGTTTCGCCGTGATGGTAGTCCTGTAGTATTAATGAAATTGCTAATTGTCGCATCAAAAGGCGTCTAGTATAATGAAAAAGGCCAGTGGTCGAGGGGCTGTTCCCTCAACCAAGTCCAACGACGGACTCTTTAACGACGACTTTCGCACCTCGAAGAAGGACAAGCGCACCATCAAGCATTCCAGTTTCATATCCAAGATCGAAAAGAGTTCGAAGAAAGCCCCAAAAAGGCGACGCGCGTCGAAGAAACTTGCGACTTTGGATTCTCTGGCGGACGCGCTCCCGGACGCAGATACCGAAGAACACCAGCAGGATCCCAATAGTCAAATCAACATCATCAAGCAAAAGACCCTGAAGCACAAACCAGGGGCCGAGAAGCGCAGGCAGAAGCTGGAGAAATTGGAACGGGATCGGTTTGCCAGAAACATGGCGCAAATGACGGCCATGGACACTAGCCGGGAAGCGGCAGCGCCAATAACAACAACAGAAGGAACCAGTAGTACGGCTACAGAAGCAGATGGGACTACAAACAGATGGGCAGCCCTGCGCAGCTTTATCTCACAGACCATGGAGCAGCAGCCCGTGTTCAAAGCAAACAAATGAACAACTGGCGGCGGTGCTTGTGAGATGTAATCCTGCAAGTCTCCCTAATAGTTTAGGTTACCCCCTGGTATACCTCTGTGTTATATCAGGCTGCCTGGGCATCTCGTATAGTGGCTACGCTGTCATGCGCCCTCTGTCATGCTTTGGGCACCTCGGCATGTGTGACAGCTATTCAGTGTGTCTACTGTGTATAGTTGTCGGACTATTACCGGACCGCCGAGCCATAGTATCAGGCCATGAGGATTGAATACCGGCCTACTTCACACTCCTCGAGTCAGAAGGAAGCGAAACCTCAATCATGTTGAATTGATTGCCAATATCAATCCCAATACCAATACCAAAATCATACCACCCTTAATGCATGATTTGAAATGAAAAATGCCAGAGCCATCATGCAATGTATGCCTATTATTATTTCTCCGAGACATCGCCGGACTTTGACCCATTCTCCCCGTTTTTCCCACCTTCTCCATTCAGCAAACAATCGGCGGGTCTGCTTCTGTTTCATTTGGTCGTCCTTACAGCTGCGGGGTCTCCGCTCAGAATGCATTCATGTACGAAATACACTTGCTTTGCATCGACTCTTCCCGAGTATGTACTTATGCTGCGAGGTACGGCCGGGTACTGCAGGAAGATCACAATATCAAAATTGTCGCTTCTTTGGGAGACCAATGGAGGCATTCTCAGATGCCGACTCATGGTTTGTACATATACTGTGGGCAGAAACGACGTATTATCACTTTCTATATTTGAGATAATTAATGCGTTATTTATCAGTAGTAGTTCCGCATTGTAGCGGATGCAAAAACCGTGGTATTGCTCGGTACTCCGTGCGCATATATATATTGCTGATCTCTGATGCAAGGACGGGAGCACAAGCAACGGCCATGAACAATTACAGAGACAACCCCCTCGGCTCTGAAGAAAGACAAAGAGGGCGATGTGCCCTTCGCCTCAACTCAATACTCACTGCATAGCCTAGACGGAATGCCTTCACTCCTGAGGCTAGAATAACGCTGGGGAGGAAGACTGTCGATGACTCCTGACTACTGTATCTGACCGAAGGGTCATGATCATAATAGACAAGCATGAAAACCAACGATCGCCGTCTTCGATGCTATCGTCTACATAGTAGAAGGAAGGTGAGGAGAAAACCTTGTGATAATATGTCACGTGCTGCGGGGAAAGCTGTCCCATCTTATCTCATCAGATGACAACAATCGAAGCCGCTACTTTGAGTTCATTTCTGCTCTCACCACATCCCTTTGACTTCGACGCCTTTTTATCTCGTTTTTAACCCTATTATATCGATATTACAGGCGCCCGGCCATGCTGCGGCTGCCCCTACGAACCAGTGCCCCCTCGCACGCCCTCAAGGTGCGCTGCGATAGCGTCCTCAGCTATCGGCGTGTAGTATACAGCGCAGCTCGACGGGATTTCAGCAGCTGTTCTACCTCATTTCCCAGATTCTCGCAGTTCAACCGGTCAGATTTCACAAACCAATCATGGTCTAGCAGCTACGAGCCCGGGCTTCCGACAGCTGGTCCTCTGGGCGCGACTCCCGCTTTCGGCGCTCCCCGGATCACGCCACGAGTATTGAAGCAATACCTCGATCAGTTTGTTGTTGGACAAGATCGGGCAAAGAAGATACTTAGTGTTGCCGTGTATAATCATTACCAGCGCGTGCAAGAGTTGCAACGACGTGAGGAGGAAGCTGAAGAGGAACAAGCCAAACGTGAGCGGAGAAAAGCTCTTGAGGGCCACCCGGTAGAGGGTGTGTTTCCCTGGGTGAGGTTGAGACTCGCAAGATATGGGCTAATATCTAGTTCTTTGGTCAGATGAATTTCCGGGTCATAATAGGACGGTTCGCGTGTCCACCCACCGAAATCAATCGCCTTCCCCGTCGGACCTACCGGAGCTCGTCGATACAGCACCGCTACAACTCGAGAAATCCAACATTCTTCTCATGGGGCCGTCCGGTGTGGGAAAGACATTGATGGCAAAGACACTGGCTAGAGTGCTTTCTGTTCCATTTAGCATCTCCGACTGCACGTCGATCACCCAAGCAGGTTATATCGGAGAGGACGCCGAGGCCTGCGTCCACAGGTTATTAGCGGCCTCCAACTATAATGTTGAGCAAGCAGAACGTGGTATAATTGTGCTAGATGAAGTGGATAAGCTTGCAGCAGCCAAGGTCAGCCATGGCAAGGATGTTAGTGGGGAGGGTGCCCAGCAGGCGCTTTTGAAGATTATTGAGGGCACAACAGTACAGGTTCAGGCGAAACAAGAACGCAATGCTCCCCATGCCGGTGGCACACCTAATACCTATCCATCTAACAGTCCACTGGGCAATCCTCCGAATACAGGCGGCCAGCCAGCAAAGGGAGAGATCTACAATGTCCGCACGGATAACATTTTGTTCGTATTCTCCGGTGCGTTCGTCGGTCTCCACAAGGTGATCATGGATCGGATATCACGCAGCTCGATTGGTTTTGGACAGCCCGTTCGATCAGCAACCAGCACGGCCGATAGACCCGGGGAAGCAGGTGCAGGGAATAACCAGCCCATTCCCATCCGGCCAGGCTCAGAGGAAGAAGAACTCTACAGAAAACATCTTCCGTTCTTCACTCCGCCTTCAATCGCATCGCCTGACAGCGAGCCAAGCTATTTCAATGCACTTGACCTTGTGACCCCAACAGACTTACAAAACTACGGCTTCATCCCCGAATTAGTAGGCCGTGTACCTGTTACAGCTGCCCTCGCCACCCTAACACAAGCCCTCCTCGTCCGCATCCTGACTGAACCCCGTAACTCATTATTGGCACAATATACCACCCTTTTCTCACTATCCGGCGTCGAGCTCCGTTTTACGACCCTGGCTCTGCACAAGGTCGCCGCCAACGCCTTCCAAATGGGAACCGGCGCGCGTGCTCTCCGCACAGAAATGGAAACTATCCTCAGTGACGCTATGTTTGAAGTGCCGGGATCAAGCGTTAAATTCGTCCTTGTAACGGAAGCCGTCGCAGACCGCAAAGAAAAGCCCATTTATCTCGCTCGGGGCCAGGGTGGAAAGTTTCACTCTATGATTGCAACAGAGGAGAGCCAGTGGGAAGAGAGGGTGCAGCGAGAAAAGAAAGACAAGGAGCAGAGAAATAAGGCCCAGTCAAAGGAGGGTATTGATTTCACTTCGAGTTATCAAGAACGATCCCACGCTTCGGGCTCTTAAACCCCAATTGGTCTAGAGTCGCATCTACCATTGGGGAATCAAAACAGAGAGCCTCAATGTCTCATAGACGGTTTTGACGCGTATAACATTATATTGGCATTGGGATGACGAGATATCATCCCAACATTTTACATCAGGTATTTCTAATGGCAGTTGGGACAGTTTGGTATATTATGCGGCGTCCATAGGTTACTTACATTCTTGTCTATTTTTGTGGACATTTGTCGTCGATAGGTTTCATCGCAGAAATGCTATAGCATATGAATACAGTAGTTATTCGGGGCTTAAATAGGGTAGTCGCATTTGTAGAACTAGACAATATGGAGAGCGGCATAAATCACGGCCAAAGACATATTATAACCAAAGCAGGGTATATTGAAACAGATTTAACTTGAACATGAACATAAAGCCTCTCATATATATCACACGCAGCATATCTACAACCGTGCTGGACCCTGCGCAGACCCCATCTCAGCCACATTGTATTTACTCGGCGATTCCGCACCCTGCTTCTTCTCCTCCTTATCCTTCGAAGACGAAGACGACGAAGATGCTGCCTTCCCCTTCAGCCGACTCCAATACGTCCGATAATCAACCCCATACGCCTTGAAAAAGTCCATTGCCGTCTCCTTAACATCGACGTGGTTCCACGCATTCCAACTCTTCAGCGGCTTCGTGGTAACGATGGTAAACCGTCTAAAGCGATTGCTGTTAACGAGTGCCCAGCCAGCAAAGAATTCAGCTAGATGGTCTGTGTCACGTTGTTCTTGCGTGGCGAGGCCGCCAGCGTCTTCTTTGGTGCGGGAGCCGTAGTGGGGGATGCTGCGTGGGGAGATGACGCGGTTTTCGGGCGATTCGTCGTGGATGCCGTCGAGGGGTTCGGAGTGTGTGAGGAAAGTGCCATTGTCGATGGTGCTGAGTTGGGCGATCAGGCTGTACATTGCGAGCCAGCTGACATCCAGTTAATTCACGGTGGTAGAAACAGAGGGGCTGATGCACTTACACTCCCTGTCGGGGTTTCTCTGGGGGTTCTGGCTGCTTCAGGAGCCATCCGAGGACATTTGGGCGTAGCATCATTTTCCAGCTTCCTGGGGACTTTTTCTTCGTCCAATCGTAGAACCAGGCCAGGATGATGACGGTGGCGTCTGGTTCACGGATCATAAAGTCCTCAGTCAAGAGAATGACCCCGCCATGGGGGAAAAGACGCTGGAAGCAGGTCTTGTTGCCGCCCTCTCCAATGCCGGTTAATGAAAAGGACCAGAAGGTGAACGGTTTATGGATAAGGCTGCGGAGGCTAAACATAGTATCGTAATCGACGAAACTGTCGTGGAACTTGTAGAATGTCAGTGATGGAAGAGGATTCAAAGTACATAAAACATACCAAGACAACACCGCGGTTGATGGTCCGGACAAACCGCTCCCAATCCTCTTCAAGGCGGCTGGAGAATATGACGGCTCCATGCTTCTTCAGAAATTCGACAATGATTCCACACTCGTCTTGGGCCAATGTGTTTTCCGGCGGGAACATCAAATAGAACACTTGGGCCCGTTCCTTCTCAACACCATTATTTGTAGCAAGTACATCAAATGTCATTTTGAACACATTTCTGAAGTAGTCATCCAAATCAAAGTTCGCCACAGACAATTGCTGCTGTTGCTGCTGTTGCTGGGGTGAAGGCGTTTCTTGAACAGACGCTGGTTCGTCAGTCTCCATGGGCTGTTTCTGAGGAAGCACCGGGCCTTCAGCGTGATTACCGGCATCTGCGGATAACTGTAATTGCAGTTCTTGGGCAATCTGAGCATCCAGCAGATCTTTCTCGACCATCTGCTCTGTCGGGGCCGGGAGGTTGTTTTGTAGTTCTGTCGTTCGTGCAGGGATTGCGCGGAGAATCCTGCTCGAAGGTGTCTGTTTGTCCAGGTATGCCAAGGGGTTTCGGACAGTTAGATGGAGAAACGTGTCCGGAGAAAATTTGTAGTCATTGCGGAGGAAGTCGAAATCCAGTGATGAAGGCGAGTACGCAAGTAGCACGTTTTTACCCCAGGCCGGTTCGTCGGGGTACGCTATTGCGAGAAAATTACCCCGGTGGAGTGTCTGTCCTGTCCTGTATACGTCTGGCTCTGTATCATCGTATCCTTCGATCCAACCGTTATCGTACCGGTAATTGCTTATTGACTATGAGGCAATTGTCAGGCGTGCTTCTTTGTTTGTCTCGAATATTTGACATAGTCACACTTACTCTGTTACACAGTTCTCTATATTCATCAATTGTGCATATCTCTTGGAACCAGACATCTATCTTGTTGTCCTTCTTTGATTGCATGACCCTGGACCTTGACCTAGGGTTCAACCCACACAGTCGAACCGGTCCTATAAACCTCTTCTCTGGTCCAAGATACATGTTGACAAAAATCTCCCCAGGGTTCCAGAATCTGGATTGAGAGTTTTCGTCTCTGGCCCGACGGAGGATGGCGCCTTTGATTGCCCTGGGCCGTCTTGGAGGAAGTGGCGGTATCGGGTCATCAATAAGCCATTCGCTGCGAGCACCGTTATATATTTGTAATCGAGAGGAACTTCGTTCAACAGCAGTATTAGACCGGCTGAACGGAGGCGACTGCTTGTCATTCGGAGGTCTCCGTGAATCTCCCAAGTGCCACCGAGAGTTTTGTGAGAAGAAAGATACTGGCCTCCGTGATTCGGGTGCCGGTCTTTCTGCACTAAAGGCATCTTGCGCATGGAATGAACTGGGTCTCCATGAGTCTCGTGGACCTTGTTTTTCAGGAAGAAGCGAGCGCACTCTGCGAGGGGACTCTGGCCTTAACGAGTCACGAGATGCCCGTTTTTCAGGTAAACGCGAGACCCTTGAGGGAGGTGAGTCTGATTTCCACGAATCCGACGTAAGCTGACGACGAAGACCCCGCCCCGGACTGGATTGTCGATACCTATCTGAGAAAGGGTTGTTTCTCTTTACTGGCGAAGCCACAGGAAGACCTCCCATGGGAGAGTCGACTAGATGATCCGCAATCTTAGGAGTATCAACAGAGGCACCTATTCGCGCAGGCCGTTCTGAAGGACGAAAAAGCTCCAGTTGGTTGATGTTGGGAGGTGGTCCATAGCCTTTGGCCTTTTCAAATCGCCAATCGGTTGAGAGATTGCTGTATTGTTTGTCCGAATCATCGGGCTTTCTATTGTTCTTGTTGCGAGCTGCCATCCATGGTCCGCTTCGTTGACCACTGCCGAACAGAACTGTTGGAGGATCCGATGGGACGTGTGCCACAGCAGTAGGACGAGTAATTGCAGTATTCATTCTTGTGGCACCTGAGCCTGAGTGGTGGAAACAAGGAGGATTTGAAGAAGCAGGCGAGGAGGCTATATCGACGGGTTGCTTAATTCCAGCATCCGTTTGCTTACCGGACAGGCCTAGCCGTCTCCTCTTGGCCTCGCGCCTGCGTCTCCTCTTCTTCCGTGCATCTTCCAAGGCACTCAGATGGTTTTCGAAGCTGACCAGATCAAACTCGGGTTGCCTCCCCTCTGCGATGGCCTTTTTTTCCCTTTTCCAATCCATAAAAGTCTCATCGTTAAAGAAAGATTCAGCAGGTTCCCAGGTGGCACGTTCAATGGGATACCCCGCCCATTTGACCAGGTACATGGGCTGATCATCCTGAATCCGTTCTGACAGAATGGTCTCGACTTCATATTCCGATTCTTGCTCACTGGGCACGGTGGAGGTGACAGAGATGTCATCGTCATCCATGCCTTGCATTTCCACGTCAGTCATAATGCCTGACCAGGGTAGTGGAGCAAGCTGATCAATACAGAGTGGCTTGATTGGTGAAATAGTAGTGATTGCTGTATTCTGGATGCAGTTATCCGGGCAGCTGTACGGGAGCAAACAGAGCGGAGATTACATGCTGATGATAAGACAGCGCTCAAGACGGCTGCCAGTATAGCATCCCAACAAGAGCAGAAACAGCATACAGTGACAGTATAGACAGCGCTCTTGTACTCTTGGTGTAAACAATAATAGTAGACAGTAGAGTCGAGGTCTACTGGAAAAATGTCTGACCGCCCACGTGATTACACTAAACCAGTTTCAGCGACGACGGGCGGGCCAGGGAGAAGCCGCTCCACCTCCGGGCCTCGAATGAATACAACTAACATTACCACTACCAACACTTCCCTTTCGCTACGGACCAGTCTGGCTTCTGCTCCGTGTCTGTGCTTGTGTGTGCCCCTGATCATCGTTATTCTCCTTGATATTCGGCGATTTCGCTGCTAACTGCTCGTCATTTCTCAGTTTCTTTCCTTCCATTCTCTCTCGTGACGGCTCGAAGCCACGTCGAATTTCTTACCTCTTTTCCTATCTAAAAGAGTGCTAGTCTAACTTCCACGACCACCCCTCATGGCTAACGACGAATACGACGTGAGTTTCTATTCTGATCTCTTTCTTTTAAAGTTGGATGGCAGCTAACGGCGTTGGGATTCCAGTTTCTCTTCAAGGGTACGTTGCCACTCCTCATGTGATGATGTCCCTCCTTTCTTCGCCCCTTGCCTCCTATCGTCTTTTTGCGAGCTTCCCACCAGAACCATAACTAACGGGTATACTGCGCATAGTGGTGTTGATCGGAGATTCGGGTGTCGGAAAGTCCAACCTGTTGAGTCGTTTCACCCGTAACGAGTTCAACTTGGACTCAAAGTCGACTATCGGTGTCGAATTCGCAACCCGCTCCATCCAGGTCGATTCCAAGACGATCAAGGCTCAGATTTGGGATACTGCTGGTCAGGAACGTTACCGGGCGATTACCTCGGCCTACTACCGTGGCGCGGTCGGCGCTCTCCTCGTCTACGACATTAGCAAACATCAGACCTACGAGAATGTCAATCGGTGGTTGAAGGAATTGCGGGATCACGCCGATTCCAACATCGTCATCATGCTAGTCGGAAACAAGAGCGATTTGAGACACCTGCGAGCAGTGCCCACGGAAGAGGCCAAGCAATTTGCGAGTATGTTTTCTTTGTGTTCCCCAGGGGGGTGAGAGTGGGTCGCGCTGACCGCAACATAGGCGAGAACAACTTGTCGTTCATTGAGACCTCTGCCCTTGACGCCAGCAACGTCGAACTTGCCTTCCAGAACATCCTGACAGGTTTGTGTTCCCGTCGCACTTTGATCGCGTCGCACATACTGACACAACAATTCCAGAAATCTACCGTATCGTCTCTAGCAAGGCGCTCGAGGGTGACTCGCCCCAGAACCCACTTGGGGAACGTCGCCAGGTCGTCAACATTAGCGAGTCGCAGGATTCGGAGCAGAAGCAGGGCTGCTGTTAAACGACTCTTCTTCCTTTCTCCTTTTGTCTTTTTTTTTATCCCCTTCTTGCTATGTGATAATTGAATGGTCTTATTTTGGTCTGTCTTAGCCTCCGGATGACAGGCTCACACTTTATGAAGTTTACTCGTTCGCCATCGGATCCTTTTATTAAATGGACTATTTTCTTTTCTTGTGTTCGTGGCCTTTGCTTTCGGTTTATGATTAGCTCTTGATGGCTCATGTATGTTATGTGGTACCGGTTATGGATCATTGAATCGTATTCTAGTTTATTTCATCTTGATTAGCATAGCGGTCTATTGTATCTGGACGTTGTAGACAGCCATTTTTACTGGCTACCCACACTAAAATGGAGTATTTATGGTGACAATACTGCTCATGATCAATGAACGGTAACTTAAATTAAGCTACATCCCGTAGGTCTTACCACCCATAATCTATGCCAACCTTTCAAAACCATCCATCTCTTAACGATCATCTCTCAACTCACTACATCTTATTCCTTGCAAATTTCTTTTCTGACCTGACTTGAAATAGTCTTGAATGGAAAACTAACACGTATCGCTTGCCTGCGTTTGCAACAAGGCTTTCAGCAACCCTCATCTTACAGTATCATTTGGGAATGTTGTTTTACGGTTGCTAAGGCTTAAATATTAAGTGAAGTTCAGTCTTGATGAAGGTGCCCAGGACTATATACCCTATTGCTGTTCTGTTCCGACCATCTTAGATGCACTGAATATTCAATTGGCATTATCTCAAAACCCCTCCTGCCAGGTTTGACTCGTTACCGAGATTATGCAAAGAGATTCTCAGCAGATTCTTCATCATGAACTTAAGGCACTCAGTTGAGGGCAAAGAATTGTCAACTGCATCACAACCTAGGCATGTGGAAGCCCAATACGAAGACGAGTTTTACAGGGGATTTGCCCATACAGCAGAGCGAGTTGTGCCGATATGCAATGAATGGTCAAGGACCAAGCATGGTCGAGTGGATTTCTATATCCCAGATAGGAAATGGGCGATTAGTGGCCATGATCTATTCAACTAAAAGTTTGATAGAGATTTCTGAGTCTAAACTGTGGCATGCTGTATTCATCAATGATGATTCTGAGCTGCAGGTGATAGCCATCAGAGAGCTCTTATGATGTCTGTGCATCTGCATAATTGAGAATCAGCAGGGATAATATGGCTATTACACTGCTTACTTGCATCTGTTTTTTATTGTGGTATCTTCGTTAGCTGTAGCCAGCTTCTCGACTATCAAGCAATCAGATGAATTCACCTGTTTATCCTTTGTCTCGCTCTTTCCTCTTCAGAGCCAGTATCCTCGTTTGATGGCTACCTAGTTTAGATTGAGAATACTACCTCGTTTTATCTACTAGACCAAGCCCGTGACAGCCAAGGCAATTAGCTGGAATTGAACAGGCTCACCAGGGGTCATCAAGTAACAACATCAACAACATTTGCATGATATTATTGATCAACTGTACTATCACTGCAAGTTTGAGTAGTTTGAGTCCAACCATGTCATGTAGCATATCGGTCGATGTATGGCCCAGTTAAGTGCAAGTGGGGACCAGAAACCTGAAGCAGCAATATGTTGCACGTGCTCTCACTGCAAGAAAATGAATCTGTGACAAGATCATTCTCGCCTTGAATCAATCCGAAATATGCGAGGCAGTATAGCTTCCGTAGACACTGATGTGCTGCACGGAACTGTCCAGAATATCTTGCCGTTCGGTATATCCGCACCAGAACCAGAACATCGAGACATTGAGCTGCTCTATAAATGGGTCAGAAATAGTCGTTATCAAGTGGACTAGACTGTTCATTGACGGTATCATCATCATCATCATCATCATCATCATCATCATCATTATCGCCATGTTGTAATAAAGTCTCTGCGGGACATTGGAATGACTTTTTGGAGGCCTCAAAATTGGGCATTGAAAGCTTCTGAGGAGACTAATTCCGGACCTCCTTTTCTATCTAGAGTGATAATTTGGCAAATGTCATTTTACCAATGGCGTTTTCGAAGAATTCCCAAAATTCAATGTTGTTAAGGTCTCTATGGTCCAGGGACTTATGTGGAATGAAAGATAGCTTCGAACGCTGTTTTGAGGGCAGGATGCATGATGCGGGTGTTCGAAAAGTTATTATCTGACTCCTGGTGAGGGACTCGCAATACATATGAAATGCTCGAGCGTGCGAAATCCATGTCATGCCAGGTTTGAATGAATTACCCTTGGTCATCCGTATAATCTGGGTTGTCTTGCTAATGGCAAGAATCTCGTCCAAATTAGACATGGGCCTGTCTGCCATCCTGCTTTTTTGCTCCACCGTTGGAGGTGGGAATATTTCATTAGGGTGCTGCCGGTCACCCTGATAATGATAGCTAAAGCGAGTCCAACGACTTTTATATGTTTTCGCTCTTTCCATCGAAAATACTTCCAATTCTCGCCTGGCTCTCTCAAATTGCTCCCTGCTTCGGACTACAATAAACGAACGAGCATGACTGAGTAAATAAGATGCAATAATTCGATACTGGTGTCGCGAAAAAGTGCCAATATACACTCGCCAGGCCGTCGTTACGGGCCAGGACATTGTGCCTCTCTTTCCGCTCAGTATATTGACATTTATAACATCTCTATGTAGTGCATCTTTCAAAAGGCTATTCTAGGGGTACAGAATAGATGGATCATGTCCTTCCTAGTCATCAAGATAAGTTTAAGTTGAAGCCGTTCTCCTTCTGGTTCGGCCCCTAAACAGGATTCTCTATCGCCTTCGAAATCAACCAGCCTTTCGTTTAAGGAAGAACTCGTGGACATCAGCTGCTTTCCAGATCTGAAGAGCATAATGCTCGATAAAAGACTTATATGTATTTGCCGCAGCATTATCGTCAGCCTTTATTGTATCTGCAACGAGGTCCTCGTGGCTAGTCTCCAGGGGGTAGAGTAACTGCTCGAACCAAAATTGACCCGGATCGCCTGATCGGCCACTCGCCCTCGCGGCTTCAAACTACCATTGGAACATGAAGTCGTTCTCGCGGCAAGGACTCTTGACCTCGTCACGGTACCACTCCGAGACGACACCAATGAACTGACTGCACAGGGGTGTCCATTTGTCATGAAATAGAGATAGTCGCAAGCTCCAGGGTCCATGTCAAAGGTTGACCAGGGGCCGGAACCACATTTTTTGAATGCATCCCTAAATTCCTTGTCATTATAGAAAAGGTGTAGGTCCGGTGCGTCTTTTACCCGAGGTTTCAGAATCGAAACGCGCTGCTGTGGACCGAACCTGAGAGGGGCACCATAGGGCGCTTCTGTCAGCGTTTGCGGACTCCCGTAGGACGCGAAGAGACAGATCCTGGCCCATACTGCCGATTGCTTTGTGCTTTGAAAAACATCAACCAAAGTTGCGTATCATAATATGTGGCTTGTGCCTCGTCCATAATAAAGGTAACCTTTCGGTCGTAAAGACTCTATGTGTTTGTGCCCTCAAAACCGACTTCTTCGCATTTTTCTGCCATTAGTTGTTCTGGATCGGACGTGACTGACCAACCTGTCATAAAAACAGAAGGCCTCTCGTGTGAAATGCAGTATTCTCTCAGAAGCTTGGCCACAGCCATTTTGTCCGAGGCAGGTGTCCCGCGAATATGGATAACTCCCGGTTCGTCTAGCATCTCAACGAGTTTCGTGACCGTTTCAGAACTTGGACAGATATCGGGATGTAGAGGTTAATTGAGAGGACTAAGAGACAATAATGACAATGATGGCCTGAATGGTCTTCCAATGAGCCAAGTACTTTCTGTGAGATGGAAATAGACTTAACATAGTTCCTATGAACCTGCATGTCATGACCACAGGTCTTACAGTTACCGTTATGATAACCGGGAGTAATAATTGAGCCTGTCGTACAACCGCATGGCCCTCACTTGTGAAGTATGAAAGTGCAGCTGCCCATCGTTATTTTGACGACGCGAGGTTCGTCTGGGGAAGGCTCTTCTGTCATCGAAGTGGTCGCATTTGAAGGTCTAGTTTGGATTAACGCAGAGGATGGGGTAGCGGATGGGGGAGGAAAGGATGGAGGAGCGGAAAATGGAAACCAAAACCACTGCATGACGGCATTGAGACCATGTTTACTTCGAAGAACGAAGGAGCTAGCGCTGTAGTGTATAAGATGGTTAAGTAGTAGGAGGCGGCGGCAAGATAAGGTGTCAGGTCGTATTACATCATACAGATTGGCATTCATCCTCGGACGGCGATCATTTCACACCATGACCCACCGGTATACAGTGCGGCCTCGCTTAGCCGTAGTAAATTTAACATGCGAATTTGGCTGGTTCAAAGAGAATCCGTATAATCAAATGATACTGGTTATCTGAACCATTGATCTAGAGTTGCTTCTTCTTTGATGGCTCTGCTTTACATAAAAACCGCTTCTCCATCCATTCAAGCATCTTCAAGACAGTCTACTCGTGCACTCCAATTCTTGGATATAGAGATGAGACGATTGAGCCTCAGGTTGGAACTTCCATCTCTCAGGTTTTTTACCCAAACTAACACCTTTATAGTGTATTCGACTAAAAAATCATCGACAACATCGAAGTTGGTCCAAGCCGTATGCCGGTATCCCTTCACCCTGGATTACCGAAAGCTGGCCAATTCTCCCGAAGAAACGTACAGAATACAGTTTATATCAAGAAAGACTTGGTCAAAGAATCGATTTTGATCAATGAGGCAAAGGAGGGGGATAGCAGGGTAATGCAAAGGCAAACAGTACTGTTAAAACTCATTTGGCACAGGTAGGCATTGCTTCGCTTGACTGTCACCTTTTTGCAGTGTGGTGGTTCCATTCTGTTGTGATGGGCTTGGACTAGTAGAGACTGGCGAAATGATATTCCTCCCTAAACTAGTGTAGCCATCGATGTGAATATTCTATCTGGAGAAGAAAAGGAACAAGAAGCCAGCCAGCCGACAAAAGAGAGCTACATAAGTTACATAGCTAAGTTGTGGTATCCCTAGGTACCAGGAAACATAGCTTACTTAGTAACGTATCCCCTGAAACCATTATCTTCTTCTGGGAACCATTCCGAAACGATTCTGGGCAACTTTCAAAAGACGATGGTTATACACGACCAGAGCGCCCGCATATAACTGTTTCAGGGGTTTTCGGCATAGTTCCAAAGCAGCTAGCTGTTGACCTATAGTACAGCCCATAAGAGTTTAGAGATCATATCACAGGTTGTTACATCGAACAGCTTGCTGTATAGATACACGTTAGTCTTGAAGAGAACCTCCGGGGAAGAGTCCAGAGAAGGCGAGAACTACTCACCACTAGCCAATCCATGCCTTCAGTGATACCCGTGCCATCAATTGCAGAGCATGCAAGAATTTTCCACCTTCGATCCCGAAGTTCTCTTAGTTTCAATGCCTCCGATATCTCCCGCGTGCTCTTTGCTCCCTCTAGATCCTGTTTGTTGGCATACACCAGTAGAGGGACGTCACGGTCCTCACGCGTTCCGGTGAAGTCAAGCAAGCAGGAGAGATCATAAGCTGCATCGTCCAGCCGCCCAACCTCAGTAGAGTCAACGACGAATATGACCGCAGCAAATTGACTGAAGTAGACACTCCACTGTGGGCGCAACTTGTCTCTACCTCCCAGATCCTAGATAACAGATAGATCAGCAATAGCCTGGTAAACAGATAGCTACATGCCGGACTCGGAAGATCGAAAAGCATACCCAGAAAACGAAGTCTATATTCTTATACGTCACTGACTCGACGTTAAATCCTACTGTGGATACAATATCAATAGGCCCGGATAGAGGCTCTGCTACTTAGCAACTCAACCATATGAAATGCTTCTCTTCGACTTACTTTTAGTTGTGTATATAGAATAGTGGTCTTTCCAGAAGACCACTGCTCAAAGAAAGCGTGGCGGTTAGCTGCAGCATCTACAAGAGTCCATTCTCAAGGTACGAAACGACATCTCATATACATGTCCACAAATGAGTACCGGATGTTGCCTTTTCAGTCCAAGCGAGGACCGTACATGCGATATCAAGGCGCCCATAGTGATGTCCTTGGAAAACAAGACGAGAGTAAGAGACCTAGCTATTTAGTTCAGCAGCCTATTCTTGACACGTGGCGGGTGGATAGGCAGAGATGAAAAGAGATCAACAATAAACCAAGGCTAACCGATCCTAGGATTATGGCTCTGCGGGAAAGAAAGACGGAGGGCTGTCAACGAAACAGGCTTCTCCTCGTCGGATGGGGGGGGATTGATCCTGGGTTAGACCTTGACAACTACCATAGAAGTCTTGGCGGGTCTCGTGGGAGTTATTTGTCAGCAAAAGAAAGGACAGCCCATGACTTGCATATTTTATGCAGTATTTAGCTGTATGTTTCAGTACTTGGCTTACAATACACATATAGACTAAGATCAAAAATATAGTGGAAATCATAATTAATTACAGAATTAAGCATTTGTGACGGTCTCGTTCAATAGGAATCTATTGGTAAACTATCTGACAAAATTCTAACATGAAAGAAAGGAAAGAGGCAGGGCCTGCCGCGACAGTCATTCAGCATTGGTTACCTTTCTGTTTTCTGACTCGTCCGCACTTAACCAACAACCCAGTATACGTACTCGGTTGGCCTTGTTTCTCTATTCGCTACCTTTATCAATTTCTACTTGTTGATTATCTTACGGAGTCTGGAGGGGGCGATATACCCATCGACGCATGCAAGCTTATCGACCGGACCCGGAGGGGCATTGAGCATACAGACACATCGGGGAATACTTAAAGTGTTCAGTCTCGAAATATAACTAACTAGAGCTCTAGGTACGATAGAAGAGAAGAAAGGTTGTGACTTAATACTATCATTCATGACATTACTCTATTTACATAGCTACCAAAGACTAATTCAAACACCCAGAATCCGGGCAGAACACCTCCGGCAAATTCCCCAGTCCAGCTAACAGAACCCCGATTTGCATACCCTTGACACGCTCGGCTTCATACTCTTTCCAGTCTGGATCGGACACTGGCGGCAGGAGATTACACTCCCCCAATGCCTCAATCGGCCGTACCGTCTTTCTTCTGTCCTTGAAAACATACCGCCCAATCGCCGAGGCCAGGATATCCTCTTCCCGGGGCACTCCGCCCTTCTTCCCGGACTTTCCCCGGACGAAATAACTAACAAGATACACCCATTTCTCATCCCAGCTCAATACCCGTGACCAAATCTCAACTTCCTGCAATGGCTGGATTTCTCTCCGGAACACGCAACAGGTACTACCCAACGCGATATTGAGGTGTTTATTCCGTTTGGAGCGGTCATAGTGCGATGCTGAGAGGACTAACTTGAATAATCGACAGAGCAACTGGGTGCGGTTGACGTCGAGGTCGGTGAAGTAGGTACTGTTGGACTTGTGGCCGTTATAGTCGCATTCCAAGGGCGCCGCACGGGTGGTGGTGGTTAAATATTTGAACAGCGGCTTGGTATCATCCTTGCTGTTCTTCTCTCTGCGAATGGTCGGGGCAACGGTTTGCCCGTAAATACCCCAGAGGACGCGCACGTGCCATGCCCCGGGCAGGACTTTAAGATTGAGAAAGAGAAAAACAACGACCCCGAGGGCCAGGAGGAAGATCATGTTGACCATACAGTAACTGTAAGAGGTAAACATAAGATTGGCAAGGTGATATGCCGCGCTGATATACCGCCACGGAGTATATACCGGAAAGTACATTGACTCAAAATTGGGTTTAGGGTTGTTTCAACTAACGTTAACTCTAAAACGCCGAAATATGCCATTGAAGATCACCGATACCGAAATATAAGCAAAACGCTGAAATGTCATTAAACTAATAATACACGGTCGAAGCCTATTGCAATTAAAAGTACTCCAGTGCCAAACCCTATTCTACTATCTCAAACTTGGTCGCCGAATCCCCAAACACCCCCTTCCAATCCTCATACAAACCCCTCAATCCGTTGATGTACTTTTCTTGCAGGGAGTCGACATACTTCTCATCCTGCTCAAAGCGCTGCTGCAT
The DNA here is from genome assembly GCA_023627475.1 of Aspergillus sp. S3505. NCBI lineage: Eukaryota > Fungi > Ascomycota > Eurotiomycetes > Eurotiales > Aspergillaceae > Aspergillus > Aspergillus sp. S3505. Next base: position 175,395 of record JAMAHJ010000005.1, read on the forward strand.
CACAGGAATTGCCTCACCAACAACTACTCTAACTGGCTTGCGATGCGGAATAAACATCCCAAACCGCCCGGTCGAGAACGACACGGGATGACCCACAAAGGCTTCCCAAATCTTCGCGATCCATTTTTTCAGTAGGGAGGAATTGACATCTACAGGCGAAAAGAGTTCGTTCTCCCCGAATGCGATCACAGGGACAAGATCGGCACCGGTTTCAACGGCGACGCGAATGAACCCCTTTCGGATGCGGATTACAATACCCATCGTGTCTGGCTTGGCGATGGCGTATTCACGACTTCCTCCGACGGTAATGGTAATCGCGCGGCCCATGCCTCGTCCGTCGTGGCCTCCACGGATGAGGTGTTTTATACACGAGCCGCGGGAAACACCACCTAGCCCAGAAGCAAGAAGATACTCCCTCAACAACGGCGTAAAAAAGGCCGCATCTTTCATAAGAAGCGTGTTGGTAATTCCCGGGAAAAGATGCGAGAATCCGGCCGCATCAGAAGCGAGAGCGCCCAGCGCCCCTCGCAGCGCAATGCCATGCGGATGGTATCCGAAGATGTACTTCTTCTGCGGCGACAAGGGAGCAGTGCGGTAGAGGGTAAGCGGGAAATAAGAGCTATAGAGCTTCCACAACCAAGAGGTGCGGAAGGAGTCGCTGCGCAGCGAGAGTGTACCGGTTGTGTGAGCTTTGGCGAAGAACTTGATGTATAGGATGTATAGCAGAGCGAAGAGACGGATTCGGGGGACCAGTAGGGCGGCATAGCCGAGGGTTGGAAGGATAAACCAAGTATTGCAGAGGAGGGTGACAATGAAAGTTTGGGCGATGCCTTTCGCGAAAGATCTTTTGTTGTTAGACGCGTTTGGAAGAAGACAAGGGTGTGGAGGGTAGCTTACTTGGATTGCTTTCCCTGCGACGGGACAGTTTCGAGCGTCTTTCCAGCACCGTTGCTGATTTGAGCGACCTCATTATCCTCAAACTGAGGCATGTTCATATTCATCCGCTCAGGATCCTCCAACAACTCAACCAGCTTATCAGCACCGACAACCCGCCCAGGAACGCGACACTTCTCCTGGAGAACAGCAGCCTTTTCCCGATACGAATCATTCCCCATGACCTTAAGTAGCGCCTGACTCAACTCCTTACCACTCACATCCGGCGCACGGGTTTTATTCCCATAAACGCCGATCCCAATCCACTCCGCCCGCGCGGCATTCTCATAACAATCCTGCCACGCCGGGAGAATCACATGCGGGACGCCGTTCTGGATAGCCTCGTACCACGAGTTCGCACCACCGTGGTGGACAGAGCAGACAATTCTACCCGTTTCCAGCATGGCCATAGGCTCAACCTGGAACCAATCGCGGATGCGCACGCGATCTGCATCGCATTCTGCCTTTAATGGTTCGACGGCAGAAGCGTAAACATCCCCTTGGTCGTACGGGTGCTTGGGGAGCTTCCAGAGGATCTGCATTGTAGGATCTGTCCAGCGATCGAGGAACATTTTGAGTCCGGTTGCGAGCTCGTGTGCCACATTGGGATCTGGCGCGTACAAAGTTCCCAGGTTCACGAGGACAGTCGGGGCTTTCTGCAACCATCGATCCATTTCAGGATCTTGGTCTTTGACAGATGCAACTGGGAGAAGAATCGGACCGCACGGGATGACATTGTCAGGCACGTCCATTGGCCAGTCGAGTTCTTTCAATGCTGGAGAGAGATGGATGCGGTCTGGGCGCCAGGCATCGGCGAATGGAAAGCGTCCTTTGATCTTGTGCTTGATGCGCCATTCGCGAATTTCGCGACGACGGCCGCTGCCGTGGTACATTTTTGCTGTTTTGAAGAGGGCATGTGCGTTTGCTGGGATGAGGTGGAGGGGGAGGGGGTATGGGAAGCCAGTTCCGGGCCTATGAGCTCATTAGTATGTGTTCTTCAAATCTGAAGCAAAGATATCAGGAACTCACAAAGGATACTTCCACAAAGGCGACGAATACTTCTGCAACCCGAGCACAATATGGCTGAGCGAGGTGGTGTTCTGAAGCACAGCTGTGTGCCCGGTGTTGTACGCCGCATCTCTTCCCTGCAAAAAGAAAAAGTCGCAGACGACAATATCAGGCTGCACATGCTTCACGATCTCCACACAGCTCTCATACACATCCACATACTCCTCCTCGTTCCATCCCCAAATATCCTCGATCAAGGACTGAAATCCCAGGACAGCTCCTGTGGCACCTGGGGGATGAAATGCACCACGCTTTCCGGTGCGAAGGAAGACGTCTGTATTCGAGGGTCCACGAATGGGGTGGAAGTGAACGCGAGAATAGAATGAACCATCGTCGTCGTAAAGAGGAGCGTTGTCGTGGAGTAGTTTGCTCACGCGACGTTCGAGGGCTGGGAAGGACGCGATGTGGATGTCGACATTGCCTCGTCGGAGAAGCTCGTGCGAGAGCGCAAGAATGATGTTCGTTTGGCCGTGTTCGCTGTTGGCCAGGAAGAGGATTTTCTTCATACTGAACAGAATAACACCTATTCAGGTATGTAGTGCGGCAGTAGATAATTTACTGTATAGGATGGAATCCACGACTTATATGTAGTCTTCCAGTAGACAACCACGGAGGCATTAAAGTGAACAAGGGCAATCAAATAATCGCCAGATAATTCAGAACAATCAGAAAGATCTACTGTTTTAATTAAACTTTGAATCGAATCTGAAAAATACATCAGGGCCAAATTTGAGACAGTTGAAACTGCCCTAATTTCCGGCGTCCCAATTCGGCAGTTCGACAGAGCCTTCTATATACAATGATGAGTGATAAATAGATTCGTTCGTTCAGCATGAACATGAGAATCAAATCAAGATTCAGACAAGTGTCACTATGATTGCTGCTATTATCTTGGTATGCTTGTTCTTGTTCGGTCTGCCTTGGTGATACTGACATGCAACGTAGATCCCATGCCTGGTTTTGTTGGGCTTCGCGCTCACACCAAAGGGCCCTACCATGAAGGGTGTCCCTGGCAGCTGGACTGATCTTCTTCTTGCTGGCGTGAGTACTCGAGTCCCTTCGTGGTGAGCAATGCTGATTCAACAGTTCGGTACCAAATTTGCCTTCCTTCGTGGCCGCAGTGCCCATCAGTTCAACGACTTGCACTTGAAATACGGTATGTTCCATCCACCAAGATCTTAATACCAGAATCTATACTAATTTTGTAGGAAAAATTGCCCGCTTCGCTCCTGGTCAAGCTACGACGAACACCGTCAAAGCCCTTCGCAACATCTACGCCTCCGTCGGCAAAGGCAGCGTCTTCCTCAAATCTCCCTTCTACAGAGGCATCTCCCGCCGAAACATCTTCACAGCTCAGGATCCAGCATACCACGCTACCGTGCGCAAGCTTTTCAGTCCATCTTTGAGCCCGGGCAGCGTTCAAGCGCACGAGAGTGTCATCCTGGACTGCGTGCTGCGCTTGCACGACGCCCTGAAAGTTAGACTCCAGCGCAATGACACACTCGTCCTGAACGACCTGTACTATTGCCATGCGGTGGATACGGTTTCCGAAGTGCTTCTCGGCAAATCGCTGGGTTGCCTGAACCGAGGACGGCCCTACTTCTGGACTGAGCAACTCCCGCGAATCTTCTACTGGGCCACTATCAGGGACCAGTTCCAGGGCTCAGGTGTGCCCACGGTGATCAAGTGGCTTCTGCGCAGATTCCTTCGCAAGGGTATCCGAACTAGGGCCGAAGATGCACGCATGCGTCTGATTAATGAGTAAGTTCCATTTCTCCTCCCGATTAACTTCAATAGCTAATGGAGTAGGCAACTCCGGGCCCAACACACGAGGCGGGACATGATGGTCGAGATCATGGAACGGGCACCCACCACCGATCTGCCCGAGACTGAAATTGCTGAAAACTTTTCCGCCATTATGTTGGCTGGCTTTCACACGACGCAGAATGCGCTTTGTGCGGCGATCTACTTTGTCCTGACCCACCCCGAGGCCCATGCCAAGTTGAAGGTGGAGTTGGACAGTGTCTATTCGTCCCCGAAGGACATTGATGGACGGGTGCAGAAGCTTCCGTACCTGAATGCGGTAATCACCGAGGCTATGAGGTTGTACCCACCTGTGCCGGTGGGAGGACCCCGCGTGTCTCCCGGGGCATATGTGGATGGCACCTATATCCCGGCTGGAGTAAGTCCCCCAACATTCCCAGAAAAGGAGTCCCTTGCTAACTTTGACAGACTGAAATTTGCACCTCGCTGTTCGCCCTTCACCACAACCCCGAATACTTCAATGCCCCATACGAGTTCATCCCCGAGCGTTGGACAGACTCCAGCAACACTGACCGCAAAGAAGGAGTGCAGGCGTTCCTGGTCGGTAGCCGGTCTTGTATTGCCAAATACTTTGCTATGCAGATGATGCAGTTCTCGCTGGGAGCGTTCTTCCTGGAGTTCGATGGCCAGTATGTGGGCCGTGTCAAGGACTGGCAGCGACAGAGCGAGTGCTATGCCTTCTGGGAGCTTCCTGACCTACGGGTCAAGATGAGTACACGGGCTTAACTGTTAGAATAGCGTGATTACTTCTTTGTCTTGCTTTTTTGTTGTTTCTACTTCTTGTACATCGTTCCGACTTAGGTATATACACCGGTAGATATAATGACACCACGTGGCCAACCCATTTTCATTCCTGAGTTTAGTTCTTAAGTTTATTTCACTCAATCAAGCACATGAATTTAACAAGCAATTACCGAATGTCAAAACAATAAGCTTCGGAGTCCCTGCGTTCTGACCAAAAATGTGACAGCAGACGAACTTTTTAGGTTAGGGCTGCCTCAATTTTGGGTCGTTTCAGGTGTCCACTTTCTGCGGCGTCCTTAATCTTGCACCAAACTAGTCTTCAGACTATATGCCGCGATCTATAACATTACTTTTAACATTGCTTCTATGTGCTTATTTTACCTGTATATTCTAATTCTGACTCTAACAATGTCCTAATCATGGCAATATCCCTCTCCCAGCACGAGAAGGACATCCTCACCCGCCAACTCGCCAACCCTCCTGCCCAGAAAATCGGGTTCTTCTCGCTATATCGTTATGCCTCGAAATGTGATCTTATAGTACTGGCTATTGCCAGTCTTGCTGCCATTGTTGGTGGTGCTGCGCTCCCCGTTTTCACTGTGCTGTTCGGACAATTGACCTCGAGTTTTCGAAAAATCGCAATCAATGCAATCACCTTCGAGCACTTTAACCAGGAGCTCACGGATAATGTGGTTTATTTTATCATTCTCGGAGCCGGCGAGCTCGCAACAATTGCCATAGCCACGATCGGGTTTATCTATACCGGCGACCATGTTGTCCAGAAGATCCGAATCGAGTACCTTCGTGCCATTCTACGACAGAATATCGCTTTCTTCGACTCGATCGGCTCTGGAGAGGTAACAACTCGGATCACGGCGGATACCAATCTGATCCAAGATGGTATTTCGGAAAAGGTCGCGCTGGCGTTGACCGGGTTCTCTACGTTCGTGACCGCGTTTATCATCGCCTACATCAAGTACTGGAAGCTTGCACTCGTATGTACAGCGACACTATTAGCCCTGTTGGTCATCATGGGCACGGGCTCAACCAGTATGCTTATCTTCACAAAACGTGCCCTCGAAAGCTCCGGTCGGAGTGGCAGTCTGGCTGAAGAGATTCTCGACGCCATGCGGACGGTCGTCGCGTTCGATGCCCAGGAAACGCTGGCAAGGAAGTACGAGTCTCTGCTCAAGGAAGCGGAATGCCCAGGCAAAAAGGCACAGATTGCTTTCGCGTTGATGGTCGGCGGTCTGTTCTGCGTTATGTATCTCAACTATGGTCTGGGATTCTGGATGGGATCGCGGTTTCTGGTGGATGATGATGATGGCGTTCAGGTTGGTGATATTCTCACCATCCTCATGGCTATCATTCTCGGATCCTACAATCTGGGCAACGTCGCACCTAACGGTCAGGCGTTGGGTAATGCTGTCGCGGCTGCTTCGAAGCTCTACAGCACCATCGATCGCGTGTCGCCTATCGATCCCTCCTCTGATGAAGGCGAGAGAATCGAAAAAGTCCAGGGGAATATTTTCCTGCACCGCGTCAGCCATGTATATCCCTCCCGTCCTGAAGTCCTGGTCATGGATGACATGTCCCTGTCCATTCCCGCCGGACAAACAACAGCCTTCGTCGGACCCTCTGGATCCGGGAAGAGCACCATAATCGGACTGCTCGAGCGGTTCTATAGTCCTATCTCCGGAAAGGTTTTCCTCGATGGCCACGATATCCAGACATTGAATCTCCGCTGGCTGAGACAGCAAATCTCCCTGGTTGGCCAGGAACCACGCCTCTTCGCTACAACCATCTACGAGAATATCCGCTTCGGACTACTGGGCTCGCAATTCGAGAACGAATCCGAGGAAGACATTCGACACCGTATTGAAGATGCCGCTCGTATGGCCAATGCGCACGAATTCATCATGAGCCTACCGGAGCAGTATGAGACAAATCTTGGTTCGGGTGGTTGTTCGCTTTCTGGAGGTCAGAAGCAGCGTATTGCCATTGCACGCGCAGTCGTCAAAGACCCGCAGATCCTGCTCTTGGATGAAGCTACATCTGCGCTTGACACCAAATCGGAAGGTATTGTGCAGGCGGCGCTGGATCGAGCAGCCGAGGGGCGGACGACAATCGTTATCGCACATCGACTGTCTACTGTGAAGAACGCGCATAATATCGTCGTCCTTGTGAACGGGCAAATTGTCGAGCAGGGTTCCCATAAGGAGCTTGTCGATTCAAAAGGCGTCTATCTCGATTTAGTTCAAGCCCAGAGGATAGAAGAGATTCGGCAGTCGATGCATCTCGAAAAGATGACCTTTCTCCTCGACGCAGACTCTGTTAAGGATATGTGCCAGTCTGATTCGGATTGCTATTCTTGCCATTCAAGTCTTGATGAGAAGAAGCCGCGAGTGCGACATTCAGTGTTGCCCGATCTCGAGCCAGAGCCGTCACCACCATCGACCCCGGAGCCGAAGCAATTACCCTACTACTCGCTTTCCGAACTTATCAAGTTCATTGCCAGCTTCAACCGTCCCGAGTGGCCTATTATGAGCATTGGTCTCTTCGCCTCTATCGCCGCCGGCGGTATCCAGCCCTCGCAAGCTGTCTTGTTCGCCAAGGCCGTTACCACCCTGACTCTTCCATCGACAGAGTATGGCAAGCTGCGTCATGACGCCAACTTCTGGTCTCTTATGTTCTTAGCTGTTGGTATTGCGACGTTTTTCCTTTACAGTATTCAGGGGACATCCTTTGCGTATTCTTCGGAGAAGATGATTTATCGCGCGCGCACAGCTGCATTCCGTGCTCTGCTCAGACAGGACATTGCTTTCTTTGATCGCGAGGAAAATTCTACCGGCGCGCTGACCACGTCTTTATCAGCTGAGATCAAGCACCTCACTGGCATCAGTGGTGTTACACTTGGCACATTATTAATCGTTACCGTGAATCTCATCGCATCCCTAACCGTGGCTCTGATTATGGGATGGAAACTAGCCCTCGTCTGCATCTCCGCTGTTCCTGTCCTGCTTGCCTGCGGATTCCTCCGGGTATGGCTGTTAGACAAGCTACAAACCCGTGCGAAAAAGGCATACCAAGCCTCTGCCAGTTCAGCCTGCGAAGCTGCTTCCGCAATTCGCACTGTGGCCTCATTGACCATGGAAACGGAGGTGCTGGCGTCCTACCGGAAACAACTGCAGGCGCAGCTCCGTGCGGATATAATCCCGATCATCAAATCGTCAGTGTTGTACGGAGCATCTCAGGCATTGCCATTCTTCTGCATGGCGCTGGGATTCTGGTATGGTGGACGACTATTGGGACGCCATGAGTACTCACTGTTCACGTTTTATGTCTGCTTCAGTGAGGTAATTTTTGGCTCCCAAGCGGCGGGAACCGTATTCTCGCATGCACCGGATATGGGCAAGGCGAAGAACGCAGCGACCGAATTCAAGCGTCTCTTCGACTCGAGACCGGTCACTGTGAAGCAGAAGGAGAAGAAACGTGATCATCCGGTTACCTCCATGAAGGGTGCCATTGAATTTAGCAACGTCTCCTTCACTTATCCTACCCGTCCTGACCAGCCTATTCTGCGAAATCTTAACTTGACGGTTAAGCCGGGGCAATATGTTGCTTTGGTCGGAGCTAGTGGTAGCGGAAAGAGCACGACTATTGCCATGCTTGAACGATTCTATGATGCGGTCTCTGGACAGGTCTATGTTGATGGCCGGGATATTACCCGTCTGGACCTTGGATCATACCGCAGCTTTCTAGCACTGGTCAGCCAGGAGCCAGCGTTGTTTCAAGGCACGATACGGGAGAACATCCTCTTGGGCCGATGCGGCGATGATTATGTGTCAGACGAGATGGTAATCCAAGCGTGCAAGGATGCGAATATCTACGACTTTATCATCTCTCTTCCGTACGTCCCTTCTCCTATAACCCATCTTCTAATCAAGTTCTAACGGCAACATCAACAGACAATCCTTCGACACCCCCGTCGGCAACAAAGGCATGATGCTCTCCGGCGGTCAAAAGCAACGCATCGCCATTGCCCGCGCCCTCATCCGCGACCCTAGAATCCTCCTCCTCGACGAAGCCACCTCAGCCCTTGACTCGGAATCCGAGAAAGTCGTGCAGGCGGCGCTGGACGCTGCTGCTCGTGGTCGGACGACTGTTGCCGTTGCGCATAGGTTGAGTAGCATTCAGCGTGCGGACGTGATATACGTTCTTGAACAGGGGGAGATTATTGAATCGGGAACACATAAGGAGTTGATGAGGAGGGGTGGGAGGTATTGCGAGTTGGTCAATTTGCAGAGCTTGGGGTGATTCACTTGTATTATAGACTGTATAATAATAATAGACTGTGTATATCATTTTTTTTTAAAGTCATTGCCTATCACCCCTTTACCTCCTTTCTTCTCAGTTTCGTTTCTTCTCTCCACTGTCGACAGACTCCTTTCTTGCCCGATCAGAAACCATTCCGGTATTTAGGACCAAAGTCATCTTGTCCTCGAGTCTGACAGACTCCTTCTACTTTGAGTCAAATTATTCCTCTCGAGACGTTGAAAGGCAGGGGACATCTGGAAGGCCATCAGATCTAGAATAAACGGGCGAAGGAAGCAAAATTTTGTCTGAAAGGCAGCATATACACAGCGAACGCGGCTCTTAATGTGTCCACAGAAACCTGGTCCAACAGAATCCTGCCGCGCCGAAAAGATGCCAATTAAAGTAGAAAAAGCAAGAAATGTATATGCTGCAAGTATATTGCAGAACACCGTCGCATAGTAACCCTAGTTGCGATGTCTGCAAAGGGCTTTACTGAACATCGGATAGGCATGCCACCCAATTGGCCGTTGCCCTTGGGTCAAAGAAAGAAAGTTGAGATTCCTAAATTCACATCATTGTCACCATTCTTGAGACACTGCAGATATTGTGGGCCTTTTCAATGCCTTTGACCTGTGTGTTTCTTGTTTGTGGCCGTCCAATGCCAACAGAGGCGACAAAAAGAAAATTATACCTACCTATAATTACCATGCTCGATAGATGGAGCAGGCGACTAGGAGGGATCCAAAGAGCTTGTCAATAATAAGTAACTTTGGTTTATGAAGACATTCTGCCAGCAAAACACATTGCTCGATTGGTCACAACACTTATGTCTGACAAGAGTTCCTCAACCAAAAGAAAGCCATGGAGATTTCACCGTCGCTATATGTCAGAATGACTAGTCAGTAGCTATTGCAAGTACTAATTCTGCAGGGCTTCCTACCTTGCGAAAAGCGCAATCCTGTAAGTATACTACACAATTGATGCGGATGAATGGCGAAAAAATGCCACGATTCTTTATACTAAAACTATCTTGAACTTGGATGTTTACTGGACTTTAGCCAAATCAGCCACAAGGAAATAGTACTTGTCCTTGAGAGAATAGACGGCCTTGATATCAGAATACAGCTTTGTTGACATGCCACGACCGTCTACTGCCTTTGGCAATGCACCCTACCCTGTCGCTTCCCACGTAACTTGGGAGCAGGTGAGTGCTTCTTTTGTTTTTTTCTCCCCTTTGTCGTGTGGTACTGCACGGAGAGTGAGGGAGAAACAGAATTATGCGGCACCAATGAAGAGAAACGGTTTCAAAAGACCGTTTTCGAGGATTTCCCGACGGAGATTCACATGGTGGGTATGACAGAATATTTCGCATATTGAAAAGAATGTCACTGAAAGATTTCCGAAGATGAGAAGGACGTGGTAGTCCTGAGTCCACGGTAAGCCCTGTGGAAGGCATGCGACTTTGCTACGCATATAAAAAATCAGGTCTAAACAATTCCCATATCTCTATCGTAAATAGCAGCCCTAATATCCTCCACATCCTCCCCCCTCTCAAGCATAACCCACGCCAACGTCTCCCCAAAGGTTTCTCCGTTATTCCGAAACCACTCCCCCAACGACTCAGTATACGCTTCCACCTGCTCCTTCAACGGCGCATTTTCCCGTAGCCACAGTATCTGCCCGGGATCTAATTTCATCATATCCTCAACCACGTAGTAATGTGGTATTTCATCGCCCCAGCCTTCATACCCGGGGTCGTGGAAGATGTCATTCCGGAAGCGAGAGCGGTATTTCACCGAGTCCGTGGGATGCGTATAGAAATACTGATCTGTGGAATAATACCCCGCAGGTTTAACCTCCCCCGGCATTGGGAGGAAGTTAAACGTCAACTGTCCATTCCGGGCAGGAAACCTCTTCCGAAACTTCCTCTCAATCGTCCCATTACTAGGACAAATGTGATTCCGCACGACATCGTGCATAACACCCCGTAGATCTTCAATCTCCGCCAACTCCTCATTCGACCAGTTATGTAGTAACCGTGCTCGTTCAAGGACTATAGGCCTCAAGTTCCGCGCATACCGATCAGACCTCATATGGAACGCGCGAGTATACAACCACAATCGATACACCGCGCGCCGCACTCTCCATTTTTCATCATCGCTTAATAACCGCCGATTCTCATAATCAACCTTCCATTTCTTGAATGGGTAGATAACCTCCCACTTCCTTGCCACCTGCCCGACTTCCGCAATTTGCTTGAGTAGCGAAAAGGATAGCGGTGCTTCGCGCCGGATATGCACTGGCTGAGATTCGTTCTGCGTGATCAACTGGATTATATCGTCTATTGGGGAAAATTCATAAGAGGCGACGGTGTAGAGTATTTGGAGTTTGTTGGAGGCGTTTGCGTTGAGGATGCGGTGGAAACGGCGGCATGTGGCCGCGAGGGCGAGGATGTCGGTTATTGAGGAGGACGAGAGAAAGATGTGGATGAGGAGTTCCGTGGGGAGGGTTTTGAATTGCATGTTGTGATGTAGTTATTGTCGAATGCTCTCTAAAAGATGTACGCGAAGAGTGGTGTCGAATGACTCAATGTAATGATAATGCCTATTAATTCGAGAATGTGGACTCTGACGGCGGAGAAACTATATCAAATCCCAAGGAAGGAAGGTCCAACCCCAAAGGGCCAGACAGCGACAGTAAAGCCATGTTGGTGAGTGTTTTTGGGGAGGAAAGAGAAGATGAGTCAAGTTGAAGTGGTTGTTTATTGCACAGCTTAATAATACGGTATAACTTTTATGCAACCAACGCCTAACCATAAACTATGAAACAAAATAGGTAAAACAGAGATTATGAGAAAATCTTCTTGGTATCCAACGCACTTGGCTTGACACCCGCCTCCTCGTTCAATCCCAAGGTCGTCCGCTTGGTTACCCGCTCCGTCGTGGTATCGCGACGCTGGCCGTACCGAGAAGCCTTGCTCATGCGGACCTCGCGACGCACCTGGTTAGGACTGACGTATTCCTTGTTCTCGTAGATAACCGGACCACCGAAGCTACCCTCGAGAATAACGATTGGGGTGAGAACAAAACGAGGACCAATCTCAACAAGTGAAATTTCGGGTCCCTCCTTGTTTCTGTTGTCACCCTCCGCCTCACGGACTTCATACACCCGGATCCAGATCTTGCCATCGACACCGAAAATACCGATGATCCGGTCAACAAACGGCTTCATGCCCTTAACACCCCGCTTCGGCACACAGAACACACCACGAAGCATCTCCCGAATGAGCGAACGGTACTCCGTCCCCGGCTGGCCGTGCATAACAGGTCCCTGCTCATCGAACGAGCGGTCGAACACGACAATTCCGCGACCACCTTTGAGGCAGTTCCCGCTGAAGCCCGCGTTCAGCTCGCCCATGGTGTGCAGGTTATTGACATGGAAACGGATCGTAGGGCCGTTCGGGGGACGCGAGAGCCAGAGGTAAAGGTCTTGACCGCGCTTCCGGGCTTCGAGGAAGAAAATGACATTGCAGGAGTGGAGATCTGCGATGGAGTTGAGGAGAAGGTTGTATCCGGCTTGTTTCTTCTTGGAGTCGAGCTTGGTTTCTTTGTAGGTGTGAGGGAGGAGGCCGGCGAGATCTGCCAGAAGATGTCGGTGACTTTTGTCGTCAGTTTTCATTTTTCACTCCGGACTGATTGAGACATACCGATATGTAACACCCCGCGAGGTCAACATCAAAACCCGAGTTTTGGGCATCATTCCAGAAGCCAGCTGCTTCTGCGCAGAACTCAAAGTCTGTCCATCTTCCTGCTCATCCTCATCCTCTTCCTCTTCCTCGCTGCTAGTATCGTCGGCATCATCGATGAAGTCCTCCATTTCGAGATCCTCCGAGTCCTCCTCGGCCTCAGCACGGCGCGCGTTCTTCTTGGACACTGTTTTGTAAACGGCTGCCATTTTGCTGTGTTTAATTGAGTGGTTGATTTTGCGATGCTGAATGCGCTCCGAAAAATCGCAAAAATTGCGGGCAGAATATTTCGATGTTCACCGCCCCGATCACGTGGTACTATTTCCCGATTTGGAAAGGGCCTCTGAACAAGCGTTTACAAGTGCTTTTTTTACGAATATGAATATTCCAGTCAAATATGGATGTCAGCTGTTAATAATCCAGCGCCCGCGCCAAGCCAGCAAATCCCTCCTGCACCACTTTCATCCCAGCAACCCGATTCGCAAAGCTCAGCTTCTTCGTCGTATCCCAGTCATCCTTCCAAAGCAGGCCGTACAGCATTCCAGCGATAAACGTGTCTCCGGCACCAATTGTACTACGGAATTAGTGGTAATAAACCGGGAGGAGGAGAGTGGACTTACTCGACGACTTCGAAGTCAGGTGCAGAATAAGCCAAGTTGTGGATTAGAATGGTGGATTCGGTTTCTAGAACGACGGCGCCATCTTGGCCCCATGTGCAGCAGAGCAGAGTCCTGCAGGTGTCAGGTGCGATCTTGCATATTCTTAGAGGGGGTCGTACGCGTTGTGTGTCAATTTGGCTTGCTCCCGGAGACACTCTTCAGCCGATTTGTAACCATTTCCCTGTAGTCGTTAGTGAGTTATCAAAGAGAGTTGGTGTACTACTAACCAGAGCCCAGCTCTTCGAGTAGAAGACTACATCAGCCTCAACAGCCAACTCTTGCAACCCCGGCCGCTGAGGCTTCTCAACCTCAACACTAACCCGCATCGACGGGAACCGCTGCCGAATGTGTTTAATACCAGCCAGAACGACATCGGGTATCCGGCCCTGAGTCGTCAATATCACTCCCATACACTACACAGGAGCAATATAGTACTAACCTCAAAATGTATCCAAGTAGCCCTTGTCCCAACCTCATCAATGACCCTCTTTAACTCATCGACACTCATCTCCGGTAACTCATTATAGTTAACGATCGTCCTACTCCCCGTCCCAGAACTCTTGATAATATAACTCGACGCGGGTTCACTGAATTCCTCCCTGTAGATACATCGATCCAGGTTCACCGACTCAAATGCATTCTGGATTTGCTGCGATGCCACGGAGGACTTTGCCGGGAGGATGGCCACGAGATTCAGTGAGGCGTCTGTAGTTCTTGCTGTGAGTTGTTGGAGGACTTCAAGAGTGTTGGCACAGTTTCCCCCTCGTCGTCTGGAAATGCTTGATGCTCTTAGCTTTTCATCTTCGCCGGGGTAGTAGGGTGTTCTGGGGATGTTAGCTGTCTTTCCGTGGAGATGAACGGGATCGACTCACGTTAGAATAGTGTCGACATAGCAAGCTCCTACTGCGACGAGAGACATTTTTGGAATATTCTACAGTTACCTTGGCAATTGACACACGACGATTAATGCAGTACGAAAACCAGGAGAAATACCTCCATCGATGAAGTCAATTGAGGGGCGGATTAGTCATCCACACGACGACGATTTTATAAACAGAATTGAGAGAACCATATTAAATGAGACTATGTCATTAATTACAGTATTCCATATTACTCATGTCCGTTATATCCAGTCGCTTTATCCTGTTTTGAGTATTCTAGCTTTTTGGTCCTTGCGGTTTCAGTGGAGATGCATATCCTAATCCAGATCCTGAATCAATATCGAAGGGTCCCCAAGTCGTTGGAAAAAAGAAAAAAAAAAATAGGTTGTAAGACAGTGAAGTCATGAAGTCCGTAAGATTTCAGCCGCTGTGAGCACATTAGCTTGCTTCGTACAAGAAGCAGGCAGGTCGTACTTACCAGAATCACGCAGCCTCAAGAGGTAGCGACAGGGCTCTCAGCGATTCCAGACTCAGCGTTGCTAGCATCAGCGTCGGGCATCTCAGTATTCTCCCCGTCAGTATCGCCAGTCGGAGTGGCACGGTTAGTTCGAGTGCGTCGGGTACGTGGAGTGCGCGGAGTACGGGCGGCACGGCCACGACCACGACCACGAGTGGTCCTCGGGGCAGACGAGGTGCGAGCACGGCCACGGCCACGATTCTCAGTCCCCTGGTCATCGCCCTCAGCAGGTTCGGCAGCTGCACGACGACGGCGTGGGGACGGCTCAAAGTCCGCGTCGGTCAGGAGAGGATGAACGAGTTCTGGGATTACGGTGGACGGCCGGCCATGGCGCTGGGCGAGGGCAACGGCATCGAGTTGAGCCCGGCGAGCGCGGGCGTTATCGGCGGAAGCGTAGTCGCCGAAGCGTTCGGACATGAGGCGAGAGAACTCGAGACTGTCACCGATTAATATCAGCTGTAAGTGAAGGGTAAGAGAGTCTTACCGCACACCGTTCCAAGACGCTCCCTTCCACAATCCGCCGCGAGAGCCATCAGCGATGCGATGCCATGCTCCTTCAGAGACACTCTCGTGACGACGCTCGTAAGCAACCTGGAGCAGAAGTTCGAAGCGGGTTTCAGGAGTCCAGGAAATGGTTCTGCGCTCGCGCTGGGTGGCAGCTTGCTCACCACCACGAGACTCTCTGTCTTCAGCACGGCGAGTGCCTCCAGCAGCAAGCTCCATCATGGCCTCATAGTTGGCATCCTGGGAGTCTTCGCTATCCTGGGACGCGCTGTCGTTGGTGGCAGAGTCGTCAACCGGAGTAAGAGGGCCACGAGCAGAACTACCTCCGTCAGCAGTTGCCGCGTTGCTCATAGAGACACCGTTGGCCTGGGGCTGATCCTGACGAACTAATGGCTCAACAGCATCCAACACGTTCTGACTCTGCTGGGGCAAAGGAGGAGGAGCCATGGGGAACTGCGCGCCAGCCAGGTGCATAGTAGCCAGGACCGGATCGACGAACGGAGACTCCATGTTGACACCATTGATGCCATTCATCATGGAGTCGTAGCTCGCGGGGAGGTTTTCCGAATGAACGTATTCGCTAAACGCGTCGACCGCAGAGGTGTCGATGTAGTTGTCCGACGGCATGCCATTGACACCAAGGCCCGAGGACAAGTTGTGTGCAGTCATGATCGGTAAAGGGAACTGACACCAAAGGAAGGGTTAGGCTAAGAATGAAGGAAATGTGAAAAGAGAGAACGTTGGCAGCCAAATGAAAGCAGACAAGGAGGGAAAGAAGGAAAAAAAAAAAATATAGATGAGGAGAATGAAAGGAAGAAAAAGAACGCCAGGTGAGGACTTTGTTTTTATATGGTCCAGTGCCGAGCCTGACTAGCATGCAAATGGAACCACCCATTCTCATTTTGCCCTGTTTTGCTCCTTCTTACCAGTTCAGGGTGAATGCAGACCCGCCTCAGTCTCATAAGACCTGAAAAAATGGCTTGCACGCGGGTCTCTCAGCTCATGAAGCCCAATCATCCCCTTCCAAGCCTTTGTCGAGCCTTTGTCGATGCCTATTTATTCGCGTCGAGCAGCGAAAGGGGTCTTTTTTCGAGGTGAATGTCTTTAAGGATTATCTGCTTAGAGTGCCCGAAGATGGCATAGCAGAAAATATGGAAAATGAAGCTCGAGATGAGCTTGCTATACGGGATGCAACCGGAGAGGTAGGCAGTCTGGTGTCGTTACTATGGCAGTAGAAATATTGCAGCTAGACGTACCTCATAGCTTTATTATAAGACAATTATTTAACACCCATTAAGAGGCGTTAAATAGGATTTCTTTCTGTGCTTTCATGTCCAATATCTTTGAATTCGGAGTGTAAATAGGAGAAAGAGAAAGAGGTGGTCTACATGCATTTTATCACCGGTCTCGGATAAACTGCCTCCGTCTACCCAGCCCTATATCCCTCTCTGTGAGCAAATGCACTCAGCATGAGAATAAGAATCAATTCTACAAATATCCGAAGATTCAGTGTGACTGTCAGTTCTGACAGGAAGAGGCAGGCTTGCGACCGTATCAAGCAGACGAGCTCCAGGGCACTCAACACAAGTAGAGCAGACTCCAATACGTACCAAAACTCATCTGGTCAGAAAACATACAATCATAGCGTTGATTGCCTTAGTATTGTACGTTTGTATGCTATTTGATTGCCAGAAAGGAGAAGAACAAGGTATCCTCTGGAGTATCCAACAGCATCAACACCGTTGACAGAACAGCCTATTCCCGTAATCTCCCTCCCTACCAAGTGTGCGACCGCCAAATGTATACCAGTAGTTTGCTCAGGAAAATATTAATGCGCGTAGCCTGACAATACCTCAAATTATTCCGATCGCGTCCTCGTAGTGTATCCGCAAACTTTTTATAAAAAGCAAGCAGGCGTGAAGATGCATATCGACAAACAGGCAATCTCGAGCGTAATCATGTGTTTCTCGCTGGCGCTTGTACGCTGGCCTCGTCACTTTGTAAGCTGCTGCAGCTTCGTCGGGGCGCGATAGGGCGCGGTAGGTGTCTGAATCCCTTCGGTCTCATCTCAGACCGTTTGATGTATATCGAGGTGACCATGCAGCGGTCGTAGTACAAGATTCAACTAGCTATAATGCGTCAAGCTTTGAGGAGGCTCTTACCTAGAGATAATACACTCCGGGGATCGCTTGTCGGAATAGCAGCCTTCACTTTGAGATACATAGTCTTTCCGGGGAGAAGTAAACAATTATAGAGACATACCATTGTCTCAGTCTGTATAGAATTTATTCAGGATAATCGGCTTATCTTTCTTCTAGCGCAGAGCAGAACAATACCTCTTTACCCAATTGTCTCTCCTATCCCTTTATATGAACCACAACATGGAGATGCACGTGACACAGCAGGAAAAAATGAGTAGTTCTGTTTCATTCTGTTAGAGGGCTCAGAAAAAGTCTTTTGACCATATAATGAAGACAATGGTGGGAGAATCTCAATAATAGTAGAGTGTGGAGAGAGAGAAGCCAGTAAGGTCTGAAAGGCTGTTCGACCTTGTTGCTGCAGGAATCCATGCATCCAATGCAGGTTTTGTCTTTAGGAAGAATACAGATGGAAGTCTGCATACTATATTCTTCAGGCGTTTTTATCTTGATTCTTTGTCTAGGTGCTGTGATGTGGGTGGATGTAGTGGCAACTGTTCTGGCAACAACATAAATATATATACAGTTTTCCACTACCTGAGTGCATTTCACTATCTCAGATTCTCATTTTAGCACAAGCATTCTCTCTTCTCTCTTCTCTCTTCTCCTTTCTCCATATCTATACCCCTTCAATATATCTGTTTTCATTTCTCCCGTACGCAATGTCTGCTCGTCGGAGCAAAGCCATGCCAACCGACGGCCCAACGGCCAAATTCTTGTACACCATCATCAAACAGCTGGATCTCAAATCGGTAGGAGCACACTCCCGCAATCCCAAAAGAAAAAGCTAATGACCCAGATCGACTGGAACTTAGTAGCCTCACAACTCGAAATCTCCAATGGCCACGCTGCCCGTATGCGTTTCTCCCGTTTCAAGCAGCAAATGGAAGGCATCACCTCTACACCACGCGCCGCAAAGCCGAAGAAGACCACCAAGACTGGTAGCGATAAGGGAGCCAGCAAGCCTGGCTTGGAGAAAGGAGTCATCTCACCTCCACCTGCGCCACCAGTCAAGCAGGAGACGGGAACTGGGACGGAGTCAGCGTACGATCCGGGCCAAAGTCCGTATATCAAGATGGAAGCGGAAACGTATCTGCAAAGGATCCCGACGTTGGAAGATGAATCTGTGTCGTCTACGTTGTATACGAGGCCCTTGCAGCCGTTCCGTTCGCAGCAGCAGTTTTATACACCGCAGTATTCGTCCTACGCATATTCCCCATACACCACATACACTCCATATCCGCCAATGACAGTTGCACCAACTGACCTGACTGTGTCTGCAAGCATGTCACCATTTTCTTCGCCAATGTCGATAGGATTTGAAACGCCACCAAGCGCATCTTCTGTGTGGACGGTGAAAGATGAAGGTGAGGATGGGGGTTCAAATGAGCCAGTCAAGTTGGAAGGAGAGCAGAAGACTTAGCTATGATGAAACGGGCTTTTATCCGGGATCACTTGAATTTATTTGCTATGGTGCATGTGCTGGATTACATGGAATGTCGTTAGAATATATGATTTCTGCTCAGGCCATCCATTTTGGCCCACTACTTCTGACTGTGAATGTCCCACCAGTCTCTTTAAGTCTACTCTCCTTTCTAAAATCGATACAATTTTTCTTCTCCCTCTTTACTCTATGCTTTTGCTGTACTCACTCGAATACATTTGCCGTTCCTTGTCTTTTCCATTCCTGCTCACTGCATCACCATTCCCACTCTGCTGTTACCACAACAAACACACCCGTCTACACACTGTAAGTCAAACCTCCCTTCTTCGAGCACAAAATCTAATACTCGCAGCAACATGTCCTCTGCCGACGAAATATCCACCAACGACAAACAATTCATCATCGAATGTCTCAAGAACCTCGACGAAGACAGACTGGTATCCTTCCTTCCCTTCGTCCCAGCTCATATTCCCAAACATCAACTAACATGGTAATTGGTGACTGTAGATCAACCTCAACAAAGTTGCCGGAACATTGGGCTACAGCAACGTCTTCTCTGTCGGTAACCGTCTTCGCAGTCTTCGCAACCGCTATGGCTTCGCCAACTTCGAAGGCAAGACAATCACTGGCAAGACTGTCGCTGGCGAGGCAGCGGGAGCCCCAGCCCCAGCTCCAGCTCCAGCGTCTAAGAGAGGCCGTCCTCGCGTGAAGAACGTTGCTCCCACTCCCAAGGGTGACGTCGCTGTCGAAGTCACCAACAAGCGTAAGCGCGACGATGACAACAACGATAGCAGCAACAATAGCAACAACAACGAGGAAAATAACAGCGACCCTCCCAAGAAAGCTACTCGTCGTGGTCGCAAGCTCGCTTCTACCGCTACCACCACGGCCACCGATAGTGAAGCTACTACCAACGGTCACGGTCACGTCCACGGTCGAGGTAAAACCACCAGATTTCGCGCAGTCCATTTTAAACGTTTCCAAACACCATCTAAAAAGTGTAAAAAGCAGGTGGAGATGGCAACAATGGAGAGGAGGCGGCTGGAAACGCCGAGTAGACGCATTTTCCGCATCGCAGCACAGACGATTGGAAGGGCGAGGTCGGAACGGCGCAGGCTACTGGATGGGGAGACGATGAGGTCGGGGTTGAAGTTGGTTTTCAAGCTGCAGGTTTGAGTATGTTTATTTCTGGGGGTGACTATTTCTACGATTGACTAACTTCACGGTGTTTCTGCGACTATGTGTTTATCTTGAGTTACTCTAGAGGAGGATGCGTTGCTACTTTGTTGCTGTACTTTCTATCTGATGCATGGAAGTGCTTAATCCTTTATCTAAAGACATTGAGCTTCCAATGTATAATAAAGCCCCTTATTAAGTGAATCAATAGCACCTGTCGTGGCATTACAATAGCCAGTGAATCAACAATACAGCCTGCAAACTTCTTGCTATCTCTCATCCTCCTGGAAAAACATTCGTCTACTCCAAAGACATTCATTCTACAAACTTGTACAATCTCACATACAGCAACGCAAAATGTCCCGCATTACCAACGACGGCCAATTCCAGTTTCTCATAAGCTGCATCCGCCACTCGAATAACGGAAAGGTAACTCTCCTGCTCAGCTCACCAGCCATAGAAGTTTATTCTGGGTATATGAACAGTAACTATCGCAGATCGATTATACTGAGGTGGCTAAAGAATGCTCCATCGTTTCTCGTGGCGCGGCGTACGTCCCTATCTCCATCTGGGCTTGCCATTCAACGGTTCTCCTAGGGATAACTAAAACTAACGAAGCACAGCGTCAAGCGATACTCCAGACTTATGAAGGCCCACGGAATCAGTACTGGCGGAGAGAATAACACCTCCACTTCCACCTCTACCCCCACCGGCAGTGCGAACAACACTCCCAAGAAACCGAAGACGAATGGCAAACGCAAGACCGCCACTGACTCCGAGACCGATCCCGAGAGTAACGGCAAGTCTGAGGCGTCGAAGAGAGGAAAGAAGGCTAAAGTCATTGAAAGCGCGGAGAAGATGGTGAAGGGTCGGGGTCTTGGTACTTTCAAGGAAGACGAGGATGAGGATGTGGAGGAGGAGACTTTGGCGAAGGCTAAGAGTGAGAGTAAGGATTCAGATTGATTTATTCGGTTGGGTTTGTTTTAGGATTAGTTTTATGAAACTATTGTATCCATTATCATATGTCCTAATTCCAAACGCGATAGGGGTATCTGAAAGCCAACTGTACAATAAACAAAACAACCCATATGTACAAGCAAATGCTATATCCACCACAAAGGCGCAAAGACTAAATCTCCGCCATGACAGACTCCATGATCTTGCGCTTATACTGCGACAAAGATTTGTCTTTCTTCTGCATCTGCGCACGAAGACGCATGTATCGCTGTTTCCACGTAGCGTCCGATATGCCGTTCTCAGAACCGTCGACTTCTAATTCTGCGTCACTTAGATCGTCCAGGTCGTCGATGTTAGTGCGATCGTCTGTTCGCGATGCGGTATCCGGTTTATCATCCTCGATCCGCAACCCGCGATAAGTGACTTTTGATACAACGCCAGGGCCATAGCTGTACTCGCGTTCGACTGAGTATATAAGCCCAGGAGACTGGTTTGCTCCAGGGACCGTAGCTGATGAGTGCGTGTGCACGACCGTAGACCCGGAAATCGGCCCCTGATAACCAGCCAGTGACCCGAATCCGAGATGGAAAGCGACCAAGCGTGTTGAGGCTGCTCGAGATAAATTTGGTAAGGAAGAAGTGATTTTCTTGATGACACTCTGTGCTAGACTGCTTGCCTCACCAGGTCTAAACAGGAGAGTCTTATTGTTCATGTCTGCCCGTTGAATTTCATCCGCTAATACCCGTACGAGTTCCTCATACAGGATATTAGACTTGGTATCAGTGGACTGTGCACCCGAGGTATCAGGCACAGGCTCGACCCTTGACGGGTCGGTGCCGTTCACCATGACTGTAGGTGGTGTTGCTAGACGTACAGGTGCGCCTGTGTTCTGCGGAACTTGTAGTTGAAGTTTGCCAGGTTTACCACTTTGGAAGGGGATAGGCGATTGAAACTGGCCAAAAGAATTCTGGTCCAGTCCCGCAGCAGAGGCCGGTCGAGCGGAATTCTCCCTATGGGACGACTCATCACGCGCCGGGTTCACAGGAAACGATGAAAATGGACCCGAAACCGTGCCACGATTTGGTGGCCGGCCTCGAGCTTTCCCGGTGGACGAACCGTTGCTGCTGGGCCAAGCGGATGACACGGCGGGTCCATGGCGTCTGCGAGACCGTGCTTTGTCCCCAGGGGGCGGCGTAATCGCTGACCGCGGTTCAGCAGCAAGGAAGACATCTGAGGGATGATGTCCTCGAGGAATAATGGCTGATTGCGGATAATTAGCGGGAGATGCATCGCGTTCGAGCGCGCGCCATCTGGTGTCATGTCCCTGTTGAGCGTTTGGTGCATCTGCCGGAAATGCAGAAGTTGCTGTCATCCACGGATCGTGGGACTCGACTTCATCTGGGAAAGCACTGAAAGGAATTGCACTCTGGGGAAACGCAGCAGAATGTGGCTGAAAAGAGCCACCATGTAATATTCCAACAGAAGTATCTAATTGAGGCCGTTTCGCTGGCTTTTCGTCGTCTTCTTTGTCCTCTGCCCTCTTTCTGCCTCGTTTTGGCTTCCATTGTGGGACAAGTGCTCGCAGAGCAAGATCTTCCTCCAATGGAACGCCGTCACGACTGTCGCTGACCAATGCATTGGTGGCGGGACGCTGCGTGTAGTATGGATGGGGATGGCCAAGACAGAACTCGAAAAAAGCATCCACATGCATCGCTCTCATCCAGCGCTGTAATAGTTAGCCACGCCAGACCAGAAAAATGCTAGATTAGAACACCAACCTTAAGTCGCACCGCATATTGCTGCACCTTTTGCGTGCTCTGCTTCTTCTCAACGGACGGAGGCTCAACACCCAGCTCAATAGCCAACTGAATCCACGTTTTCACTTCCTTGGCGTCAAACTTTTGAATCAGCTCCCACAGGGTGAAGATGCTAAAGCTTTTCCCATCACTGCGAGGAGGCGATCGAAATGTTTTCCGTAGCTCAGACGTATCCACGGAACTGGGAACGTTTGGATTGCAGTAGAAGATAAACGCCACATACGCATCGTCAATGTTTTGATCCGTAATATCTCGTGAAGGCAGCATCCGCGACTCTGCTTGGTCCATTGACTCTCTCGACTGTCTTTGGCGCATTGAGTCAAACACTGGAGGGGACATTGACGGCCCTGACCGCACCGATGATGGTCGATGAATGATTGATCGCTGGACTGTCGGGGATGCCTGTAGACTGCGCGGGGTCTCTTTATGCTGAAGTGAAGGTGACTTGGAGGCAGCCACTCGACTGCGGGAGCTATCAATGGACGAGGCGCTGGGCAGTGCAGGATCCATCGTCGGCGGATATCTCGCATATTGCTGAACAACCACCGGATTTCCCCCCAATCCCCCGCGATCAGGCTGATTCATCAGTCCAGAAAACGAGCCCTCCATTACCGAAGACAGACCGATACAAGGAAACCTCAGGTACTCGGAATGATCAAAGAATCGGATTTGATATAACGCTCGCTAGAACACGTCAACACAACCAAATGCGACGAATATATGCACAAAAAGGAGACCTCCGGAGCACCCGGCGCAATGAGACAGGGTCAGGTCCCTTTGTATATGGCGCGAAAAGACCGGTAAATAGGGGCCAGCTCAATCGGGGAATGCATCAACAAACACACTATCGCGATTCCAGTAAGACAGCGCCGACTCTGCTCACATCACCAGCAATACTGGCGCGAGAGAGAGGAGGAGGAAAAAAGAAGGAGAAGGAGAGGATCTGGACATGGCGGTCGTGTGCTGGGGCCAGAGGCTGCAGGATGGCCGGCGCTTGAGTCCAGGCTGGTGATTGGCTCATCGACCGCTGGACGTTGCTATTTTGGGATGGAATCCCCGCGTTTCCTTATTAGGATTGGCGTTAATGCCTCAGGGCGGGGAGTTTGTGCCTGAATAGCTAAAGTATCACGTGAAAGGCTAGCCTTATCCGGTAATGTCTCTGCCTAAGGAAACGAGATGCATAAGGCAATCACACCTCGACCTTATCGATAAAGCCGACAGTGAAGTTGACCTCATCGTCCCATGGTCCTCTTCTTCTCACTTTCTTCCTCTTCCAGGGTATATCTCTTATCTTCTCTTGAATCATTCACTCTGAGCCCTTGGTTATAAAGTTATAAAGCCATAAGTCCTGCCTCGACGGACATTGCTGACCATGTTCGATTGACTGTCTCGCTCCCTTTCCAACTGTACTCGCTACGGCGGACATCTGTCATGGCAACCTCCAGGCGCTCGTCTCATCCTTCCCGTCCGCTCCGTTCCAGTCGATTGAAAATCCAGACATATCACGAAGGGAGCAGCTCCGATGATTCCCCTAGCGATAACGGTGATGGTGACTCCGACGAGGGAGAGTTGCGTCGCTTATCGCTTTCGTTGCGGCCGCGCAGTTCAAATCGTATACCACCGTCATATCGGGAAGAGTCATCGGATGACAATTTCGAGGAAAATGCAAGTGATGATGATATAATCGAAGCGCCTGGTGCCTCGACTCATCCATTGCCCGCCCCAACGAGCAGCAATGGCACCGCCTCTCGACCTCGTCGCAATCGGATGAACAAAACAGGTTCTCAAACCAGCCGTTCGAAACGTCCTATGAACAATTCGCGGTTGGAATTGGGAAGACCCCGGAGCAAGCGAAAGAAGGTGGAAGTGGATGAGACACCTTTGCTCATTTCAGGTGTCATACCTCCGTGGCAGCACTTGCCGTATCACATACTGTTCGATATATTCTTCTATGCATCGCAACCCCTCGTCGATGAGAGGAGCGGCACTAGAAAGAGCTCTGTGCAGTGGCTTGCTCAGGTAGCTCTACTCTGTCATGCATTTCGTGAGCCCGCACTGGCAGCTCTCTACTACTCCCCACCACTGATTCCTGCGGCCAAGTGCCATGGCCTGCTTAGCCTACTGTCTCAGCCCCAGGACTCTCTTTCTACTAATTACATAAACAAGATCAAGGAACTCCACGTTGACGTAGAAGCCTTACTCCTGTACAAAAGTGGACCAACCTTGGGCTATTTTGAATTACCAAGGCTGATCGAAAAGACGCCACAAGTGAAGAAAATGCGACTGTACCACGCAGAAGACTACGTCGTGGGCATTCCTCCATGGCAACGAGCACGCTCGAAATGGGGATATCCAGAGGGTCTTTTCGAGTCAATTGCCTACAGCTCGATTCGACTTCGCAGCTGGGACTGGAACAGTCGGTTCATGGAAACGCCAGAGTTGGCTCCTTATGCCCTGACAAAGCATTTACAGCCTGCCTTTCAAGGCTTAGAGGAACTGCGATTGTTGCACGTTGCATCAGAGGAATGGGATGAAGAGAGTGATGGCTATCCCTCCAACGAACGGGAGGTCGTTCTGGCGACAGCCCTCAAGGAACTTCGGGAACTGCGTCGTTTGGTTTTCTTGGAGTGTTCGATTGTCAACGAGCATCTCCTGCCCAACTTGCCAGAGACACTCACGTCCCTGACCCTTAACAACTGTGACGAAGTAACGACGGCGAACTTTAGCGCATTTCTCTCCTCTCACGGCCAGCATCTACGTGACCTCAGTTTGAGCCACAACCGTCACTTGAGCATGTCGTTTATCGTGGGACTGGCCGCCTTCTGTAGGAACCTTGAAAAGTTTAAAATGGACATTTCGATCCACGACTGGTCGAGCTATCATGACGTGGAACCTCACTTTCCAGAACTCATTCGCTCGTCGGAAGTCCCAACATGGCCATCTACCCTGCAAGACATTGAGTTGATTCAGCTCCGGAAATGGGACGACGCAGCTGCAGAGGTCTTCTTCACATCCTTGATTGATGCTGCACCAGAGCTACCAAGCCTGCGACGGCTCGTCATCAGTGCAATCTTGAAAATCGGCTGGCGCGACCGTGCAACATTTCGCGAAAAATGGATCGGACGGCTTGAACATGTGTTTCTACGACGCAGTCCCCCTCCGGATCCCAATCAGCGCACTCTTCGACGTTCCCCGCCACCTTCCGAGCCGATTGAAGGCGCAGAAGATACTGCTACCCCCCGCTCTGATACACCGAATAACGGTCCTTCGACACCATCAAAGCGTCAAAGCGCCCGGCTCGCACAGCGTAAAATCATGGAACTCGAAGACAACGATGACGATGATGACATTGAAGGAGATCCATCCTCGAGTCGCACTGCAGCGGAGGGGTCCGGCGCTCAGGGGCCTCGTGGAATGCAGGTTCAGGGTATGTGTGATGTGGTGATGGTCCGGATTGACAATCAACGTCCGACGGAGACCCAGTTCAGCGAGGGGGATTTTCTCGACGAAGAGGCTAGTGGAGACGAGGATTGGGATGGGGATGATTGGGATGTTACCGAGGGGGGTTATGCTTGGTGATATTACACACCATGTCAATTTGTTCGTTCAATTTTCCGTTTGTATGGTTAACTAATGGCGATCTACGGCGCTTCCATGGAAGGAGTTTGTTCGGTTCGGAAAGGCTGGGTTTGGGACCCATGTTCACTTGATATTCGGTAATGTTACATACTACGATAATGAATCTCAACTTATTCAGAATGAATAGATTCCCCGTCATAAGACTTTATTCAATCAAGCTAATCAGGCGTCCAGGCAGCCATGTATAACAACAACAGTGACCACACAAGTCATACCATTAAACAAACATAAAAGCCCCATTCTCATTAACAATACGCTCAGACAGGTTAATATCTGCAGCAGCCCACTCGTCGTCGGTCTTCTTCAACAAAGCCCGAAGAATAGGAACCTCTTTCTCGAACTCGATGCCAAACTGCACCTCTTTGGCGCTCTCGCTGAAGTTCTGGCCGCCCCATTCTAAGTGGCCTGTCACCGTTAGTTTCCGGTTCTTTTATCCGGATCAGGGATAAAGGAGACATACCGTCAACATTCCCGATGATAGTATTCAAGTCGATGAACGAATCTACAAGCTCGCCATCCGCATTGTGGAGCTGGGCAACTAGGATATGGTTGCCCTCGAGACGGAGACTCTCGGCGGTAAGGTGGAAGCTCATGGTGATATTGTAGAGAATTGTATCTGCTGGTATGGAATATGGAAAGATTGATTGACTAATGGATTGATAGATTGATAGGTTGGTTTTTATCTGTTCTCATAGACGATTCAGCCCTCAGCTGGCCTCATCTGGCTCATACGGCCATGTAACTTCCCCTCTTTCGAGGAGTACTGGTACTATGCACGTATTCCGTACTCAGTAGGATGTTTCAATAGAACAGGTGCCAGTACCACGTGGGAGTGGTGACAATGTGTTGCTTCATAGCGTCATGGCTTTTGCCTCTTCTTTATTGCTGAAATTTTAATGTTTCTCGGCGGTAAGGTGGAAGCTCATTGTGATGGCGTGGCTTTAATTGTAAGGAAACGGAATATGTTTGTTGGCGGGATTGAATCGATTGACTGTTGACCAGGCCGGTCTCCTATTTTCTCTGTTGCCGCCATATGGGATTTCCCTCCTTCCGAGGGTACATGTCTTCTCATGATTTGCTCATACGAGTGGGTTTGTTGTGCCCGCCGCGACGGAAGTAGGCGCTTGGCGGCTACTATGGAGTACAGTGGGCCTTGGAGGGGTATTACTGTATGTGGAAGGGAAATTATGCTTGGAAGGACAGATCTTCGCTATAAATTATATTTGAACATAGTTAGGCTGGTATCCAGAGCCAGTCCATATCATAACTTTGTACACAGTAGATATCATCGCTCCCATCTATTCCTGAAATCCGGTACGCTGCGCCGCGGCCCGCCCGTTAGCCGTCATCCTTTGATCCGACATATCATGTTATCGAACGTACTTTACTGGAATACGAATTTGCCGTTGTTGTTCTCAATCCGCTCAGCGAGGTTAAGGTCACGGGAAGTAATATTGCCGTCGACATCCTGCAAGTCTCCGCGAAGAACAGGGACATCCGCACCGCCCTCAATGGCGAAGTGGACGTTCTGAGCGGTCTGGCTGAAGTTCTCGCCGTCCCAGTGGAAGTTGCCTATGAGCACGACTCATGTTAGCTCTAGAGTCCCGACTGGCGGTTCTAGTCAGCTGTAGCATACCGTTGTTATTCCCAATCAACTGGTCCAGGTCGATAGAGGACTCTTGCCAATCGCCGTTTTCGTCTTGAAGGCGAGCAACGAGGATGTGGCCGTCCTCGACATGGATGTCTTGGCCGGTAAGGTGGAAGCTCATTGTGAAGTAGTTTGGAGGAGGGTATGTATGGTAAGATTGAAAGACTTGACTGATCGATGATATCTGTCTGTCCTTTCTTGACAGATAGTCAGCCTTCATATATGTCCTCCTTTACCGCCATGTGGAACTTCCCCTCCTTCGATTATCGACCATTTTCAATAGAACAATCGCCGAGTACCACATGGCCTCTGGTTATTTGTCCCCAGCTTGAAACGAAACCCACTGGACAATCGGGGATTCAATTCATCTGCCTGACGAAGCTGAATCCCGGCGGCATATATGGGGGCTGTATGGTAATGTTGCTTATAGCGGTGACCTGCAGCGCTTGATGGCCACTTTTCGGGGTGGGCCTCGGAGGGGCAGAGGCCGCATTACTCCTGCATTCTGGCGGTAACTGTACGAGAAACGTCTTGCCCATACACTAGGCAACTTGGGGACGTTAATCCGCTGACTTCCTTTGCATTCCTTGATCTTCGCCCGGTTATCATGCGATATCCCATGGTGGGGTCTGTCAATTTCCAAACAGATGGTATCCCCTTAAGGTATACATTATTGAGATGGAAACGGATAACCTAGGTCAACGGTGGTGGTATTAATAGCTTGAATACAGCGCGATAAATCCCCCGATTGTCGCAATATTTACAACAATCAAAGCACGAAACGCCCATTGATATTCTGAAGATGCCAGGTTGATGTTAGCATCGCACAGCTCACCATCGGCATCTTTGGAGCGTGACCCAAAGAATTGGAGCGCTGTTGCTGTCAAAGGCAAGCTTCACATCTTCAGCGGTCTCGGAATAATAAGATTCACCCCATTCTAAAGCCTCTGTATGAAGCACGTTGTATTATAGTCCCCAGAGCATACTCGGTGCAAAATAGAGATACCCATACCTTTGTTGTTTTTGATGGATTGTCCTAAGTTGACGTAGACATGACGGAGAGTTTCACCATCCTCCTTCTGGATATTAGCATAGAGAACAGCCATGTTCTCAATTTTGATTTCTCAGCGCTAAGGTAGAAACTTATTGTGTTCTGACCCAGACAGCGTCCTACCGTCTGTTCAATTAGGCACTCCGGACTTCAGCTGCCCCCATCCCTTCCCATGACGAATTGCCCCTCTTCAGAGCAAACCTTTTCTGTCGCACAGTGCCACTTGGTCTCTATCGCATGTGGGTATGTATATCAGGTTGTCGAAGGAAAACCCAATCAGGTATCCGCCAGCCATCGCAGCCACGAAGGGAGGGGACCAGAGCTGAGGTTCAAGCTACTCCATGGCTCAGACGACTGCTCCTGGTGGTTATTCGCGGTGGATCGTGGGACTCTACATGCAAAATCACAGTAAGAAAGCTTACTATGTCTATGAGAACGCGCTCGTTAGTATACTCCGTGTGGTCGTCATAGATTTCACTTACTGAGAGCAGGCAGTAAGACAGTCACGAGCAAAAGCAATACAGAGAGCAGTACGGAGTATGGAATAGTCCCCAAGGAAACAAAGAAAGAAAGAGAAAACTTGTTGAGCGATCGGTGGTCCACCATATACAAATATGCCATCTATTGGTACACGAATTGACCGTTGTCATTCACAACATGCTCAGAGAGGTTGATATCAGCTTCAACCGAATCACCATCTTCCGTTTGCAGAGTGGCCCGAAGAACAGGAACCTCATCATCACCCTCGATCGAAAAGTGGACGTCTTCAGCAGATTCGCTAAAGTTCACCCCTTCCCATTGGAGAACGCCTATCCACGAAGCGGAAGAGAGACCGTTAGCATCCAGGATAATGCTGCAGGTTTGGTCGTTTGGCACAGAGTACTCTGAAAATACATACCGTTGTCGTTTCCGATATGTTCATTCAGGTCAAGAACGGATTCGACAAGCTCATCGTCTTCATTTCGGAGATTGGCCTTCAGGATATGGCCGTCTTCGATGACAATGTCCTCAGCAGTAAGGTGGAAGCTCATGGTCAATGTGTTTCTGTGGAAGATATTGCGTTGTGATATAGTCGAAATCGGTTGACTGATTCTCAGCTGTGCGGAATCACTGCTTTATATGTCCTCCGGGGCCTCAACCGGATGTCAACACCATGTGTATTTTTCCCTCCTTCCTGCTGACCACCTCAACAACCGCCCACCGCTTGGCGCTTGTTCATTTGCCCGTCCAAACCAGTGGGTATCTCGGCATATTCCTTCGAATCCCCCAGAGCAATCAGGGATTCAGCCTTGCCAGGCAACTGCATAAAAAGGAACAGGGCTTTACTTATGGAGGTGACCTGCAACGCTTGGCAGTGGGCCTTGATGCACTATGAGTACATTGCGCATGAAAAGCATTGTATGTGGGATACTGTGTGGGGTCCATTGAATCCACCACCCTTCCGTGATTTCCGATCTTTATACGGTATCTGTCTATACACATTAACCGTGGCCGATTAGCTGCCATTTTACAATTCCGATATCGCATACAAGACATACCTTAATAAACACGAATTGACCACCGACATTCGCAATATGCTCGGCCAGGTTAATTAGACTTTGACAACTCCCATGGGAGTACACCCGAGTCCCATTGATGGGAGTGGAAGTGCCATGGGAGTCCCATGAAAAAGCTTATTGAACTGAACAAGACAGGACATCCTCATGGATTGCATAAAATATGCAAGTAAGTTAACTATGTTAGTTAATCATTTAACATAATGAGTCAGCGAGTTATGTTTTCCTGAATAGAATATTTATGCAAAATTGGGAGTGATCACGACCACATGGAGTTCCATTGTCAAGGCCTAAGATTAATATTAGCCTCACATCAGCCAGTATCTTTGGCCTCGAGCGCTGCCGAAAGAACAGGAGTATCATCATCCTCAGTAGAAATCAATTTTCTTAGCGGTCTCACTGAATTTTACGACGCTTCATTCGAAACTTCCTATCTGAAAGAATTACTACTAGTCTATAGGGCAATATTTTCCATAGAACTGGTATTGTTGCTTGAGATCACAGGTCAAGACCCGAGTTGAGTAACGGGGGCATGGCCGTCTCAACATGGATTCAACAGACAGATGTAGAAGCTCACTGCATCTGCAACTATTATGTACCAACCGGACGGTGCCCTGCAGTCTGTCATGAGCACTCTGGACCTGAGTTGTGTGGACCCCGCTAGTATACGTCCACTTGCTAAATGAGCGAATGACCATTCTCTGTACATAGTAGACCTGCGGACGGCTCAATCATGATGAACATCCCCTCCTTCCGAGAACAGATACCATGTCTTCAGGCGCACAGGACTCTTTGCCCCGAATTGCATGTTCGCAATCAGCTATGAGGCTATTTTACTGAGGCGTATCGGAGGGGTACTAGAGCAACGCTGCAGGCATCAAGAAGGAAGGTAGTATCGACAGAGGTCCTCTGTTTCGCATCGAAATAGTCTGCTTAGTCTTATTGGCTTCATGTATTGTCTTGCAGGCTCTTGATAAGCTCGTATATTGTTGAAGCTCTCGTAGCCGATCTGATCCGCAAAAGAGGAGTAAATGGCAAGTTCTACCCGCTTGTACGTCTCGATTATTCTAACTGCCATCCAATGGAATCATCTTCAGATGCAATCAATACGAGCCATGCGTCGTGAAACATGTGATGCCGCGTCATATGGACCGGGATATCAACTATATAGGCTGACAGTTGGAAATCGCCGGTCCTTATTTCAATCGGACGTGCCCCTCTATGATGTGACGAGAGGGATGATTCTCAATAACCTCGCAAGAGCACCATGTCAATTGAGAGTCGAATCTTTACTTCCGAGAGCTCGTGGCTGTTACTCAGCGTGCTTCTCTGTGCTGTTTTGAATGTAATTGGTGTCGTCGTGTATCGCATTTTCTTCCATCCGCTGGCTCATATCCCCGGGACTCCATTAGCGGGAGCGACTTCTCTTTATTGCTACTGGTATAACGCTCGCGGTGGACGATTCTATTTGCAGATACAGAAATTGCATGAGCGATATGGTATGCAATTCATCGTACAATAACTTTGCTTGAGCTAAAGTATCAGGTCCCGTCGTTCGCATCGCCCCAAACGAAGTCCACCTAAGCGACCCAAACAACCTGGAAAAGATCTACAGCATCGGCTCAAGGTACGGCAAATATGGCGACTTCTATCGCGCCGTTGGTTCAGAGAAAGCATCACTAGCCACAGAAAGCCCCGAAGCCCACCGGGTCAAACGATCAGCCATAAACCCATTCTTCTCGCGCAGAAAGGTCTTGTCGCTGGAAGAGGTGGTACAAGATGCAGCCAGAAAGGTGGTCTTGCGCATGCAGTCGGCCTTTGAGACCTGGGGACGTGTTGACCTCCATTACGCTTTCCGGGCAGTATCTGTGGATGTCATTACCGACTATGCGTTCGGCGAGTCTTATAAACTGCTGGATGCCCCGGACTTTGGAAAGGAATTCTTTGATATCATTCGTGGTTTTGGTCCGGCGACGTTGTTCTTTCAGACATTTCCAATCGCTCGCTATGTTGCTTTGCGGGTGCCTAGCTGGCTGAGTATGCTGTTTAAGAAGCCCTGGCGTAAAATGCTACAGCATCGACAGGTATGCATCCTTCCGTGCTTTTGATGCAGGATATAGCTGATCCATATAGAATGCTCGCAACCAGGTCCTCCGCGTGAAGGATGCCGTGGATAAGGGAGAAAGATCGAAACGGACTATATTCCACCACCTTCTTCAGCTTGATGATGTGGAAGGCTACGTTCCGTCAGTGGATTATCTTGCGGATGAAGCATATGTTGTTCTTGGGGCTGCGGCGGATACCACTGGTAATGCGCTTACGATTGCGACCTACAATACCGTGATAAACCAGGAGATTTACCAACGGTTAACGACCGAGTTGACGGAGGCGTTTCCTGACCCTAACGCCGATATGGATTTCACATCGCTTGAAAAGTTGCCGTACTTGGTAGGTAAAGCAATCTCGACTAGCGAGCAACGTTAACGATAACTAGACGGGTGTTATCAAGGAAGCGCTACGGTATTCTTGCCCTAGTACATAAGTGAAAGAGCCTAACTGACATTCTAGTCTCTCATTTGGTGTCCCCGGTCGACTTCCACGAGTCGTTCCCAAAGGCGGTGCACAATTCAACGGAAACATCGTTCCAGAAAGGGTACGTCGTTCCATTATCAATAAACACTACTGACAACAGCAGACCGTCGTTAGTATGAGTACATGGGTGCTGCACCACAATGAAGAAATCTTTCCAGACTCCACCAAGTTTGATCCAAACCGCTGGACTGATCCGGAAGTCTGCAAGGCCCTAGAGAAATATCTGTTCGCTTTTGGAAAGGGATCTAGACAGTGTGTTGGGATGCCGTATGTTCGACCTCTTGCATTGCTATGCAATTAGCTAACTATATAGTCTTGCATACTGCGAACTATACGTCACGCTTGGCTGTGTGTTTCGCCAATTTGGTGACTTGAGGACGAGGAAAAAGAGCCCGGAAGAGCTGGTATTGCATGATTATTTTTCAGGATACCACCCTGAGGAGTATGCTCGGTTTATCTTTGAGAGAGCGGGATAGTTGGATGACAGAATAAAGAATGGTGTGTTATTATTGCGGGTGTCGTGTTGAGACATAGCTGTGTATAAAGCTTCACTCACCTCTTTAAAACGCAAAATAAGTGAATGCAATAGCACTTCCTCCAGCTTCCCTTTTCTCTTCTACACAATCACTCATCTAAATTGATGTTTTTCCTTTCTATACCTACTTCGATTCAAATTATATACCTCCATACTACTTACACATATCACTTCGAATGCAACCATGCCTATGACCTGGAATGACCAAGCCGACGCAAAGGCAAGCCAACCGCCAAGTGTCAACTTCCATTCCTATTCAGACAACGTAACTAATAGAATCCTTAAATAGCTTCTCATCGGAATCCTCCACTTGAATACCCAAAAAGTCGACTACGAAGCCCTCGCTGAATGGATGGGACCGGGTACTCTTCAGCCACCCACATCTGCTTAAGAAAGAACCTAACCTGCTGTTCCGCAGAATGCACCAAAATCGCTGTGCAACGCCGTATCCAGCGCCTCCGCGAACAGGTCAACAGAGACTTCAACATCATCGGCTCTGCGTCTGGTTCTGGTGCCGGTGCAGATGACCCTACTGGAGAGGCATCGTCTGCCTCTGCGCCTGCTTCACCGGAGAAGAAGAAGAGGCGTAGGCCGGCTAGTAAGGGAAAGGTTAGAAATGGAAAGGCTGCGAAGAAGGCGAAGAAGGGAAAAGATGAGGAGAAGGGGGAAGATGAACCTGGTGAGATTGATACGGCGATGGAGGACGAAGAGGATTAAGGCCTGCTCCGTTGGTTGTGTTATTGCTGGTCGTGCGAACGTATCACTTGGTTATGGTTGTTATGCATTACTAGCGATGGAACCGATTTGGCAAGTGTGAATTCGCTAATAGCTTTTGAAAAGCGTTTCAAGTAATTTTAACTGGGAGGGATTTCCATGACGACACAAAGCAGATACCAAACCTCGTCTAATGTTCACAATCCCCACCCAACGAAAAAACCAAGCATACATATAAGCTAACTATCATCCTCCTGCTTAACACCATCCTCCGGCACAAACTCCGAAGCAGAACTATCATAAACAGTCTCATCCTCCTCCCACTTCTCACACTCATACTCCACCATCCCCAATGGCAAAGCACTACTCTTCCTGGCGCGCTTAACCGGGACGTCACGAACGTTATCACCACCCAACTCCGCAAGCTCGAGCTTGATAGCCTTGGAATCGGGCTCCATTTCCACACTCTTGTTCGGTCTGGTGGGGGTCTCGGCGTCAGCCATGTCCTCGTCTTCGGTAGCGCTGTCGACGTCCGTGTTCTGCGAGCGTGCGCGTTTGGTCTTTCCGGAGGCTGAAGTGGACGTTTTATTGTTGCGCGGTTTCTTGGGTGTGACAGGGGCGCTTTTGATAGCGAAGCCACCGGCGTTTCCAGAGGAGGCGCGAGCGGTTTGGCGCATGCGCACGAGGCGTTCAGTTATGGCGCGGGGGGTGGGTTTGTCTTTTACTTCGCTGGCAGCTGGATTGTTCTTATGGTCAGAGGGTGCTGTAGTTAGGTGAGGACGGACTCACGCCATGCTTCAGCTACTTTTTTGGTGTCGACGGAGAGATCGTGTGTCTCTAGGATTTTGAGGAGGAGCTGTTGCTGTTAGCTGGATTTTAGTATAAGGAAGGGAGACGTACCAGCTGGTCATTCTCAGGAGTCCACTTCACAGGCATCTTGGCGATGGCGGTTCAGCAGTAGGAAAGAGAGGATAACTGAGGAAGACAGAGCTTGTGGACGATCAAGAAAAAAGACGGGGGACAAAGAAAGGGGAATGGCAAAATTTGCGTACGCATGTTTGTTGTTGCCCAGCCCTAGTGAAGACACTGCAAATTCCATCATTCACTGTGTATGTTTGCCATAACAACCTCAATACAACTTATTTCTCTTCGATGCTTCTCTTTATCCCTCTTTGAACTCCTTTATCTCTTGATCTCTTCTCATAACTACTCGTCAGAACCGACGGGAAAGATGGTCAACTGGAAAGCAGCCGATGCAAAGGAGCGTCTCTTCGCATCGCTCCTCGCCAGCCACCCGAGCCTCAAGGTGCATTTCAAACCCCCCTCCTCTATCAAATAATACAATAACAAACTAATCCGGCGACCTTGTCTAGCTCGATTACCACACTATGGCAGCCATATACGGCGAAGGGGCTACGTACGATGCCATTGAGAAACAGTTCCGCCGCTACAGAAAGATAGCCGATGACCTCCGCACAGGAGCCCAAGCCCGCGGAGTAAACGTCGATGGTCCCGTCCCGCGCACGCCTCGTGGTCCGCGAAGCAGAGTTTCGGGTCCAGTTCCTGCGTCTGCGTCTGCGTCTGCGTCTGCATCTGCGTTTAAATCGAAGTCCAACACCTCCTCCGCCGCGAAGAACAAGAAAGGCTTCGAAGACAGCACCGTCCCCGAAACACCCACCAAAGCCAACGGCAGCTTGGGTAACACCATGGGCTCGGCTGCAGATGTGATCTGTCTGGACGATTCTACTTCCCCGGAGGTCGAGACCAAGGAAAAGGTAGAAGAGGCAGAGAGTCTGTTCGTGAAGATGGAGAATGTCGACCCCGAACACACTGCAACCCGCTCTCCTTCTTTGCCTGTTCTGTCGCGGGCTACACCTTCTCCTGTCAAGCCCAAGAGTCTCACTGTCGGAAGCGTGACTCCTCTGAAGCGATCTGTTGAGGGTTTTGAGTGGGCGGAGAACAGTCCCACACCACGAGTTAAGACAGAGAGTCGTCCTGCAATAAGCAACCCGCTTATGCTTGGCATGGAGGATGCATTTGCCATGTCAGACCCATTCGTGACGGAGGATTATTATGAGGGAGCGGCATAGATTGTCTATGGTTTCTTTTTGTCAGTTGTGGCTGTTATCTGCAAATAATCGTTTAGTTGGTGGGATCATTATGCAGATGTTCATGTCGATTATATCTGATGATGACTGGATCTGTTGAGAGAAATTCAAGTGGTTGATGGCCTTGCATTTGCTGGTCCACAGCCCAGGGCCCAATGCCCACCAAAAACGAAGTGTTTGAAGTTAAACGACACATCATTGCTAGCTTCCGCGCCCGATATCAAACACAGTGCGGTTCTAATCGAACCAAATATGTTACAGTAGAAATAAGTACAAGTTGCTTCCCTCCCCAGCCCAAACACAAATATCACATCTTCGAAGCCTTTGGCTTAGGCGGGGGTCGAAGAGGAACAATATATACCACGTGGTTACTCAACGCCAACAATTCACCGGACTCGTTGAGAATCTGCACATTCACATCGTACCGGCCATTGGACACCTTATTCGAATGCGATCGCGTCATTACCCACCTGGTATCGGGATGTGGTATCTTCTTGAATTCGACTGACAAGCAGAGCGTGGACAGTGCGTATCGCGTGTAGAACCCTAGTTCATGCGTGGCGGGAGGTTGCAGCGGCATGTCAGCCAGAACTGCCAGATGAAAAACGCTAGACATATTCGATCCGTCCCTTGGTGACAACCAGACCTCTCGATAATGACCCCCCAGCCGATGACCCCAGAGATTGTTGGCATTAGGGGCGATCCAATGGAGTTGTCGCGTCACAGGTGTAGCATCGACCACGGGGTCGTCGATGGGAACGCATTCTGTGTGTCTGTTGGGGAGGTTCGTGATAACGGGCTTCGTATCCTGCGATATGCCCTTTTCCTTCGAGAGGTCGCCGTAGGTGATGACGGCCACTGTGGTAGGCGATTGTGACTCCGTGTTCCGGGATAACTCGACCCTCACCACGCATTGTCGAGATGAAGTACGCAGAGTATGACATGTGATGACCACCGACCCGGCCGGAACCATATTAAGGAATTGCACGAAGACATGAATGGGATGGGGAAATCGTTCAGGCCCGAATTCGAGTTCTAGGTATTTGTGAGTCGCAGATAGCATCAACGCATTGAGAAAACCTCCCAGCACAGCGCTATTTCAGTCAGCACCCCGTCCAATTGTCAAGCGCTTCAAACAAACAACATACAGTTGCGTCGTCCAATTCCTCGAAATCTCCGCTGTAAAACGATTGCGCGACCCATGCTCGACGGATAAGGAGGACAATGCCTCCAGTAAAGGCGAGGTCTGTTCCTGCCTCATATCGCTCAACGGCCGGCCGCGTGCGTCGTGTTCGCGTTTCAACGGGACTGGGGATTATTATAACAGGTTCGGAAGTTTTATTATCGATAGTGACAACGGTGACACAAACTTTTAGCTGCAACACGCCGGGTTAAGTACTTTTTGGACTCTAGCAAGGAGTCGACCTGCCTTCGGTACCACGTTTAGCCTTGTGATAGAGCAAATTGTCGCTATTCACGGTCCACTCGGAAATGGAGCTGTTGAGCTAGTGAGGCCGATCTTGTGGAGGTGCAGCTGCAGCAGTTGGCAACACCATTGTCAGGTTGTTAGGAAAGGGGGCAATTGGATTTCATTTCATTTTCATTTCCGGAGGCGAGACCGAGCTTTTGTCGGTACGAACACCTGGCGAAGAGACCGGCAGAAAGGAAGGGACGTAGATAGACTCTGGGGTAGCCATGGAAGGAGAGATCACGAACTGTGGAAGCCATGAAAATAACCGAGGTTGATCCAATTCCGGCGAGCAATAAGATGATAGACAAGACTAGTTCCGATAGTCTGCAGCAATTGAATTATTATTTGACGGCGAGAATCTTCTGCAGTACTCTGAAAGTCCAAGTATTCAGGAGAACTGAGGAATGTGTGCCTGAGACAGAAGAGTCCCGTGACCAAGTGTATCTGCGAGTGCGAACAGGCGATGCTACCCAAAACGCACATCTGCCGTACGACATTGGAGTACTCGTACCCAATGCCTACTCCTTGCACAGTGTTGTATTACTGCCAGAGCCGATTGCCGTACAGTTAAGGTAGTAGCAGTTCGTGCCCAATTGCCGCCCTGTCACGTGCCCATCGCGAACGCGGCGCGGCGAACCGCGAATTTTCCTTTCGGGTTAAAATTGGGCGGATTCCGTCTCACCTTTATCTTAAGCCTCTCTCTGCCTCTGCTATCACTCGATACAATTATTATTATTCTCTTATTCACAATAGCAACCTATAACATATACAGATATCCTGATCCAACGCAAATTATCGAATTACGACCCCTGAATCACCAGCCGCATCATGGCCAAAGACATCGGAGCGCCCACACCGCAGTCCGAAAACCCATCGCCGTGGCCCGCCTCCAAGCAAGTCTCCGTCGTATTACCCGCAGGCTCGACAGAACAACTTCCTACGCCGGATCAGTCGGAGGGTGTGATGGTCAACGGTCTATGCATCGTGGAGGGGATTCCGCCCGATGGTCGGGGAAAGCGGCTGACATGGGAAGAGGTGGAAGTTCTGGTACGACTGTGCATGGGACGGACGGCGGAAAATGAAATCCAGACTCGTCCGAAGAAATGGTGGTCGGAAACTTCTGACCTGTTGTTTGCGCGGACTGGTCGGTCTTATTCGTGGCAGTCGTGTAAGCGTCGCATGCAACAATTGGTGTATGCTTGTCGGGTGCACAGGGACGGTATCACGAATTACCTCGACTATGATGATTCCTGTCTACAACGTGATCTTCGCCAGTTGCCGCATGATCTGCGTTCGGAGATGGTCGAGTGGATGAATAAAACCACCATACCAAGCCAGCGGGCTTTGGTGGACAAAATAAAAACCATTGACGCGAAGCGGACGGAAAGACACCTCGAGAGACAAAGGGAAGATGGAGAAAAGCAGCAGGAGAGAGACTATCAGAAGCGCAAACATGACCGGGTTTGGAAGTGGCTCAGCAGTCTGCCTCCCCCGGGGGAAATGCTATCCGCTTTGGATGATAGTGATCGCACTGAACGGGGACGGAATGTAGGATCTGGGCAACGAGACCGGTCTCGATCACCCCGTCATGAGGCAACCAGATACCGCCAACGCTCCCCGCTGGGCCGTCGAGAGCCGCAGCCGACATCGACCCAGACAGGCAAAATCGAACGCTACTTTGAACCCGATCATCCGCGTGACAGCCGCGAGAAAGACGTGGTGAATGATCAGCAAGCCGGACAGCCTCTCAAGAACGACCCGAAAAGAATCACCCCTGCCGAGCAATCCGAGCTTGCCATGCAATTGGAAGATACCGTTGACGACCTTGCCGATGATTTCATTGCCAATCATATGTATCCTCTCGTCAAGTCGACATACCCC
Organism: Aspergillus sp. S3505; assembly: GCA_023627475.1. Classification (NCBI taxonomy): domain Eukaryota; kingdom Fungi; phylum Ascomycota; class Eurotiomycetes; order Eurotiales; family Aspergillaceae; genus Aspergillus; species Aspergillus sp. S3505. The sequence continues at coordinate 215,374 of JAMAHJ010000005.1, forward strand.
AGCTATACCGAAGAGGCTAGAAACAAGCACGAAGCGGTGAACCTCGCCTGTTACGCCTTGTTCCGGAACATGGCGAAAATCACCGTCGAACTCCTGGCTGCCGCAGGCCTGCCAACTCCTCCCTATCCAATGGACTAGTTTCCTCAACATCTCTTCTTGTCACTCGTTTTCTCTTCCTTTTTTTTCCGGTTGTCTTTTCATTCTCATTCAGTTCCAGTTCGGGTGGCATTGTCCAGCAACGATTGGCAATCAGCCAAGCATGATACCCCAGCATTGATGCCTTTTGTTGCCTTTGCATATTATCTTATCTGCATCACATTACATGTCTGTTTATTTGCCTATATCCCTGCATTGCATAATTGGGTTCGAATCAAGGAGTTCTGTTTGTATGTATGTTGTTTTTATTTGTGCAGCAAACATAGAAATAGAAATTGATGCATTTGCATTTACAAGCAACTGTTTCCAGGTAATTGCCTGTTCTGTTGTATGTACTCCGTACTTCCTACTAAGACCGAAATAGTTATCTGCGATTATATTTAGACCGTCCCACATGGTTCAATATGGCATATGCACGGGGAATGTGGGAATGTGGAGAGCATTGAATTGTGGGGATCTACTTGTGTACGCCTACCCGCTTGGGATACAGCTATATCTCACAATAATTAGATTAGAACATAGAGCCATGGAATTCTCTACTTCAGAAATTCTAGCCCTGATTGATCGAGTACCATGATATTAACCACCCTATACATGCACAAGGATGAAAAACGCCAGTAACCCGTTCATGCTCTATACAAATGCAAAACAACATACACAAGAAAGCAAAGAGACCACCTTAATGACACAAAGTAATCCACTGATCAATAACCTCCTCCATATCAAACGCAATCCCCCACTGCGAGCAAAGACACCGGAATAACTTCTGTATCGAATTCAACTCGTATAACATATTCCTCGCAGCCCCGACAGATTGTGGAGAATCCATTCGACCACCCTCAACAAACCGCCTTGTCTCTGACCCACCCGGTGCCGCGCGCATATCTGTGCTGCCCAGGTTCAGGTCGGACCGTGTGAGCAGCGCGTCCTGCCAAATGATGCTGCCTGGAAGACGGACGGTTGCGACACCGGCAACCGAGAAGACAAAATATATCGTAGCTGCAGCAAATAAAGAGCTGGGCATGTGGATAACATGTGCGCGACCACGAGGGAGCTGTTCGATGATATCTTGGATGGCGATGGCGTGGAGGAGGGCGCGACGGGCGTCTTCTGTGTGGGTCCATTTGATCATGTCGAATCCGGATCTGAGCGTTCGGGAGCCTCCTGAGACGGACTGCGTGATGTTGTATCGAGAGCAGACATATCTGCAGAGGATGGTGGAGTTAATCATTGTGTCAAGACATATGGTGTGCCATCGGAGAAGGATCTCTAATCTTTCTGGTGGTGAGAGGTGGATGCTCATTGAGATTGTCTCGTGAATTTGTGCCAGAGCTCTCCGGACATCTGAGCGGTCTGGAACACCAACTGATGCCAGATCACTTTCGTCAGAATCGGAAACAAGAGATTGTAAGCCCTCGAGAACGACACGAAGGGCAAAAGCTGAGAACTGGTAGTCTAGCGAGCGGAAGCTTCCAACAGGAGGAAAGAGGGAGCGGAAGACCAGGCGGAACAACGGTTGATCTGTCTTCACTGAGCGCATATGGACCAGCCATTCATCAGCGGTACTGGCATCGAAAGCTGCTTCACTACTCGGGAGGTTGAGTGGGTTCGCAACGTGCCGGGCTGAGGCGCCATCCCCAGACATTTGCGCAACGAGGCCATCTAGGATATGATATGCGAGTATTGCTCGTTGTTGTATCTCTCTCGCTGCCCAGACCCGCCATTGGTGCTCTTTTTCTGCAATCAGAGAATCATGGAATGGGAGATTTTCAGGAGGGAACGGCGGACTGTCTAGCATCCCGCAATGTCTTGCCCAGAAGAAACCAAGCGGACGGAATACCTGACTCGTAGTGCGAATGCTTCTTTTCTGTACTGCGTTAGCAAGTACTTAACGTACACCGGCCGGATAACCTACCTTTGACAGCGCGCCATATATTTGTCCCAGAAGAGCTGTGATCAACAGCTGCACACCTTTACATGCGTCGTACGGACCACGATGTGTTATCATCGATTGCCACTGCTAATGTCAGCGGTAACGCTCTTCAAAAGACTGATTGGACATACCGATGTTGCAACTGCAGTGTGTGCTAGGCGCCATAAAGCCTCTCCCTGTAGATGTGAGCATACGTATCATTTACTTCGTCGAGGATCTTACCTTCGCCACTGAATCTTTAGGACCCAAATACAGGGACCCAATTGCTATCGCATTCAACAGGAGCGGGTGTGTGCATTCCCGAAAGACAAATGTTGCTCGATGTAAAATAGGAAACGTTGGGATAAACCTGACAAAAAACATATGAAGACACTCATCAAGGAATACTGAAGTAATCGAATTTGCCTTCACTTCAGCCGTTACACTCGACGACTATATAGATTAGTACTGGTGTTATACAAGGTGCATGCGCAACTGACCGAGCTCGTCACCATCTCTGTGACATCCCGCACAGCCTGATGACCCCCTCCAGATGGAATAGTGCCAATTGATGAACCTCGATCATCGAATGAATTAGGAGACCCAAAATTCATCGTGTTGACATCCTGCACAACCGGAGGAAATGGTAGTGTCCCCAATGGCATCTGCCACTGGTCCGTCGTGCTAGTAGACATAATACTCTGAAACAAATTCTCCGAGTCAGGCCAGATCAAACTAAAATCGATATCAGACGCTGCATGCAGAGTTGACTGCTGCGTAGACTGCGAAGTCTCCCATATTGTGCTAGTAGGGGGCGTAGGAGCTGCTGTTGATGGAGGATTAGAATTCCATGCAGGAATCGCTTCCTCTATTGAGGCAGTCTGGGACGACAGCGGCGTAGGTTGGGGAACATTCTTGGTGGTTGGAGTCCGCATGTGCAATTTCTCATGACGAGTGAGGGCATCCTGACGGGCAAAGGGCCGCGCGCAATCTTTACAGACAAAAGGCTTGGATCCGGTATCTTCAAGGCAGCATCAAATTGTCAGCTTTTGCTTAGTTCTGCAACAGGTAGATCATCCGCTGCTAAAAACAGAACGATCACCCGGTGTTCTTACGGCAACGCTCGTGTCTCTGTTGGTATTCGTTAGCGCTCGAATTATCGACTAGTATAGAAGTGTTTCACGTATTTACGGTGGGAGTGGGAGATTGCATACTCTCAAATGTTCTGCTTTGGAAAAGGCCTTGTTGCATACTCGACAGGCCAGTTTCTTGATCCCGGCTGGTGTTGTCTCCCCCATCATGCAACCACAGTGTGGGTGAATGCAGATAGCGTCTGTAATATGATAGATGGAGTGTATCAGCTTGACAATAATGTAGTGTATAATCGTGGGACGAGAGAGGCAAGAAAGACAAAGAGGGAATTCCGGGGGTGGGATATATTGTGGGGCACGTGGCAGCCACCGGAGATAGGCCTCGGCCTTAGCCCTTTTGGGAATCTCCTCATTCGGTCTACTTCGTCTCTGCAGAGTACGCTACATGGGTGGTACAGGTCACTTGAAGGCACAAAACAGGTCCAAACTACCGGATATGGTCGGGTGCGTATCAATTCCGATTCTAAAAAGACTTTTCCCATGTTTGAATCCCAACGTCACCACCATCGGACATGTCGGTCTCGGTTAGAACTGTATCACATCATTTCTCAACTTTGTGGGGACTAGAACTGACACTATCAGGGGGTGAACCAAATTTGGATCCTATGTATATCTGTGGCACTGCTGAGTCGACGGCTTCGTTCCCTGTCAGCGGATCCTCCGCATCTTCTCCACAATGTACCCCCGGCCAATTGAGGAAACGTGTGCTTACGTATGGACCCCGGAATTAGTGCCTATGCCTATGTTTATGCCTGTGCACAGGGAACTTGGATTGGCCTGGACTTGGTTGGGGACTATGCAGTCAGTTTGCTTCTCCTCTCCGGTTATCCCGGTTATTCATGCAGTGTTGGCCAAGAGGGGAGACATGATGACTTGAGTCCCCGTTCTATCTTCTTCCATTCTTATTTGAGTCCATTCATATCAGGCGTATGGCGTGAAGTATCTTAGTGATCTCAGGCTGAATAGACTCACTACAGACAGAAAACATAGCATGACATCCTTCGAGTTGCAGCCGTCGCGAGCGGTTGGTGAGATTGTAAAGTCGAATCCGACTAGCAAGCCCGACATTGACCTTATAGAGAGTGCAGAGGCAGGCATGTCGGTTACCTATGTCGAGACAGTGGCTGCCCGGCTCTCCAAGGGTCATCAGGATTATCTGATTGAGCGCCATGGGACATTGGACCTAGATCCTATCCCGGGAATGAGCCCTACAGATCCATACAATTGGCCTACTTGGAAGGTTGGTCGTCCCTGGTAATCGAAGGAATATCTGGATGAAGATGCTGACAGCTCAGAAAATGATGAACTTGATTCTAGTCGCTTTCCACGCATTAATGGGAACCTTCATGGCGAGCGCGATTATCCCAGCATATGCAACTATCGCCGAAGATTTCGGTGTCTCCTTGCAGAGAGCGAGTTATCTCACATCACTACAAATCGCGATTCTGGGGGGCGCACCACTTTTCTGGAAACCCCTATCCAACCGATTCGGTCGTCGTCCCATTTTCCTGTTATCCCTGATATGCAGTCTGATCTGTAATGTAGGATGTGCTAGGAGCCCTGATTATGTGTCAACCGCGGCATGTCGAGCGTTGGCGGCGTTTTTTATCTCTCCAGCGTCTGCTATTGGTAGTGCCGTGGTAATGGAGACAACATTTAAGAAGGATAGGGCTCGGTACATGGGAGTATGGACCCTGATGGTCACACTAGGGGTTCCTAGTGGGCCGTTTATCTTTGGGTTCGTTGCCAATCGAGCAGGGTATCGGTGGATATACTGGGTACTTGCGATGGTGAGCTTTTCTTCTCATGTCTACATTAAGAGGAGCAATCCATTGACATGATTAATACTAATTCAGATCAATGGCGGCCAATTTATCCTGTACCTCTTTTTCGGACCGGAGACGCGCTACCTGGGCAATGGTGCCGACCCCCAAATCAACTGGAAGAAGGAATACTTCTATATAAGACGCATCGATACAACACCATTCTCATGGTACGAGTTCATCAGACCATTAACAATGGCCAAACATCCATTCATCCTCATCCCCGCCGTGGCATATGCCATGGTCTTCCTCTTCGCTAGTATCCTCTCGACCGTTGAGATCCCAAATCTCCTCCAAAAAAAGTTCAGCCTGAACGAAGAACAAGTTGGCCTCCAGTTTCTGGGTATCATTATTGGTTCCATTATAGGCGAGCAATTAGGTGGTATCATGTCTGACTTCTGGATGCGCCAGCGAGAGCGCCGACTCGGACACAAAGCAGATCCCGAGTACCGACTGTGGCTGAGCTACTTTGGCTTCTCCCTCGCCATTATCGGTATGGTGGTCTTCCTTGTCTGTACACAGACAGCACCTAGTGGCCATTGGCGAATAAGTCCCATCGTTGGTACCGCTATAGGTGCCGTGGGAAATCAAGTCATCACGACCGTGCTAGTCACGTATGCCATTGATTGTTTTCCAGAGGAGGCAGCAAGTGTTGGCGTTTTTATCACGTTTGTTCGTCAGATTTGGGGTTTTCTCGGGCCATTCTGGTAAGTTTGCCTGTATACACTTCAGCTTCTCGAGCGGTAGCTAATAAGTATAGGTTCCCGTCAATGTTCAAAAGTGTTGGCATCGCAGCGAGCTCCGGAATTGGTGTTGCCCTTATCGTTGGTGTCAGTGTGGTCCCGACTATCTTCTTGCATTGGAAGGGATGTGTTTGGTGGCAGGAGAAGGCGAATATGTAATGTTTTATAGCTGCCTCTCATAAGCATTCTCTATTTCTCTTGTTTGGTTAGTTAGATTTCGGTTAATTATAAGGATTCCAACAATCATGAACGGTCAGATAAAGAGAGGAAAAGAGAAGCAAATGGGAAGCCGATTGCTTATATTGCTCAGTAACCGGCCCTTTACTCTCAAATAGTTTCATTTCTTTCACCATCGGCGTCCCATGATCCATGGATCAGGCCATATTCGTATCTATCGGCCAACCGCCAGTCTTGGCACACGAGAAATTCTGAGCCGATTTTATTATTAGAATCGGAGCTTCAATAATCCTCTTACTGCTGATGCTGTATGGGGACGGTGTATACTCTGAAATTGCTGTATATGTGTCTACTGGATGGTATGCAGACTACGCGCTGTAACAGATAGAGGCATACAATGGTACCTCAAGCCGCATACTCCGTATAGCGCATTAATTCGCATTCTGTACTCCGTATGTGTACATAATCTCAATTAAGCTCGCATTGGCATTCCTAGGGCAAAAACAGCCGGAATAGACGTACTCCGAGCGGATAAAGTCAATGCCATCTTATCTCCGAACAGCCAATCAGAGACTCGACACAATAGTGTAGTACGATGTGCACACAATGCTCAAAAGCTGTCCTAGGGAAGGGATAATCAAGGTACGTTGGTGTCGTCATTCGACGCGTCCGTTTGTCAAGTTCATTTGTCAGAATCCGGGAGTTCTTCGGCACTCGAATGCTGTTAAAGTACCGGTGAGTAGGAGATTTTGAGCGGAAATTCCGAGAAATAGAGTGCTGTGGGGAAACCCGAGGTGGGTTGTGGAGATGATATCAGTGGGGATGTGGGAGTGTTTACAGGGATGCTCTGTACGATAGCTACGACCACCCAACGCAATACAGTCGTATATTCTAACACCGGTATACAGTACAATCAATTTCCATCACTGCTGATGCTCCATCTTCGTGAGCAATGTTCCAACATGCGGCAGCAATTCGACCGCAAACTCATCTCCAGCTTTCAAGAACTCCTTCGGGTTCTTCGCAGCTCCAACACCGGGCGGGGTACCGGTGAGGATGATGGTTCCGGCAGGCAGAGTCGTGCCTTGCGATAGGAAGCTGATGAGCTGGGGAACGCTGAAGATGAGATCGCTGTTTATAAAGTGTTAGCTTCCATAAAGTATTGATTCATTGAAACGGAGGGCTAACGTCAATGGACAGTCCTGTAGGACCTGGCCGTTCTTCAAGCCGCGGATCTTGAATTGGCTGGAGTCGGGGAATTGGGCTGCAGAGACGAGTGCAGGGCCTGAATCATTCAGTTAGCGGATTTCAAACCATTCCGGTAGAATGAATAGCTTACCAATAGGACAAGCAGTGTCAAATCCCTTCGAGAAACACCATTGACTCTGGTTCATCTGCGATGTCCGGCTGGAAATATCATTCGAAGCCGTGTAGCCCAACACATAGTCTAATGCGTCTTCTTCGCTGACATCCTTTGCGTCGCGGCCGATGACAATGACCATTTCGGATTCGTAGTCTCCTGTGTTGTCCAGCTGGGTGATCTTGGGAAGGATGGTAGGAGCTGGCCAGGGATCTGCGAGCGAGGTTGATGGTTTGATGAATAGGGTTGGGACGTCCGGGATAGAGAGTTTCATTTCTGCGGCGTGGGAGACATACTGCGCATTCGGTCAACGTAAATCTTGGGTTAATTTGCTCGGTGTACTCACATTCAGCCCAATACACCGGATAGATCCAACTTCATTCTGAGCTAATGGTGACAAAAGTCTCTCGATGATCTCGGTCTTTTCAGTTCTCTGGCCCGGGTTGAGAACAGAGGCACCCGAGAATGGGTAAACATGGACATCCTTGCCATGATAAAGAGCTAATCCAACATCCAGCTTGGGGTCTATAGGCTCTCCGATTAGGATGCTGGAGCGGTTGGATCTGGGGATGAAGCGCACGAGGCCTGGTCGCGTTAGTATGCGCGCATAAAAAACATAACACTGGGGCTTACGCGAAAAGGTCGACGCGATTTTGGACATAGCGACTCAATTGAAGTTTGTTATTTGGGTGAAGTTTTTGAGGTTGTCACCTATTTATCGGCTATGTCGCGGACTATTTCTACCCCGACAAGACGAGTGGGGGACAGGCCGGCCACTTTATTTTTCTCTTTTCTTGTATGGACAGAGTCAACTGAATAAGTTCCAAGCTAGAAAGATTGACCGGGTTAAATCCGACAGACCCGGGTTATTTTCTGGTCCCCACGAACGATGCCGGACAACGGCGTGGGGAAGGGGGCTTGATAAAAGCAGCCCATTCCGCTGTTCAAAGGGCACTTGCGACAAGCTCATACAAATATACTATTTATTTCACCAATATTCACTATGGCCAGCCCCAAAGGACCTTTCCGTCTCGTCACGGTCAACACGGCCCCCGAGAGAGCTCAACGCTTGATCGGGAGAGTCGCCGATACGCTCAAGGACCGGTATATCATCATCCACGAGGCCAACTGCTCGAGTATGTTCCTCCGTCGCAAGTGTCTTGCTGCGATGTTGCAAATATCCAAAATGATAAGTAATGACCGCGATAGACATCGAAGAAGTCGGCCCTAAAGTCCAGGAATTGATGCCAGATGTCTTGGTAAGCTGCCATCCCGATAGCTACGTATCTTATCTACTTTGTTCTGACAGTCGCATAGTTCAGCGCGTCCATGTGGACCGCAGAAGAAGCCCAGCAAATTCATACTACAGCCCGCGAGATCAAGCCCGACATCAAACTGCACGCCATTCCCACCGGATTGCAAGTCGAGAGGGGTCCCGATGCTATTGTCGAATACCTCTGCGAGAAGGTACCGCCGCTGCTGGACAGCTAGATTCGATGATGTTGGAAGAAGTTGTAGGGTATATCGAGCACTGAACGATGGTCAAGAGCTACGTTTGTTTGTACATACTACGTCCCTTAACGATAGACTGAACACTGTCAATTGAATGTACTTTTAAATTTCCTGGAATATGCGAGATCAAAACCAACTGGCGACTGAGGCGCGATTAATCAGAGCTTATTCAGCTTACCACGTGGCATGTTGTCCATTGGTTTGATTCTGCCGGGCGGAAATATTTGCTCCAAGAGTCTATAACCAATAAGAGACCACAGCCACGGAAATACCGGAGATAAACGGGCCCACGATATATCACCGCAAAGAATCCTTGATATTCGTCACTGAATTGAATTGTGTTGTACCAATTCAACTCTATACAATGTTACCATTAAGAACAGCCCTGCGAGGGGCCACTGACGTCCGATTCTTTTCGACATCGCGCGTTCTGCGGTCCGAGGAGCTCTCATATCAGATATTCGGTCCCGAAAATGAACAGGCCGTTCGAAGCCCGATTCTCTTCTTGCATGGGCTGTTCGGGTCGAAGCAGAATAATCGGAGTATTAGTCGGTAAGTCCTGGTCTCAGCTTACTGTCGCTGATGCAACCCAAGGCTAACCAGCGTAGAGCGCTCGCACGTGATCTGAAGCGTCAAATATACACCCTCGTACGTGTGCCCTACATGCAATGATGTTAGCAGAAAGACTAATAGTCACTGTGGGCAGGATCTCCGGAATCATGGACACTCATTTCATGCCGCAGAGCACAACTATACCGTTATGGCCGAGGACGTGGAGAAGTTCATCGACCAGCAGAAGCTGGATAAATGCGTGCTGATTGGACATTCGATGTATGTTCTGGGCAATCGAGTGCAATCGATCAAGCAAGGTTCTAATGTACAATAGGGGTGCAAAAGCGGCGATGGCTGTTGCTCTGCGCACTCCCAATCGCGTATCGGGTCTTATGCCTGTCGACAATGCACCTGTTAACGCCCGACTACAGAGCGACTTTGGGAAATATATTCGTGGCATGCAGCATGTTGAGGCAGAGCAAGTGACGAAGCAGTCTGATGCGGATAAGATTTTGCAGGGTTATGAAGAGGTATGTCTTGGTTTTCATTTATTATCATTACGGCGTTATATTGACCTGACAGGCCCTCCCCATTCGCCAATTCCTTTTGACCAACCTGATCCGGTCGGACGATCAGACGATGAAATTCCGCGTCCCGTTGTCGACCTTGGGTTCTTCGCTCGAAGGCATGGCTGACTTCCCATTCCGGGAGCCGGGTACTGTAACATATGACGGGCCAACCCTCGTTGTTCGGGGCACCAGGAGCAGATACGTTTCGGACGAGTCACTCCCCGCCATCAGGAAGTTCTTCCCTAACTCTGAAGTTGCGGATGTCGAGGCCGGGCATTGGCTCATTTCGGAAAACCCCGAGGCGTTCCGACAGGTTGCCGTTAAGTTCTTACAGAATACGCCATAGTGGTGGGATAGGGTGTTGGTACAGCAAAAGAGGTGTAATCTCGCTTGAAACATTATGCATATAGACGTATTTGCAAATAATACTCATAAGACCAACATATGAACGGTAACCACATCATGCCAACGCCGAATATGGTATTAAGGAACAAACTCTATAATAGTCATGAGTTTCGTTACCGCGTCCAGATCTAGGGCAAGGCACTGATCCAGTACGCATAAAATCGAATGCGAAGAAAGCCAAGAATAATTCGCTTAGTCCAGGGTGATGGGTTCTGTATCCCGGATGATCTTTCTCTTCTTCTTTTTCTTGGTCTTCTTTTTCCCGTCAGATGGGGTCCCCTCCACTCCGGGCGTGAGCATTCGTAGTGAATTGGACCCTGAATTCAGTTCCGGCCTTTCGTCATCCGAAGCATTGTTCGAAGGACGCGGACGCTTCTTCTTCCTTGTCTTCTCTCGTAGACCATAGCTAATCGTGCTGCTGTCTCCATTAGCCGGGCTCTCCATGGGCTTCTCAGAGACCTCGGATTCGAGTTCTTCGTCACCCTCAACCTTTTGTTGCGGTGATTGTGGTTCTTCAGCGGTTTGTCCGTCCATTAGCACACCTTCCTGGCTCTCCACGGCTTTCTTTACATTATCGAATTGTTCGAGCAGTTGTTTATGATTATTCGATGCACAATCCTCCAAGTGACGCATGCGATCAAGCAAGGACTCAATGTCCCCGGCGTGAGATTTGGTTGTTTCCATGTTGATTGTGTTTGCAGATTGTAATTGAGAAAGCTTGCTCAACATGCCCTTGAGTTCGCCGGACAGCCGCTGGAACTCCTCGTTGAAATGCTCAAGTTCATGATTTAAGCTCTGTACAAGAAATTCGTCCGACGACTGTTTCGATCTCAATTGCCCGCTGATGTTCGAGGTATGTTCGTTCATTTTCTTTTCCAGAGAATCGACCTTCGACTGCAACTGATTGAACTGTTGCTGTGTCGGCGCCGAGGTCTGAATCTTAATCCTCTCCGATAGACTAGCAACCGACTGTTCCATACGAGAATTTTCAGCTTTCGATTGGTTCCTTTCCTCCAATTGCACGGCTGTATCCTTTTGCAGTTGCGCGACTTGCGAAGTATGTGACTTAGACAGTTGCTCCACTGTCGCTCTGAGCGGCAGGATATCTTTATCGATGTGGTTTCTGAGGGCTGTCACCTGCTCCGTCAACTGGGATGCCGACGGGTACATTTCTTGCATTGCAACCACCATATTCTTGACGATAGGCTCGGTTGAAATATTATTATACCGCGTTTCCAAAGAATGTAACCCAACTTTGATGCTCTCCAGCACACGCTGTGTGACTGATAGCGACCCAGAAAGATCTTGGATTTGCCGCAGAGCTGCTGCTGGATTGCTTTGCGCAATAGCCTTGATCTCCGCTGACACTTTACCATAGCCATCCTTCAATCCCTTGAACTCCTCGCTCTGTTGCGCTAATAGTTTATTAATTTCTTCCATTTCAGAGAACTGTAGATCGTCTTTCATTGACTGTAGATGTGCCAGCTCGTCCACCCGCCCATTCAATGCTTGCACGCTCTGACCCACTTGGCCGTTGTTGACTTGAGGCGCGGCCTGGTTTTCTTCCAGTTTTTGTAACCTCTGTTCCATGTCCTTGATGGGACCCATGGATTCAACATTTCCGTTGGCCGACTGAGCAATCGGATTTTCTGCCACCACCTTGCCCGCCAGTGAACTCAGATGGCTGGAGAAACTATCCATTCTCTTCTTCATTTCACTTATAGGACCAACATTAATGTCGTTCAATTTTCTCCGATGTTCTTCGATATCCTCGTTGATTTGGCCGATGGACTTTGAAAGCGTCTCTTGGCACTCTACAAGTGCCCTCATTGTTGCTTCCGCCTTCTTGTACTTCTCCCTTAGATCTTCAATGTCCTTCATGTATTGTGCGGACGGTGATTCTTGTGTTGGTGAGGGTGCTGCCCCCTTCTTCATCTCCGAGCTCAGCGATGTTAACTGCTCGTCATTAGCTTGCACAGTCTTAGCCTGTTCGGATAGAAGTGCGGTTTGATTTCCCAAAGTTTTCTCCAAAAGAATAACCCTATCCTGAAGGATTTGAATGGGACCAGTTCGTGTCGGACTGCTACCAGCGAGCCTAGCAAGTTCAGCTTTTGTATTGGCGGCCTCTTCCTTGACTGTTTGGAGTTCCCTATGCAGGTTATTTATCGTGTCTCCCGACGCGCCGGAGCTGCTTGGCGATAAAAGTCCCCATTTAGTCACCAGATCTCGTTCTATTTGGCAGCAATTCGACAAGTGCTCCTTTATAGTACCATCCATCCGAGTCAGGTCGACATGATCGTCATTGCTGGCCTGCTGAAAGAAAGCCACGGTTGAAGGAAAGTTCGCATAGGCCTTTGCCTTTTTCAATAGACCTTCCGTCATCTCCTTCTTCTTCCGCAATCTTTCCTTCTCCGACCTGCTCACGGCCATAGCAACGGCGGCTTGCACCAGTTCAGAGATTGACTGGATAAATGATCCATCACGGGGGTTATCCTGCTTCACGACCGGCTTGGGAGGTTCGTTGGGCGGCAGTAGAACGGCGGCTTTGGGTGTGCTGGACGACCCAAGCGGGATCGAGGTTTGTCTTTCTAGTGTCGGCTTTTTTATCGGCGGAGGTATGTTAAAACTGGTTGACCGACTGGCAAGACGTGGATCGCGCGTGGAAGGACTATCGAGGTTCATTTTGTCCGACATCGTAGGAGATTATTGTAGCGAAAGGCGAAACGTGCACATCGTTTAGCAGCTGTCTCTAATCCTGACTAAACTTGTAACAAATGAGACTGTGCTCAATGAGCAGCAGCAGCGCAGATCGAGTACAAGGGAGGTCAATAGCAGAGCGATAGACAAATCGAAGATTGCGCGCACGCGAGCGGGATCATATGCGGAGGGATCGCACTTGACTATGGGATGGAAGGGTGGTGATTGATGCAGCAACAGAAAGGCAAGAGAAGCAGGAGCAGAAATCTGTCCTGAATGCTCGATTCGACATGTAAACAGACGCTAGAAAGAAAAGTTCTCTCCAGGGGCAAACGAGCAAACGGATGATCTTGTAGCGGGCGAACATTTATTCTGCCGGGCGGTGAGCAACTTTTGGGCTTCTCTTTCGCAGAGCTGTTTCTCTCACCTCCGCGACGTTGTCTTTTGCTGGTGCACTCGATCTGGTGCTTTTCGTCTCATTAATAGTATTTTCGCTGGTTTAAGATTTTACCATGGCTGCGGTGAGCTTACGCTTCGTTTTTTTGCGATTATCGTCTCATTGCTGATTCCTATCAAGCCAATTTCCACCGTCGCGGAGAGCAAGGAGCTCCGCGGGCTCAACCTCATCGCTGCCCATTCGCATATCCGGGGTCTTGGTGTCGATGCAGACTCTTTACAACCGAGAACGTCCTCGCAGGGACTCGTTGGTCAGGAGAAGGCACGGAAGGCTGCTGCGGTGATTCTTCAGATGGTCAAGGAAGGGAAGATCGCTGGGCGAGCCGTCTTGATCGCAGGACCTCCCAGTACCGGGAAAACAGCTATCGCGATGGGTATGGCACAGTCGCTTGGGTCTGATGTGCCGTTTACAATGCTTGCTTCTTCGGAAATTTTCTCCATGGAGATGTCCAAGACAGAGGCACTTACGCAGGCATTCCGGAAGTCGATCGGCGTCCGCATCAAGGAAGAGAGCGAGATCATTGAGGGTGAAGTTGTGGAAATTCAGATTGATCGGAGTGTGACTGGCGTAAGTCCACACCATCATATTTTTGTACAATGAAAGCGGCTAATTCTGGTTTGCTTATTCGATGAAACAGGGCCACAAACAAGGCAAACTTACCATCAAGACCACCGATATGGAGACGATTTACGACATGGGAACGAAGATGATTGATTCGATGACCAAAGAGCGTGTGATGGCTGGTGATGTTATCTCGATCGACAAGTCATCAGGGAAGATCACAAAGTTGGGTCGTTCGTACGCTCGTTCTCGGGATTATGATGCGATGGGCGCCGATACCAAATTCGTCCAATGCCCTGAGGGCGAACTGCAAGTTCGCAAGGAAATTGTCCATACCGTGAGCCTCCATGAGATTGATGTCATCAACTCCCGGACACAGGGCTTCTTGGCACTATTCTCGGGTGACACAGGTGAGATTCGGAGCGAGGTCAGGGACCAAATCAACACCAAGGTGGCCGAGTGGAAGGAGGAAGGCAAGGCAGAGATTATTCCAGGTGTGCTGTTCATTGACGAGGTGCATATGCTTGACATCGAATGCTTCTCGTACGTCAACCGTGCACTAGAGGCGGAACTCGCCCCTATTGTTATCATGGCCAGCAACCGTGGTCACGCCCGGATCCGTGGCACAACATACAATTCCCCCCACGGACTGCCTCTCGACTTCCTCGACCGTGTGGTGATTGTGAGCACACAAACCTACTCCGGTGAGGAGCTCCGGCAGATCCTGGCTATCCGTGCCCAAGAGGAAGAAATTGATCTTTCTCCCGACGCTCTCGCACTTCTGACTAAGATTGGTGAGGAATCGGGCTTACGGTACGCCAGCCATATCATCACCACTTCCCATCTCCTGAGCCAAAAGAGAAAGGCGAAGGAGGTTAGCATCGATGATGTGCAACGCAGCTACCGGTTGTTCTTTGACCCCAACCGGAGTATCAAGTTTGTTAACCAGTTCGAACAACGATTCATTGGCGAACAAGGCAACGTGGACTTTTCTACCGCTAATGGGGGAGATGCTATGGAGATTTCCTAGACGCTGTCCTAATTTTGCATTTCAAGGGAAGAAAAACACAGTAATTTCCTGGTTTCTTTTTCTGTTTACTTATGTTTGACCTTCTATAGCATCAAGTTATGTATGGTAAAGGCTGGCGCTTTTTCTTTTTGAGAATTCATATGGGGTAATTTATAAAGATTCGTTTGGAACCCAAACAGACCCGAAGAGTAATGATGTGCTTGGTATATCAGGAATTAGTAGAATAATGTACACGTCGTATATTTCATAGCTATGAGAAAGTAACATCTTGTCTCCATTCACCAGTATCGCCCACTTTCCGGAACTCGACGCCTTCACCAAAATACCCTGCGCCCTTCCACGACTCCATCATGGCATTATCGTACGGCCCGTGGATGTTACCTCCGTCACGGGCATCAGACCAGCGGAATTCCCACATTACCGGCCCTTGGTCGCCAGTACCATTATCTGTCTCTATAGATTCCGCAGGATCAACCCAATCCTCGCCTGTCTCGCGCTTATATTGCCTCGTAAGCATTTCACGTTCTGTGTCATAGATTTCCGCCTGCCCTCTGGTCATGAGGATATCGGCAGCACCGGTGATGGCTTCGATCGTCTGCTTGCGAGCAGCCTCTTTAGGGTCGTCCTCCGTCATTTCGGTATCTTCGGCTGCGCCTCCGTTTTGTTTCTTCTTATTCCGTTGTTTGTTTTGATGCCATTTCGGCTTTCTTTGCACGCCTTTGCCTATTCTCGCCAGGGCTTCTAGAATCGTCTCTCCGCGTTGAAGATGTGTGATGATAGTCTTCAGCACGTCGCTCGTGAGGATGCTATCATCTTGCCGGTCCCGTTCTCTCCGCTCGGCTTCTCGTTTTTCTGCAGCCTCCTTGGCACTTCTCATATCCTTCTTTGACACGCCCTCGAGCCAAGTATCATAAACAGCATCGGGGTCCGCCGCTTTTCGAATGTAATTTCCTTGATCGTCGAACTTGCCTTCCTCCTGTTCATTGCGCATATTAAACGCATCCAGTAAAGGTGCATTCTTCTTCTTCCCACCGGCTCCTATTTCTTCATCCATTTCCTCATCCACCTTTGCGCGGTCTTCCTCTGCAACATCTTCCTCACTTTCATCATCGTCTTCCCGGTCAACTTCACCACGACCCTTGCTCAGGTCTGCGCGCATAGCGTGCCCACCGCGCGAAGAGGAGACTTGTCCCTGAATTTCATCATCTTGTAAGAATCGTACGTTCTTCTTATTCTTCCTCATAGCCTCGTCCGCATCGATCTCCTCAGCCCCGAAATCCTCCTGCAGCTCCGCGAACATATCATCGTCATCCGCATCGTGTTGTTTCCTCTGGTTCTCTGGTTTTTTCTCAATGCGCGCTGAAAACCCTTCGTTGTCACTGTCCGAGTCGTATCCGTCGAGGTTGACTGCTTTCCGGCGCACTTGTTGTCCGCGGCGCCCGATCTCGTCTGCGTCTAAGACCGCATCTTCCTCGAGTGCGTCTGGCGCTAGTGCTGAGGGGTTGCGCAGGTCGAATCGCGGCTTTTTGTGAGATGCTGGGCCGTTGGGGTCATCTTCGTCGTGATGGTGTGTGCGGGTGAAGTCTTCACCTGCCCGCTTGGGGCGCGCGGAAGCTGACATTGTGACTGAGAATGGAGAATTCCAAATTCGAAAACCTGTGGTTCTACAGCTGCAGTATCGGACAGCTTCAACGCTGATAGTAAAACGAGCTTGGTGACAGAGAAATCAGCTGAAAACTCGCAATGTTGTCCTGGTCTGGGGTCGGCTCGGAAAAATGCGTGCGGAGCTACTTGCGTCACCGTGGGCGATAAGAGACAACAGCTGCTTGTTCATTCTCAACAACCTCAGACATACGTGCTCTGTTGATTGAATAACAGCCTCATTTTGCTCAAGACACAGCCTCTTCATTGTTAGAGCATCAGTGTAATTTGTTGTTAACACCACAGTTCAACATGGTTTGTCCACACCACAATCAAGATCTGATCTCAAAGCTCGGAGCTAACCTTGGCAGTTTCGGTACGATGACATGGACTTTGGCTCCTCCATGCTTCGAGGTGCGAACCGTCGCTTCGATGAGTACTACCGCTGCTACCCCGTCGCAATGATGCCGGGTCCTGAGAGAGAGAACGTCAACCATGGCGGCAAGGTGATCATGCCGCCGAGTGCCCTGGACAAGTTGACTCGCCTTCATATCACATATCCAATGATGTTCGAGCTTCACAATGGAGCAAGAGAGTTAATGACACATGCTGGTGTGTTGGAGTTTATTGCTGAGGAGGGAAAGATCTACTTGCCATACTGGGTAGGCTTCGTGTTCTCGACTCGCTGTTGAGGCTTGCGCTGACTTGCGCGAATCCATATAGTTGATGCAGCGTTTACTCCTCGAACCCGGTGATCTCCTCCAGATCAAGTCCACCGACCTCCCGCCCGGCCAATTTATCAAACTTCAAGCCCAGTCAACCGCCTTCCTTGACATCAGCGATCCTAAAGCAGTCCTCGAAAATGCCTTCCGCAACTTCTCTTGTCTTACCAAGGGTGATGTCTTCACCTTTGCCTACAACGATCAAGTGTACGAGATGGCTGTTTTGGAGACCAAGCCCGACGGGAAGAGCGCCGTATCCGTTTTGGAAACAGACTTGGAGGTAGATTTTGCACCACCTGTTGGCTATGAGGAGCTCCAGAAGCCTAGCGGAACAAGCACCCCTCGCAGCGGCGTGAGCGGAAAACTTCCATCTGGTGGTCTACTTCATCCCCAGGGCACGATGGCACAATCGATCAACTACGCCGCCATTGCGCCAGAATCCACTGAAGCCGCCGCAGGCGCCAAGGCGGTGTCATCCAACTTCCTTTCGGGAGGTCACCGTCTGAATGCGAAGAAGGGTAGCAAGACTACGACACCACAGCCTTCCACACCTGCCCCGGGAACAATGAATCCTCAGCACCCCCCACCAGCTCGCAGAACGAATGGACCTCAGCCCTTACGATTGCCACCCAATCAGCTGTTCTTTGGCTATGCGATCAAGCCTGTGAAGAAGCGTGATGAAAAGGGACAAGTTGTCGAAGAAGAGGAGAAGCCCCGATTTCAGGGAACCGGTCAGACACTTCGTGGGAAGAAGAAAGATACCGGGCGCTCTGAAACACCCGCCTCGGGGAGCTAAACGGCAAATCAAAAGAGTAATGAATATAATCAAATGACATGGGTTTTACGGGCTTTGGAACTATTAAATTCTTGGACGGTACTTTCAGATTGGTTGTTTCTTCCTTTGCCTGTACTTCTACATAAATATGTCAATATTAAGGTCGGGGCACTGTTTTGGAGCATAGCGAGACCAGGTCGGCGTTCAATGGGAATTCATTTTTGCGACATCTCATCCTTTGACACTATACTAAGCTATATCTGCAGAAAGCTCACCATCAAAGGAGCTCCTACCATGTATTATTGGATCTACATGACCAGAATTCCTTGTAACGATCCGGAACCTAAGCATCATCTACCTGATTTGCTCACTTTCTTGAGTGCTTTCTTCTCGGAGGCAAATGAATTAAGGGGCCACTTCTCAGGAGGAACATCAGGGAAGGCTTCAATGCTTGGAGAATGGAGCCATAGCTACGGGAATATTTTTCGAGTGCCCGAGACCAAAGCGGTGACATGATGAATCCCAGATATTGAGAGATGGAATTGGTATGAGGGACCAGAATGCTGATTCAACGCCGCATATAACTATGCGTAAACGTTTATCTAGGACACTGGTCGATACACAAATTCTTCCAATTCCTTATACGCCCTCTCAAGATCATCATTGACAATGATCTTATTATAAACCCCTGGCGTATTCGCGTACTTAAGCTCAACTCTAGCTTGGTTCAACCTCTTCTGTAGATCATCCTCATTCTCAGTACCACAGCCCTTAAGCCGCGCCTCGAGTACTTCATAGCTCGATGGTTTGATAAAGACGTAGCGCGCATCAATACCAGAGTCGGCCTTCAAATTCTTGACACCAGTCATCTCAATATCAAGTATAACTATCAGCCCCTTTGCCGCCTGGTTTATGATAGTTTCTTTGCTAGTTTCGTAGTGATGACCACTGAAAACTGCGTGTTCGACAAAATGCGTGTTGCGAAATCAGAGAGGAGAACGTAGCAGGGGAAACGAAGTAGTACCTGACACCCTTGACCTCACCGGGACGCGGATTGCGCGTGGTGTGGGATACGTTAAATGCGAGGGTTCCGGGGTGTGTGTCTAGGAGTTTTTGGAATAACGTTCCTTTGCCGACACCTGAAGGGCCCGAGATGACTATTGTCGGCGGTCTTGGGGTGCTTCTTCGTCTTAATGTATATTGGTTCAGTTTTTGGCCAAAGTAGAGCCTACTGGGAACCATTTTCGACTTGAGGCGATGGCTGGTGAGGTTGTGACCCAGTAGTCATACATGATCCATGCCTTAGCGTTGCACTCATGTTTTGAAAGAATAGTATAGAACAGGAACGTCCGGTGCACTAGTTCTTCCATATTCCGGCCGTCTTGATGATTTTACTATGTAGTTAGGGCCGTTCCTTTTACGGGCTGAGAGCGTTTCCGTTCCAGTTTGAGATACAGCTTTCATAACTGCGAATCGCTTGTGGGTGTTAGTATCAGCAGCGGGGGACTACTCGTGTGAAGGAGAACGGGCGGGCATCGTCTCTTGAGGCTATCGCCTTTCCTGTAGTTTCCTATGGCTGCGATGCTTCGTGGGTTCCTCTTCTTAAGCTCTCATTAGTACTGCTTGACTTGCAACGGCCGGGTTGAAAAATACATATCCTAATAAAATGTAGTCACAACAAGGGCATAGTACCCCAGACAAACTTTCTTTCTTTTAAACTATATATCTACTAATTACTGAAGGTAGTGATCAGCCTCGTTCTTTATCTAATTGATTGCCTAGCAGCCGACGCAGTCTAAGTTATTTATAGGGGTGTCCTTGCACGACGGACAAATGGTGCCTCAGGCATTAAGCAGTAGCCAGGGGTCAGGGGGGAGTCGATTTCTATATTAACCTGGCGATCACTTGTGCTCTGCCCAAGAACTCATTCCTAACTCGAGTTACTTCATTGGGGCATCTTAGAGGTCATACCTCGTTACATTCTTTTATTTCCATAAAATTCCGTCGTTCGTTATCAAATTTCAAACTTCATCATGGCCGGCAAACCCTTGGACGGGCAGCATCCTTTGGCATCCTTTTCCCGGCTCTCCCCTTCTGTATATCTTCAAGAGCCCGATGAAACCGTTAAATACAAGGGGCAATACCCGAAGACGATCGTTCTTGCTTTTTGGATGAATGCTCCTCCACGGGCACTGGCCAAATACGTTCTCGAATATAGACGCTTGGCACCTGCAGCCAGGATCATCTTCGTCCTGAGCTCTTCCAATGACTTTCTTTTCGGTGCCTCTAAAGTAACCCAGCAGGCCCGGGTAATGCCGGCTGTCGAAGCCATTCGGGCCATTTCGTCCCCCGGAGACCCGGTGTTTCTGCACATGTTCTCGAATGGAGGAGTCTCATCGACGACAAATCTGCTCGAGACATATGAAAAGCTGACAGGCAGTCCGATGCGTATCTCATCGATGATCTTCGACAGCGCACCGGGAACAACAACCGTCAGCGGTGTCATGAAAGCCTTTTCGTTCGCCTTTCCAGGGATGTTGATCCTGCGATTTCTCCTCAAAGTCGCCTTATACGCGTTTTTGTTCTTGAATGCGATTTTCCGAAGGCTGACTGGCACAAAAGATGCTATTACCACGGCCCGAGATGCAATAAACGATAGCCGTCTACTCCAAGGGATCGATCCGAAAGGCCGACCCAAAAGGTGCTACATCTACTCGGATGCCGATGATCTGGTGCACTGGAGAGACGTGGAGAGACATGCCTATCTGGCAAAGGCTATGGGGTGTTATGTGCGTCGCGAAAAGTTCATCGGATCTCCTCATGTAAGCCATATGAGGGCTGATCCCGAGCGGTACTGGGGTATCGTGCAGAAGTACCTGTTCGCCCGGGCTTGAGTGTTTTATTCACAAAGAAAATTATAAACCAACCACCCGGATATTTCTCGATAGTCTTACGGGATTTAGTCCCTTAATTCATCTAAATTCTGCAATTGTGATCTCATGGTTTCCATGTTTCTGGTCCGTCAGTAAACATCGGAGGCGACCTCCGCGATGGTCTCAAAACAGTCTCGACATTACATTCGCGCTTTACCTTGGCACTGGTATTTGCAGGACACATTTGTTTCCCGCCTGTTCCGGAAGGGACGGCTTATTTCATATTTACCTCTAACGTGAATTAAAGCAACCCTAGCTCATCGCCGTGGGCTCCCGATATGACCATTGATGAAGTCCATATGTCAAGTTTCTTTTCTTTTCAACCTTGCTATCCCTTTTTCCACATAAGATCTTTCGCGCGGCAGTCTTCTACCCAGGGCCAGCAGAATCGTCACCTCAAGGAGCCCTAACACCGCACTGTTGATTTAGTTCTCACGGACTTGTCACTCTTCAGTTTGGAGATTCCCCAGTTTTGGTAAGATGCTGCTTTTTCTTAATCACTATTGCTAGCCGTGCCTCATGCCTAATTGGGTTGGTAAACAGTAATCATGTTCCAACAATCTTTCAAAGAGAAGACCTCTCTGAACGACCCTGATATACAGGATAACCCATTCCTGCGGCCTGGGTTTGGATTGCCATTGGACTTCGCACCGATGCAAAAGAATGTATATGGCATACACAACAGAAGTTTATTCCCAAACGCCAATGATGACCGCGATATCAAACAAGGAAACGCAGAGTATGTGTCCAGAAATTCATTATCAAAGGCTATCGTTCTGTCATATTGA
The DNA here is from genome assembly GCA_023627475.1 of Aspergillus sp. S3505. Lineage (NCBI taxonomy): Eukaryota > Fungi > Ascomycota > Eurotiomycetes > Eurotiales > Aspergillaceae > Aspergillus > Aspergillus sp. S3505. The sequence goes on from JAMAHJ010000005.1 coordinate 237,338, forward strand.
CATAAGGCTCAGTCAACCTCTTCAGACGCTTCGCGAGTTTCAGATGTTAAGAATAATGGAGAGCATTACGGATACGCAGGATTGGCACAAAAGGGCATGTTGGTTAATTATCACATATCCTAATTTCAAGTTGCTGACCCGGGTAGATTCACGACAATGATATTGCGGAAGCGTGGAAGAGGGAAGCAATGGAGAAAGAACCAGATGTCACCCCAAACATGGCAAATTGGATGATAGACGAGCTCCGTTTCAAGTCCGCTCTCTATGAACATAGCGGCGCAATCGCTCTGTACAATGGGGACGTCACAAAATCCGACGTCAACATTACCGAAGATTTCCGCCTCAGACTCTTGCAAGCCGTCAGGCACCTTGAGGATGTCCCGCAGGAAATGCGGTTCTTCAACCCTGGGACTGGATATGTACAAGAAGATCTTCTCCCAGTCGCATTTTGCTGTCTCGTATATGGTCGTACTCGCGCTTTAACGGACAGGATCATCGGTATCGAGGAGTCGCTTAAATTTATCGGCCAAGGAGAGATCATTTCTGTTCCTGAAGAAACCGGAATCACTAGAGAAGATATCGCGACGAGGGTTGCGACCCAAGCTGATATCGCAACTAGGCCGTACAGCCGACAATTTCAAATGCTTCCGTTTGAGATGAACTTGGGAGACGATGGCAAATGGCACATCACGAGCTATATCAACAATTTGCATCCCGACAAGTACGCCGAGCTATACGAGCTTATCGAGGAGTTGTTCAACAGAGTGACCGACCAACTTGAGATCACACTGACGCCCCTGAAGGATATGCTTCATTCACGTGCACGGATCGGATATAGAAAAGCAGAATACTATCCTCTGCCAAAGGAGGTGGAGGAGCAGATGCCGCAACCCGGTGAAAGGGAAGCTGAGATCGAGTATGCGGACCGGCTACAGAACTGGCGTATGGCAAACCTCAAGGCCGTCCAGCCTGATTGTGGGAAATTTATTCCCTGGGCAGTTCCTCAGTGGATGATGAACAATATCCCCATGGACTTGTCGACTCCTCTTCGGGTCGAGAACGAGGTTCACCTTGCTAAGGACTACGCGAAGCATGGTCTTCAATTGATTGTACGAATATTCAATATCCATTTGTCGCCTGAGAAGCCAAAGTTTGAATCTGGATGGCACGGCGCAGGACAGATGAACGATCACGTCTGCGCCTCAGCCTTCGTCACCATCGAGCTCGACAACGTCAACGTCCCAACAATGGCCTTCCGCCACCTCGCCGAAACAGCCAGCCTCGATGAAGTCGAGCACCATCCAGAAGATACCGTCTGGCTGAAGCAAATCTTCGGCCTGAACGTGGGGGACGCCGCCATCCAGGAACCAGGCAAGATCCGCTGCTTCCCGAACCGCATGATCATGTTCCCGAGTACGGTGCAGCACCGGTACGAGGCGATCGAGCTGATCGACAGGAGCAAGCCTGGGGGTGCGAAGGCGTTTTCGTTTTTCCTCGTCGATCCGAATATTCGGATTACGTCGACTGCGAATGTGCCTCCGCAGCGGCTGGATTGGGCGTTTCAGGGGGCTGATTATGATGAGTTTTTGAATCTGAATATTTCGTTGGATAAGTTGTCGATGGGGTTCCAGAATCGGTCGAACTTGCCGTTTTCGATGACTGAGGCTAAGAGGTTCCATGCTCAGGCGCTCAAGGAGGTTATTGAGTTTACCAAGTACACTGATGTCGCCTGGGAGTCGAAGAAGGTGAATATTTAATTATATATTAGAGGCAGATGGTGGACGTTGGGATAAATTGCCTGTGATTATCGTTGTCTTTTTCAGTCTTTACTATTAGGGCCAAGTAATACAAGTGTTCAACCAAATAAATGTCAATTCTATCTAACCAACCGGATCGCCGTCAATGCAAGGATATATACAAACCAGCGCCAGAATCACGCTATGCTATTTTATTTTATCTGTCCTGGACGGAAGACTTACCGCCCCTTCGACTCCGGAAACTCATCCTCCAACTTCAACCGCGCCGTAACATTCATACTCATCAACTCCTGAATCAGCAATTTGGCCGCATACGGAATGGCCATCTTCACTACCCCTCGCGACGACTTGCACCGCTGACACCAGTTCAAATACCCCATGAACCCGCACGACTCACAGACGTCGATTTCATGACGATCAGACGAGATCATCAAGCGCTCGAGCAGGAGTTGCGAGGTTCCGTATGCGATAAGACAGTCACGTTCCATTTCTCCGAGACGCAGACCACCGTCGCGCGAGCGTCCTTCGGTGGGTTGCCGGGTGAGCATTGCGCGCGGGCCGCGGGCACGGGAATGCATCTTGTCTTGGACCATGTGTTTGAGCTTTTGGTAGTAGATTGGGCCTGTGAACACGTAGAAGGGGAGGGCCTCGCCTGTGATACCGGAGGTGAGGTATTCCTTTCCACCGTAGCTGAAGCCCTTTTCGACGAGGATGCGCGATGTTTCTTCAACGGGTGTTCCGCCGAAACATGTTCCGTAGCCGTGGTGGCCGGCTAGCACGCCTGCCTTTCCGGCGACGAGCTCCAGCATCTTTCCGACTGTCATGCGGGAGGGGAAACCGTGCGGGTTCATGATGATGTCTGGGTTGATGCCGGAGTCTGTGAAGGGCATGTCGGATTGGTCCGCGATGATACCCACGACACCCTTCTGTCCGTGACGGGAGGAGAATTTGTCGCCAACTTCTGGGCGGCGTGTTTGCCGGGTGAGGACCTTGATGAGTTGGTTTTCGCCCTCGGTTGCTGAGACCATGACTTTGTCGATGTGCGCCGGGTCAGGAAGTTTGTAGGTCATGGGGGTTGGCTGGAAGCTGACAGGGCGGCCTAGGTCTGAGCCTGTGATGCCCGAGGAGTGTGCTTGGTCTGGGGTGGATTTGTTGATGTAGGTTTCGCCTGCGTTGACTTGTTCGCCGACGGCGGCGAGACCGTCGCTTTGGAGGAGAGCATGTTTGCGGATGGGCGCGTCGTTCTCGTACTGCGGAGGCTCGAGACGGTCCTTTGTGCCGTTGGAGTAACTCTTTAGGTTTGTTACGTATTTGCGGTAGACTTGGCAGCGTCCGAAGCCGCGGTCGACGGAACCTTTGTTCAGGACGAGGGCATCTTCAATATCGTAACCAGAGTAACTCATTACTGCGACCATGGCGTTTTGACCGGCAGGGAGGTGGTCGTATTTTGTCAGTTCGATTGTCCGCGACTTAACCATTGGTTTCTGTGGGTACACCATCAGGTAGAGAATTGAGTCGATGCGGAGGAACTGGTTCGATGCGATGGCGCCAATGGCTTGTTTACCCATTGCACATTGGTAGGTGTTACGCGGGGACTGGTTGTGGTGCGGGTAGGGAATTAGACCGGCGACTGCTCCGAGGACGGTGAACGGTTCGATTTCGAGATGCGTCGTGGTCTCGCTGATATCTTTTTCGTAGATGGCAATGAGCGAGTCGTTTTCCTCATTCACATCCAGGTACTCTACCAAGCCCTGCGCGAGGAAATCGTCGAATTGCATCGTTCCATCCCGGAGTTTCTCCAAGTGCTGCCCTGTGACCATGGACTTGCCATTTTCGACGACGATGAGGGGTCTGCAAATCCGGCCATCGTCTGTTGCGATATGCACCGCCCGCTGGTGGTGATTGATGAAGATACTGACAAATTCGGAAATTCTACCCATCCGACGTAGTCGTCGGAATGCCTCGAGGAAATACTTCGGACGCCGTGTGAGTGCTGTCGGTGTGCCGTTGATCGAAATCGTATAGCAGCCAGGCGCGTACAACTCCTTGCCGCCAATGGTTTGGATATCCTCAGCACCAAGCATAAAAATCAAATTCCGCACAGGACCTTCTTCGTCGTTGGTAGTTATATGTGTCATGAGAGCCAAGTTCTTGACCAGACCACATGCTTCACCTTCGGGCGTATCTGCTGGACACAGCATACCAAACTGAGACGGCTGAAGCGCTCTGGGACCGCTGACCTTTCTTGTCTTTTCGAATTGACTGCTGATACGGGTCATCATGCCCAGTGCGGCGATGTAACTCAATCTGCTCAGGACGTGGGTGACACCAGCACGCTCCATACGGAAACGCTTCAAACTCCAGTTACCCGTGGAAATGGCACGATTCATGCCCTGAGTAATGTGGTTACCATGCATACTCATGACACTCCAGGCATCGAACTGCTCTGCTCGGTTGCGCTTGTTGAGGACCTTGTCGATATTCATTTTGATATCAAAGCAGAACTTCTTGAACAGATCTTCAAATAGCAGCGCCAGCAACTGACCAGCCAGTTCCAGTCGCTTATTACCCAGGTAGTCACGGTCATCCACCAGAGTATCGTCGTTCTTGGCCATAAGCACACGACGTGCCATGTGCGCCACATAGAGGGCTTTGGGGCGGAAGTTCATGTTCTTCACCTCGATATGGGAGATGATGACGGATGCAATGGCCTCAACTGCCTCCTGGACGTGGGTTCTGCGGTATGACATCTGCTTCCGGTTGATCTTGATACGCGCACCAATCCACTCGAGGGCCTGTTGTTGCGTATGGATGCCCAGTTTAATCGCGTCTTCAAAGTTGATCGCGAAATCCTCCTGGTACACTTTATCGACACCGGCGACGAGAAGCATCATTTCTTTGTCGGTGTGGATACCCATTGCCTTGAGAAGAATAACGATTGGAATATCTTCACTCAGGACGTTGTGCTTGACGACAAGCTTGTCTTTCTTGAAGACGACATAACTCTTAGACTTTCGCTCGTTGGACGAACTATGCACTGTTAGTAAACAGGAATCCTTCATCCAAAGAAAGGCTACTCACCTAGTAACGGAAGCCTGCACAATCTCCTTCTTCGGATCCGTCTCGACAATGATACGGTTCTTACTCAACTGCTCCTGCACAAGGATAACCTTCTCTGTACCGTTGACAATGAAATAACCACCCGGATCAAGCGGACACTCGTTAAGCACAGTCATTTCCGACGGCGTCTTGTTCGCCAACACACACTTCGAACTCCGAAGCATGACAGGCATACGACCAATCGAGACACCACGCTTAATAACCCTTTGTCGACCACGGACATATTCAAAATCAACGCGAATCGGCGCGGCATAGGTCGTATCCCTAAGTCGACATTCCTGCGGCGACACAGTAGACTCGACGTTGAACCCGGCATCTTGCGGCTCGTCTGCGCGGCGAGGCGATCCGAGATAGATATCGGTGAACTTGACATAGAAATTATGGTCGACGTCGCTGCGGATTGTGGAACTCGACTCCACAATCTTCTTCAGTTGCACTTCGACGAAGTAATTGTACGAGTCGATGTGCTGCTTGACCAATCCCTTTACTTTGAGGAACGCCGGGAGCAGATTCCATTTATCCTGCGCCGTGTTTATCGGGTCAGTCAGCGACTTGTTATAATAGAAAGGCTCGAGCAGCGCATCAAACGGATCCCGATGGCGATACGGGTAAGGAATGTACGGCTCGTGTTTCTCTGTCGGGCCATCATGCTGCTGCTGTTCGGGGGCCTGCGCTGGCTGCGAATTAGAAGTCGATTTGGATTGCGAGGGTCGCTTTCGTCCTGGGGCAGCGTTCCTAGCAGCCTTTACCAACAGAACCATCGCATGTTAGCTAGAGTCATAGCTGTGCGGAGAACTTTTGTCATACCTCTGCGTTTGCGGCTGCGGAAGCTTGAGGCCTCCTACGAGGGGGCATGGCCGCTGGCGACGTTAGTAATAGAGAGATGGGTTGCAATCTGCAGCGAAGCAGGCAACTGGAATTGCTGATTGAGAGGCAGTTAGCGACAGGCGAGTGAGCAATTTTTATCTTTTTTATCAACGGCGATGGCGGAGGGACAGATTATGTAAGCTGGATTTCCGAATACGGTTAGACTGTCTACTCTATCAAAATACACATGTACGAAGCTGTCTATGCAATTCTATCTCAGAAGTGGAAACACTTTTGGTAGATTTTGTTTCCCAACGGCCTTCCACTTGAATGCCTCCTCAATCTCATCCAACGACCTCCCCTTGGTCTCCGGCATGAACACCGTACAAATAAATGCCGTGAAAAGCATACACCCTCCTAACTGAAAGTACGCGCCAGAACTACTAGTCGATAATAAAATTGACGTCGTCAACGCAACCAGAAAGTTTGTCGCCCAATTACTCCCGTGCGCAAGACTAGTTGCGGATGCGCGCGTGCGCTGCGGTTGGATCTCAGCCGCGTAGATCTTGATCCCCACAGCCCAGCTGAGGGAGTAGAGCACGGCAAAGATGTAGATGGAGACGATGACGACCCAACGACTGGCACCGGCGGAGCTGTGGACAGTCTGGGAAGCGTAGAGGGCGCCAATTAGGAACATTTGTGATGCTGAGGCCGAGACCGCCGTAGACGATGCTGTGTCGGCGTTCCCATTTGTCGACCCAGATGAGAACGGGGATGGTGACGGCGAAGATTACAATCGCGGAGACACTAGAGGCGAGGAAACTGGCTTCTAAGGAGGCTAGACCGGCTTGTTCGAATAGGAGGGGAGCGTACTGTGGGACGATCAGTTGTGTCTTACCTGGGGAGGGGAGGAACTTACGTAGAGAACTCCATCAATCCCGCTGAGCTGCTGCATTCTCATGAGGAACACTGCAAGCATGGTACGTGTGCGCACATCTCGAGAGAACAGGTCTGAAGAAGCCATGCTTGGTTAGTTTATGTCGAGGTCTAGTCTCAGCATGTTGACGTTCAAGCTCTGCTTGGTGCGTATTTGATCCTGATCCCCGGATCTCTTCGGTTTCAACCTCCTCTTGTTCTGCCAGACCAACGCCCAGCAGGCCCAGGTCTCAGCGGCTTCGGCCTTCCGGCCGTGAAGGGTCAACCATCGAGGGGAGGGGGTAAGCCACAGATACGCAGCAATGGAGAAGACGGCGGAGAAGTAGGCTAGAACGATAAACGGTGTCCGCCATGAGAATGACGAGTCAATACGTGGAGTTCTGTAACAGGTGAAGAAACCCGTCACCAGACTGAGCGTAATGAGCAATTGAGGGCCTGTCGTCAGCGCACCGCGGACGCTGGTTGGCGAGAATTCACGGATATACCTAGACATATCAGTTGGAACTCTGCCAATAGAAAATATGTATATGCACACAACCAACGTCCCTAAATACATCTTCCCACGATAAACATAGCCAAATGGACAGCTGCAGCTTCCAGAGAAGCTCCGATACCGAAGACTAAAACACCAATGCTCATTCCCGTCGGTCGTCCTAGTCGATTTGCCAAATAACCCGCGAAGAATGAGGATATCGCAGCCGGAATGAGAATGGAGGATACGATCGGACCGTGAACGGTAGCTGACTGGTTGCCGAATTGAGCGGCGAAATGCTTCATGACGGTGACGGGGCCAATGATGCCCGTGTCCATTCTATTAGAGTCAGTATGCTGTCTTCCAATTGACGAAGATCGTGGATGTACCCGAAGAGTAGACCACCGCATGAGCAAAGGACGCTGGCGAGGAGTTATCGGGGAGGTTTTTGTAGATTCATTTTGTGATTATGAAGAATTGAAGGAACTGAAGCCAAGTGTCGTGCAATTCCTCAATTGAGATATCCCCAGATATACGGAGACCCAAAAAACGTTATCAGCTTGCGGGGAGTCTATCAAGCCTTCACAATTCTCGTTCAGTTTTAGCGATTGTGCGAATTGACAGAAAAATCCAATCTGGTCGGAGCGGTATTCCCCGACATGGTTGAGACGATCATGATGATGATTGTTCACGGAGGACCTTTTGGAGTCTAGATTTCATTGATACAGAAGCACATCGTGGGTGGGATAACTGATATTATTGACGTTAATAAAAGAGTTGTTGTAGAGCTGTGCCTGACAGTGGCGCAATCGGTGCTGTTATTGGATACATGATTACCCAGCCAATACACAGCACCGTGAACTAAACTACATTTTTTTGCTCCTAACTTATCAGTCAGATAGAACGCGGATACATTTACCGTTTGAACACTGTATGCCAACAATAGGAGCAGCGAGCCACTTTACCGCACTCCGCATTCCTACTCCGCATGAACATCCGATATGCATTCGACACGCCTAATTCACCAGTGCCCATGGGATGAAGCTGCACCTGTGCAGTTATGTACTCTGTAGCGCTCATTTCTGTCGCTGTGCATGTGCTGTGTGCCGTGTGGGATGATATACAGAGCACGTACTGATGCTTCCGCAAGGCATACATACATACTGACTGACCTACATGGCCGTGCGGAGAAGACTACCCACTGCATGGCGTTTTTCATGTAAGTCATAAAGTTTACTCGGGTAAGATCATACACCTTATCCGGGTATTCATTTCATCAGACATGCTTGAACCAAGACAAGGGATTCGGTACCCTGAAGAATAACGAGTCTCATGTTGACCGCCATTTGGTTGCCACTGACTCGATGCTGAATAATAATGGGCAACCGAAGTGACTGAAAGAGACGAATTGGGTCAAAATAGACAGGATACAAAAAGGCACTGAATGATGCAATTAGCAGTGGACCGTGCTGTGTCGGTGGCATCAGCGGGGATAACAAAGGGACGAGAAATTGGTGAGAATGACAAGTCAGCCGCGGCCTTCAGGAGAGCGATCCGTCCGCGCCGTCGGTCAGGCATGAAAAAGTGCAGATTAAACTGGAAGATCATGCAAATAAACGACGGCAAGGTGGCTGGCAGTGATTGGTGTGAGAAGCAAGAGACACCGCTTTTTTCGCGCGGATTGACAACCATGGGCCAAACAAAGCTAATCTCGGGAGTTGTTCTTTTTGGTTTCTTCGACGTTTCTTATGGAGAACGGAATTGACCCGTTGCGGGACTGAAGGGCTTTCTTTGAGGTTAACCGTGGTTTGACGAACCGTGGACATGCGATGCGGTGAAAACAGTGGTGTAAGAGTCTTGTTGATTCCCCAACTAACCCCTGTTAATAGAGGATCCCTTAGGCTATTAAATATGGCATCAGGCACTGTCATAATGTCTGGATTACTTACAGCCGTTAGCCTGAGATAGCAAATTAAGCAGACGATCCAGGCACCGGCGGGAGTGACTTGGCCTGTCAGAGATGCATGGAGGACAGCGCATCGGGGCAGTTCCATACTTTTTGCTTAGGGATATCTTCCAGTGCAGTTGTACTCTGTACAGGGAGAGTATATTCGAGTATTCGGGGTTTTATTGTACGGACAAATGCGTAGTAGTGCAAGTAGTACGTATGAGTAGTTACTGTACTACAGCTTACATAATAACGCCGAATCGCGCTCCGAAGATCTATCGATCTAACAGGATATCAACTAATTAATAGAAAGAAAGAGAAGAAGTAGAAAGATTGATATCGTTCAAATAGTATCCTGTAGTGTCAATAATAGTAGTACATAGTACTGTACGGTAATACCGGTACAGATACAGACCCGATCAGCTCAATTCAGCCTCGACTTCCCTCTGGCTGGTCTCTCTCTCCCCGCTCTGTTCTTGTCGCTCTCTGCCCATCGCTCGCTCCATCACAATCCCAATAAGAATCGAATCATCATCGCATTGTCTCTCGTTTCCATCCCATTCCTAATTTATTATCTCTCTTTTTTCTCCTCCTGCTGCCTCTACCGCTGTCTCTTCCAACTGTCACCCCAATTCTAGTCAACAATCCTCAGTTATTCTTACTCATTAATTCGACCGCGGATCTCCTCTATTTGATACGAGAATCAAACTGTACAGAGTACCTGATCATTGCTCTGTAAGTGCAGCGCCTGTTCTCTCTTCTGATTCATCAACTCGGACTAATCGAGATCTCCGCATGGCTGTTAAGGGAACAACATCAACAGGTCGCCTTATATCTGCGAACCGCCCCCTATTCCTCGCGTCGCTCTATTGCTTTCACCCTCCAGACTCCTTCAACGAGAAGTATTCGAGAATTAAGAGAACCGAAAGAAAACAACGAGATCATAGAGAAAGAAATAACACTTTCCGAGGCGTTCATTGTGAGTCCGACTCTCTTTGTCGCAGATCGCCCGCCAGATCATCCGGTGCTCTTTGCTTCTGGTCTCCCCTCTCCAGCCCCTCTCACAACCTCCTTACTTGCAACACCTTCCGAGGCACCAGAGACATACACAAACATCCTCTCATCTACTTTTCCTGTTCTCCAGATAGAGTACAATCGTCAATCGGTTGGCGGTGTGGATGCGTATGTCTATGTGTCGCTGTCTCCTTGGCCGCTCTCTCACCTTCTCTTCCCCCTTGTTTCTGCCTCTGATAGATTGGTCATTCATTTATTTATCGCCTCGTGCTGACTGCTCCCTCTGCATCTTCAGACAGGGTCTTCTTCCCTGATCACCCATCATGGCCTTCAAAAGCGGATTGAGTGAGCGCCTCGATGAACTGCGTTTCCCTTCTCCTCGTTCTCCTCCCTCCGAGTCCCCCTACATTGGTTATACGACCATGGCCCCCGCGGGCCACTCCAATATGGCATCGGCCTTTTCGCGTCCATCGGGCGATGTGCGCGCCAATCTGCACCGCCGGTTCACCACAGATTCCAGCAAGCTGTCCTCGTGGAACTATTTCAGTCAGTCGGGGAATGCTGCCCATATGACAGATCCTCAGGAACTGGTGTCATCGGTAAATTCGCCTTTTTCTCCATTACATTCTTGCCTTGCAGTCTTGTTTCTTGGCACTATTCCGTTATTGTTGCTGACCTACCACTGCAGGCAAACAATTCTTACAAAACCCAGCTTGTGAGTCCTCCTTTGTTAATCCAATGACATCTATTGCCTAGCTTTTTTTTTTTTTTTCCTTTTTTTTTCCCTTTTTTTTTTCCCTTTTCCCATTATCTTTTCGATACTGACCATTGGCACCCAGTTCGAGAAGAAGCGTCAGCACATCGAGTATATGCGCGAGCAAAGACGACGGTTTGAAGAGGACATGAAACTATTGGACTTGCAGCACGAAAAGGAGAAGCTGGAAATGGACCAGCTAGCACGGGATTTAGCCAAGGCAGGTATCCCAGGTCCTGTCAGTGAACCAACAACCCCGCCAGAGTATCATGACAATGGCATCGCAGCGGGTTTCTCGCGACCAACCCGCTTCTCCACCTCGAGCGTCACTTCATCTCCAGGCTTTTTCAACGTCTTTGCTCCATCTAATCAAATGACTCCGTCTCCTAACGGTACACAGACACCAACCAACCGCTTCTCGGTTCATTCTGTTCCTGGCTCTCGAAGAAATTCCGAGAAAGAGGATTTCGGCAGCGAGCAGTTGTCCTCTCCTTTCCGCCCTGGACCTACGTAAGTTTCTTATTGTTTTCTTTAGCACAATCTTGTGTGGCGGCATACCTTCTAGAAGAGGCAAAACCAAACACAGATGTCTGGTCTGGGGTTATCTGCGGCCTGGGGCTGAGCCTATGGTTTGCTGGTTTTGCATTCACTTCAAACATCACCCCTATATTCCTTGATTTCTGTTGCTGCCATTCACCCCACTAACTCTCTCCCAGTATTCACCGTTACTCTATGCCTACCGCGAACATGTCGCAGTTTCGTGCTAACGCTCCTGCCCCTGGTTTCAAAAATCCTTCTGGTCTCGATTCCTTCTCTGCAGCCAAGTATCTGTTCCCCCACGACGACGACAGGGACACTGTGAGGGACGAAGATAGAATCCCCACCCCAGACATCAAAAGCTATCTCAAGTTGACGGAACCTGACGATAAGTTCCCCACTCTATCACGCCGAGACGAAAACGGTTTGGTAAGTACTGAAGTCTCAGGACATATTCCTTAAACGATCGATCGCTGACCCATAAACACAGTTGTCAGCAAACTCGGACGCATTGGACTTGGCCAACTCGCGTACTCCGAATCCAGAGTCTTGGAACGCTCATAACCGTCACCGTGCCTCGCATCAAAGCATGCCCCAGAACACGCTCAACATGTTCCGCCTCAACCATCAGCTGGGCAGCCCCACGGGCGATAACCGCTCCACGGGTGTTAATGCTGCACGTCACGCTGCCCGACACTCGCTCGAAGCTAACCTGTTCTATGGCAATGAGGACACCCGGGAGAACGCGGTGTCAACGGCTTCCGGCCGCCCTACTTCCCTGCAGTCATCGTACTCGACCAATGACCTCCCCACGGTCAAGGACAATGATTTCGATCCCGCTATCACGCCACCCAAGGCCCATGCGGACGTGTTTCAAGGCCGCTTCCGTCAGACCAGGGATTCACCCGATCACGAGGATGCCCAGCGGCCGAGCTCGCAGTCCTCGACCACCACGCTGCAGGCCAGTGCTGCTCCATTTGGCCCTCAGCTCAGCACAACTGCTCCCAACCCTATCGCCACCGGCTCGACCACAACCACCCCGTTGACCAGTGTTCCCAGTTCGTTCTATGGCTATAGCATGCAGCCCTACCTTAGCAACCCCATGCAAGTCAATAACCAACTTCCCAACTACAACTCCCCTGGCTCGTTTGCGGGCTATGGGCCATACGGTGGCTTCCGAGTCAATGACACCCCGGCCAGGGGTGCTGTTGGCGCGCGCCGCAGTGGGGACGGGGAGTCGACCCAGCTTTCTCGCTTCGCAAACTTCCCTCTGGAGCACTACCGTGGAGAATTGTACAGCCTATGCAAGGATCAGCACGGTTGCCGGTATCTGCAGAGAAAGCTGGAGGAACGCACCCCTGAACACGTTCAGTTGATCTTTGAGGAAACCCACCCCCATGTTGTCGAGCTGATGACCGATCCTTTTGGAAACTACCTCTGCCAGAAGCTGCTCGAATACTCCAATGACGAGCAGCGCACGGCTTTGATTAACAACGCCGCTCCTGAGCTCGTAAAGATTGCATTGAACCAGCATGGTACGCGTGCGCTGCAAAAGATGATCGAATTCGTTTCGACTCCCGAGCAAACTCACACCGTTATCCGCTCTTTGGAGAACCACGTTGTGGCACTGGTTCAGGACCTGAATGGCAATCACGTGATCCAGAAGTGCCTGAACCGGCTGTCGGCTGAGGATGCTCAGTTTGTCTACGATGCTGTTGGTGCGAACTGCGTAGTCGTTGGCACCCACCGCCACGGATGCTGCGTCTTGCAGCGTTGCATTGACCACGCTTCGGGAGAGCAGCGCGCCCGCTTGATTGCGCAGATCACGGCCAATGCTTTCTCATTGGTCCAGGATCCGTTTGGAAACTATGTCGTTCAATACATTCTGGACCTGGCTGAGCCGCACTTCACCGAGCCTCTTTGCCAATCGTTCCGTGGCCATATTCCTGCCCTGTCCAAGCAGAAGTTCAGTTCCAATGTGATCGAGAAGTGCCTGCGGACTGCTGACCTCCAGATGCGTCGCCAATTGATCGAAGAGATGCTTGCCGGAAATGAATTGGAGAGGATGCTGCGTGACTCGTTTGCCAACTACGTTGTGCAGACCGCCATGGACTTCTCTGATCCCGAGATGCGCGCCCACGTCGTGGATTCCATCCGCCCAATCCTGCCTGCTATCCGCCAGACTCCCCATGGACGTCGCATTGCGGGCAAGATCATGGCCTCCGAAGGCTCGGGAAGGGGCAATGCTGCCACTAGCGGCCAGGTGGCACCCAATGAGATGAACTCGGCTCAGCTTCCTGGACCCTTGCAGGGAGCTCCGAAGCCATTAATGTACCAACAGAACGCTTTCGCACCTGCCAGTCTTGGCCGTCAATTTGGCAGCCAGAACTACACTCCAGCATCGGGCTCCAGCTCAGGTTCCAACGCGTCCTCGGGCGGAGCCAGCGACAGCTCTGGAAGTCTTTACACTCCGGCGGCCCAGCAGCCGACCGGTAGCTTTGGGGCTCAAGGCCCACTGTACACCTATTTCTGATCTCGCTGACATTGCTCCCTTCGAGAGCCTTGTCCGCTCCTGTTCCATGTACCCATATTTGAGATGATGCTTACGATCTTCATGACTTCACGGCCAGCTCGACCAATCGTCAGCGAATCGGGGGAACATATTCCGCTTTTTGATACCAACTCGAGGATCCGTTATTCTTATGCAGCCTTGCATCTTTTTTTTTTTTCTCCCTGGATTACTATTCTTATTACTCTGGCGATATGATGCAGTACTTGGCAGCTGTCTTGTATCCTTCATACTGTTTTGGTTAGGCTCGCTGTTCACAATGCGTTGCGGCGACCAAACCTTGTTCTTTTGCATATGCCGTTTCTTGCTTTTTTTTTTATGTCGAACCCCCCGAATGTGTTTAATTTTCCTCATCCATGTCCTATTTATCTAACGTCCCTAGACCCCCACCCTGGTGTGTTGTTTACTATGTTAACGTTCGGAAATCGCTTTTTGTATTGTGACGTTGGATTGATGAATGCTTTCCTGGGCTCTTTTGGACAGAACGAGGAGGAATGTAATCGGACGTCTTGTCACCGTTGATTGTACTATGATTTCTGGAATGGTGATTATGGCCCAATGATTCACACCACTCGTTAGGATAGCTGTACTCTACAATCGCATTGCCCTTTTTTTTTAACACATTCATTCAGAGTAAAGGAACCAGGATGTATCAGTATTTGACTGTCCATGGCGAGTATGCCATGGTTCATTATCACGTGACTTCATTCCCGCGCGTCGACTTTCGCGACTGTCTCAACCAAACTTCAACATGACATTTACTCTTGATGTATGATATTGAACTTGTGTATACCGTGTCTTCATGCTTCCTATAGAGATATCCCGCTTCATAAGCCAACAATGGCCCTGTCGTGAGCTCCAAAGCCGCCAGCTCGCCAGTCTTCTCAGCGTGAGCCGCCTACAAAATATCTCTTTACTCCCATTCACCTTGACTGACATCTCTAAACGACAACGATAGCCTCACATCGCTAGCCCTTCTACTCTCGTCGTCCACGGAATATCTGCAACCTGCAAATCCACCATCGTCCGCGCCGTTGTTTCCGCCCTACAAGTTCCGCACGCCATCATCCGCAGCACAGAGTGCATCACAGGCCGCCATCTCCTTACCAAGATCCTATGGACGACACTGGAAGCACTAGGCCGGACGAATGAATGGGAGAAGTTTGGAAAAGGACGGTGCGAGCATGTTAGTGCGCTGGCGGTGCTGCTAGGGGAGATTCTAGCGTCCTCGGAGGATGGGAAGTTCGTGCTGGTACTGGATGGAATTGATAAACAACGGGAGGCTCCGCAGACGCTGTTGGCTGCGTTGACAAGACTTGGGGAAGTGATTCCATCGCTCTGCGTGGTGTTGATTCTGAATTCCACGCCTCGACCGCTGTTCTTGCAGGCTGTCGCCGTCCCGCATATCAGTTTCCCGCCGTATACGAGGAATGAAGCGACCATGATTATCTTGAACGCGGATTCGCCGTTTGTGCAGGGGTTACCGGTGGAGGTTGTCGATAAGGTATACCCGCAGTTTGTGTCTACGATTTTTGACTCGCTGGTTGGACCTACGGCGAGTTCGATCCCCGTTTTCCGGTCGATATGCGATAAACTGTGGCCGCAGTTCGTGGCGCCGGTAGTGAACGGTGAGAGGCCGCCTGGGGGGACTGGAGAATGGGACTTTACGAGGCTGCTTGTTCGCAATCGATCACTGTTCAGACAGCAGGGTGAAGCGGCGCTGGTGCATCACATCGTTCCTGAAGAGCCTACGCAGGTGGCTGGCGCGATAGCAAAGCCGTCACTGAAGGCCGTATCTGCACCATCGCCTCTTCCGTCACTACCGTACTTCGCAACCCTGATCCTCACATCCGCATACCTAGCCTCGCACATCCCGCAGCGTCTCGACACGATCTTCTTCTCGAAATTCTCCTCATCCTCACTTTCTGCACGAAACAAGCGCGCTCACCACCGTCGCCGTTTAAAGCTGCTGTCCCGCGCACAGGCGGAAGACAACAAAGCCCACGACCCCTCAACGCCAAAAAGGGGCAAACGCCAGAAAACACGTATCACGAAATCTACACTTGAGTCTGCATTCGCCACTTCTTCCGCTACAACATCCGCAGCTGGCGGTGCACCTGGCGTAGCAGGTCCGTCGACCATCCTCACCGCACGGCCCTTCCCGCTCGAGCGATTGGTCGCTATCTACCACGCTATTGATCCCAATCCGCCCGCGAATCCGATCAAGGTGGCTGCGGTATCGGACGCAATATACGCAGAGCTGGCTACATTACGAAGATTACGACTAGTCGTTCCCGCAGGAGCAAGAGATAGCAGTGGCGGAAGCGGCCGCGTTGGCGGTGGTTCGTCATCTGGATCAACGAGTTTGAGCAGTGGAAATACAACAGCCGATGCGGGCGATAAATGGTGCGTGAATGTATCTGGTGATTGGATCGGGGAGGTGGCGAAGGAGGTGGGCGTTGAGGTTGGGGAGTGGTTGGCAGGTGGATTAGATTGATCTTTGATTGCATTAAAGCTATATACGGATATTTAATAGACTACCACAGCCATTCATTCACACTATCTCCTGCCGTAACCAGTAATCCCGGTGTCTGCGGGCCTTTGGCACTGGCGTCTCCGTCCTCGAATCGGACAGAAGATATTGGTTTGGTGTGTGTATACCGACACACGGGCGATGTATGTGGCGAGACTATCTCCCCGCTTCGGAGGGAGAAGAGTTGAATTTTGTTGTCATCAGATACTGCAATTAATATCAGCATCTACTTAAACTTTAAAGGAATGATTTATGGATAGGAAGGCGCACCACTGGCCAACAGCCCTAATTCGGTACTAAGGTCGTATTCGGGAGTGTAGGTTGGTGAGTAATCGGGGAAGATGAGGTAAGGCTTTGTAGATGTGTGATAATTGTTTTGGTTATGCTTGCGCTTGTTCTTGTTTCTGTTTTTGTTATGTCCGGGATGCTGCGTATGGCTCGGATTGTGTTGGTGACTTGGCGGATAGCGTAGGTCGTACATTTGCAGCTTCAACCAGTATCAGTTAGTATATTCTCAGGTACACCACTGAATGAAACAGGAGTAAGGGAATACCGAATTATAACTCCCCACAACAATCCTCCACTCATCAACCCTCCTCACACCCCCCACCGCAACAGCCCCAGGATGCCATAGTCTCGCAGCACTCCCTCCGCTCCTAATATCATGCAATAACACACACGAGTCCCTAGACCCAGCAGCAATAACATCACCCGATAGCCACTCGACAGCATTCACCTGTGTCCGCCGGTGTCCTCTGTCATCAGAGAACGGCGCCTTAGATAAAGACCAATAGCTACCCTGTCCTGTTAGTATTTGTAGACCGTCGGAAGTTCCTATTGCAAAGAGTGGTTTTGGGCCAGTTTGCATTGGACAAGAGGCGGAGGACCAGTGGGTTGTGCTTGTTAGGATGCGGACGGGATGGGTGACTGGAACTGTTAGTTCTTTGCTTAGCTGAGGGGGTAAACCGGAAAGGGAGTACAGGCTGATGGCCAGCGGTAGTCGCCGCCTTCGTCGGGGTCTGGGAGCATGCGGGGGGCAAGGAAGGAGTCGCCGTTTGGGCCGCTGTCCATTGTTGTGCTGTTCGGTTTGTTAGGGTTGGTCGTCCCGTGGAAGGGATGGGACATACAGAAGGTAGCCGGTCTGGCTTAAGGATATTGATGAGAGCTGTTTTTATTAGTGAGGTTGTCTACAAGGGTCAAAAGATACGTACTCGATATGCCTCTTTGAAGAGAACCCGTTCCATTGTACGGTTATAGGACCATTGATCCTGGTCTAGGTCCGGGAAGCATATTCTGCACCAGTTAGCTTCAATTTGTATATCTTAGAGTAATACTCACGAAACAGATGACTCCCCACCACGCTGCCCGCCTAATTAATGTTAGCTGCATCACATGCACCCAGGTAAAGGAAACGCACCCGCAATCAAAACCCCCGACCGCTTATTCCTCAATACATACTGAATCGAGTACTCATCCGGCCATGGCTCAAAACGATGCAACTCCCGTTTCCGCATCTGACTCGCATACACCAAGCCCTGATGCTCTCGTCGAGCAGGATGAGTGATATTCTGCGCGCCAATCTCCGTCTCGCACCCGATCAGGGGATGATAAAGGAAGGAGGCCTTTTTTATCTTTTCTCTTGCTATTTTCTTGGTCTGCCGGACCTTGTGCTCGTGTTTCTGTTACTGTTAGATTCTCATGTGCTTTTCTTTGGGGACGATGGAGGACACAATACCTCCTGCTCGATGCGTTTGCGCTTCACGGCATCTTTTGAGTATTGAGCTCCCGGAGCTGCTTTGTGGCTTGCTTCAATGCGGAAATATTTCTTTTTCTCAGGATCTATCATTTATCAGCGATCACTCTTGGAAGAGTTTAGATATAGAAGATTTACCATAGTAGAACCCTGGTATTTCCCGATTCATCGCGATAGACCCAAGTCTCGGACAATAACTGAATTGAAAACACAATAAGCCCCGTTCATGCGATAATACAATCAAGAGGCCAAGAATGATATTCTATCAAATAGCAGAATCTATCATTATCCAATAATCGCGGTTGGATGAAGTTTGGCGGAAACATTTTCGGTTGCGATGACGTCGCGGTGTTCGGTTATGTAAGCACATATCATCGGAGGTGTTGAGGTTAATTCGACTGCAACCATTTCTATATGAGTTGTTGGGCATACAAGTACGTGTCTGTGTGCTGCTGTAAACTTATAGACAAGATTTATTGCTTTTTTCTACTCTGGATATACCATAGACTTGGAAGTTCAACTGTGCTCGTGGTGTCTGCACGAAATCTATATATATTCGACCATGTGGGACAAGTACTCTTTCCCGAGCTGAAGTGTTACCCAGGTGCTGGCCCTACACAGCAATCGCAAAATATGGACCACTATCTTGGAAGCACAAACATATACGATGTCTCGCTAGGGCCAGCCAAGAAGGTTTAACTGATAACTCGGCAGACCGTGACAGGCCGTGAACGATAGTGTCCCAAACTGGCAATTTATGGCTGAGGTGTAGAGCATGAATCATTTCGTGCTCAATGGTATTGAAAGTCAAACCTGTATGCAAAGCGCGGAGATACACGGCGCACAGGTAATCTCTAATTTGAATCAGGTCCATCAGCCAATTAGACATTGTCTGATACTCGTAGCGCTCGTGTTGCCATCCTGTCTGCGCGGTTGTGGGTTAGCATTATTGCTGTCCGGGGGACTCGGGCCAATGCCAAATACTCTGATGAAACCATCAAGTGCTGGCACCAATTGGATGGCTGACTTTCAGCTGTCCCCTAATTCTGTGCATTCAGATCCGTCCCGATCCTAGCCCCAGACACAGAATATCGACTGCATATATTTCGTCACTCACATTCAAGCGATAGCCCTGGATGAACCCTATCCTTGTCGAAAGGTATAAAAACAGACCGGCTATGTACGGGCTTGTTCCGGTGGTCAAGGCGAAGGTTGAGAATTCTGAGAAAACACTGTATCAACGTCAGAAAGCAGTGCTTCCCCCAGAATTTTGACCGGATTATACCGTAATTAATTCGTATCATGACCAAACACGCGGAGATGACGATGAGGAGAAGTTCAGACAAGAGCGCTGACTTGCTTCCAGTTTCCTAATCTGGAAGGCACGACCAGTGCCCTAGTAACTTATGGAACAGAACCGGTAAAAACAGGTAATAATGGCAGTCTACTAGGGCGTAAACCTGTACTCGTCATAACAGAACAGATACCCTCGACGTCTTGATACGACGACGGCTTCGGTTTCCTTTCCTGCTGCTCTTTCTGTCTTTCCTCGCACGACCACTTGTCTAATCTTACTCTTCAACTTGCTTAACCAGTCTGCATTTTCCTCTGGTATATCATCGAGAAATCAACTGCTTGGATACTATGCAGCTATAGCACGCCGGTGAGCAACTCTTCTAGCCTCACTCTTTCCTCCTGCTTCCTCTTTCCTGCTTATCCTCTTTTCCTACTTCTTCCTACTTCTTCCTCTACCACCACCACCTTTCTTCTTCATTTCACTAACCTTTCTGCTGCTGCTCATCTAGTTTCCCTTTGTTTTTATCTGTGTATAGCTTCACATCCACGATCATATACATACCTAGTATACTATTCGCCGTGTGCCTATATAAGATTTCCCATCATGCCGACGGCTGAATACAAAGGTCCATCCTCCTATGTGGACTACGGTCGCCAAGGGAGCTTGACTCCAATATTTCCCAATGGCCCATATGACACGCCGAAGCCGTCACTCAATGACGATGAGGAAAATATGGATGTCCTCATCGAAGAGTTGGAGTCGGTACGCGGCATCCACGATGACGAGGACGACTCACAAGACGAGTCTGGATACACTGGCACAGTCCCCGATGAGTTGCTTCGAACCGATCCGCTGAGGGGTCTCGACGACAAGGAAGTCCTGACCCGTCGGAAGAAATACGGTCTCAACAAGCTGAAGGAGGATAAGCAGAACCACTACCTCAAGTTCTTGTCCTTTTTCGTTGGTCCGATCCAGTTTGTCATGGAGGTACGAAGTTTTCTCACTTGCTTCTCTTTGCACCTTAACTGATATCTCCGTTCACACAGGCTGCTGCGATACTGGCTCTTGGTCTCCAAGATTGGGTTGATTTTGGCGTCATTTGTGCGCTTCTTCTCCTGAATGCATCCGTGGGTTTTCTTCAGGAATTTCAGGCCGGCTCCATAGTGGAAGAACTGAAGAAAACTCTGGCTCTCAAAGCAGTCGTGGCTCGAAACGGGGACCTTATTGAAATCGACGCTTCCGAAGTGGTTCCGGGGGATATCTTGAAAATCGATGAGGTACAGCAGCTCCCCATCGTAAGCCAGGAAGCTTACTAAATAGCACTAGGGTACTATTGTTTCGGCTGATGGTCGAATTATCACCGACGACGCCTTTCTTCAGGTGGACCAGTCCTCCATCACAGGAGAGTCTCTAGCGGTTGATAAACAACTCGGTGAAGTTTGCTTCGCGTCGTCTGCTGTAAAGCGTGGCGGCGGCTTGGTCATCGTTACGGCCACTGGCGATCACACCTTTGTTGGGCGTGCTGCTGCAATGGTCAACGCTGCTTCATCCGGATCTGGTCACTTTACTGATGTTCTTAACGGCATTGGCACTGTCCTCCTGGTTCTCGTCATAGTCACTCTTCTCATCATTTGGGTCTCGTCTTTCTACCGCTCCAATAACATTTTGACCATCTTGGAGTTCACTTTGGGTATTACTATCATCGGTGTTCCTGTCGGACTTCCTGCAGTCGTCACGACCACCATGGCTGTCGGGGCAGCGTATCTCGCTAAAAAACAGGCTATCGTTCAGAGACTCTCGGCTATTGAGTCCTTAGCTGGTGTCGAGATCCTATGCTCAGACAAAACGGGTACATTGACGAAGAATAAATTGTCGCTGTCAGAGCCCTATACGGTAGCCGGCGTGGAACCAGAAGATCTCATGCTGACTGCTTGTCTGGCTGCCTCACGGAAGAAAAAGGGCATTGATGCTATTGATCGTGCTTTTCTCAAGGCACTTCGTTACTATCCACGTGTCAAATCTGTCCTCACTCAATTCAAAGTCCTCGAATTCCATCCGTTTGACCCTGTCTCCAAGAAGGTCACCGCTGTCGTCGAGTCACCTGAAGGCGAGCGCATTACCTGTATGAAGGGTGCCCCACTGTTCGTTTTGAGGACGGTCGAGGAAAGTCACCCAGTTGCCGAAGAAATCGACACCGATTACAAGAACAAAGTTGCTGAATTTGCACTTCGTGGCTTCCGATCGCTCGGGGTTGCTCGCAAGCGTGGCGATTCCCAATGGGAGATCCTTGGTATCATGCCATGCTCCGACCCCCCTCGTGACGATACTGCAAAGACTATCAATGAGGCCAAGACTCTTGGGCTGTCCATTAAGATGTTGACAGGTGACGCGGTTGGCATTGCTCGAGAGACTTCTCGCCAGCTAGGACTGGGGACAAACGTTTACAACGCAGAACGACTGGGCTTGGGCGGCGGCGGTACCATGCCTGGATCCGAAGTCTATGATTTTGTCGAGGCAGCCGACGGCTTCGCTGAAGTCTTCCCTCAACACAAATACAATGTCGTCGAGATTCTACAGCAGCGTGGATATCTTGTTGCAATGACAGGTGACGGCGTCAATGACGCCCCATCCCTCAAAAAGGCAGACACGGGGATTGCGGTAGAGGGTTCTTCGGATGCAGCCCGCTCAGCCGCTGATATCGTTTTCCTGGCCCCTGGATTATCCGCCATCGTCGACGCTCTGAAGACTTCTCGTCAAATCTTCCATCGCATGTACGCGTACGTCGTATATCGTATTGCATTATCACTACATCTCGAGATCTTCCTGGGTCTGTGGATCGTGCTCATGAACGAGAGTCTTAATCTCCAGCTGGTGGTATTCATCGCCATCTTTGCGGATATCGCGACGCTGGCTATCGCCTACGATAATGCTCCTTACTCGAAGACACCCGTGAAGTGGAATCTTCCCAAATTATGGGGTATGTCCGTTCTTCTCGGTATCGTATTGGCTGCGGGAACGTGGATCACGTTGTCCACCATGATGATGGCTGGTGAAGATGGGGGAATCGTGCAAAATTTTGGAAGGCGCGACGAGGTCTTGTTCCTTGAGATCACATTGACCGAGAACTGGCTGATCTTTATAACACGCTCAAGCGGACCATTCTGGTCGTCACTCCCTTCTTGGCAGCTGGCGGCAGCAATCTTTGTGGTTGACCTTCTGGCAACATTTTTCTGCTTATTTGGCTGGTTCGTTGGTGGACAAACGTCTATAGTCGCCGTTATCCGTGTCTGGATTTTTTCCTTTGGGGTCTTCTGTATCATGGGCGGTCTCTACTACCTCTTGAATGGCTCGACAGGTTTTGACAACATCATGCATGGCAAGAGTCCGAAGGGTAATGCAAAGCAACGCTCCCTCGAAGATTTCGGTAAGTTTGAGGATCATCTGCTGTTTGTAATCATCTAGCTAACTTCCGTTAGTCGTTTCGTTGCAGCGAGTGTCGACCCAGCATGAGAAGAGCTCATGATACACTGGAGCGTCGACTATGGAGAACCCTAACAATCATATTTCACTAATGTTAAAGTCATCCCATCGTTTTGGCCACTTTGTATCCTACCTGATTCTTTCCGCTCGACTTGTTGGGCTTAATGTTCGCAATTGTTAAACTGCGCAGTGTCATTCTTGTGTATTGCATTGGTCTAATGATATTACCACGGGTCGAATTAGTCTTCTGATATGGTCCTATACTGGTACCTACTTGTTCAGATTGACATTCGGAAAGGAAGAAAATAAAAAAGATTATCAATTATTCTGCTAGATTGGATAGTAAATTAGGTCGCTCTGAAACCTATCCTTTCCTTTTGTTGCCTCTTCCCTGTCGTTGGGAAATCTAGATTACATAGAGCGGTGTGAATGAAAGAAATGACGAGAGGGCAAAGCAGCACACTTTGGCGTGGTTGAAGTGGGAAAATCAAACACAAAGAAATATACAACGAAGATATGCAAAAAAGGAAATCGATACAAAGATTGTAGGCCTATCAGGGAACATAGCATAGACAAAAGGAAAAGTATGTGCAATGGTGAGAAAAAACAAGAAAATAACAGGAAAATCACAATAATGATTATGACTTGGAGGTTAAGAAGTCCACAGCCTAGTGATTATTGTTAGCTTTGGATCAGTTAATGAGTGGTCTAGTGGAAGCTCACCTTATCGATATTGTAATCAAACTTCTCCAGCGCAGCGAGGGAATCATTACGCGGGAAACCCATGCCGGTCAACCGCTGAAGAATCAGATCATCCTCCCCGGTGTCATTTTGCAGGGCCCATCCAGGTTCCTTTGGGTCAGCGGGTGCTGTTGGCCCTCCGTTGGCTGGGGCTGGGGTTCCTGGGTTGATGTTGTCGAGCGGGGCGAACAGTGCGTCCCATTCATGCGAAGCGGGCTTAGGGATCCTGCCACTGGGAAAGGTGGTACTGGGCTGGGAGAAAGGGTCTGAGGACTGAGGGTTGACGTTACTGTCGAAGCTGAAGAAGTCCGAGGAAGCGACATTATTATTGAGCTTTGGAGAGGCGGTTCTCTGCTGAGATGGGTTGTCGAAGGAGAAGTCGAAGTCTCTGTTGTTGTTCTGGTCACCGGCTTCAAAGTCATCGTCCTCATCCTCGGCTTCCTTTGCGGGCGCCAGGTTGAGACCAGCAAAGGCAGCGTCGAAATCGGTTCCACCGGGCTTGTTCGAAGCTTCTCGCTGAACCTCTCCGCCAATCACAGGCGCCCCGGTGCTCGACTCGACCGAGTGGGGAGCGTCAGCTGCATGCGTGGGATCCTCGCGGTTTGGAAGGAGGCCGTTGTACTCAGCCGGCAAATCACCAGGCTCCTGGTGAGGGACAGATTGATCGTAAGTTGGTGGGCTAGTCTGAGCTCCTGCCGGAGGGGGCTGAGGGGCAGCTGTTGCTGTTGCGGGCGGGGGAGGGAAAGCCGCTGTCTCGCTGGTTTGACCCTGCGGCGGAGTGAAGTTGTCATCGAATCCCATGGGAGCTTCGGTGTCGGTGCTGTCGTCATCATCGTCCAACTCACGGATAGGAGGGAATTCGGATTCAGCCGCGCCTGCACCTCCGTTGGGCTTCTCGGCACCGTGACCCTGCTTCATAGCAGCAAATGCCTCATCGAAGTCGTTGGCCTTCTGAGACTGAGATCGCTGGTGCGCTGGGCCACCGAAGAGCTCGTCAAAACTTGGGTCCTTGGTTTGCCCTTCTCCAGCAGTAGGAGCGGGAGGATTTTGGAGGCCAGGGAAACGTGTGTCTAATTCATCGAAGGGCGATTTCGAGGCAGTGCGTTCAACGGGGGCAGGTGAGATATTGCCTTGCGGAGGAGTTGCGAAGCCAGATGCATCAAAGCTATCAAAGTTGCTGCCAGGAGGCGACACCTTGGTCGAAGAAGTCACGGACTGCGGTTCACCAAAGGGAAGGGCACTGGGGGTGATTTGCCTAGACTCAGCTGGTGCCGGAGGTTCCGTCAGTGCGGCCGGGGGAGGCGAGACCGACGGAGTGGGAGCTCCAGATCCCACAGGGGACTTGGCAGCAACTTGTTGCACCGAAGGAGACTCAGCACCGAAGGAAACTGGCGGAGGAGGAGTAGCACCAGGTGGTGGTGCAAAAGAAGGTCCGAAGAGGTTGTCGAACGCGCTTCGCTGGTCATTCGAGACTGTAGGCGAGATGGGACGGCTTTCGTTGCCACTGGATCCAGTCGCAGTGCGTTTGAAGAACGGGTTTGTGTTCTGGCTTGTGGTGGACTCCGCAGGCGTTGACACCTGCGGTGGTGGTGTCGGCACCGCGGGAATGGCAGCAGCCGCAGCACTAGCGGCCACGGCACCAGTTTCAGGAGCCGGGCTTGCAGCAGACTCCCGCTCAGTGTCCTTCGAGAGGTCGTCAATCTCACCCCGGATCTTATCCTGTTCGCCTTCCACAGTAGCAAGCTGCTTCTTGTTGATAGCAACAAGGCCCTTCTGTTGACGTCCACTAGAGCGAGCCTTTTCAAGGGCGGGCTTAAGCTGGGCGACGGCGGCGTTAGCTTGACGGATCTTCTCCTTCAAACTTGTATTTTCCTGCTGATCTGCAGTGAGTGCAGCGGACGCCTGATCATATTGGTTCTGCAAGTCCTGTCTGCTACCCTCAATCAACGCATACTCCTGCTGAAGCTTGGAAGTCTCCGACTTCGAGGCATTCAACCGCTCTTCTAGAGCCTTGTAGTTCTTCACCTCCTGCTCGTACATCGTCCGTGCCTGGGCAAGTCGAGTCTCGAAGTCGCGCTTTTGCTGTGAGGACTGAGACAGCTCCTGCTCGGCGGAGTTGCGCTTCGTCTGAGTGTTTTGCATCTCAGTCGCCAGCGAACCAATCTGGTTGGACAGGTTTGCGAGTTCAGTCGTTTCGTTTGTCAACTTTTTTGATTCCTCCGGATCGTTGTCTCCCAGAAGATCATCAGCTGGCGGCGGCGGGGACCGAACAGGCGGCGGACCACTAGTCATTTGCGGCTGCAAACTCTGACCAAAGGATGATGTTGGAACAAAAGGCTTGAACGTAGTTGATGTACCCGGAGGGGACGTTTTCGGAGAGGCAGGAGCGGGGAACGGGACATTGGATCCTCCGGTAGACTGAGGGATTTGTGAAGGGGCCGCAGGTGCAGCCGGCGAATCAAGACCAAAGAGGTCATCAGCAGCAGACCGCGGCGAAGGAGCAGCAGCAACAGCGGGAGGGGGCCCAGGAGTCGGAGCCGGAGCCGGGACCTGTGCGACAGCGGGAGTCATCTGTGCAGTACCTGGGCGACGCATACTTGGGGGTATCAGGGCAAGCGGGAGTGTCTGCGGCAACGGTTCTTGTCCACTGCGTTGTTGTCGCACAAGGTACATGGCGACCGCAAACTCGTCTTTCGTCAACTGGCCATCAGCGTCGATATCTGCGAGATCCCAAATCTGGGCCAGAACCTCTTCAGGCAATTGGGCGTTCATGAAGAATGCGACAGCCTGGTCACCAGTGATCATCCCAAGTTTTGCGCTATCGACGGTGTTGAAGATGCTGTCAAAGTGTACTTTCTCTTGAGGAGTGATGAGCCATTCCACACCACCACCTGTGCCTTGTGCTGTGAGAGGCTGCGGGAACGTTTGCCTACTGAGAGGGCTCTGGGTGCGCTGTGGTCCGGTGAATTGTCTAGGAATAGCGGGCACAGGGGGAATGTCCAAGCCTCGCGATCCCGTGGACGACCGCGAGCCTCTTCGCGCGGCTGCATCGTAAAGACCTGGGGGCAGCGTCTGGGGGATGCCTTTCATGGCGCCTGATCTGTAGGAGGTAAGAAGGTGCATGGCGATAATGAACTCGGTCGCATCAAGAGCGCCTCGTTGCTGCGTGTCTGCCAGATTCCATATCCGTCCCAAGACCTCATTCGGTAATCTTGCGCGTTCAAAAATTTGCTTGGCTGTTTCGCCTGTACGATAATCTGTCAGCTACACGTGCAAGCGACTCAATCCAATCCCGCGCTGATAACATACCCGGAAGAATGCCACTCCTTGCCACGTCCGACTTGTCAAACAACGATGTGAATTTGTTAACGTCGTCGGGGTTCAATGGAGGAACACGGATGGGACCACCAGCAGACGGCGGAGGACTTGCGGCGCCAACGTCACGGCTGTTGGGCATGGAAGTGTCTACCACAATGCCATCAAATCTAGGCAACGGTCCGGCTATAAAAGTTGAACGAGGTGTCAGTGCCTTCCCGATCGCAACATGCTGTACATTGCACTCACGTTGCAGCGCCAATTCCTCTGTCGGAGGACGACCAGCCTGAGCATGTCCAATCAATCGCAACACGACTCCAAACCCTGAAGGGGTCAGAAGCCCCCTGTTCTCCCTGTCTGCGATCTGCCATATCTATACAACCAAAACCAATAGCGATTAGTCTCACATATCCAATAACCACGCCTAATGCAACTATTGAACCCCCAGAAGGAATTGAGAAAGCCGGCAACGTACCAAACCGAGATGCTCTGGAGGGAGCCTAGTCTTCTCGAAGAACGGCACGGCGACTTCACCCGTGATGACACCGAGGTTAGTCGTATCCGCGGCCTGAAAAAGCTGATAGAAGACCCGTTTTTCCTCGGGCGTGAGGTTCAGATTGGGCTGTCGTGACCCTGGAAGCAATTCAAAGAGACCCGTTAGCTTCCGCCCGCATTGTGCCTGTTCTCCTGAGTCCTGATCCAGCAACCGTGTTTCTTCTCCTCTTTTCCTAGTAATGAAATTTGCTATAGTGAGAAGAGATGTTAAGCTCACCTGCTTCAGCCATGGTCGCTTAAAGGAGCAGACCTCCGCTCCGTTCAGACGGTGGTTGTTATGCTCGATAGTTGGGGTTGTAAGGTGACGAAATGAGCGCTGTCGTCAGCTCTAGGAAGCTACGGCATAGATAGTGCCCCGTCCAGTGGATGAAAGAGGGGGTAGTTTGAGAGGAGTAAAAGACAAATTGCAATAAACAAACAGTTCAAGCAAACAACCAACGCTTGACTAGGAGCAGCGAAAAGCACCAGGAACGTGCTGGGGATGGAAAGAGGGAGGTCCGGTTCGCTGTTGTCTCCGGGGTGGACAGATTCTGCCGGGCGGTCAACAACCTCCACGTACTCTAGTCCATGCTCTACAGAGTACCGACAGCTACAAATCATACTGAATTGCATACACACCAACACCGTAGATTTCTTTTTTATTTAATTACAACATTCTATAGTTGTAACAAAAAACACTCGAAGAAAAGAAGGAAGGAAAAAAAAAAACAAACAGATATGAACGAGCGGTAAATTCACGCTGCTTTCCGGGGATATTAATAAAATCAAGTATGAGACAATAATAAAAGAACACAGGGAATAAACAGTCTGGGCTAAATCAAATCTTTCTTATTTGCATGAGGCCAAAAGTCGTGCAGGTGAAAACGCCGTTTCCCAGCATCCCGATCAGAGAATATAAACACCCGAGGAGCCAGGAGGGTATCAGTATCGGCACAAGCGCTGGTGCCATGCCTCGGTCCCGGGAGTCTCCGCCAAGTGATTTAATATTCCATCTAGTATTCCGGCTCAAGCTCGCCCTCCTCCTCCAGCGAGTCGCTGGCAACCTCCTCGTAGTCACGCTCCAGGGCAGCAAGGTCCTCACGGGCCTCGGAGAATTCACCTTCTTCCATACCCTCACCAACGTACCAGTGAACGAAGGCACGCTTGGAGTACATGAGGTCGAACTTGTGGTCGAGAGCGGACCAGGCCTCGGAGATGGCGGTGGTGTTGGACAGCATGCAACTAGTACGGTTAGTAACTTTCCTTTCCAGGAAAAAAAAAAAAGCAAGGGGCAAACGTACACAGCGCGGTTGAGGTTGGCGAGGTCGCCGTTGGGCACCTGCTGAGGAGGCTGGTAGCAGATACCAATCTTGAAACCAGTCGGACACCAGTCAACGAACTGGATGGTGCGCTTGGTCTTGAGGGTAGCCACGGCGGCGTGAGTCTCCTTAGGGACAACATCACCACGGTAGAGCAAGCAAGTAGCCATGTACTTGCCGTTGCGGGGGTCACACTTGACCATCTGGTTGTTAGGCTCGAAGCAGGACATGGTGATCTCGTTGACCGAGTTGGACTCGTGAGCGGCCTTGTGGGCGGAGACAACGGGGGCGTAGGCGACCAGAGGGAAGTGGATACGCGGGTAGGGGACCAAGTTTGTCTGGAACTCGTTCAGGTCGACGTTGAGGGAGCCGTCGAAACGGAGCGAAGCGGTAATGGAGGAAACAACCTGAGCGACGAGGCGGTTCAAGTTCTCGTAGCTAGGGCGCTCAATTCCGAGGTTGCGGCGGCAGATGTCGTAGATAGCCTCATTGTCAACCATGAAGCTGCAGTCGGAGTGCTCCAGGGTGGTGTGGGTAGTCAAGATGGAGTTGTAGGGCTCAACGACGGACGTAGCGTTCTGGGGGGCAGGGTAGACACAAAACTCCAGCTTAGACTTCTTGCCGTAGTCGACGGAGAGACGTTCCATGAGGAGAGCACCGAAACCGGAACCGGTACCACCACCGAACGAGTGGAAGACCAAGAAACCCTGGAGACCAGCGCAGTTGTCGGCAACACGGCGAACCTTGTCGAGGACCTGGTCGATCATCTCCTTTCCGACAGTGTAGTGACCACGGGCGTAGTTGTTCGAGGCATCCTCACGGCCGGTGATCATGTTCTCGGGGTGGAAAAGGCTGCGGTAGGTACCGGTGCGGACCTCATCGACGACATTGGGCTCGAGATCGCAGTAGATGGTACGGGGGACATATTTGCCCTGGCCTGTTCTTGTTAGAGTGCACTTTCTCCAGTATCATGCACCAACGTACCAGTCTCAGAGAAGAAAGTGCTGAATCCGTGGTCGGGGTCCTGCTTCTTGCGCTCCTCGGTGAGGTATCCGTCGGGCTTTTTGTTATATGATATCAGCATGCAATCTCTTCACTATCAAGGGAGACACCATCTATCATCCCACATACCTGAATGCCGTGCTCGAGACAGTAGAGCTAAAGAATGACGGTTAGTCACGTTCCAGAACATGCCACCTTGCCTTCTTCCCCGCCAGTTCCTTTTGTATCTTTATCCTCATTCTTCTTCCTTTTCCTCCAATCTCATCTTGTATCTTATTCAATCCTCCACGGGGTTTAAGTGGTCAATGCATACCTCCCAGCAGGAGTTGGCGATTTGGCAACCAGCCTGGCCAACTGTAGACGAGAATCATTAGTAACGCGTCCGGGGTGCCTTCACGAAGATCATTCAGGGAGGAATGAAGGAAAGACGACTCACCGTTCAAACTAATGACTTCTCTCATTTTGGCG
Organism: Aspergillus sp. S3505; assembly: GCA_023627475.1. Classification (NCBI taxonomy): domain Eukaryota; kingdom Fungi; phylum Ascomycota; class Eurotiomycetes; order Eurotiales; family Aspergillaceae; genus Aspergillus; species Aspergillus sp. S3505. The sequence continues at coordinate 267,694 of JAMAHJ010000005.1, forward strand.
ATGCGGATTAGACAAGATTAGGTATCTAAAGGTCTGAAGGAGGGTCAGGGAAAGTAGAACAGGGTCGAGAGAAAGGTGGTGAAAATCAAAAAAGAAAAAAACAGGCTCCGGACGATCTGTACGGTTGTTTCAGGGGTAAGCAAATGAACCCCCGACGACAAAAGCAAAAGAACTAAAGAAATAGTTCGTGGAGTACCCCCAGTGACTGGCAGATGAATATAGAACGTACCTTACACAGTAATTGGAAGAGGATATAGAAGAAGTCGTGAGAGTCTTGTTGTCCTCTTCTCCGGCGGGTTTGTTGATTGTTGATTGTTATGGTGGGCGAGTGCGCTGTCAATACCGGCACTCGGTAATTACCTTACCGTACGGGGTCTTTCAATGAACCCCGCTGGGTCGCGTTGGGCAGCATCGTCTCTGATTGGCTGCCAGCTAGCTGGTCACGGGATCTGGGCGTGACTCGGCCATCAGGCGGTCAACGCGCTGATTAATATCACGGGACTGATATCACATGTTTTGATAGATAGAACATCACTTCAGATAAGGTATGTTCTCTCGACACACCTGATTGAGTGGTGTCCACCATAGTGTCATGATGCGCTGAGATATAGCATCGAAATTTTAGCAGCTGCTAACCATCTGAAGTACAGTTGCAAAGAACCATGACGCAGACTGTTCTACAGTAACCCAGAACACCATGCTCCGATTCCTCAGACCCCTGTTTCTCCTTCTCACAACCGCCCTCGCCAACGTCGAAAAAACCATCTTCCTCGCCCCTCCCCCCTCTCCCCTCTCCTCCTCAACTAATATAAACCCCGACCTCTCCGACCTGGGCCTAGACCTGCTCTCCCCCGAAAACCCCATCCTCCGAACAAAGCTCAATGCCTCGTTCCCTTCCACCGCGCAACCCTACGGAACGGAATCATGGTTTCTGCTCGAGGGGTTGAATCCGGGACAGAGGTATGAGGTGCGAGTTTGTTGGTTGGCGACTGTATGTCTTCCCTAATTCACTAAAAAGAAAGATTGTGTTGGGGACTGATTGACAATAGCAACCAACATCATTCACACTCTCAACATCCCCCCTCGACGCCATAATCGAAGACCCATCGCTCGTCGCGTCAATAAGCCACTTTTCCTCCGCGCGCACTGCCTCTGTTGGCGTGAACAATCCCAAAGAGATCGTCCCACAGGATCCGAATTCGTATCATGCGCCTAGGCGCCCTTTGCGTCGTACCCAGTCGCGCGACTCTGACTCTGTGCTATTCCTGCGCATACACGCCGCGGCGGATTACTTTACCAATGAGCAGGGATTGATGGAGAATGTGCCGCAGGTCATTGCGGATGTCATTTTGGATCCCTTTTTGGGGAATGTATTTCCCAGGTCTCTAATGCCGACTGCGTGTTGGGGACTCGTTGTTGGTGTTGCTGCTGTAGGCATTGCGAAGTGGATTGTCAAGGAATTTGGGAGGGTTGTCCTACTGGGTGTTGGAAGTGGAAGTGCTGCTGGCAGTGCTGAGAAAAAGGGTCAGTAACCCTCTTTTACTAGCTAGTAATATTGCTGGATATGCAAGATATAAGAACAATAATAGAGCAGAGATCCAATTAAAAGCTAGTTTTTACATCAATAGAACACAGCAGAGCTCGAACAGGGGTAGTTAGGGAATAAAAGAGATCAAATCAAAATGCCTCTATCAACATCGCCAAAATCCAAACATAGCACATCATTATCCACATATTTTTCATGCCTCATACACAAGAACCGAAGAAAATACACCAAGATATTATCAGTTAATCCATGAAAAAGTTGAGAATCGCCCGGATTCCCTTCGACCCAAGTCCGTGCGGCGGGTACGCCAACCACAACGGGTCCTCCTCAGCGCCCAGTTTAGCCCGGAATTCACTCTTCCGGACGAGGTTGAACTGCTTCGCCACGCCTTCGTACGAGTTACGCAGGAACCTGACCTTTGCGCCGGACATGTTGTGGCCCGGCGTGAGGGAGGCTGTCGCGCCTGCGCCAAAGGTGAGGGATTTGATACCAGATTGAGCGGCTGTTTGAATGGCGTGTGTGACTATATGCTCAATAACACCGTTGGGTGCGTTGGGAAAGTCGAAGCTGTACTTGATCTGCATGCCGTGGACAGGCGAGAGGGTGGCCAGTGTGACGAATGCGCAGATCTGGCCGGACTTCTCAGTGGCGTAGAAGTACCAGCGGTGTTCGTGGTCACGCCAGGGTTGGATATCCGACAAGTGCACCTGGGTGCCCTTGCGGTTGGAGAGCCAGTCGTTGATGCGCTGGTCGATCTTCTGGCGGACATCGTCGGAGACCATTTCGCCCTTGTTCAAACTCACAATCTTCACGCCCTCATTCTCTGAGCGGCGGATCTTGCGGGCGATTTCGCCGTCCGAGGCCGCTTGATTGCGGTGTGGATCGACTCTTTCCTCTGCTATGCAGCTCATGGAGCGCCAGCCCAGCTTGTCGCCCAGGATGGATTCGACTTCGGGGGAGCACAGGAGCCAAATGGGCTTGTACTTGGTCTCGCGATGCAGCCAGTGGAGGAATTGGGTAATGATACGATTGTACTGGCTGGGGTCGCAGAGCGGATTACCCGGAATCACGACGTGATTGTTGGCACTGGGCACGTATGAGACTGCTGCGCCAGTGGCCATGTCACGCCAAATCTTGTACCGCGCGTCACCCCACGACGTGGAAGTGGCGTCACCATAGTTGGCTATCAGATGTGCCAGGGGTTGCAGATCGCTATCTCTCTCGGCGAGCTGGTTCCTCTTCTCGCGTTGCCATGGAGGGTCCATGGTGGACGATTCGGGGTGTCGAAGCTCAAGGACTGGTGGCTTACTCGGGAAGCTCCTAGGATCGCGCGGGAAGAGCGACGCCAGACGGATGTTGCCCAGTTTGAGAATGAGCATGAGTAGGCGCTCAAGACCGACACCGGCTCCTGCGTGCGGCGGGGCACCCCAGCGGAAGCCTTCCATGTACTCCTCCATGCTATCCGGTTTGATGCCCGCGCGGCGCATACTCTCCTCGAGCATGTGGGCGTCGTGGATACGCTGACCGCCAGTGACAATTTCCTGTCCACGCACGAAGATATCAAACGAGTTTGTGTATCGGCTGTTTTCAGGGTCAGGCATGGTGTAGAACGGACGCGCACTGGCAGGAAACTTGTCGAGGATGTAGTAGTCGGTGCCATAATTCTCCTTGACCAGTTCTCCCAATCGGATCTCGTCTCGAGTATGGAGGTCTTCATCATCGGGCAAGGGGTTTCCTTCTTCATCCCGCCATCCAGAGTCGTTGAGCATTTTGATTCCATCCGCGAAACGGATAATGGGGGTCTGGTCGAGCCAGACGATATCCTCGGAGGGGAAGAGGTGCTTCACGGTCTCGACTTCGCGGCGGTGACGGCTATAGATGCCTTTCAGGATAGATTTGATGACCTCATCCAAAACTTCAAGCATCTCGTGGTAATGCTCATCAATGGACATTTCAACATCAAGACCGGTGTACTCAGTCAGGTGGCGGTGGGTGTTGGAGTTCTCTGCACGGAAAACGGCGCCAATCTCGTAGACGCGGCCAAAATCAGCTGAGATGGCCAACTGCTTGGCCAATTGCGGGCTCTGTGCGAGGAAAGCATCGCGACCAAAGTAGCTGAGTCCAAAGACACTTGCTCCGGATTCAGTTGCGGAGCCCTGTAGCTTGGGAGTATGGATCTCTATAAAACCTTGCCCGTCCAAGGCGAATCTGAACAAGTTACACACTGCGGACTGAAGGCGGAAGATAGATTGCGATGTAGGTGTCCGGAGGTCGAGCACACGGTTGGCGAGGCGGGTGCGATCCGGAATGCGACTGCGACGGCCCTCAATACGTTCCTCTTCGGCGGTGCGGATCTCGGCCTCGTACACACTGAAGGGAACGGGATCTTCCCGGCGCACAACCACGTGGATCTCATCGATAGCCAGCTCGACATCATGGATTGTGCAACCCAACACGGGGACATCCGGGGTCTGGACGTGGCCGCGAACACGGACAATGGAACCAAGGCGCAGGTGTTCAGCCCAGTGGACCATAGCCAGAGACTTGGACCCCGGTTGCTCATGTAGTACACCTTGGAAAGTGTAGAGTTGTTGGCGGAACACGAGGAAGACCAGCTTCGCACTCATACGCCGAACAATATGCAAACGAGCCGTGAATAGGACCTCCTGCCCCGCTATGTCTTTGGAGATATTCTCGAATCTAGTGCGCTGATCGCGCGGGCGATCGCGGGACTGCATTAACGGTAAATCGCCATACCGAGCCTTCATTTCGGGGGTCTCTTGCTGAGCTGCAAGAGCTATGTCGTCCCTGTGTCGTCTTTCCGAGTCCTCCGAACGTTGGTCCTCACTCTGTCGCGCCCGTTCTTGTCGGCGCTGACGACGGGCCATACGTTTCTGTTGGTTTTTACTCATAGTCCCTGCAGATGCAGAGTCATCGGAGCCCTCATCCGAGGACGAAATGTAATCGCGGTCACGCAGGAGGCCACCGAAAAAGCTGCGACGCGGGGATGGTGAGGCAACCCTCGAGGCGCTGCTTGTAGACTCATCCTCATGGTGGTTGGTTCTCGGTTTGATTTTGGACAAAGCCCGTCGAATTGACATGGTGTCTATCCAAAACGAGAGAATCACAAGATTAACCTTGTGATCAGAAGGGTAACACTGGATGCGAGTGTATATATACCCGTAAGGCGAAGCAATGCGAAATGAGGGGGCAGGTAGGTAAGCTTTTTGATCAGTGGTTATGTGCTGCCGGAAACGAACGGAAGTGGGCTCAATGCAGTCCTCAATAGACCATCAAGAAATATATATAAGTATATAGGAGTAATCCAACATAGTAATAGGGGTAAATCTGAGTAAAGCTGAGAAAGAAAGAAAAAAGAAGTGAAAGGACCGAAAACAAGGCCAGTCCGATGTCACGGGAGGTGATGTCATTGGCCGAATGCGCCAGTAATCAAGAAACGGCCCTGACTGCCCTGAATCGGGGATTTCTTTATTTGTATGCAGACGATTAAATGTGATATCAGAGTGTGTCCTCTTGTAAATGACGAAACAATGCGCTTGTGAGCGTTCGTCCCTACTATTATCTGCGCATACTTGCCGTATCCTGCCGAATCTCTTTCTATCTGCCGTGCCCAGCTTTCCGGTTGAGACTTTCTCTCTCTTCTCTCCTCCCTGCTTCGACTCGTATTCTCAAGATACCGAAGTATACTCAGAATGGCCTCGTCTCGTTGGTGGCTCTTTGTCCAGGCCATCTTCTGGCGGTTTCTGATGCGCATTGGCATGTTTATCCACGATATCGCGTCTCCTCGTCCTCCCAGTCCGTCCTTTACCCGTTCGATTCCCTCCGGCGACGGCGACTCGACCTACGCCTCCGGTGCCATTCTCCACTTTTACTGTCCTCCTGGATATTACCGCTCTCGCAAAGAAGGTCGTCGTTTACCCGTGGTGGTGAATTTCCATGGCGGAGGCTTTACCCTAGGCTGTGCTACCGACGACGGTCGCTGGGCTCGCTGCATCATCCATGAGGTCGGCGCAGTCGTGGTGAGCGTGGCTTATCGTCGAGCCCCTGAATACCCTTTCCCTGTCGCAGTCGATGACGGCGTAGATGCCCTGCAGTATCTCGCGCGACATGCAGCCGAACTGGGTTTGGATGTCAGCCGGATCGTGCTGAGCGGCTTCTCGGCCGGTGGCAATCTGGCTGTGACGGTCCCGCTGCGACTCCGCGACCGCATGGTGCGGGAGGTATATCCGTATCCAGCCTCAACAGCCAGCACCAGTAATCTGAGCCGGGCGGATTCGACCCAGAAGCTTGTGGACATCTCTAATGATTTGCATATTGTCGGGTTGTTCTGCTGGTATCCCATTCTGGATTTTGAAGAGTCACGAGATCACCGTCGCGAACGCAGCGCCTTTCCCGACAAGACCCTCCCGTCGTTCTTTACCAACCTCTTCGATGAGTCGTATCTGCCAGACCATGAGGAACGAAAGTCGCCCTATGCGTCGCCTATCCGCGCTCCTGACGAAATATTGGCCGATGCCCTCCCGCACGATATTTACCTATACATCTGTGAATGGGACATGCTACTCAACGAGGGCCAGATGTTCGTCAGGCGGCTACAGGCTCTGGGTAAACGCGTGCGAGCTATGATGATCGAGAAAGCCATCCACGCCTGGGACAAGTCGCCTAACCCGTTTCGCGATCAGGACAAGGTCGATATCTTGTATTCCGATGCTTGCGCTGACATGAAAGCGATTTTTGAGCGTTGATCACTCGCTTGTTTATGGTTGTATTTTACTCGCTCAGGAAGCATCTTGTTTTACCATGGGATAAACGGCGTTGGTCGGTTATGTACATAGCATCTAGAAATTCATGATATTACACTTTATGGCTTGATAGGCTCTGAGGCAGCTATCACAACCCTGATGAACATCCACAAACCCCATACACGCAATCTCATGAGAAATGGCCACCGATTTCCAAATGGCCAATTCACGGCTACCAGGATTGCTGCCCGGACGCCGACGCCAACACTCTCAATAACAGACCTCGACATCCAGCAACTGCTCGCCCTCTTCGGTATCAGCCAAGCCAACCTCAACACTCCCTTCCGACTCCTAGACAAAGAAGAAGTAGTCTTCCAACCAGATGACATTGGTACCCACCTAGCTAACTTCTATACTATACCACATCAAAAATTAACGACCAAGAATACATCATGAAATCACACAATCCAATAACACGGTCCCCTATCTTAGGCAGCATCCACGCAAAATTCCGACTTAGCACAATCATAGGCCTCATTTAGATCAAGCCCCGCTATCAGAACGGCAGTGCGACTCGGACGGAGCTCTACAGAAAGCGGAAATGTGGGCTGGCGATGGGAACTCGGGGTGAATATGATGTATGGGAACGAGATGCTCCGTCTGGTCGTGGAGTGTGATTATGTGTTGCGATATGAACGATGAAGATGGGCAGATGAATCTTGTGACTGTTCTAGGTGGGGAGGAAAGTCGGGATGCGGTGCTTAGTATTATCAGTAAGTCTATCTGGTTATAAATACCTGGTATTGGGGTTGACAGGATGGGTATGTTCCATCACTCAAAAGCAACAAGTCGCGAAATGGGATTGTACGATGTATGGTCTTGCTACAAATGGTTATAAGCTCCACTTTGTGTCTATTAATATTGAGTCTCACGTATGCCCTGCCCTACACTTTCCTTCCAAAGCAGAACGAGACTAATAGAACAATACTCATGGCATACGTGGAACTGGAACTCGCAGTTTGAACAGGTTGAGATCAGCTGACAAGGATTATCAAGCATACAGCTGGGATTGTTGTGTCAAGGGCATCAGTAAATAGCAGACGTAAACTTGATTCTGTATCTTTTAATTGGTGGTTACCGGAGCGAGTTGGCGTCGAACGTTGGCGGCTATGCTAGGGTTGCTTGATATCGCCTGTTAGTCACGTGGAATTACTTCTAAACAGGACTAGCGTATTATCAACTTGCTCAGAGCCAGTCGCAAGGGTCTGAACTTTTCGAGCTGATCCATGATGTCCGTCTGTTCATTTTGCTTAACAGAGGTTCATTGAAATTGCACCATTGCAAGTATATTATTCTGCACTTGTGTTTAGCCCAAGCGGCAGCTTGACACGAGATCTTCTTCTGGGATGAGAAGCCAAAGTGGGCCACCGCAAAGTCGGCCATAGTAGTTTGGTCTTGTCAGTGGTCTTTTCACGGGATGGCACTCGCATCGCCTCCGGGTCTGGGGATGGCACCGTCCGGATCTGGGATGCCGACAATGGAGCCTGCCTCCAAATCTTGAAAGGCGTTGGTCTTCTATCATGTTTGACGCTGGCATGCTGGGAAAGATTGCATGGACAGGAACATCCAATACCCAAAGGATATGTGGAAGTGAAATGCCTCAGTATCCCACTTATGGTTTGAACAGTGATTGGACATGGATCACCAGCAATGGTCAGAACGCGATCTGGCTGCCATCAGAATACCGCCCGAGAAGCTTTGCTTTTACATCAAGTACTATGGTCATTGGGTGTAGATCACGTCGGGTTCTCATATTTTATTTCTCTATAACATAGTCATTTGAGGTGTCTCCCAATCAAGTCTATATTTTTGGTTCCTTTACTAAAGGAGGGTCTGGGAGTGCTATCTGATATATACTTTATCTGTCGCCGGTGGAATCTTGATGAAGTCTAGTAGCAAGTAGTCCAATTGAATCATTCAATCCATTTCGTGTCATTATTTTGGCACGAGCCAAATTGAGACCAACGATACAATCATCTTGCCACTTTGCTCCTTTACCACTTTGATCGATCTTCAACTGCTCACCACCGAGCCTCTGCAGCAAATTCTGGCAAATTCTTAGATTTTCCGGTGGCAGGTTTCCAGATTGTCTCAGCTAAGTTATTCTCCCAATTTGCACAAACCTTCTAGATGAAGCTGTATTGGTCTTACTGGTAACATACAACAAGATCTATGATATTACAAAGAAGTACAATACCATGATGAGAACAGGGATGATATAGAGGATAACTGTACATGGAATAGCGTGTTTCATGGTAGGCTCTCGGAAACAAACCAAGAGTATTGAGGGTCAACCTGATTTCGGGAACTACTGTACTATGTTTGCTGTTCCGTCTGACCTCTATTTCCCTTCCTTCTCTCACATATCAATTTCACCTCTCGCCAACCCGGATTGTTTGCTTCCCCCCTCTGCTACTGCTTTTTTTACGTCAGGCTATGCCACCATGTTTTCCTTTCTTAAGCAATGGTTATGGCCTCCGTCGTCCCCTCAATCCTCTTCCTCTTCCTCTAGACATCTCAACCCTCTGATCTTATCGGACTCACCATCGTCAGAGCAATTTCACTTGATGAAGGTGACTATGGGCCATTGCATCGTTATCAATCCAGGTGGGGAGCAGTTTACCTGTGATTATGGGAAAGAATTACTCACTAGATTGCTAAAATCGAATGGGATCGATGTCCTCATCTTTTGTCTATTCATGACGACTATGTTAAGCAATTATCCGTATTTCTCCAAGCCCCGACTCTGGTCCCTTTGGAGGCAGCCCTCGTCAAACTGCCGACCGGTCGAATGACCCGCATTCTGCTGACAGAAATATTACACAACTTGCTCATTTCCTTCAATAGATCCTTTTGGCTCGTGGTCCTTCTTCTAGGAACAAGCTTCCTGGTGACGTCGACCGGCCGAACCACGTGTCGAGGCAGTTGAAAAACTTGCAGAACTCTTGTATGAGCAGCGTGTAGTCCATGTACGAGGTACACCTTCATCTGGAAAAATTATACTAGCAGAGCTTCTCGAGGACTACTATGACAGGCGCAAGCAACGCGTGGTGCTTTTCACAGATTGGTCAAATGACTCAAACCCATGGGAGTACCTTGTCAGAGAGTGCAGAGTAGCAGGATATGATTATTTGGATACCAAAGGCATACAGCATCGAGACATCATTTTCATAATCGACGAAGCCCAAGCATCATACAACGACTCAATATTCTGGTTGCAACATGTCAAAAAAAAAGAACGGCCGTGATTATGGATCAAGGATTTGTTTGTTTTCATCATACGGGAGCCCTGTTGCAGGACCAACACGACGTCCAGAAAAGGCAAATACGCCTGTCGAGAGTTCGAAGATGTCATGCAGAAGCTATGTTTGCGGCCTGACACAAGGTGTACCTTTAGCCCCGAGACTCGGGACTATCTCTACTTCATCACAAAGGGCCACCCCGGTGCTGTTACCAAATTGATGTCGTATGCTTATGTGGCATGGATACCTTCATAATGAGCATGTCAAGTTGATCGAGAGGCCAACAGAGACTCCTTTATCCCTCAGACATATTACAATGATATGAAGGATAAGAGGGGGAATGAGGGTTTCCAAATTACTAATCGCATGCGATGGACTCAATGGTTGATGAGCGAGTCTTATTTACGGGAATCGAGCGATTGCCAGTTTACCAGTCATTTCCGACCGAGAGCGTTCTATCACCAGTGGCATATCTCCTCCCGGAAACTTCAGGAGCGAAATAGATCCAGACGATCAAGAGGCCGAGCTGTGTTATATGATGGGATGGATACATACAGATGCCGTGAACGAAGCGGAAGTAGGTACGCATAGGAAGGTTGTTGTTTCCTTCCCACGCCACTACATAATGTAGGCATTCATTCCGTCTTTCCGCTGTCCCATCTTGCCAGTAATGCATTGCCGGAGTATGTGTCAGTTCTAACGTCTTCGGGTATAGCCAACACTTCTTGTGCACACTCGAGCCTAAACCTTTCCATCAGAGAAATACGAGCCAATTACTGTCCTATGTGAAGCTGTCCTAAAGGATACTCCAGGGAAAACCTCCTCCTGAGCATACAGGAGCCCAGCCACAGACCATCAGAATCCCAGTTTCAGGATGAATTCTATCGGTCTTCAAAATCTTGCTAGATCACGGTGTTGCTCTCTCAAATGAGTTTCTCCGCTGGTGATAGCCGAATTGGCTTTAGGGTCAAAGAGCCAGCGCGGGGCTTTGAGCTGCTACGCGATGGAAATCGGCTCAGCGAACATTGAAACCGATTTCTACCACAACAGCATCAAATGACGGCATGGGGGCCCGCAGTTGCTTGTGGTGTTGTTGTCTCGATGGAAGCTATTACAAATGGACTGATAGGGGCCTTCTGAAGGACTGGCTCATCTTGGACTGTCGGCATACGCTGCCAAATAAATACCATACGATTCCCTCTTCTGCAACTTCAAAATCAGGCGAGTTGGAAGCCAATCATTATCAGAAGTTGAAGATCCCAAACTCTGGCGTGTAGGGTTCAAGACTATTCATCCGCTCATGTACTCGACCGCGACAACAATGTTGTATTGGAAGAATGGCGTATTTGAGAGCGATCAATTGTCAATAATTTAGTTTGTGCTTGATGGTATCTCTACTGAAGCTGCTCCAAATGTGGCCGTATCCAACTCTGTACACAAAGAATCCCATCATCGAGAACAATACAACCACAACAATATCAACACCACCACCCTAATACAAATATAAAATCCAGGGCACTCTCAGCCCCAACTAAACTAAACCTACCTCCATTCGTGTTTCCCCCTCTTCATCCCTATTCCATTAATACCAAGCAAGAAAAATGACAGTCGAATCCTACTATACCTCCCTCGAAACACGCATCGGCAACGCCCTATTCTTCAGCGGCCGTTCACACCTCCCATACTACCCGTCACCTCCTCGAAATGCAGGAATATGGGGGTATATCAAGTCGCTGAATCCATTTCCGATATATCCGGCGTTGATTGCCATGGAGGATCACCTTTTTGATTCTCTGCATTTAGGCCATAAGAGGGATGGGGTGGGCAATGTGTTAGATGCAGGATGCGGAACGGGAGATATGGCAATCTACTTCGCTAAGCGGGGGTTGAAAATCCATGCTATCGATTTATTACCTGACAATGTTGCGATCTCGAGGAAAACCGCCGAGCACGAACTCAGAAACCTCTACACAACACACAGCGGCAACCCTAGAGCACTGAGATCCCTAGAAAGCCTGTCCATCCAAGAAGGTGACTACCACGATCTTAATCCCATATTCCCGGACGAAAAGTTTGACGCCGTGTATACGATCGAAAGCCTCGCACATGCAACTGATCTACCGACCGTTCTTGAAGAATTCTACCGCGTGCTGAAGCCGGGTGGTCGCATCGCACTGTATGAGTATGACCACTAGATTTCATCTGTCTCGGCAGAGGATGAAATGAGCAAAGTGCATCAATATGGAGCGATTGATCCTAGTGCCACCGGCACGGGCACTACGGCAACGGGAAGTGAGAAATATGGACGGGGATTAGCAGACATTATCCGCGATGCAGGCTTTCAAGACGTACATGAGGAAGACCTCACAGCGAACGTGCGTCCGCTTCTCAGGTTTCTCGTGATTTGTCTGTTTGTGCCGTATGTGATTGTACGGGTGTTAGGGCTTGAGGCGCGGTTTATTAATACCGTTGCTGTGGTGGTGAATTATAGACGGGGTTGGAAGTATGTTAGTGTTACGGGGAGGAAGGCTTAGTCTTAACCATAGTCCCGGGAGTGTTTGGTTTTACTTGTTAAGGTGTTTTGTTTGTCAATGCAATCCAATTCTATGTACTCGTATGTAACATAAATCCAACCATACGCCACGCTAATCACAACTTTTCCGACATGAAACATAAGCACGGGGTATTGAGCGCGTAAATCTGAAATAAGAAGGTTCAAAATGAAAAGAGAAAATCAATCCTCGTCCGTTTCCGTCATATCATCACCCACACTCTCCTCATCACTCCCAGCTTCACTGCCCGACTCGTCATCGTCATCATCATGAAGACCAGCGATACCTCGCCAGTGAACATAATCCCCCTCGAGCCAGCGCCGACTCCGAGGGAGTTGGTACGGGTCAAATGGGAAATATGCATCGAGCTGGTATCCAAGGTCATCGCCTGCACGGGTCTCCCGCTCAACCTGACTGAAGCGCGGGTCTGCCATGGCGGACAGACTGCGGTACGAGGTTATGCGGATACGCTTGTTGGTCTCGAGGATACTGAAGAGGTAGAGGAAATCGAGGTGGTTGGATATCCGCGCGAATTCGGAGACGATGGCAGGTGAGCAGACCTTGAGGGGGTTGAGTTTGGATTGGATGGCTCTGTGGAGAGTTTCTTTGATGTAAGGAGGGAATTCAATTTCCTCAGGTTCAAGATCGTCAACTTGATCGGGTGTGTCGCCTTCCATGGCAGCGGTGGTCAGGTCGCGCCAGCGGAAGCAGAAGATGTAGAGGAGGGCTTGTGCGGTTGAGTAGTAGGGACCGTAGCGACGGAGGTCAGGACCGCGGCAGGCAGGTTCGTATTCAATCCGCAGGTTGTCCAAGTGAGTAGTGAGTAGATCGAAAACGTCGCGAATCACATCACCGGAGATATGTGCACCGCGGGCAACGAAACTGGCCAGGTAAGCAGCGGCCGATTGACGCATGATAGCAGGTTGCAGTTTATTGAACAAAAGCTGCACACATGTCGCCGCAAACCGATCGACAAGAATAGGCGAAGACTGCGAAAAATGGAAGAGAAGGAACTGGGAATGGCGCGAGCGGTAGGTAGGAAGAATGATACTTTGGAAGTGGCTGAGCAAGAGGTCCAAGGCATTCTCCTTCTCGTCCAGCGTTCCCGACGTGAACGGAGGTGAGTAGAACTCGAACAGCAGATCGATCATACCATCCAACTTGAGGATGTTGTCCTTGACAATCTGGATGCGACGCGACTCATCATTAGCAGAGTCGTCGCTCTGAATCGAAGCGTTGTCATCGTCGTCATCCTCCTCCTCGACATCTGTACCATGCAAGAGATTCTCGCCCACTTCGTCTTCGAAGTCTTCCATGTCGACTTGAATTTGCACATCAATTTTGACCAGTTTCTCTGTAACAAGCGCCAGAACATCGGCTTGAAGTTCAGGAGCGTAGCTAACTACACGAAGAAGATTCCGAGTGTAGGCAATGTTCGCCTTGGCCGAGTCCGTGTCGAATGGAAAGTTCATCGACAAGATCGGAGACAACGACCCACTTCCAGACGGAATCAACTGCAACACATATCGAAGCGCCATATGAACTCTTGTGTAAACCTCCGAAGCCTGAACAGGAGCGTATCCGGGAATCCTTCCAATACCCTTGGGGAGTTCACCCAGGTTATTAACCAGCATTTTCAGCACAGATCCGAGATAGCTGCCCTGAGCGGCAGCCAGGTTTCCCATGAACCGAATAAACAGCTTCACGTACGACTCATCCCGCCCGAGCCATTCACTGCTCAAAACCGCATGCACCAAGCCATTGCAGCTACGGTCCAATGACGCAACATTCGACAGCAAACCCATAAGGTGATGCTTCAACGTACTATGCGACGGAATATCATACGACGACCCATCCTCATCATGACGCTTGGGATCAACCGAAAAGATCTCCTTAATACGGTCGTAGGCCTCGCTATCCGTACCCGAGATATGCCGCTGGAGGGCTCTGCGGACTTCTTCCCGAACGACGGCGGCGCTCTTCTCCATCACAGTCCCAGTATTGTGTTCACGGATCTTGGGCTCATTGGCCGGCACCTCGCGCATATCAACCTCCTTATCGAACTGTACTCGAACTCGCTTCTTCGGGCTAGGAGCTCCATCGCTTCCCTCGGATGCCGCGGACGATGGCGACAGTGACAAATCCATATCCGTCATCTTCCGTTTGAGTGAAGGCGTCGAAGTTCCCGCTTTGGAGGTCTTGAGGATAGGTACAGGCGAAGAGGTCGCTAACACGGAGGGGTTGTGTTTCGGTTTGGATGATGTCGCGGCTGGGCGCGAAGCAGGGGTGGCAAAGGTAACCATGACTATAGTGAAGAATGGTAGATGGTTATAGGAGTTGGCAAAATAGGTAAGGCCACGGATCCCGTCATGGATTTGTTCGTAGATGCTGTTGGTGGTCGAGCGAAGGCGGATTGGTCCAAGCACACGACACCGTTGTCGGGCTGAGTAGTCAGGCCAGAGCAAGGAGATTAGGAATAGATAAACAAGAGAGTGAATAATTGGGAATAAGTGCCACTTAGATCACAGCATAGAGTCCTGATAAATGAACGATGTGTGCAGCCCAACACAGATGGCGGATGCTGCTTCTGGCGTCGAGGAGAAAAGCCGGGGAGAGCAAATTTTTTACGTCGGCTGTGGGGCCTCAGGCTCCAGACTCGTGACCGTCGCGTGACCGCGACGCGTTACCCGTTTTAGTGGTCATTTCACGTGAGATCACGTGTCTACCTACTCTGTGTAATTATTGCGACTTCACTACGGAGTATAATGACTTCAGCAGTATAATTCAATCAGTATCCAATCACTCCGAAAATATCTTTGTCTCGTAAATGTTCCGTAGTCCCGTTGGTAAATAACAATAAAAAGCAGAAAAAGCCACCGATCCGATAACAACGCAGGGGTAATCAATCAAGTACCCTAATGGTATATAACAAAACGAAAACAGAACAATTGAATAGCATAAGTAGAATATACAAATGAGAAACGAGTGGAAAAGATCACGTGGCGGTGTACATCGATGACGCCGGACAGGAAGGGAAAATAGCCTGTTCTCCTCTTCCGTACCAAGTGACATTCCGATTCCGTCATAACAAAACAAATCCGACGATTCACAGCCAATGAGCAGATCTGACTGGCCCTAGCTGGTCGTCGAAGATGCTTCCGTACAGGTCATTCACCTCGACAAGATAATCGTCCACGGTGAATTTCCTGAGGCCCTTGCTGAACAGGACAGCTTCTTCCTCGTCAAATCGCCGAGTGGTGCCACCAAACTCTTCGGCCACCTCATTCACCTGCTCGAGTTCCTTTCCAAATGGATGCGCCTCCGTCTTGTAGGAGGGATCGGGTGCTTGACGAACTGAGGGGGTACGGGAGACATTCAGCGGCGGAGGATCAAGCCTCGATAGCGAGCGCTGCCTGGCCAATTCCTGATGCGATCGTTTTGTATGCGATAGCGCCCGTCTTGGGACCATTGGTGCATCTGTAGAAGACGTAGTCGAAGTGGATGATCGAGTGTGGCTGATTGTTGTCGCCGATCGCTTGGGAATAGACTGTTGCTTGGGAAAGTATGACGCTTGGTTCGGCTCGATAGGCGAAGCGTCACGGGACGAGTCGTCTGGCGAAGTAATTGGTGTGCCGAAACTTTGCTGAGAAAACGAAATCTCCGAGTCGTCTGGCGAACGTATGGACGAGGATGAAGATGATGTCGCAGAACTCAGGTCGGGCGCATTGTAAGCCAGCATATTGGTAGTCGAAACCAATTGCACAGGGCCCGAGATCTTTCCCCGTTTGATCGTGCCCGACGAGAACTTGACCTGCCCCTCGCGGTAGGGCATAGGAGCGGACACCTCGGGGCGCTTGTGGCGCTTGGTGAACGCACGAGTAAGGCTGGCCATGGTTGTTTGTTTGTTGTGAACCGTGTATGTACCAGGAATATATAAGGTTCGCTTTTTTTTTAACGGTCGTCGAAATCGAATATCCGATGCGGCAGTGCAGTTGACGTATCGAAATCGGACACAGGAATGCTGGACGATCGCGGACAGCAGAAGGAAGAAAGATGATTGGAATGGGGGTTATCAGCGAACGATTGCAGCGAAAGTCGTAGTGTCAAGTGACCTTGGTGAATGAATGCGGTGGTCGGAGTGTATCTTTGCACAGCAAGAGACGACCACTGTAGATCCAGCCTCTTTATTCCCTCTTGTGACAAGTATCTTCCGTACTACAATGTATAACAGAGTAGTAGAGAATATAGATTGAAAGGAGCGCACAACCAGGAACGCATCCAATACTAACACAATTAACCAGCGTCCAGAAACCAGTCAAGGACCCTGGAAAAAGTAAGAATATAAGGTATAAAAAGAGGCAACGAAGGCAAGGAATGGAAATGATATAATCCCGCACAGCAGAGATCAAATCCAAAGGCAATGACACCCCAAAATAGGCAAAGAAAGAAAGAGAGGAATGTGGGAGGAATAAAGTATGGGAGGGAGACGAAAGGAGAAAAAAGAGGAGTCGAAGCGGAAATGCCACTTTTTCTGCCCACTTTGATTGATGGGGTCCGTGAACCGTGGAGATTGGCCCAGACAAGGTTTTTCGCGTTCCATTCTTTGAGGTTTTGTATCCATGGTTTACTTTTGTATTATGCTTAGGGACTAACCTCCGGTGTTCCGGGTACACTAAAGGGTACTATACACTGCGTACAGTACCCTGGATGCCACAAATTCATGCATATATGGAGTCCGCTACGATGTCTATCCCAAGCATCCAGGAGGCTCGCCGCACACGCACTGGCCAATCATGGCATCTCCGGCCGAGCATCCTCCAGATGAAACGCCCGCGGCGTCTCAACTTGACTCCTGTCGGCGATAGAGTGTGCTATTGATCCTCGTTTATAGGTGCTATATGCGTGTGAGTTATTGTGCTGTCACTCCATCTCTGCCAAAAAGGACAATGTGATAGAGAGACTTTGTCACTGTACAGGTCTTCTACAGTATCCCACTCTGTCTACTCAGTGGGCCACCCACCCCACTTCTCCATCAGGAAATGCCCGATCCAGACTGATGACTCAGCATCTTATCCACTCTACAGTACAGCAGTCTATACATTTTGTACAGCATTCTGTTGAATGCACAAGCAAAGTTCAATAATAGCATTATTCAAATAGACAATGTACTTGCATTGTGACTAAAGCCCTTGCTCCTCTTCCATACCCAAAAGAGACACTCCCTTTCATGCCCCGCCCTACAATACTCCCGTTGTACACATCATCTCCAGCGCGGACGAACTATGGATACACCACATCTGGTCAACCATGGAACATACCTATCGAAGGGCTCGCCTTCTATGCGTCAGGCTCTGATCTGGTCTAGACAGTTAGTGGCAAGCGAGAATTTTTTTTTTGCCCCCTTCTTCTCTTACGCTCCCTTGGGTGTGCTCTGCCTGCCTGGCTGAGGCTGACTGGTTCGCGTGGACAGGACACGAAGTGCACGTACGCGATGCGCATCAGCGGTACTACTAAGCAAGGTACCCGTTAACTGCCACAAATCCTGATCGATCGGTCGTCTGCATCTACACCCAGACCAACTCGACCCTGAACTTTGAACCCTGAAGCCGGAACGGCGAACTCGCAATTTAGGACCAGCCTCGGCATCGTGGCGTCCAGCCACTTGCCGTCGACTGTCGCAACAGCGAAGGTAAACATTTTCGCGCCTGCGGTTGGCCGGCTATTTCTCGAGTTCGGTAGTCCATGGTGCAGTAACTTGAGGTACAATCCTTGGCGGTCTTGTGCTGAGTAGTGACTTTGTCGAGGTGCTTCTCATCGGCATGAATTGCTCGGGACTCACGGAGCTGTCGTGAATATTCGACTAAGACATTTCCTGAAGTCACGTATTCCGTACCCTGTAAAACGGAATTGACGTTAGGTAAATCATTAGCCCGCCTTAAATTCGGATACAATATGAGGGATCTTTCTCAGACTCCCAGTGCATCAGGCTGAGAAGGCATGCAGGATCGACATCACTATTAATAGCGACCATGAATATACCTGTGCAGACTCAGATGCTAGCCCCTGAATGGGTGTTTCGAGCATATATAACCAAGACATTCAAGTGCACTGTTCTATTGAGGTACGGAGTATGTCGTGCATGAATGTCAGGTACATAATGTCACCGCCTTGTACTGCCACTCCGTATCACACGCATGGAAGCGGTGAGCCGGTTATCAGTGGTCAATGCTCAGCGCTATAAGATTGACATGCACGACCCACTGGGGTATCTCAACTTTTTTATTCCTGCAAATATGTATAAACAAAAAAGATATTCAACAATTTACCATCTCTACAAGAATATCTAATCCTCATCCATCGACTCCCAGCCATCAGCGCCAGGAACAACGTCGGCTCCACCTGCTTCACCTTCATCTCCATCATCGTCCGAGTCGTTCTGGTCCGGCGCCACGCCAACGGTCCGTTCTTGCACGTCACCCGCCAGAGATGGCATGCGCGAGACGAACGCGCGACGGACAGCGCCGTTGGTTGAGGTGTCCCACACTTGAACAACGCCTTTGCTACCGGCCATCGCCAGACGGAAGCTGACGTCGGTGTCGGGAGCGAACGTAGTCGAGAAAATCTTACCGACCTCAGGCTTGCGCGAGACGACCATGCTGGGCTTGTTGTCGGCAATGTTCCACAGCTTGACTTGCTTGTCCGTAGAACCGGTGACAATAAAGCCGGGGATGGCGGGGTTGATGTCGAACGAGGAGACGGACGAGTCGTGCGCCTGCAGGGACCACACGGGCTTGGACTCTTGCGGGCTGGCGGGGACGTTGCGCACGTCGAACCGGTAGACCATACCGGCGTCAGTGGTGACGTAGAAGAAGTTAGGGTCGTGGATGTCCCAGCGGACGGCTTCGACGTCTGCGTCGACGCCCCAGCGGGCCTTCGAGTCGGGGGCACGCATGTCCGCGGCGACGATGGTGCGGTCGTAGCTACCGCTCAGCAGGACGGTGGACTCGGTAGGGTGCCAGTCAAGCGAGCAAACCTTGTCGGTGTGGTGGGTGTAGGACTTGGCGCACTTGCCGGTGGTCAGGTCCCAGAGCTTGACGGTTCGGTCGGCGGAGGCGGAGGCCAGCAGGTTGCGGTGTTGGCGATTGGCAGCGAGCGCGAGGACCGAGTCGACGTGGTAGTCATCGTTGGCCTTGGTCTTCTTCTTTTTCTTGGACTTCTTTTCTTCGTCGTTTCCTCCCTGGCCCAGGATGGCGTTAGGGTACATGCAGTCCACCACGTCGAGGTCCCAGATTTCAATGTCCGACTCCATGGTTCCGACAGCAACGAAGTTACCGGAAGTCCGCCCCTCAGCAGCCTTGCCAACAGGGATATCGAGCCATTCAACACACAGAGGGATGGCAGGCAGCATAATGTCGTGGTGCACGTAGAGGTTATCAGCCTGGTCTTCGTAGACATAGATCTCAAGATGAGCAACCTCATCCTCCACCTTACCCGCGAGCACCAAGTTATCCGTAGGCAGAATCTGCAATTCCTCGCGTTCTTCCTCTTCTTCTTCCGGCGGCATCACAAGGTAGGGGTCCTCTTCGTTGGGTTGGTGGTAAGCCAGCGACTTGACATTTCCGAACATCGTAATCTTCTCGCCATCCTCGTCAACCTCATCGCTATCATAATGGTCGAGATCGTATTCTTTAAGGTCGTCATCGTCACTACCAATATCCCACATTAGCATCTTCCCTTTTTCCCAGCCCGAAACCGAACTCACTTCTTCTTCTCAGACCCATTCTTCTCATCATCTTCCATAGAATCCTTCTTCTCATCCTCATCCATAGTCTCATCCTCCTTGTCCTCCTGAGCAGCGCTCAGATCTCCCTGCGCTTCCTCCAGCTGCATCCGCGCAAGGTTGGATATCCGGTTCATCTCTTTCTCGTCAATTTCATATTTGGTGGGGAATTGGGCGGCGACACCGCGGCGCACCCAAGTGGAGGTCGTGATCATGGACATCGTGAGTTATATAAACAAAAACAGAAATGAAGAACTTTTCTGCCGTGATGCGGCAGAGTGATGGTGATATCTATTGGTTTCGGGGTGGAATTCAATGGATCTTAACAAGAAAAAGATGAATCCAGATAACAGGTCGTCAAAAGACGACTCCCAATAAAACGAGAAACAAAAGTTCTCGTAAACAATGTACAAGCAAAAACTTTCTACGCGATTCGAGGCCGTGCAACTTTTTTTTTTTGGGTGGAGCGGGAAATTTCCTATTTCCGGCAGAATCAATACCGATTTCTTGACCGCCCGGTATTTGCTCGATGCACCAATCATACAATCTTCATATCAAGACGATTTACCACCATCTCACACTTATCCTCAATCATTTACCTTGAATTGTCTGAAGCTACCAAAGGGGAAACGCGAAAATGCATTCCCACCTCCACACCCCCTACAATGCCAGTACGTCCCCCTCCATTCCCTCATCAACCAAAACCCGCACCGAATCCCAATCCGACCCAAACCAAACCATACTAACAAATCCCAGACTGCGAAGATATCATGAACGCCCTAGACGAATGCCACGCCCGCGGCTTTCTGCACAAAGCCATCGGCAGCTGCAATGACATAAAGCGCGACGTCAACCGTTGTCTCGCGGCGGAACGGTACGCACGCGCAAAGCGGAATCGAGACCAGGCGCGGGATAAGCGCAGTCGGATTGAGAAGATTTGGGCTGAGGAGAGAGCTTTTGAGGGGAATGTACCTGCTGGTGCTGCGGCGGGGTCTGGAGAGGTGGGAAAGCAATAGCCGTGGGTATGAATCAAAAGGCGGATACGGTTTAAGATGGGACGGATGTATTATGATTGCATTGATAGATTGGCGTTTGGGATCATGTGGACTGTATATTATCTAGATATACCCTGGTATATATATATATATATACATACGCAACTATGGGAATTACTCTCCTCTGTAATTATCAGAATTCATTTGAACTTTTATATACAAACCCATGCCGGAACGCCATTCCATGATGTATCTGCAGTAGTCAAATCACTCGACATCCATTGAATCCGCGGCACCGCCTTTGGACAGTTCACCACCATCACCATCACCACTCTCCTTCTTGCCATGGTGACGACGCCGCCTCTTAGGCTTTGGCGCACTCGAATCACCTTCCTTCTGCTCCGGCGCATCACCACCCTCAGTCTCCTTGGGTTTTTGCACAGGCTTCTGCTCCTGCTTCTTCCCCTGTGCAGCCGGCTGCTCTCTCTTCTTCGGCTTCTTGACACTCAGCGGATTCGGCCCCTTAACCTTCTTATTCTTCTTCTTCTTCGCCTCACCCTCACCACCACCCTCACCATCTCTCTTCCTCTTCCCCAAACTCGACTCCTCATCCAACCCAACCCGGAACTTGCCCTGCTCAAACCCATCCCGAACACCCTCAGACTGCACACTCATCGGCTCGAGAACCATAACCGACCGCTTCACATACACAATCGGCACACCGGGGATAGCGCGCGCCTGAGCCCTCAGCGCGCGCGACTTCCGCACTGCATTGACGGCATCCATCTCCGCGCGCTTCTTCGTCTTGTGGTCACCCTGTGTACTCGCGACAACCTTTTCGGGGGATTGCGGGTCCGCTGTAGCCAGAATATAATGTTCCTTATTCTTCTTGGAGTTAGAGTCCGGTGAGGGCGAGAAGAGCGAGAGAAGGCAGTCATTTTCATCGATGGGAGTGTCGTCTTCGTTGTGGGAGCAGTGGCGGAGAGGGACGACTGTGGGAGGAGGGAGGTGATCAGGACGGTAAGGGGCGTTTGTTCTAGGGTTAATGGGTTGGCTGGCCATGACGGCTGCAAGGGAACATTTTGTCAACACTGCAGAGTGGTTAGCATATGAGCGGCAATAAATTGTTGTCGGTGGTAGGACATACGAGGCTTGACTTTTCCCTGCAGGGTGCGTTCGAGTGCAGGGATGATCTCCATCTTGAACGAGTGTGTTGCGCGAAGGAAGTTCGAGTCAACTGTTCATCCATTAGCATCCATGCTATCCTTTCGTAGTCGCGGAGTGATTAATTGCGACATACCAAGCACTTGATATGGTTCACGGAAATTGAATGCCAGCTCATACTGGTGCATTAACTTGCGGTACTTCTTTGAACGTTTGGCCCTCATTTTGGATTTGTCCGTGAATTGAAGTTGTTACTGAGGAGAGGAGAAAATAATCTTGCTGATGGAGTCCACTTCGAGAAACTTTTTTTGCCGGGCGGTGTCGCGGAGCTTCAGATGTGGCCCGCGCTCTACAAGGTTGAAGGTGGGCATGTACAGGAGATGTCGAGGGTATGGATTAATTATTTACAAATAAATATAGCCTTATCGCCTAATTACAAATCATATCAATTCCCGCATCAAAAAGCGGGTTCGTATGCTGGAAGCGTTGTTTTATGAACGTGATGCAAATGCACCTGGTATCACGAGATGTCGAAAATCATTGAATAGTTGTGTATCCGTATATGCCACAGCAAGACAGATGTCGCGGAGTCGGTGCTCACCGGCACCACGCTGGGCAATTTGGACAGAGCTTCACATTAAGGTGCTGAGTCAAGATGACGAGCAGAATAGCTCCAGCCACGGTTTTTCAGCGAGCGGATAATAGGCCATAAAGCTCGTGGGAAAGCAATTCACCGTCAACGTCCTCTTCTTTTACAAGACCCAACCACGACACTGATATCGTCCATTTTCCCTGAAACAGTCAGCACGTCCATAATAACCTCGAAATGTCAAAACTCGACTCACCTCCCTCAATAGCAAGTCCTTGGTCAACTGCCTTTTCCATATACGGACTCTCTGCAAAAGGATCCTGCGCAATGACCAAAGCAGCTCTCAACAGCTCTCTGGCCACAAACACCATCCGTTCATCGGCCAAAGCGGCTGGAGGTGCCCATTCGGAGTCCTCGTCTTCATCCCGTCCTTGCTCCCATTTCTTGACACTTTCCATGGTGATAGTCAGGATCTCATGTTCCCAGAGATTATCAAGGACGCCGTCGGACAGGGCCAAGACGATATCATCTTCTTCCAACTGGATTTTCGACAGCGCAGCGTCTTTCCGCGGGGTATCTATACTATTTGTCCCCAGTTGCATGGGACAATCGAACCAATGCCACTGTTCCTGCGTCCGGAAGAGAACCTTCTCCTCGCTGGGACGGATAACGAGAACTTGGCAGTCCCCCAGGTTTGTCACGTAGAGGATCGGTTTGTGCTTGCCTGCGTCATCGCAGGTCGAGTGTAAAAGGGCAGTTACCGATGTTGTTGTTCCGTACCACTCACTCGGGGATGTTGTCGCTTCGACGGTCTCTTCGTAGGCACGTTGTAGATATTCCACCGGGTCGGGGGCGGCGGTATCATCCAAATTTCGCTCGACCTCGAGGGCCCAGAAATGTAATAAAAGTCGCGACCAAAGCCTATCCCAGCGTGTATAAGTCAGTCAAGATATGCCGATTAGAATCTTGGAATGAGATGCTCACGCAGCATGACCTCGCGGCCTTGTCGCCCAAGCCCCTACCCCATCATTCACCCCGAGAAAATTCTCAGTAACCAACACAGCATCATCACCATTATTCAACCCCCGGATGCGCTCCCCCCTGACGGATAATCTCTTATCCTGACTCAGGTTGTGAGTGGTTAGGGGCTCGGAAAACGAGGACGACGGCGGGGACAAGAACGGTGGGGGGAACGGGCGCGGCGGCCGTTTTGCGCAAAGCGCATAACCCGTCTCGAAGCAGAACGGTACTTTGTGGTGGGTATTATTATGACTGGCAGAGGAAGTCGTGCTCGCGCTAGGGTCGATTTGGTTATGGTTCTCGGAACCGGGGGTGATGACGCCGTAGGAAGGCCACGCGCGATACCACCGCACTGGTGTTTGTCGTCCACTCCACAGCGCCTTGATCCACCGGGGACTGCTGAATGATCTAGTCGTGGTATGCTGCGTGCTGATGCTCGTCGTTGCGAGGTTATAACGCCCGACTATGACCGTGGATGAGGGAATGGCAGGGGTAAAGGCAGCCGCCACTTTTATGACCATGCCGTCCACGATAAGAGAAGTAACAAGCGAATGCACTCCCCAGGTTTGATGAGGAAGTAATTATCTGTCTCTTCCTTTGAGGTCGTAAAGACATTTCTGCGCGACGAAACAGAAAAGGGCGGAGTCATTGCATGATGATGACTACCGCGATGCGCCGAGTACAGCTGGCCTGCACGTCCACTGCCCATTCCAGACCTGTTATATCGGATATCTGAGAGGGCAGGATGTTCTTTTAGCCTTCAAATCGGTCGAATCTCTGGACTTTCCAGCAGGTTAAGGTTTGCATGACATCAAATCGCCGGGCGCCGTCCCGTGCTCGGTGTTCCTCGGTATGCCACAGTATTACCCGTATGTCCGGACGTTGAAAACAAAAGCAACAATAAACAAGAACAAAAATGTTTAGAACAAAAAATATTGAAACCGTTCCTCCTCATGCCCTTGCGCTCTGTTCCCAGAGGTCATCGAATAGAATAGCATTGACTGGGACCTATGGTTTCTTGCTACTAAGTAGTCATCGTCCATTGATGTGGAAGAAAGGCCCTATAGCCGTTTATAGACTGCTTTATACGATAAATGATACATATATGAGCTCTTCGACACCAAAAGTCCGTTTTTCTGCTGTTGATGTACCTATAGAGTGGTTTGAGCATCGTGATATGGCAATAGAGCCTCAGCCTTATGGTTCAAGTCCCACAACGACAGCACAGAAGGCTCTGGTTTGCTGAAACGCATAAGCTGTTGCCTGGCCTAGACCGTAAAAAGGCTAGAGCCTTGTTCTATTCTTCTATATCTCAAAACGTCACGCCGTTTCTATCTTCAACGTCTCCCAGGCCAAGGATGAAGGCTATGCAATCATATACAACCGTAAGTTAATCTCCTATTTCTCAAGTACAGAAACTCATGTCAAGTACAGGCGGCTACAAGCATATAATTCACAATGCACTGGCAACACCGGCGCCTGATCGTCTTAACAGTCTACCTGGTTTTCATCCTCATCTGGGCCGTGTGCTGGGTAGCAAGCGCGCCATCCTCAACGCTGCGCACTCGATATCCTATGTTTGCAAAATATCTCTCAAGCAATTCCATTATTGTGCAAATACCAGGGGGCCACAGATGAGAAAATACTTAGCACGGAAACCACTGCGTGTATCGGATCCACTTCCCCTGACTGGCCCTGAGCCTTCGGACTTCGTCGACTGCCCACTATCGGCTAAACCACGGCACTGATTTCCGGTGGAATGCGTTGCCATGAGCAAAAGCTAGCGGTGTGAGGGGAGCAGTGGGCAATGCTTCTATGGCTCCAGCTACTGGGTCTACGCCGAAGTATGTGCTTCGCTCCTGGCTGTTAAATAAGGGGGATTGTTTGATCATTTGCCTCAGTTGAAGAACCGCCATGTTTCATGTGTACGCAGTATCTCAGTCTGTTGGGGATTCCCCTATTTTGTCGCTAGGCATTTACATTCTCCGAGTCCACATTGGCCGGCGAAATGAAGCTTTTGTTGGACCCGCCGTGTGTGGGTCAGCCCTATAGGGTCGGACATCTATGCTGTATTCGGTGAGGTCGGTAGAAAGAACTACTGTTGGTCTACTTTACTATATCCCTCTGGAGTACTCCCATCTTAAAAGTAGTCATGTGTTCAATTAGCCTGTACTGCCAGAGTAAAGCATAGTGAAATCTGATCCAATCCTCATAAATCGTCACTTATCACATACAAGAAACAAGTACCGAAAGGCACACCACCCTCCAATGCTCGCAGAGATCCAGATTGATGTGACACGGACTTACCCACCAGCCATGCGCTCCTTCTGAATCTCCTCCTCGAGAAGCTGAAGAGCGATACTCAGTTCAGCGACCATCTGCGAGTCCCCGATATCACGAGTAATCACCACAAATCCGTCAAAGATAGCCTTAGCCAGACCACTACACCTAACACCCAGCGGCTGCGCACCCGGACCCCGACGCTGCTTAGCAACCATAATCCGCATCATACGTGGCGCACAGACGCACGGGCGCTCGACGTTCATCGTACAATCATGCGCACAATCGCAGGTCGACGGACACACGCACTTCCGCTCCTTGATAAAATCCAGCAGACGACGGCCATTGTTCTCGCGGCGGATGTCACCAATGGACTTGCCCTCGAGCTTGGCAAGGGTGGCCTGGCGGTTGTCCTGGATAATCTGGCGCTCCCAGACGTCTGGGCGGATGGTGTCGGGGTTGATGAAGGGGAGGTCGGAGATGGGGATTTCCTCGGCGATGGGAAACTTGGGCATTATGGAGAGGTATTTCTCGGAGAGGAAGGCGAGGATCTCGGCCGCGGGCATGCGGTAGAGAACGGAGAGGCGGCGCCATTTCTGGCAGAAGGGGGAGAGCTCGTTGGAGACTTCGGTTACGATGTGGCGGCGGTAGCCGAGAACGTCGTCGAGGGAGAAGCCGCCACTGGACATGCGGTTGGCAATGCGACGGATGAAGTTCTCCTGGCAGACCTGGATTGTGTGCTTGTTGAGCTCGCTGCAGATGCTGGGCGAATCGAGGATTTCCTTGCACGAGAGGAAGATCTTGTACATGTGGCTGGGCTCAGGAAGGGCGATCGTGTCTTTGGCAGAGGCACGACGGATATCGACCGTGAACGAAGAGCAGAGTTCGACGTTGGCCATTTCGGCGATTAGTCTTGCGTACACGGCATAATACAAGTTCTCGACCATTTCTTTCAGCTCGGCCAGAGAGACGGAACGCACATAGTCCTCAGCACGCTTGATGTGGAACAGAAAGCCCATGGGGAAGTCGTCAAGCTATGCCGTTAGCTCCTTATCCGTCACTAGCGGGAGGGCATCTTACCTCGACGCCAAAGCTCACAAACGCAACATAGATAATTTTTGCAATGCCGTACACCTTGGAATAAACAGACATTATACTACTGACCTTGTCCAGGCCATTCTCATCACGGATCTCCTCCACCAACGCACCAGGAAGTTCCCAGTCAGGGTTATCGATAGCGTAAGGACGGATACGACGCTCGATAGGAGACATCTATCATCATGTCAGCTCATCTTCCTCTACTACCACGAGGGAAAAAAAAAAGATATAATGAGACCTACCAAAGCAGAAGCAAAAGAGTTATCCGAGCTATCAGACACCTGCTTTTCGTGCGCCATGGCTGTTTCTCTCTTTTTCGTTTCTTCTTCTTCTTCTTCAAGCAGAGACTGTGAGTACATGTAAAAGCCGTCGGTGAGTTCGTTGATTCTAGTAGCAGGTTCGAGAGGTTTTGGTTCTTCTTCTTTCTCTCGAGAGGAACGCTTGGGGAGGAGCTTGGAGAAAGCGGTTTCCCAGAGATGGTTGGCGCGAGAATTTCGCATGGTGAGTATTTTTGCGTGAGTGTTAGGGCTGAAACCTGTTCTTGGAGTGTTCATCGAGGTGTGGTTAAAAAATGTGAAGGTTGGTGAAGTATAAATGGCTTTGTTGATGGGAGTTGTATGGAAAATGAAATGGGAAAGGCAATATAGGAAAAGAGAAAACAGAGCAGCATAGAGAAAAGGCCGGCAGCAAAGAATTACAGTGATGAATGAAAGAGAAATCTCTTCATATACTTTAGAAGTGAATAGTAGTATCATTCACAGCAAGAACAGCATGAACAGCAGTACATGACAGTAGATGCATCTTTATGAGGGTTCAAAATATACACCTGTATACAGCCGAAGTTTAGGTATACAAAAGTGACATGAGCATGGTACAGCGATTCAGGTTGATGCTGAGGTTTCGATTTAATCCGGTGTAACGGGCTAGGAAAAGCAATATTTACTCGACATGCGTCTGGATTATCCTATTTCTTGTTCTAGATCGTACGACAACGTATCCAACCAACAGCTAATGTTATTAGCCATACCATGCTCGTTGTTCAGATTCTACGAAACATTGGATCAACCTCCAAAATAGAGTCTGCGAACGGGGTAGAGTGCGGTAGAATAACTTCCGGAATACTCCAGACAGTCCTGTTCGCTCTGTCGACATGCTCAGGCGATAAACACGCACACTCGCTGAAAGAGAGGGACTTATATCGTAAGCAGAGTACAAAAATGTATATAGGAAAGAGACTACCTTCAGATTCGTTAACCCTCTCACCCACTCCAAACCAAAGTCACATATCTCGTCCGGCAGCTTATCAAACTTCTCGACCGTCCTATGCATGATCTGCTGGCAGTTTTCCAACCAGAGAACCTCCAAATGCGCACCAGGTGCATGTTCACTGTCATCACGCATACTCTCATTTTCAGAGTCCGATCCCTCGTCGATACCTCCCAGCCAGTCCAAGAATTCCGGTTGCGCACCACTACAAGTCCTCAACTTCAACGTCTTTAGATTAGGATTGTTCCGCACAAGCATTGACAACTGCCATGGCGTGATGCCCGCCCGCTCCATAGTAAGGCTTTCTAGTCCTGCAATCTTGCCACACGGCTTATATTGAGGTCCGATCCCGATCAGTGCATTCCAAGCCGTACTTCCCGGTGCTGGTCGGAACCACATTGCCGGCTTCGTAAAACCATCGCGGATATGCGGATGTTCGAAGCGCAGCGCGAGATGGCGCAGTGAGTCCTGGCAGTTTAGGCCCAGAGCCTGGGCACCTCGAGCATCTAAGTCGTATGCCATGAATTCCAGTTCTGCGAGCGATCTTCCATAGCGGTTGACGAATTGGGCAAATATTTCGTTCTGATTACGGACCATTTGGCCCATTAAAAGATTGGGTCGACTGCAGCGTTGGTGATTGAGACTGTACTTGGAGTCATATTTCTCGTCGAGCGACGATGAACCTGTCAAAGTAAAAGGAAGACGCGGCTGGATAATATTGACGGTGTGTATGGAGGGTTGTGTGTCGCTGCTCTTGACGTCTCCTGACTCACTAATCTGATCTGGATCTGCCCAACCAGATTGCAGAAAGGATACCACGGAATGGATTCGCTTCTGGAACACGGCTAGTCGAAGACGTCGGACGCACAGGATATGGCGTTCATGATTCTTGCGTGATGTTGCTCCGAAAGCGAGCAGGGACTTGAGAGAGAGGCGAGAGAGAATTATCAGGCTGAGCTCCAACGGCAGGATGCTGATTTTATCCATCGTCTTGCCAGTTTATGGGATAGCGTTCTGTACTACCCCGGGGGCTTGCGATTTCAACCTAGTAAACTGGTTATTATATATTCCAGCATCGAGATCCAAGGAGCTCATTCGTACAAGAGCCTAATCTCTTCCCGTTATACACGATTCAATCACTCTGAGATTATGGGCTTGCAGTCAGCCAAATAAGGACCTTTGGATTCTTTGTTTTGACCGCGGCATTCTTTCCGTAAGCATTTCGTGTCCTGTGCATTCTTCTTTGTTAACTGAGCCATTAGTGTCTCAAGATAACTCTGTTTGCTTGCTCTCCTATTTGCTTTCTCATAGCATCTGCAACTACCAAGTAGCACTGACCCCGGTGGCGTGGATAGCAAACTTTCGAACCTGGTATTCGGGACTCTGTATATCTTGGATGGCATCAGCTTATTAGACGAATATCGAGGCTCTTCACGCGAATACTAAATTCTCATTGGCTTGTCAGATCGTTTTATTTGTCATTTTCCGATCCTGGAGCCGCATAGTGCATTAGTACCTGCAAGCTGAACCCCGGAGCAGCCAACATCCCTGTCGGGAAAAAGTAGAGATGATACCCGGTCTTGGGGAACCAGCACGGGGCACATTGTGGGGTCAATCGATATGTATTGATAGTTTCCGCATTTCATATCGCGCCCGAGAACCATGTTTGCTTGCCACAGTCACACCGAACCAGGTGGCTTTTGACACGTGCGGAGTAACACGCCGTGCGAAATAGCATAGTGTCGCTGGAGCGCAGATTGCGCCAAGGAAAAAGGAAGATAGCCGAAAGTCGTGATCCAGAAGGGTATTGGAAGGATATCTTAAGCCCTAGCTCTGTGCCGGCTCTGATAAGCGCTCTCTCTGTCTTCGGCTGAATTGGATCTCGCTAGCGTATTCCATATGCAGGATGTAAGTGAAGATCCCCAAAACTATGGATATGGTGAATTTGCAATCTCGTATTTCGTATGAGCTTGTCGATATAGCATGTTCATGACGTCTGCTTGTGATGCCATTCGCCATTCATATTAGTCTGGTTGAGCATGGGACTTGCGTATCCGATCCCACTCACATACCCTTTCCTTAGGAGACTCCGTCTTTCCTTTATTATCCTCCTCATGCTCAGCTTGTAATGTATCAAGCACCCCTACAGCCATCGAACGCCCTTGCCATTGTACGGCATGATGAGATAAACGCCAAGAATAATTTATCCATGGGAATCGAACAGTCTTTCATGCAACTTTTAAACCAAAAGCTTTAGCTAAAAGAGAATCAGAAGATGCAAACGAGAGGAGGAAAGGAAATCGTGAATGCTTATGTCATCCCTGGTAGTCCATATTAGTGAATAGGGTCACGCCTTTCGACTTCCCACAAAGATTCTCCTCCTTCTCCTAACCAGCTATACTAGGAAGAGAGTTTATGGTGTGATGCTGGGGTAAGTTCTGGATCAGCCCGTCAATGACTGTGTCCAGAGAAAGGCTCATATCTTCCCAAGGCCGTTCTCAAATTCGTTCGACGTCTCAACTCGTCTCAAAACTGCCGTTCAAAGTGTCGCTCAATTTACCTCCCAGCCTACGTTTCAGTTCACTTCCAAACAAAATGAATCTGCCTCAGCTTCCAAAATAGTTACTTCAAATGATTGCGGAGTATATGGTCTCTCACCGCGATATAAGCCATTTCTGCCAGACTAATCGCGATATCTACAAGAAACTCATCGGCTACCTTTACTGGTACAACATGGAGTACTACCGGAGCGACGTCTTGCAGTGGGGAGCCATTCACGGCCGCGCTGACGCCGTGCGAGCTGCTGTTCGACATGGGGCGGATGTCAACACATCGGTGAGAATCTCTGTAGCCACCCTACCAGAACGATACCACTACTTCTGCCCTCGTCTTCAGCTGGAAATGCGGGAGATGGTCCAGAACGGGGAACAGTTTGTCCTTCGCAACAGGGATTCCATGCCATTACTACTGGCGGCTGGCGGAGGGTGCGAAGGTGCGGTCCAGGCTCTGCTCGAGGGCGGCGCGAATTACAGGCAAACCGGGTCTATCTGTATGTCACCGCTTCATGCTGCCGCCGCTGGTGGCCACGCTGGTATAATCGAAGTCTTTTTGAAGAGTGTGGACCTCGCGGCCGGCGAGTGTTCGCGTGCGCTAGGAATGGCTGCAAATTGTGGTCATGTTGAAGCTGTGGAGGTCCTGGTTCGTCACGGTGCTGACCCCAATGGCCCAGTTGAACATCCAGCTCTCATTAGCGCGGCAAGATGAGGCCATGTGGGTGTGATTCAGGCGTTGCTGGATCATGGTGCTGACATCCGGATCAAGTCCAACTCCAACAAAAGTGCGCTGCTGCATGCCATTGAAGAGGACATGTCGGAAGTGGTACGCCTTCTGTTGGAGAAAGGTGAAGACATTGAATCTCGCAATTACCAGGGTGTTACTCCACTGATGCACTCGGTTTGGATGGGGAGTGAGAAGGTCTTCAATGTGCTGATTGAACTTGGAGCGGATATCAACGTGGTGGACGAGAATAACCAGATGTTTCTTTGGTGGGCTCGGGAGAAATTCAAGACCGGAGGCCTTGCAGCGATACACATTTATTCGGCGTTGTCCTATTTGGCCGGGAAAAGATGAATGAGTGAGGCACCTCGGTCTACGTAGATTTACGGTTTAGAAATCAAAGCATAATGCCTTATTTACGTAGTTACCTCACGCAGTGAAAGAGAATGTAAAAATCTTATGTCATAGTTTTTAACACAATCATACCTTCGGTTGATTTCTGCCCTACACTAATTCGACGCTACAAAAGTGTATGTATCTCAGCTGCCTGGAGAGATACTTCTTCTGATCGTGGAGTGCTAGAGCCACAGCGGCATGTTAGTGCACTCGGTCAGACTAGTCGTTTTCTATACCGCAGACTCAACAGGCATCTATGTAAATACAATGGCATTGTGGCAGCAGTCTACTTCAATGGGCAGTCCTCCACGGCCGCCTGCATACCATGAAAGCTGAAATCAAGCATGGCGCAAATGTAAACACCATGGAGGAGCTCCAGGGACTGGTCCCATCAGAGAGCCTTGATCGCTTTTGTCCGTAACTCCGAGTGGATCTCCTAGATGCAGACGTCATATCAGAGCAATTTACTGTGTAATGGGATGGTCACGCCGTTAATTCTAGCTGCTAGCGCAGGGTATCAGGGTCTAGTCTCGTGTCTCCTTCAACACGGCGCGAATGTTGATCGAGCTGGGTTTATGAAGGTTGTAGCAACTCAGGCTACCCTGATGTGGTAGAGCTTTTGCTGCAGAATGGTGCGGACCCAACACCAACTCGTGGCACATATAGGACTGCTTCGCAGCAGAAGGCGATTGTCGGTGACTTCTCTTTAAGCATCAAGCTTGAACTCGAGTCAACGTACGGCATGCTACTTCTTCTCGATCGAGGCCTTGCTTCGCCACTGATACTCAAAGCCGCCTCTGGAATCTGGATGCGTGGAGTTGACCTCTATTCTTCTGAAATACGGAACAGAAACTATGGTGACATATGATATAAATGCGCTAGATGTTGTAGCTAGTCATGGGAAGGTGGATGTTCTGGGAATTTTGCGTTGTTAGGGTGCAGACCTAAACGGCACCCATTGCCCCCGGTCCTCATCAGCGCTATCGAAGGATCTCATACCGACGTGGTCAAAATATTACTATATTCGGGCACAGATATCTACCTTAGCTACAATGCATGTAAGATTATAGGGGAACTAATCCGGACATATACAAATAAGATGATGGAACCAAAGGAAGTCTGATTGTGTTGTCCTTTTTCAACTGAAATTCATCTGAATTCCCCCTACCCCATCGGACCAAAGGCCGTACTAAGATAACATCTACTCAGAAATTTCTCGTACAACTCGCGCGGCTCCATTCACACTCTCACTCCAGATCTCATGTCCAACACTAATCGGGTCATCCGGGTCATCAATTATCACGAGGTGAATCTCCCCATCATCAGTCTCCAACTGTCTCAGAGGAAGCGGTTCTATTTCGTCGTCATTTACCGCCTCGTCGAGAACAAACTCGTCTTCTTCTTCCTCATCGGGGTCGAACTCCGTGCCGTTGGGTTTTTGTTTGGACGGAGCAAATTTGCCATTTTTCAGCCTGAACTGGCCGCCATCATTTCTACAATTTGGCCTGGCGGCGCAGTAAGAACTAGAAAAGCGATACTGTCAGGACTGACGGGAGAGACTAAGGCTCGTCGTCTACTCACGCTCCTCTGTAATTCTTGATTGTAATCCCAAACTTCTCGCCGTTCTTTATCTTCCTATAGAAGCCGCGAAGTTGACCACCCTCACCTGCAACTATTATCAACACCCAAATATCTCAAGAGCAAAAGGAAGGACCCACTCCTATTCTCGTTTATATTAACACACCTCAGATACGCATTCGGTCCACCCTCCTTGACACTCGCAAACGGAAACTCATCACACGAATTTCCAAATTTCCCAAACTTCAAATTCTTATCGTTGCAAGGGTTCCTGCTGCATCCAGAAGCAGTTCGACGTCCAGGTCTGGCCTTTGCGTTGCTATCGTAGGTGAATCTCCTGCGGCCCATGCGGCCGCATTTCGCGGCGTAGCAATAGTTTTGGCACGTTCCGAGGCTTTTGGTGCAGTCCCAGGCAAAGTTGGCTGCTTCTGCGCTGAATACAAGGAGGAAAAGGGAGAAGATCGAGAAGAGCTTCATCTGGAACTGCTAATTGGAGTGGATTGTTCCACCTGGATGCTCTGTGACTATCATTGCTACGAGGGCATCCAATTGTGTCTTATATAGATATACCTTCTTCTATTCATATCTATGAGAATTTTTACTATAGGAGGCTCCGTGTAAGCTTACCTCTAGTGCGATCTCAAGACTTGGGGCAAGACAAGGATAGGGTAGCCTCCTCGACTCCTCTGACGAATAGGAAAATATTCAAACCTCTAATGACCTCTTGCGCCCGAGATCTGTACCCCAGTAAGACTGTATAGCGGGTAACAATAACATGTTCTGAGGCTTATGTATAGTATAACATCGCATCGGAGAGAAATGTGAAACCATAGTGCAACCGTCCGCTGCTGATATCAGCCATGGTACTGCCATGTATAACAATGATTTACAACCATGAAAGCGCTTTAACTATACTACACACTCATCGCAGTGTCGAAAGAATGAGATCATGTGATACAAGTCGCAATCACAAACTGTAAACTCAATCAGGTGACCAGTGAAGGAAAACGACGCTTTTCATCTCAACAACTGCACGCATTCACCACCATAGGCAGCCAGATTCCTACTTCTACAAGACTGCTCTCTCTGAGCTTCTACAACTCTCCTTCCTCCAACTCCCCACTATCTGACAGTCAATAAAGCCCGCTGTCCTACACGCGAAACAATTGCAAAATGAGCGAACCACTCATCGGTGTCGTTTGCACGGCGAATATCCCCTCTGCTGTAAGATTCACATGCCATGCACCTCGTAGAAATAGCACAAGCTGAGAGCAACAGATCCTCTCCACAATCTTAACCAACACCTACGATAACGACCCCGACTGTGAGCCAGCCCTTATCCTCCTCTCCACGAACACCAAGTCCGACTGGGAGGAGTACACCCTCGACTCCGCTACTCAGGCCCCATTCACCGAGTCGTTTGTGTCGCCTTTTGTCGGAATGACTGTGCAGCAAGTTGCCGGTTGTCTCCGTGCGAATGCCTCCGGTACTCTGCTTAGTGAGACGTACTTTTTCGTTGCGGATGAGCGGACTGCTGAAGACCAGACGTTGCTGCTTGTGGAGATTGAGGGGGACGGTGTCGAAGGATTGCGAAGCGTGAGGGTTGCTGGGGAGTGTGCGAATCCGGACGGTGTTGCATTGACGGTTGGAACGATTGGCTTCGAAGAGATTGAGAGTTTGGTGGGTGATGATGGGGTTTATCATGGATAAAGTTCTCTCCTATTCTTATTTTTTTTTAGCGTTGTGATATCACTTTACGAGGCTATGATATTTTCACTCTTCACGATTGTTACAGTCATTACAATCTGCCTTACGTTTGGCAAAAAGATATTGACAACATTTCTCTTGATAAGATATCCGAGTATGTCGTGAGTCAATCAAAATCAGAATCAAGCTCAAGCTCATGCCTTATTGAGCTAATATGCCTGTCAAATGGTGCGGTCCACATGGTGTCCACAGCGGAAATTGCTGTCGGCTGTCAGATGAGCTTATTGCAATCAAACAACACATTGCAGCAGTTCAAGATTCACACTCCCAGCCAGGAATTTGTTTTATACCATATGAAAATCTTTTTAACAAGTGGATTTAAAAGTAGTATGTACAGATATCAAGTTGCTTAGGTCCAAAGCGGACGAGACCCACGGTTCAGGCTCGCCCAACATTCTCCATGTATCTGCGCTATTTCTCGACTTCGACATACAAAAAAAAGAAAGAAAAAAAAAAAAAAAAGCCCCTGGGTGAGAATTATCGTTGGTCGAAAGAGATCGGTTCCCGTCAACAAGTCGCTTGTAGAACAGTAGCGATAGCTTGTATAACTGTCTGTTGAGCGTCGTCCCATGCAAAGATTGAGCCGGAAAGTCCCAATCTTCAGACCCTAGTCGAGGCCTAACAATATGGATAATGAATTTCTGCAGATTGAAATGGTGAATGGCTGGTTAATTCAAGAAGCTTACTTCTGTCTAGTGAAGAAAGACACTTCTGCTATGTTATTCGGGTAATTTCTGTTTGAGGATGACATGGTATTGCTTAAATTTTCAGAAACTGCAGAATCATAATCCTAGCTCAAAGAGCATAATACTAAACCTGTAATGACAGTGTAGTTGTACGCTCCTAGTAGCTGTCACTGGCAGGGTTCCGTCCCCCTTCCATTCTCCCACCGAGATTGCGCCCGACGCCATATTGCTGAAACTTGCCTTGCCCTGTTTGCGCTGATGACTCCTTCACGTCGATGTGATTGCTGCGATCTTTGGAAAGTTTTTGGAGTGTATCATTGGACATATGTCCCAACCACTGCACCGACATGGTTCCCGTTGAGATACGTCTGGCAGATATTTGGTCTCCAATTGTCGATACGACCAATTGATGTGAATTATCAGCGGAAGTGATGTCCTCGAAGATCATTTTCCGGGCCGTTTCTGGAGGGGCTAGCGCGTCTCTGTCGCTATCTTCCCTCATGTCGTTAGGTTGAAAGTCAGGAATAGTTGAATACTCAGAGAGCCTAGCTTGGAATTCCACAAGCATCTCCTTGGTGACTGTCACAGCATCATCGACATTCCTCACTCCTGGACACGACGCTTGTTTTTCGCCAGTACCGTGTTCGCGCGAGAGGCGCGATCTGCTGTTTTCAATGGATATAGAGACCTCGGTGCATATAGTAAGGCATTTCTTCAGACTTTCATCCTCTTCCATTGGATTGCTCGTTTCGTCGATATCTCTTCCATTGCTGAGCTCAGTTTGAAGCAGCGATGGAGGCCTTCCACACATGAGTTTCGAGTGTTTCTGGAGGTCACATATCGCCTCCGCTAACAGTTGCTTATAACAGTCGAGAACACGAATAGCCACAGCAGCTTCACGACTGTCAGACGTGATCAGCAAGTGAAATCCATCCTGGACATTGGAATCTTACAAAGCTGCATCACAGAGAGCGATACTTATTACCAACTTATATGCAGCCAAGGTGGCCCTCCAAGCTGCAATTTCTCCTCCCCATATTTTCGGGTATTTCCCATTATAATGGGTCGTACATTTACTAATAGTTTTTGCGAAATTTTTGCAGATTTTCCCGCACTGCAGGAGAGGCAGCTTTAACGCGATGAATTCTGTCTGATTCTCTGCGGCTACCTGCCAAAAAGCTTGCAGGATCTGACTGAGTGACTGGAAGTCATATTGTGACTCAGAGACTTTCCGCTTTTCGGACCGGAAGATTTCGATCATCTGATAAAGCGATTGACTTGCCTGAAGGGCAAATGCAGCCAGGGTCACCAAGTCAGATGTAACCGGAGGCGCTTTTTCCATGACTACAATTGGTAGGAGAAGAGAAAAGATCAAAAGGAAGAAGGAAAGAAAAAGAGAGAGGTCAAAAAAAAAAAAAAAAAAAAAACACTAATGACTGTGTAGAGAGGAGGAGCAGAGGAAGTCAACGACGAGATGAGAAGTACCTCCTGTCTTCGCGGGTGACGCACAGATATGACTTCGGAGCAGCAGGCCGACCGAGGTTGCATTAATCATTATCGCCAGGAATAGCGCCTCACTTGAAACAATTCATTGCTTTTTCTGCTTTTGTTAGCCAATCTGATCAAAGGGCAGTCCTCGAGAAGCGGGGGATTCTCGATCTACCATACGCGCGCGCTACTTCAGTAAAACAACGTAGAATTTGGCAAGCGCCGAACTGCTTCTATTTATGTAACCTAGTAACAAGATACATATTAAGAATATTTAAGTCCGGGATGATTGCTTAGAATGCAGTGTAACTTCAGAGTCAATTTTTTCTTTAACTATTATTCGAACGAAGATGACCGACCCGCTGAGTGTTATAAGCGCCTCTGTTGGCCTTGGGACTTTTGCTTTCCAATCTGCCAAGACCCTCTACGACCTGCTCAAAAGTTTCCACAACTACCCCGATAGCGTCAAACACCTTCAAACAGAGCTATATGGTCTTGTGGTAGCCCTTGAACGGGTCCAAAACATTACCTGCGATGACAAAGTCCGTGCTGAACTCGACCCGATCCTCAAGGCGTGTCACATGACTTGTTCGGGGCTTCGAGACGTGATCAACAGATGCACAACGCATTCTGGAGGGCGTCAGCCTAACTTCCAAGATTGGATGAAAATGAAATTCCTTGGTGGTGACATCAACGAATTCAAAGAGACCTTAGTAGGGTACAAAAGCACAATCACCATTATCATCACCAGTATAAGCATGTGAGCAGACTCTCTCCAAACAAGCCATGTCATTCAGAAAGACGCTAACGGCTTCAACCAGTGATTTAACGCAAATGAGCCTGCATCAACTAGCAGACTACCAGAGCACGATTGCCAAAACGACATCTCGTCTTTCAGCCCAGCTTCAGAATGTTGGCCAACGATCCCCGGTGCAGCTAGAGGATCAAGGACAAATCAAGGAGCTGGAAGACACAATTCGTCGGTGTATCCAGACTTGTCGGAAAGCTGGAAGCAGCATTGATCGAGTTCGGCGAGAGTCCCTTGGCGAAGTGACGCGGGGGCAAAAGAAAAACATCGCAGCTCGCAAGATACAGCAGAAGGCGGATGAGGATCTTCAACATGTTCAGTCATTCCTCTCTAGCAGCGAGATCAGACTCTTGGAAATGAAAGAGCAGGAGCTGGCCTTACAGCAACAGCAACAGCTGGACGAACGAAGATGTTGGCTTGATCATTGCAGGTCGATCTTGGAGGCGAGACAGGAGGCAGCGCAGCAAGAAAGGGCCCACAGGTTTAAAAACATTTCTTGTCAAGACCAATCCCTTCAAATCGTTATATCGACCGCGCAAAACACGGTCTCGGCTGAGGACATCAACGCCGGGACTCAAAGCTCTCAAATAATGGGTGACTGTCCAAGTTCAACAGCGGAAAAACTTATTGAGAACCACAATTATGGTTCTCACCGGAAAGAAAGTTCTCCGGTTTCATCCAGAAAGCTTTTTAGATTTTTCGGGCGGACAAGCAAAAGGGCACCTGGCTATTCTTAGAATGCAAGAGATATGGCAAGGAAGCGGCTGTTATGTATATAGAGAGAAACAATATCTGTTTGATGGCATATCATTCCCAGCTATGTATCGCTGTTAATCTGAGTATGTTCAAGATAAGGAAGAATAAGGGGCAGTCAAATTTTACATTCCTGGTAGTACTGCCAAACGGCCGTACTATATCACAAATGATATATATCACCCGAACTGACAGGAACCCAACACAAGAATCTGATTATATGTAGCGCGAACTCTTCAAGCCTTCCACTACATACCCCAGAAAGGTGGGCCGGGAAGAAGACAGTTATCGACAGAAACCAATCCTCCTCGACCAAACCCGCCCGGCTGGGGTAAGTGGGGTGCTGGTGGGAGGTTCCGGTGGGCGCCTCTCTAGCAAATTGCCCGGACCGTATTCTGTACTCTCCCGAAGTTTCGGATACCTCTGGAGAGGTGCAATTACAAGTGGGACCAACCAATATCAGCCAACCACAGCAAAAGTAGTTTTCTCTAAGACATGATGTCTCCATACACATGCGAAATTATGACAAAGCTTGCATAATATAGCACAACATTCCCCATTATGCATTTATAAGCAGATGTGAATGAATCATCTATCCTTTGGGTGTGAAGGATATATATGTAGTCCTTGTGATCCACGGTCTACTCAGAGTATCAACAGTTTCTAAAGTTTGCTTCATTACACTCAATATTACTAGCAATATGAAAGAGGCAATCAATTTTGCTGGGCCGATTGTGAAAATCGTGGACAGTCCTATCCCCGAACCAAACGATGACCAAGTTCTCATCAAAGTTTCAGTCTCTGGATCGAACCCCAAGGATTGGAAGATTCCAGATCTTGCGGCTTCTGGGGACTCCAGATTTGCCATGCTCCTGGAAGCTAAGAAAGGGCTGAATCAAGGAGATGATATTGCCGGAATTGTTGAAAAAGTTGGCTCTAACGTGGTTGAATTCAAGGTATGTTGTATAGCTGCTTTCTTTTTGCGGACCCTTGCTAACTTTTTTTGTCTTCAAGCCAGGTGACCGCGTTGCAGCCTTCCATGAAATGTGCACGCCTGGAGGTTCCTATGCGGAATATGCAATCTCCTGGAGTCATACAACGTTTCATCTACCCAAGCGCACATCTTTTGAAGGTGCGCCCAGGATGTGACTTTTGATTATATGGTACCTGACACATATAGCAGAGGCCGCTACGATTCCCCTAGCAGCCCTGACTGCTGCTGTATCCTTGTACGCGCATCATCGCCTGCCGGTTCCATGGGCCCCCGCTCTGAAGCCCATTCCACTTATTGTTTACGGTGCGAGCGGAGCAGTCGGCTCTTATGCTATCAAATTGGCATGCAATAGCAGCATCCACCCGATCATTGCAGTTGCAGGGAAAGGATCTCACTACGTGGAAAGCCTTATTGATCGGAGCAAGGGTGACACAATTGTTGACTACCGTGAAGGACTGGAGGCTACCGTGAAGGGAATACGCAGCAGCCTCGAAAGAGCTGGCCACACTTCCATCTGGCACGCCGTTGATGCTGCTATTGTTCCTCAAAGTGCAGAAGTCTTGAGAAGGTCTGTTAGCCCCGGTGGACGGGTCGATTTTATATTGCCCAACGATTTCGAAGTGTCCCCCGCCATCAAATCGGTTACTTCGGTGGGATCAGTTCACAGGCAAGCTGAATTCGAAAACAACGAAGATCTGGGATACGTCATTTCACGTTATTTTACAAGAGCACTGCAGAACGGGAGTCTCTCCGGTCACCCTTTTGAAATTAGGCCGGGCGGTCTGGAAGGAGTTGAACAAGCATTGAAAGATTTGAAGGCCGGGAGAGCAAGCGCTATCAAGTACATTTTCAACATCGCAGACACACCCGGAGTGGCTTAGTATACTATTTGCCCAAGCTTTGCAAAATGTGACATATAACGAACCTTTCTCCTATGGTAACCGTGTATTTTAATCTTGGGGTATATGGAGGGAGTTGGGTTCCCAATCGCAATCAGCTAGGAGGCTGCAACAGCTGCAAATGAACTGTTATTGTCTTGCTTTCAACTACCAGATGATCTACCGCAGTCTCACTGGGTGACGATGGAGAGCCG
Source organism: Aspergillus sp. S3505 (assembly GCA_023627475.1). Taxonomy (NCBI): domain Eukaryota; kingdom Fungi; phylum Ascomycota; class Eurotiomycetes; order Eurotiales; family Aspergillaceae; genus Aspergillus; species Aspergillus sp. S3505. The sequence goes on from JAMAHJ010000005.1 coordinate 308,888, forward strand.
CTCTTGAGAAACGTCGAGGAACACACCTGTGTGAGATTATTCGCCAACGATTACAGGGAAATCCCGTGGCCATTAGAGTAATTGAAGGCGCCTCTTCGGCTCTTTTTTGATGGAATGATTTTCATCTAAATTGCCATTCGAACTCTATCAGGTACCGATAGTGCTAGCAACTATATACACAGATGCATAACTGGGTGACTACCGTACAGACAACGCACAGCCTTACACCAACTACAGCCTTACAGCCTTAACCGCTGCGAACCAAAATAATCAATCGGACCTGATAATACGTAATGGCCAAGTTGCGGCCATTGCTAAGAACATGTGGACGCCAAAGTGATTACGCACCTGCATCCATAATTGTACATAGCTCATCACAGCACATGAACTATACTTATCTTCCAGCCGCTTACTCCCAATCTCCACTTAGTGGCCGCGCCAACAACCAGGGAGTAGATCCCGCACTCTGCATAAACCCACACATCAGCAATCCTTGGCATGACGTTTGTTTGCCAAGAATGCTTGCATGTGTTTTAAATTAATAAATAGATTAAGTTAGTATGATCGACACGACGTCAAAGCAACATAAACACATGCTCATAAACAAAAAGACCGGTAGTTTGTTGTCACATGCAGTAGCGAGAGATGTTTACGGAAGTGATTGTGGCGGCTTCACTTTGTGTATCATGCTATGCCACGCCATGTGAGCATACCGCAATAACTTAGTTTTGGTAGTTTGCCTGTTGCTTAGGCAGTACTTGCAGATGGGATTGGTATGTTTTGGGTCAATTGTATATGTAGCGTAGTTGTATATAAGACCTGATGACGAATGTATTTAACATAAGTTTGAACACTGACGGCGACAGGTTTGATGCACATAGCCGCCATGACAAATCCCAGATGCCACTCATTGACCTGTCGTAGATTCCACCGAGTACGTACATTGTACAACCGTTCAGCATCTATCCGTCGACACGTCAGTGCGTGCAATGCAATGCAATGCAAAGGCATTTTGCGTACAGAGTAGGTACAGGTACGGTAATATGCAGCATGAAGCGCTGTTGTATTTATATAATCAACTAAAAATTAGTTAAGGACTAGAGCTGGAGCTGATGTGAATTCTCCAAGGACGGTACAAGTAGAAGTACGCGCAAACATAATCTTGACAAGAAAACAAACCGCCCATTTTTATGCCCGCTCTAGATCTATATAGACAGAAAGGAAATGCAAGAAATGAAAGTCAAGTTATATACAAGTACACCGATGATGCAGAATGGTGGTACACTTCCAAAAGAAACCAGTCAATGCAGACAGAAATGAAATAAACGTAGTGAGCGAGAAACGAAGAAACGAAAACATGAAAAGGAAGACAAAAAGACAGGGAAAAGATGAATGAAACGACAGAAAAGAAAATTTGAAAAGACAGAATTCAAACAGGTATCTCCTTTTCGTCCTTCTTCTCCTGTTTGGTACCACCATACCGGTAGAAGTACATCGGGGTCAAGCCGAAAACAAGACCCAAAAGACCCAGAAGGGTGTTTCCCCATCCCAGGCCAAGCTTTCCGTACATGCTTGGGCCAGCGAGAGGGACCACACCGCCCGCAATGCTGCGCACGACGTTGTTGGCTGCAAGAGCGCTGGCGGAGTATGCGCTGAAGGCGTCGACGAGGTATGTTTGAACGGAGGTCATTGATCCGGAGAAACCGACACCGATGAAGAAGGTACCAATGATGGGGACGATCCAGTGGACCTTGAACTCTGCGGTCCAGCCGTAGAGTACAAGTCCAACTGGGAGGGAAAGGGCGGCGGGGATCAGGAGGAGTAGACGGTATTCCGGGCGTTGAACACCATTGCGCTGCGAAAGCTGCATGTAGAGCTTGTCACTGTAGTGGCCCGAAAACAGCTGCGTAGCGCAGCCGAGGCCCAATCCAACATAGCAAAGACCGGCGATACCCTGGCTGAATCCGTACGTGTCTTCGAAGACTTGGGTGAACGATGTAAACAGGAGGTAAATGATACCGTAGACCAGACCCATGTACAGTGCCATGACGATACTAACGGGACTCTTGTACAAGAACTCGACGGGGCGGGTGATGACTTGGCGGAAGAGCTGACCAAGGGGAAGCGGAGACTTGTTGGCGGATTGGATGTGAGGGTTACCGGTTTCTTTGCGCATGCGGGCTGCCTTTCTCTCGAGGAGAACAGGGCCGTAGGTTTCGCGGAGGAAGACAAAGCAGACAATGGTGGTGAAACCGCTCAGGATGGTCAACAGCCAGAAGATCCACCGCCAGTTCGCGGCTTGGGAGAGGAAGCCACCGGCGATGGGGCCGACGACGGGTGCGATGAGCATACTCAAGCTGAAGATACTCATGATGCTATAAAGCGTCAGCGATGGCCAAAAGAAAAAAAAATGAAAAGCAAGCGAAAGAAAGGTAACGTACAGTCCACGCTCGTTAACAGGAACAAGATCCGAAATGGTACCACCGCCATTGGTCAATGGGGCACCACCAAAGACACCAGCAAGCAGACGAAAGATCAAAAGCGCAGTTGCATTGGGAGAAACTCCACATAGAGCCGTGAAGAGAGTGAAGAGAACATTTCCAACGTTGTAGATGAGGTTGCGTCCGTAAATTTCAGAGAGGGGGGCGAGGATAAGAGGACCGATACCGAAGCCAATAATCTGTGCCCTGATTAACACTTGCTGACTGAATTATCCTAAGAATACTTACGTAAATAGAAACAGTGAAAGTAATCAGCATCTCTGAAGTACCCGAAAACTCATCACCAATCTGGAGTAGGGCCGGCGCCATCATCGACGAAGCCAACGGACTAGTAATGTTAGCTAGTCTATCTTTACTCTGCTAGAAGAAAGGAACATACGTAGTAAACCGCATTAAACAAACAGAACTAATGATGGCCCTCTTCTTAGCGCGCGACCAGTTCAACGGCTTCTCAGGGTCATCCGGGCCATCCCAGTCCACCACGACAAGGGACGAGGTACTATCGTTCGAGACTTCTGAGGGTGCGACTGTCGAGCCAGAGCCCGAAGATCCCGGAGGAATAGGCTCATGATCTTGTCCATCTAGAGGTTTTTGGAGAGGTTGGAAGAGTTTTTGTTGTGCGCCTGCGCTCATTTTGGAATCTGGGCCCTAGTATAGACTAGGAAAGTAACGACTGACGGATTAAAGCAAAGAGAAAAATAAAAAGGAAGAAAAAAAGAAGAAAAAGGAAGGAACTCAGACACTTGGATTTGACATTGAAAGTGACATCTATCAAAAAAGAAGGGACAGAGGAAAGTAGTGCATATTTAAAACAATAATCACAATTCCAAAGCAATGACATCTTCAATGAATCTACCGCCAGGCAAAAAAAAAATAAAATAAAATATATCCCCTTGATCCATATTGAAAGAGTACGTCAACCCGATACCACAACACGTACCTGTATGTATTGATCGCCTTGTCTGTAATAATACTTCTAAACGATCTTCGGAGGGTTTAGCTGTCTTGGCGAGTCCATTCTTGGCGTTAAGCAGCGCCGACGATCACGGGTGACGATCAAACCCTGATTGTCCGTTGCCAAGCCATTGCGGGTCCTTGCGTGATTCTGTCAGGAACTGCACTAAACGAAGTACACGCGGCGTTGTCAGGTATTCAATTTTTCGATTTCTGGAGTTGGAGTATGGGGTAGGCGCTATATTAATATATATACGGAGTACAGAGTATATTAATATAGTCATTTTTTGTACTTCTATTCCAAACTAGACACTGCCATTGAATTGTCAAAGCATTACACATAAATGCTGCAGCAGAATGATGATCGTTTCAGCCTCAGCATCATCTCGAATCATAAATAGTGTTCTCGCCACATGCGCTTGTACAACTAATCGTCTCGGGTCTAAGCGAATCGCCTCAAGCGAGTCATCCTAAGCGAGCCAGCGTGGGATCATATTCATCATTCTTACATCCTTCTCAACCTGCAGCATCCAATGTAGTGCATACATCTGTATCTTGATGTGATTCTTGACTCATACAGCAAATCCTCCGAACTCGGCACTTCGACTACAGCGCGTCATACAGAACCTTGATGGACCATGCACGTAGTTGACAAAGTTCACAATTATGTACAGCGGTTGAATGTCGGCTGAAGCCGGATGCCTATATCCCACTTCTATTCGCTTCTTTCGTTACTCCTTGTGTTTCCAATGCTGCAAGTAACCTGTCCACCCCGAGTCAGGCAAAATCACAATCAACAAAAACCCACAAAAAGCGCAAAAGGGCCAGACCCCCTTGATCTGCACTGCTGTACTCTGTATAGCGCCGCTCATCAACCATGCATGGATCACCGCCCCATCACCCGCTACCCGCCTACCCCTGGTACTGTTACAGGAGTTGGCTGGTTTGGGTTTGGGTTTGGTTGTGACCAGAGCAGGCATCAGGGTAATTATGCAATCTGGAATGTTGTGTCTGTCAAGCAAGGTTGACACAGACACACCCGCAACTCGTGGGTGCGAAGAATTTCGCATCTCAACCCTATCCTACGGGGTAATTATCTGGATTGTCTTGCTTCTTTGCCACTACCATGGAATTCCCGGTTCAGGTGCTACGATTAACTTTAGGGAGAAAAAATCGAAAAATTTGAAATCTTAAGGCATCCTGTTTGGTAACTGAATGACGAATGTCCATCATTTCTAGATCTATACAATTTGACACCGAAGTTTGGGAAAGAAAGCCTATACCGTAGAGAGAGGGAAAAAAAAAAAAGAAAAAACTGTAGATGCCAAAGTTAAAATCGCCAGCAATTTTTATGTACTTGAAAGTTAGATACAGCTGAATGTCACAAGTATAAAAAAAGAATGTAAGAAAAATCCCATCAGAAGCGCCGAGTGTAGGTATCATTAGTAGGGAAACCAAAAACAATCATTAGAGGCAAAAACAGAAAACCACCAGAAACAAAAACGAATTAGTTTTGTCGCTTCGTGAAGATAGGCTTGGTAAAAGCCAATCTAAAGCCTTCTTTCTCCACGTTTCGCCCAGTCCCAATACCCGGGTTGGCGTGGACGGTCACAAAGTTGTAACCTAAGCGTTTGGCATCCAGAACACGCGCCCGGATCAATGCTCGTTGCACACCACGACCCCGGAATGCCGGCGTAGTGCTGTCGATGTAGATATGAGCTACTCGCCCGTATTCTGTCTCCATGAGAGCCAGAGCGCCACATCCCGCGATTTGGCCATCAATCTTGGCCAAGTAGAGAATCGTATCTTTTCGCAGGGCAGCCATCTCTGCCACAGTGCGCAGGAATGTCACTGGACGGCCGCTGTCCATGAAGCCGGCGACGGAGTTGTGGACGAAAGCTGCCATTCCAGCTTCTGTGGCGGGCGCTCTTGAAACTCGGGTGTTAAAGCCGAATGTGTACTCTGGCTCTTGGTCCATGTTGACCGGAATATCATTGAGGGAACGAGCGTAGATGTTGAGGAAGCTGTCGACTCCGTAGCCGCGGACGGCCAGCATCTGCAGAGCACTAGGGTCGGCATAGGGGCAAAGGAGAACCGAGACAGGAAGGTTGGATGCGCGGTGAAGTTCTTCGAGTTCTCGGATGTCGTAGTCCGTCACAGGGCCATCCATGCCCAGACCCAAAGTGCGGTTAATTTGTTGACCAAGAAAAGGGATGGTGAGAGCAGCGACACCACCGCTTGGGACTTGATGAAGGTTGAAGTCTTCGTTGGGGAATATTTGCTTGCTGGCCTCGACCTGACGACCCAGATGGATCATATGGGCTTCTTCGATGTGGTGGATGGTGTCGAGGGTGAATGCCGGTGCTGGTGCCGCAACAGACTTGGTAGGTGCCGTCGGCTTCCTGTGTTCTGCAGTGTAGAGAGCGCTGTATGAAACTAACATTATGGCGGTAGAGATGTAAAACTTCCTAAGGCTATGGATAAATGACCGCTCAGGAAGTATATCAAGCGAGATAAAGAGTGAACGACAGTGGAAAGAATGAAGATTCAAGATTGATAAAGTAGATAGGAATGATTTAGATTTGAGACCCTCTTGATCCTGACTCCAGGCAGCTCCGGGGTCGATATATGAATGTCGATGCTGTCCTCCCCGACTATCACTTCACAAGCTGTCTGCCGTCTTGGCAAAGTCCATCAGGAATGTTAATTGCGTACTCTAGAAAAAGAAAGAAGCGTAAAAATAAAAAATAAAAAAAATAAAAAAAAAGACAGTTCCGGTATGTCAACCCATCTAGGAAGGAGGACAAAAACAGCGTAATCCAGACTCCTGTATTGTATTGAATACGGCAGATCCTGAAGATCGGCTGATGCAGCGTGGCGCTGGTGCATCGAAGTACTTTTTCTGTTTCTGGATTGGATGCAATTACTATAGGGGATCACAGCAGATGGTTCATACTTTCCCATTATTAGCCCATGCATCATTCTATTCCAGTGAAACGAATTGATCTCTAAGTGACGGTTTGATCCCTTTTCCTTGCAGGTGCTGAGTATTGCTTCTTGATTTGGCATGGGATGATGTGTCTCGAGCCATTCTGTGATTTTCCTTCTCAGACTAGCTCTATTGCTCCCTTGGCAACCCTCTTCCGGAATCCAAAGTGTAGGGGGGTTGGCTCACTTCGTCATTGTGGGATGTGTGTTACCCAAGGGAGAAAGCATAAAATTTTTCATTAATGCGTGTTGTGTGTCTATGAATAAGACAGGGTCCAATGGTCCAATTGGGAACACCAATCAAGCCGTGGTACTGTCAGCACGTTGTGACAGCGGTGACGGTCAGCATAAGCAAACACCCTTGTCAACCGGTTTGGCTTGGGCCGATGCTTGGCCTGGTTTCCCTACAGGGGTACAGTAGCTAGCTCTTTCCTTGGTCAATAGCTACCGTCTCGTATAGAGCAGTCGGGACGGAACGGGAGCTCACGGGGGATCGTTTCATGGGCTTGGCAGAGACCCGGAGGGCTGCTAATCGCCTTCCATTGCCCCGGAACCCGAATATGGATCACGCGCCGGCCGATGGATAATGGACCCGCGGGAGGAACCCGGAGGAGCCCAGTGGGGAGAGTGGCGTCATGCGGCCCCGGGGGCGGTAGTCTTGGCAGTGGATGATGATGAGCACTGCAGCAAATAGTGCTCTCCAACTGCTCTCCAATTATGCATCTTATGTGTAAACGGCGTTAGTCATGTATCCACCTAACTAACTACAGGGGGTCTATGACCAGGTTTGTGATCCCACACCATGGACTGACTGGCTGAGACTACCCCAAAAAAGAACAAGCATTGATCGTCCCCGGTCCCATTCAGTCCCATTCGATACAAGCAATGCCTAGAAACAAGTGGACCAGGATTCTAGACCTTGAGAGAAATACGGTGCAAAAAAACGGAGCCGAAATCCTGATCCGCAATGCTACTGGAAAACTAGCCAAAAGCACGTACGGGGTGAGTTATTATGACAAGGTTGGAAAGAGTACGGGGGTCCTCTACTGAGTACGGGGAGTCCCTGACTGGCTAATATTTGCCTGTCTCGAGATCACAAATCGCCGAGATACGGAATTATTCCAGCCACGAGTTTGTGGCGTGCAGAGAAGTAAACTTTCACTATCGCCATCTCCCTTGCTTGGGCTGGCGCGTAGGGCATACGTATGGCACATGCAAACTGCAAACTGACAGTCGATAATATTATTATAATTGTAATCCTGAAACAATTGGACCGTTCACACAATCCCAAACAGATCTCCATATACGAGTAAACAAGCTATGTTCGATGCAGGGGCTGTGTTTAACGAAGAAGGAAAAAAAAAAAAAAAGACCGTTCCAGGGGCGACGTTAGCACTTGGCAAACGTTGAAACAGGTAATTATCTCGGCTATCTCCGTTTTAGCGCGTGGATAGTATTAATGCCTCAGGCAGAAATATCTTGCCGACCTGAGTACCGATACTGTACCGATCCCGAGCCGACTCTGTACCGACTCCAACGCTGCGCTGCTAGTATAATTGATGAATTGTGATGTATATATATGCTAAATATACGTATGTGCAGTTACCGATCAATAGAAATCGAGCGTACTTACAAGAAAAACCGGTCGAGGGTATGAGTTGTAAAGCACTCATCCATGAACAGCAAAACAGCGCTAAATCACATGTTTGCTAAATGGAGCCAAGCCAATAGCTGACGCTCGCTCGAAAATCACATGACTATCCCTGAACATCGTCTACCCCGTACGTGCACGCAATACTCCAGATCAGTTTCGACATGTTGGCAAGGCAGGCCCCAATCTCTATTCTCTGCTTTGCAAAGTACTCCGTACACGCAGTTCAACGAACGCAAGATTGAGCCAACGTCATCGATGTTAGACCGGTAATGGCCATGTTCTTAGTTACAAGCATACTTGCTGATTTCACATGGGTATCCAGGTCGTCGGTTTAATCAACGCTAGATGACCCCTTCCGCTTCAACATGTGCTTCGAACTACCGACACCAAGTCAACTTCAACCGGGGAATTGAAATTTTACGAATCGATTCTAACTTTCGGATCTTTTATCCAGTTACCGAAACCACAGACCATTGTGGCGTGGACGAGTTTCTCTTCTGGAAGCCAGATACTCACCTTAATTAATGCTTCGCGTCATAATGCGAAACAGGAACAAAAAAATTAGGATATGTTCCTAGGCATTGACGTTAAAGCAAGAAAGGCACCGGCCTTGTAAATAACAACCAGCAGACATTGGATACCATGGCGTCAATATCCAGACAGTTGGTCAAGTGGGCTTCTTGGTAAACTTACTATACAAACCCCTCTTGTGATCTGGTACAAACGACCACTAGGTTTGCAAAACAGGGCTTTCCGTCCATTCAGTCGTACTTAAGCCGCATGTTAAGCTCAGTCAATAATTCTACTTGTCTCTGCTCTGTAAATGGCCATATCTTGTGCCATGCTCTCCATAGAAGCATTCTCTTCACTCAATGACTGGGCCTGACTTTCATTCTCCTGCCCCCGATTTGGGTCCGAGTTCGACTCTTCGTCATCTGACCCGTGGCCTCTTGTATCCAGATTGGGTGCACATCGCATTTTTTTTTCCCCCTCTTCATCATCCGCTTCGCTGCTTGTTTTGGAGGGTCAAATTATTTTGCCAGGATCTTGTCCCACACAACAGGCTTGAGAGCATGGTCATCGCCATATGATGGCATGCAGCACTGATTGCCGTGTTGTAACTGGCGGCAAGGGGCATGTTGGTTTTGAAACAAGCCCAGAATGGTAAACATCATTACAGACCCGAGAGTAATGGAACAAATGATTGCAAATGCTGAGAAACCTTCCGTCATATGATTCCTGGGGATATCATATGGGAGAATTCCCACAAAGAATAGGCTCTGAGATATAAGCCAAGGCAGCACTGTTTTGCTTATCAAGAGCGGGATGCTATATCGATATGGAAAACTGTGATAGGTTGAACGTTGGAATCCCTCAGGCCAGGAAACATACTAGATACTCCAGTGTCAAGCCACCTTGGTTGAGTTTGGGCATTATCAACAGTCTTGCGAGATGGTGCACATAGACACTGTATGCAGTAATTGCTGGCTGCCAGCATGATTGTGCTGAGTACATTCATCAAGGAAATGCAGGCCACGCACGCAGTTTTTTTGGGGTGCGACATTTGCCGCGGTAGTGATCTTCAGCTTTTGAATATGCGGTGGAAATAGCAACAATTGTCAGGACCAAATTGAGGAACAAGACAAATGTGGCAGCAAAGGCACAAAGGAGAACACCTGAGACCCATTCTCGTCGGTTCTCTTGATCTTGTTGAATGCTCTGTTCTATTCTGACTGTAATACATCGAAGTAAACAGGAAGCTAATTCCAATATCAGGGGGCCTGCTGGGACCATTGAGGTCTTGTTGGAAGATTGACAGGTCATGAATGAAGTTCATTAGCAATGGTAAAATTCACCTGTCTGGTGTCAGAAGCTAAGCGGTCAAGTTCAACCTCCTCGGCGTCGACTGCAAGCTTTGAGCGATGTCATATCAGGTGATATCTGTCGGCTAAATTGCCAATACCAAGGCTGGTTCGTAGATTGCGATGATGACGGCGTCCCGTTCATGATGCGTCCATTCGGTTCTCGGGGTCGGGCCAGAGTGAAGTGCCTATTCAAAATACCAGTGCGGTACTATCATGCTATTAAATAGAGCCTAATATATTGCTCTTATCCTGTTTTCTGATGATTAACGGAAAGCACAAGGCTATGCTGAGCCTTGTGCTGTGGGTTAAAATGCAATCTTTGCCCATTGCCAACAAGGATCGTCCAAGTAGTAATTAGCATAGGAGATGCAAGAACTCGAATTCTTTGTTGTAAAAGGAATCAAACGTCCATTCAGGACGCTCCGTTCAACTCCGAACATAGACCCTGGATACTCCCTAGAGCCAAGACTACTTCTGGTGCCAAGTTGTCTGCCTATTGACACTGAGAGATCTGCCAAATCTACCAAATACATCTACTAATGAGGATGGAATTGGCTGAGGCCTGGGGTCTATTCGATAGCGAGACATGCTGTATATGAGAGGGACTCCTGTATATAGAGAGACGTTGGCCATAGATAAAAAAGAACTAAGTGACTCATGTGTTCTTTCCGGTCTAGGGCCACCAGCTGCATCGTATGTTCACCTAGCGTCTCTATTCCAAATGGCGAAGGTTTGCCGACCTTCGCCTTGCTGGTCTCGGTCCGACCATTACTCCTTACCAAAATCAATAACTTTGTCAACTACAATATATGGATTCCCACTTCATGGATTTAGATAATCTCTGTTTCAACATAACAGCGTTGATTGCTGGAGTTTTCCTCCTTGACTATGGAGCAGACAAATTCCTTGACCACACTGTTATCGTGGGACGGCGGATCGGCATTTCACCGACCCTTATTGCTCTCTTGACAGCTGGAGCTGAGTACGAAGAGGTACAGTACTGTACTATACTTGTTCCCCTATTCTTGTTTATTCATACTGATAAAGTGCCGCAAGCTAGCTGTAGTTGTTGCAGCAATCCTACAACACCGCAGTCCACTAGCCCTGGGCAATGTTATGGGATCTGCGATTTCGAATATTCTCGGTGCCTTTTCGCTGGGTCTTCTATGCCATCCTGGCGGAATGGAATTCGATGGTAGTGCAAAGATATATTCCGCGCTCCTGCTTTCCGTGACCACTCTGTTCGTGGCCTTAGCATTTTTTAACCAACTAAACCAAGTCACTGGTGGGATCCTCATCGCCGTTTTCGCCCTCTATATTATTTCTATTGGTTATGCCATTTATAATGGTATTACCGAGCCCCCTCAGATGTCGGACACTGACACCGACGATGAAGTTCTCACTGCTGGCGAGGAACGACCAATAGATTGGGGCAGCTGGACGTCAGCTTCAGAGAGTTCATCTCTCTTGGAGAATGCGAATTCGCGACAGGAGGGTGAGGACCAAGAACTTCCACGGTCGATTTACCAACATGTTTTCCAACTCTTCTTTGGTCTGCTTGCACTCTCTTTATCTGGATATATTCTTGCCCATAGTGCAGGTACTATAGCGGATTCCCTTGAGCTGTCGGGGACTGTTTTTGGCCTTACAGTGATTGCCTTTGTTACAACCCTCCCAGAGAAGTTAATATCTGTGCTAAGCGGTTCTCGTGGGCAAGGAGGAATTGTCGTTGCAACCACAGCAGGGAGCAACATCTTCCTGCTGACGCTCTGTGTTGGTGTTGTTGCCAGTGCAGGGGTTCACGTCAACAAGGCGGATACATTTGTCTTTTTTGATCTGGTGATGGTCTGGATGTCTGCATTATGCTTTGCGGCGGTCGTATTTTTTGGACCAAGTCGACTTGCTGGCCTGGTGCTTCTGGCTGTGTATATCGTGTTTTTAGTTCTTGAGTTCACAGTGTACAAACACTGAACAATGATATTTCTGTCTTCAGTGTTACTTTCTTTCTCCCTTTTTCCCCCTTCATTCTGTACGTTGGTCTCTAGAATCAACATTGTCAAGGAATAGAGTATGATCTAATTCAAATTGATTGGAGAGGCTCACATAGTGCACCTTAGGAACGAGACGAAGGGGTGGCAGGATGAGAAAGGGTATTAGAGGATTGAAGCAGCGTCCAACTCATTGTGGTCACGTAGTTTCCGATAGGTGTAGCTGCTGCCTAATATGGTCGTATTTGCCGTGACCGGCTCCGTTGTGAAAGGAGAATGGGTTTATGTTCATAATTGTCAAAGTAGGCACCCGATGCAAGGACGTCTCGCTGGAGACGGATAACTTGATAGAAGAAATAAGACAAGACGATCCCGTATTTTGCCTACAGTCCAGTTCTAGTAACGGGCAGATGACAGTGAGTGACTCAATAAACTCTATAAATCAAGCAAGTATGTACTAAACAAGGTAATTCAGATAATTTGTTGACAACTCCATGCTGGTATCTTTGCTTGGTCCTATCCATTCATTCCACCGGGAATACTAAAGCAATGCGACGAGGTTCCAGCCGCGTACACCGATACCACCCATGACCTATTTCGCAACGATTCTATCTTCTCAGGGTAGAGGCTGTGCTTGTTAAAAGGCAGAGGCCACATTTTAGCCTTGAACCCGAAAAGTACGTCCACTGGCTGTCTTTTTCTCTCGTTCCTCGTTTTCGGGTCTAGCTCGGTTGAGGACTGATGCCAGTTAGCTAACGTTCGAACAAACAATTTAGTGGAATGCTTACCCTGAAGGAAGTCTGCTGTCCTCTTGCGCATTCTGGTGTGGATGTATGCCTGTTGACTGAGTGAGTAATTGATAACCCTTAATTCACGCCGTGAAGCCAACCTTCGATGCTTTGATGTGGTAATGGAAGTAGTCGCGGAAGGTCTGGATATGGGAGATGTTTGCATAGCGGCGCTGAGGAGTGAGGTGACGAGGGAAAAGAACTATGCAAGTCAGCAATAAGCATGAGACTTTCCGGTCAAGAGGGCATAATACCAAAGGTAACGTAGCTCATCTCGCCTTCGCCTGCAGGCTTGACGCCAGGCACTCCCTGCAGCTCCAACGGAGGGTCGTTACGGAAAAGCACTTGCGGGGCGTTCTGCAGAGCCATCCCACGTTTCCGGGCGTCGACGAATTCCTAGTAGTCAAGTTAGCAACCGGCTAACCCAGCAAATGTGAATCAAGACCAACCTGGAGGAACACCTTGCCAAAGATGCGGTCAGTCTCCTCACGGAAGACTGTACTGAAAATCACAGTAACCCGATCATAGCTAGCCTTAATATAGATCGCCTCCTCTTCACGGTAATGAATTGCCATCACTTGTCCCCCCTCCTTGACTCCTGGTGGTGTAGCTTCTGGAGAGAACTGCGAGGCCTCCTCCGCCAACTTTGCGAACTCGTCGAATGCTCTCTCGAATGGGGCAGCCATGGCATTGCGCTTCATCAGCGCAAGCCGCATAATCAACTCTTCTCTAGCCTCCTGTTCGGCGGGGAGGTTCTCCAGGTCGATCAATACCGAGAAGTCATATCCGGGCTCTGGGTCGACGATGTAGGGTCCGTATTCTCTCTGTAGAACATCCAAGGCACCATATTGCACTAGGTCCTTGAAGCATTTCACGTTGATCGAGATGAGGATTTGGCTCTTGGATTCGGGTGTGGACAGGTGGAAGGTGACGCCGTCAAAGTCGGACGCAATTTGATCGATTGACACCGGAGGAGCTCTAGAACATAGAGAAACAATTAGCTTCTGTTGGACTAGCTGTTATGTGCTGAGCGGGGTGATGCTCCGTACCCAGAGAAACGCTCCGTCAGGAGGTTCTCGATCAAGACGTTCTGGTAATCGAGAAGAAGCATGGTGACTGAACCGGACGCTCAATGTTATTCCAATCAGGTCCGTATGCTAGAATCGTCCAGATGGATAAATTCAGGGGAATGGTGAGTGTTTATATGAGAGGATTTGGTGTCATATCTGGATACGTATGTACCCCGTACAGCTGCCATGACGGAAGGCGGTGGGGATCTCGGGTGGTCGCTGTCGCCGCCCGTAGTGCGGTCTCTATCGCTACTGATAGCGTTCTCCGCCAAAATTTTATTTTTTCAACTCGAACGCTCAACAATGGTCAAGTCATACTTGTAAGTGAAATTGCCTGTTTGAGGTGATAGTTTGGTGATCAAGTACTTATTCATGCAGGAAGTTCGAGCATTCGGACACTTTCGGGCTCGTCACATCGGCATCGTCTAATGCGATCTGGGCTCCGGACGATGTGCTCTCTGGAGCTGCGCGCAAGACGGGCGCCGGGCGAGCCATTGTGGGCGCCAGTGAGGAGGTTCTTTGCTGGGACGTGAAGAAGGGAGAGCTTTTGGGAAGATGGCGGGATACCTCGTGCAAAGCACAGGTTACAGCAATCACGCAGAGCCAGACTGATGAGGATATTTTTGCGGTCGGGTAAATTGTCTTGCTGTCATTTGTTCAAACGGCAATATCTGACAATTGCTTTGTTTATTCTAGTTACGAAGATGGGAGCATTCGCATCTGGGATTCGAGAACCGCCACGGTCATCATCTCTTTCAACGGTCACAAGTCTGCCATCACCCAATTAGCCTTCGACAACGCCGGCGTGCGCCTTGCAAGCGGATCGAGAGATACAGATATCATTCTGTGGGACTTGGTTGCTGAGGTTGGACTTTTCAAGCTTCGCGGGCATACCGACCAGATCACTTCGTTGCACTTCGTCTTTCCGTCCATGGAGCTACTCAACGCCGCCGGAATGAGTGACCACGCCGGCTTCCTGTTGACTACCAGCAAAGATTCGCTTATCAAGGTCTGGGATTTGGCATCGCAACACTGTATCGAGACACATGTGGCCCAGTCGAACGGGGAGTGTTGGAGTCTTGGTCTTGCGCCTGACCAGAGCGGATGTATCACGGCAGGCAATGACGGAGAGATCAAGGTCTGGTCTATCGACGAAGCTGCCATGCTCGAAATTTCCAAGGAGAAGGTCGGTTCGGAGGACCAGAAGATCCTCACCGCTAGAGGGACATTCTACCGCACTGGCAAGGACCGCACTATCGGCATTAGCTTCCACCCACGCGCAGACTACGTCGGATTCCACGGTTCCGAGAAGGCAGTTGAGATTTGGCGCATCCGTTCCGAGACGGAAGTGCAAAAGAGTTTGGCCAGAAAACGCAAGAGGAGAAAGGACAAGGACGCTCAACGCGGCGCGGACGGGCAAGAGGAAACTAAGTCTGAGGATATCTCTTCTGCACCAATCACGGAGATTTTCGTCTCTCACGTTATTGTTCGTACAGGTGGAAAGGTCCGTTCGTTCGACTGGATGCGAACAAAATCCAGCGGGAATATTCAGCTCATCGCGGCATCGGCAAACAACCAGATTGAAGTTTACACCGTCCCCACAGCGAGCAAGAAGAAGGAAGACGACGATGAGTCGGATTACAATAGGAGCCTGGCAGTGGATATCCCTGGACACCGGACAGATATTCGGTCAATCGCTCTGAGTTCTGACGACCGGATGTTGGCTTCGGCATCGAACGGCAGCCTGAAGATCTGGAACACCAAAACCCAGAGTTGTCTACGTACCCTCGAGTGCGGTTATTCTCTGTGCTCGTCCTTCCTTCCTGGTGACAAGATCGTCGTCGTCGGCAACAAGAATGGTGAACTGGAGGTCTTTGACATTGCGTCGTCCACTCTCTTGGATACTATCAAAGCACACGATGGGCCAGTGTGGTCTCTGCATGTTCATCCGGACGGCAAATCTATGGTTACTGGTAGCGCCGACAAGACCGCCAAATTTTGGAATTTCCAGGTGGTTCAAGAAGAAATCCCTGGTACCAAGAGAACGACACCCAAGCTCAAGCTGGCACACACAAGAACCCTGAAGGTTTCAGATGACATCCTCAGTCTACGCTTCTCATCTGATTCTCGATTACTTGCCGTTTCCTTATTGGACAACACTGTCAAGGTGTTCTTCACAGACTCATTGAAACTCTTCCTCAACCTCTATGGGCACAAGCTTCCCGTCCTCAGCATGGACATTTCTTACGACAGCAAGCTTATCGTGACTTGCTCAGCAGACAAGACCGTCCGTCTCTGGGGTCTGGACTTTGGTGACTGCCACAAAGCTTTCCTGGCCCATGAGGACAGTATTATGGGTGTTGCCTTCGTTCCGAACAACAAAGAAGGCAACGGACACAACTTCTTCAGTGCCAGTAAGGACCGCGTGATCAAGTACTGGGACGGTGACAAGTTCGAGCACATCCAGAAACTCCAGGGTCACCATGGCGAAATCTGGGCCCTGGCCATCAGCCATTCGGGCGAGTTCATCGTCAGCGCCAGCCACGACAAGAGCATCCGCACATGGATCCAAACCGACGAACCCCTCTTCCTCGAAGAGGAGCGCGAAAAGGAACTCGAAGAAATGTACGACAGCACCCTAACCGCCTCCCTCGAAGACGAAGACGGCGAAGGCGAACAAGCTGAAGCAGTCGACGCCGGCAAACAAACAAACGTCACCCTCATGGCTGGTGAAAAAATCATGGAAGCCCTCGACCTCGGCATGGAGGACCTTGAGATCATGCGTGAATGGCGCGCCGTCAAGGCTTCCAACCCCAATGCCGCACCACCCACCCGCAACCCCGTGTACATGGCGCTCGGCAACATCTCTGCCGAACAGCACCTCCTAAACACCGTGCAGAGGATCCCCCCTGCCTCGCTGCAGGACGCTCTCCTCGTCCTGCCTTTTTCCAAGATTCCCGCGCTCTTCACCTTCCTTAACATCTGGGCGAACCGCCAATGGAACGTGCCTCTTGTGTGCCGTGTGCTCTTCTTCATGCTCAAGACGCATCATCGCCAGATCATCGCGAGCAAGATGATGCGGCCTATGCTGGACAGCATCCGGTCATCGCTGCGGCGGGTTCTGGCGGCGCAGAAGGACGAAATGGGTTTCAACCTCTCGGCTCTGCAGTTCATCGGTAATCAGGTGCGCGAACAGGGTACTAAGGACTACGTCGATGAGGATACGTGGGAGCAGGACCACCCGGTCATTACGGGGACCGGGAAGAAGCGGCAGTTTGTGCAGATTGCTTCTTGATCGCATGTATAATCATGAATGGCGTTGCTGTTTGTCTTCTGGTTGCAAGAAAAGTTCTATATCCGGAGTTCTAGAGGGAAGATAATTTGTATTTATGTAGAAATTACTTGAATATATAGACAAGTCATACATCCTGATACTTGCCCGTCATGTGCATTATTGACGGCCACATTCCATATAAAATTTAAGCTACGCCAGGCTAAACGTGAGGAAATACCTGTAAGATCTTCGAAATGTCAGCCGAGTCTAGGAGCAAACAGTAAACTCAACGCAACCCAACAACATCACAGCGCACAACCATAATCCAGACACTCGTGTCCATACCATCTACAACACATCGCAAACTCGTCTCAGCAGAACCATTATAAGCACCGACGACAAAGAGAAAGGAAAAGTCGTTTTCCAAATTTCTTCTTTGCCATACCTCTTCCGGCTCTTCCTAAATACCGGTTCGGAAAAAGTTCTCATCATTTAAGAGTTTTAGATGTGCTGCAGACAGGTGTATGGACTGGCTTGAGGAATGGTTGTGGAAGTGGTGTGGTGTGTGGCTGTCAATTGAGCATAAATAGAGTGGTGAATGTTAAAAATACCTGTTGCATTGAATTAGTCAATCGCATTTAGCCATATGAACATTCTGCATTTCAATGTCTGTTTCAAGCTTGAGCTCATGATCTGTTGTGGGAGGAAAGGAAGAAATTGTCCGCAGAAAATTGAAAAGCGCGATGTGGAGCTATGGGTTAGTCATTAATTAGTCATCGCATCACCGCAAAGAGAAATGAAGAGACCGAGAGCAAGTTTTTTATTTCTTATTAACATATGTCATGTAGCAAGCATATACAAAATGCCAAGCATGCGGAGGAGCAACTCCATGGGTATAAATTTTCAAGCTAAAAGCGTATCATGAAAAGCCAAATCATGAGGACTGCTTCATCAACCCGCAATTCGAACATGTCCAATACTCCGTTTCCATAAAAGATCCGCATGAATGGCAGACCCAACCCAGCGGACGCTTCTGCGCGTTTCTCTCTATGGCAGCAAGAGACTCAGTGGCTTTTCTTCGATTCTTGAAATTTGGCTTGCTGCCAGTTTCGCTCAATGTCCGCTTATTCCTGCCCCGGGGCGTTCTTGCTTCTGAGGTCGCGGTGGCTGGCCCTGAAACGGATCTCGGATTAGATGGCCGGGGTCGCTCTACTGCACATGCATCACAGCATAGGAAATTGGGTGGATTTTCGAGTGTGCAAATAGGACATGTCCATAGCTGATCATATGCACTGCTATCGGATATGAGATCGGCGGGTTCGGGTGGTGGCGCCGCTGGTGATGAAGTAGTGCGACTGGTCTCTGGAACCATTGGAGGAGACGCGATAGACCGAGGTCCGGCGGGATTTCTTTGACTTGGGGGAATGTAAGAACGGCCATATCTTTCACGTTCTTCTTGCTGAATCAACTCAATATAAGCTTGCATGATCGCCTGTTCGTTGGCATCATCCTCTTCTGCTTTGGTTCTGAAACCGTTTCTGGAAGCCTCCTCAGCAAGGTCGTTAGTATTCTCACGTCCCGAAGCGCAACCATTGGTCACGTCTATCCGCCGTTGTGTGGCATCAGCGATAACTCTGCGCATATCTGCTCCTCGCAATACCGGTGCACCGCCTAGCCTTTGCCCCGACCCCCCGGCAAGTTTACGTCTCTGCTCTGCAGCAGCTCGGGCTTGTCTGCGGGCTTCGTCAATAGGTATCTTACGGCCACCTAGTCTTCTGCCTTGCGAAAGGAACCCTTCTCCAGTATATCCCTTGACGACTAGCTCTTCATGCTCATCACGTAACTGGTTCCATAGGGCATGGAAGTCTCGGTTATGCGGGCCATGCACAATATGACAGAGTCTACAGGAGTTAGAAAATGGATCAGACACGTAAAAACTGCTTCACTCACTCATGCAACATAGTATCTACCACCTGTTCCAGAGGTAGAAATTGGCACGGGTCAGAGGGATATCGTAATCTCAGACATATTTTCTGACCAGCGTTCACATTCAAGCCCAAGAGGTTACGCTGATGAGGGTAAAATTCGCAAAGCGTTCCCACTCGCCACGCTCGTTGTCGCATGATCGGTTTGACCAGTGAAGCGATTTTCCGAAGCATCAATAGCGCTTCGGATTCCCTGGGGCGGTGTTTTTCATGTTGGTACTCTGAGATGAGTGAGTCGAACTCGCGCATTGTGATGGGTCTATGAATACGGAATCGTGGAGAATCAGCAATCGCAGATACCCAAAGTACTAGGACTATCTCCGATGGAAAGCATCACTGCGGACGAGCAGATAGCAATGCAATAGGTATCGGGCCTGACACTCAACAGTCCCACTCTCCCCAGGCTCCGATGTCCAGCAAGAACTTGATACCGCAGTCTGTACTGGTAGAAAGGTAGGTGAAAGGATGATGCGTTGGAAGGAGGTTATCGGCCCTTGATATAGGCTATACTGTATTGGGATTAGCGTGAAAGAAATCTATGAGATTCGCCTCTCTCAGGCCGAGCACGTCTTTATCAGAACTCCTGAGATCATTAGACATTTCTACTATTTTGCTATATTCTTCTGTGATTTCTTATTGAACTTTCGAGATTTTAATAATGATCAACGTCTGTTGAGGTCTGTATGATGTGGTTCTCTCTGGCTTGATCCGTGCAATATATATCATAAGCTTGCATTAGCTCTAGCATAGGCCAGCAACCAATCCGGAGAATCCATAAGCATAGAATTATACACAGAGATTTACTGTTACATTGTTTTCTTCTGTGTATCGATCTGATCCTCAAATAGATATACTTCATGTTTATATCGTAGTATCCAACGTGCTCATGTGACCCTCCGCCGTTATCAGCACAACTTTTTGTTATCGCCCCTCAAGCTCTGGCATCCCTCCGATACCCGGACATCGAATCTCAACGATAATCCAAAATGACGAGTGACGACCAGTTTTTCTTCGACTACGTTGGTTCTAAGATATCTCATCTCCAATAAAACCTGTGCTAACCAAACGGTTTATGATTTCCAGCTTGCATCGATTCCCCATGACGTAAAGCGATACTCGCTCCAGGTTGCAAACTCCATCGACCGGCAAGTCGACAGCGCCGCTACAACCCTTCGAGACTCGCTGTCACAGCAGTCTTGGATACCTTCATCTGTACGACCATCCCGGAAGGCCGTTGATGTCGTTCCAACCCGGTCGTTGACTGGTCGCGTGCAAGATTGGGTTATTTCGAATCGGGCGTTGAGTGCCGCCGCCTTGGCGTTTGTCGGGACGACATGCGTTTTGTACCTTGGAAATAAGACATTCAATGGGAAGCGGAGAAAAGCTAGAAGGGCTGGGAATGGTGCCCGGAAGGAAATAGTTGGTATGTTGATTAGCTGGGTTCTGGCTGGGAACGAGACTGAAGCTAGGACAGTTATCGCCGGTTCACCGCACGACCCGATGGTCAAGTCCATATCTCTAGACTTGGAGCGACGAGGATACATCGTTTATATTATAGTGTCGTCGACAGAGGAGGAAAATGTCATCCAGTCGGAGAACCGGATAGACATCAGGGCACTTTGGCTCGATTTGACTACGGTATGATCTTAACTGATCTAAGATGGAACATACTGACAGACTCCTCAGACGCCTCCATCGCCATCTGATATCCATCCGTCCCTACGAGGAATCCGCTCCTTGATTACTCAGCCTCAGTTTCCCATGCCTGGTGTGCCGCCGCACACTTGCCAGTTGAGCGGTCTCATCGTGGTCCCTTCGTCACACTACGAACATGGTCCCGTGGCTATGATTCCCCCGTCCGCCTGGGCCGACACGGTTAACACTCGGATCCTCTCCCCGGTGCTGGTGACCCAACTTTTCTTGCCTCTCCTCACGCTGCGCAGCAGCCCTAGCAATATCGTCCTCGCCTACCCCTCTATCTCATCCTCGCTCTCTGCGCCGTTTGCGGGTCCCGAGGTTGCAACTGCTCGTGCACTGTCAGGGTTTGCAACATCTCTTCGGACGGAACTTAGTCTTCTGCAGAATGGAAACGTGAGCGTGGTGGAATTGAAGTTGGGCAACCTGGATCTAGGTTCGTCTCGACCTCAGAGCCGTGTTGCAGGGACGGAAACCCTGGGCTGGAATGCTCAGCAGCGTGCCCAATATGGATCCCAGTACCTATCCAGTATTGAACAGCGGCCGGTAGCATCCGCGGGACCAAGCGCGGTGCGAGGATCCCCGGCACGTCACTTGCACAACGCGGTACTTGATGCATTGGAGCCGCCGTCAAAGAATATATTCGGACAGAAGACATCGAAGTCAACAGTAGTGTATGCTGGCCGTGGTGCGCGGACGTATGGTGTGATTGGGGCGTTGGCACCAGGTGGTTTGGTAGGATGGATGCTTGGGCTTCGCAGTGGATACGTGACTGCGGGCGATGGCATGAATGGGAGCTTTTATGAGGCAAGTTGGGAGAAGGTTTGAGTTTTTATCTTTAATTTTTGCTCGCTTTTACTTAAGCACTCGCTTTTGCTTGAACACTACTGTATGCATTACGGGTAATTGAATCTTCACTCACGTTATGGCATCGCATAGAACACCTGTACACGAGTCATGCTGCAACGGACATAGTTTGGATGCGACTCGGAAGCCAATTGTTAGTCGCAATCTGACACAATGGCAAGATTCAGACTCCACCGTTTAGAGACCCGGAGAAAATGACAAAAGGAGCATCTGGGCCGACTGTTGACTCCACAGTATGAATTCTAGGTTGGACTCGGCATACAATTCCAAGAATGTAGTGCTTGTAGTCAAACAGATCTAGAGAGCAAGTACAACGATTAGTAGATCGGAAGCCATGATTATCTATAATTCCAGTCCCTTGCTTGATCTGATCGTGTGTAATAACGCAGTTGTGTGATTTCTGTACGCGGAAAATTTTGCACGCATCAGAAGCAGTGGACCACTGCCAAGGCTGGCCAGATGAGGATGTTCATTTCCATAATAAGCACAGAGAGACGTTGAGAAGAGACGGTATTCTGTATTTGTATTCTGTAAAGTCTTCGATGCTCTCTAGTGTATATAGCAGTGTAGAACAGAGTAAGCAAACAATAAACAAGTGCCTAGCAAACATAGATCCGGGTACTATCAGCGCAGTTGACACTATATAAAAACCAGGGATAGAGAGAGAGAGTCAAAAAAAGATACCCCTGAAACGGTCCCTTGCCTGTTATTTTCTTTCTTCAATTTTCTCTGGACTCCGCGTGGAGCAAAAACTGTCAGTCGATCGTCAGGGCGGGAGAATTTCTTCGTTTCCATAATTGCTTGCTCTCTCTCTGTGGGTGTGTATCTCTTTGTCTCTCTCATCTCCTACTTTCCTCCCACTCTCATCCACCTTCCATCGATTGTCCATCATCTCAGCCCACCATGACTGGCTGCTGATTTTCATCTTATTCTAATCTTATCATATTCACCATTTGATCTTTTATTTTTTTTTTTTTTGCTCTCCACGCCTGGTTTGCTGTGTGGAGCTGTCCGCTCTCTTTCTCTCCTCTCCAGGGCTGTCGTTCCTTTCTATTCCGCCCTCCTAAAACCAATCCCCCTTTCGCTTCGTCCGGCCCAATTGTTCGATTCCGGCCTCCAGATGCAAATTGATTCGATTATTTCTCATCGCAAACGGGTAGACTTCGTGTTTTGGGGCTATTACGACCAATTGTGTGCCCGCGTGCTTGGATTGCTTCTGCGGAGACCTATCAAGAAGGGGAATAACACGACTGATTAACCTCCCGACTCGCTTTTTGAATTGGGAAAGGCAACGAAGGAAATCAATATACTTGCATTATAAAGATGTCCTATCGTCCCAACATGGGGGAAATCCGCTCCCCCTCCCACGAGACTCTTCGGAGTGGCATCCCCTCACCACGCATCGAACATTATGACGGCGAAGTCCCTCCCGCTCTGTCACCCCTCGATGCGTTTGCCGCCCAGGGTCGTTTACTTGCGAGACAATTGGAAGAGTCCGCACGACGGGATCGTCGTCTAAGCAGGTTACCACCTTCTAGCGTAGCTCGCTCCTTATCGCGACCCCGACCGGGTTACTTTCGATCGCTTTCCTCTGGGGATACCTCCACCAACACTGAGGGCAATCTTGAACGACGTCCCACGCAGAAGATTAACACCGAAGTTGAAGAACAGACATTCCGTCCCGTGTCGGAGCATCCACGCTTCAGTAGCGTTTCCAATGCCTACACCGAGGCCAGCGAGTATGAGGATGACGATGTTACTATTGACGAAGACAGCACTGCGACTCCCAAGCATGGCTCGACTATTCTTTCCCCATCGCGCGGCTTCGAAGTACCGCGGGCAGAGTCGCCTGAGGAGGACCTCTCGTTGCGTGCAATGCCCGACCAAGGCCCCCGTCGTTTCTATGCCGCGGCCGCGGCCGCGGCACCAGCACCAGCACCAGCAGCACCAGCAGCAGTGGGTGTTTCGCTGGCGGCCCCGTCGATGAATTCATCCACCGATTCAGCTTCATCGCGACTCTTGATTCCACGCAGCCTGGCCCCGCCCGGTTCTCCCATGTCTCGCCCTTCCAGCAGCTCCAGGGCCCAGCCAGAGAGCTCTGATGACGACTACAGCAGCTCCAATGGCGGGTCCACTTTCTCCCAGCCACCGCGGAAGCTGTCCTCCAGCAGCGCTATGTCCGGGCCGCATTCGCCCATGTCTACCACCGCTGTCCCAATGCCCCGCGGGCGACCTCGATCTCCATCCCAGAGCTCTGAGGCTTCAAACAACGGTGGTCGCCTCCAGCGTCCTTCGCTCAACTTCTCGCGTCCCATGAGCCGGTCCAGCACGAACCCCTCTGCATCTGCAATAGCAAGCTCCGAACAATTGCATGTCTCAGGCAACCGAGAATCAATTGAGAGGGGCCATAAACCAGGCCCGATTGTCGTTCCGACGTCGACAGAAACGACTACTCCATCCACAGAGGAACCGTCATCAGCTCTGTCCGCCTCATACACTTATGCAAAGTACGCCCTTCCTCGAGGCCGTCAAATGTCCAGAGATTCCGTCGTCTTTGCCGGTCTTCAGACTCCCCATTTCGAATGGCAAGAGCCGTTGTTCGAGAGTCCGACTAGTGAGCATCCACCGGAGCGATCCGCATGCACACCGTCACCACCTCCCTCAAATCAGGAGGCAGTGCCGGCTCCCAAGGCGCGGTCAATGTATGAAGCCCCAATTTCTGATCGCCAGTTGTTGACTCCGGAGCCCGTGACGCCATCGCGGCGCTCTCCATCACCTGACACAGCATCGGCCAGCAAACTCAGCCTGAAGGCCAACAAAAGCGATGTGGCATCGTCTGCTGGATCAAGTAATACTCTTCGACCACAGACAGCCCGGTCCAATGACTCCGCTAACCCGGTGTCAACTCCTGTGACGGCGGATGACCATCTGGCCGTGGGCATCCAATGCCACGAAAAGGGATCTCTCAACGAGTCCACCTATCACCTTCGCATTGCGGCCAAAAAGGAGCACCCCACGGCCATGTTCCTTTATGCCTTGGCCTGCCGTCATGGCTGGGGTATGCGTCCCAATCAACGGGAGGGTGTCCGGTGGTTGCGGAAGGCAGTGGACTCTGTCGGTCTGGAGTTGATGGGCGACAGCAACACCCCTGTACCAGCGCGATTCCGGGAAATGCAGAAAGCTTATCGTACACAATTCGCCCTGGGCATTTACGAGCTTGGTGTGAGCCATCTCAATGGTTGGGGTATTGAGCAAGATAAGGCTTTGGCTTTGCGTTGCTTCGAAATTGCCGGTCAGTGGGGAGACGCCGATGCACTGTCTGAGGCTGGTTACTGCTACGCTCAAGGTGTGGGATGCAAGAAGGATTTGAAGAAAGCTGCCAAGTATTATCGTCAGGCCGAGGCCAAAGGCGTTAACATGGTTGGAAATAGCTGGTAAGTATATTGATTGTTTCATGTACGCTAGACTTTCCTAATGCGGACGTTACAGGATCTACAAAGACAAATACATGTCGGATGACGAGCCCAAGGAGCCCAACGATCGTTCGCGTGGGCGACAGGCTGGGACGTCGGATAAGAAGTCTCGTGGTCGCAGTAAATCGCGAACTCGCAGTCTCTTTCACCGAAAAAAGTCGGCAGCTGAAGCATAGATTCTCATATGCAGTTTTTGTTTTGAGTACGACTGTTGGTTATGCCAAACTGTTTTGACCTTGCATTCGTTGTGATTTTTCACTTCATGCAGCGCCCGACCCTCTGACACTCCCTTCTTATTGTTTTTTTTTTTCTCTTTTTTTTTCTCTTTTCTTTTCTTCTTTTCGTCTGAATTCGAGCAGGACTTGCAATCTGCTCTCGGTCCGTGGATGGCTCTATACCATCCGCCCTTTGGGCACCATAATCTTCTTACAGGATACCCCTTCTCACCCATGAGTGAGGTCTTAATTTCTAGTCACTCCCTCTGTTTCATTTTGTTCGTTATTTTGACCCTCGTTGAGTGTTGCTGTCATGGGCTGCTCCCTTTTCTTCATTTCGCTTCTTTGGATTCCTTCTGCTGCCTTTTTGTTTGTTTATTTTTGTCCAATCTAGCCGTGTGGTCCGTTCGCAGAGATCATATTTGATGATACTCATGATAATCTCATCATAATTGCAACGCTCTTCTTGCATCATGCGCTTTTTGGTCTTTATGAATACATACAACAGTCATCCGGCTTGTTTAAATTGGGCTACTCTGGGATATTTGAGTACTGGATCTGGTAATCTTAAGTTTGGGGAGAAACACCATAGTAACATCGGTGTATTTTTTGGCCTTGATAATATAAGTTTGAATATATGCCTCGGCCTTGTATGAAAAGTCCGGAGCAACAAAAACGGGGAAATCTCGCTTGACAAGTCTCAAATCCTCGACAGACTGAAAAATGTGGCAGACAATGGTTGTTACAGATTAGGACCAACTCCGCATTTTTCAAGATCTCAATTCTGGTCCTAACAACTTTCCGGATTTGATTCGTCAGCGACACTCTGAATTTTGCTTCTCACACCCCTAGTTGCCTCTTCATCATTGTCTATCCCGGCTGTCCCGGATGAAAGACTTAATGCGGCATATGCTGAAAATGATTGTCATGGCTGAAGATATCATAGGAGATTTGCGAGTCCTACGTGATACCGCATGGGTGGCTCTTTGTGCTTGAGGGTTTCACAGCATTTAATGGTATGACCGACTAAGCTATGAGCTGCATGCGCAGATGCAACCCCAAAGAATATCATACCACCCACGGCGTAATCCGCCATCCAATCCCTGCGCGCTTCACTTTGAAGATTGGTGTTTGTCAGCCAAGCATCCCCTAGTCCTGCAGGAATAGGATTGACTCATGCGCTCTTTCTTCTGGCGTGTTCTTTCTTTGACTGTTTATTAGAGGCGGAAAAAGATAATGGACAAACGGAAGAAAGTTACGGGTCTAAATAAGCAGTCGGGGGTGTACTATCATGTTTTGGGACGATCTCCGTGATACTGACACAAACTATTCGGGAGATAATCCACGAATTTTCTTTCTTTCTATCGTTTGCGTCTGTTCTGGTGGCTAATTGCATGTGAGGGTCCCCTGCAGTTTCTTACGGCAGCGCGCTGGTAGATAGAGTCCGGGATTCCTGTCTCGTCTATTTATTGAACCTTTTCATACCGACCACTCGTTTTATCTTCCTCTTTCCTTCTTCCTACCTTCTGTCTTTCATTTAAGCTTTAATTATTGGTTGGGGAAACTGCATTGACTCTTTGTTTCGTTACGGCCCCCTTGAGGATTATACTTGAGAGCTGCAGAGATTCTGCATTCTGAGCGATAAGTCAACCAGTATTCCTGTATTGCGGTCTTCAACACCAGAAGAGGACCTGTATACCGGCATTGAGACGGACTGGTAAGTTGAAGAAACAGACCCTGTCAGAGACGAGGGGCTCCGTCATTTATGGAGGTGGGCGAGCTGATAGGTAGCGAGCAGTGTACACTCGAAACCAGAATCGAAAAACCGGTCAGCATGGCCGAGGGGAAGACAACAGAATTTTCCCAAATGGACCTTCCCCCCCCGAAGCCCAGTGTAGGTGCTCGGATTAAAGCCCACTTCAAAAAGTGGTGGTGGGTTCATGCCATCATCGTGGTAGTGGTGGTTTTGGTGGTTGTCCTTCCAGTGTATGTTGATATTGATATTACCCAAACATATGCAGCCAAGCGGGGTAGATATTGACGGTTTTACAGAGTCTATGTCGGTTACCCAAAGATCGCACGAAACGACGTGAACAAATCAACCCTGAACGTCACTAGCATGATCATCACCGACCCATCCCCAGAATCATTTCACCTGAAGCAGACGCAGGTAGTCGGGTCTAGCAGCGCATTCAAACCGAAAATCTTAGGCTTCTCGGCTGCCGTGTCATTGCTCGGGGCTGTGCCCTGGGGAAACGCTCAAGTGCCGGATGTTAAGGCTGAGGATGGAGCAGTTGTGCATATTGAGGAGCAGATCAAACTGAGCAATGAGACTGCGTTTGTGGACTTTGCGAAGGCAGTTCTGCTGAATGAGGAGTTTGATATGAATATCTATGGGGAGCCGAAGTTGCAGGAGGGGGCTTTGCCTAAGGTAGATGTGACGTACAACAAGACCGTTACTATCAAAGGTGGGTGCTCTTTGATCCACTACGGGATGAGCTGCGACTGATATGATGAACAGGTCTCAACAAACTGAATGGATTCGACATCACCGACTTCAAGATCCTGGCCAAAGATGCAAACGACGGAACCAACACGGAGGGAACGGTGTATATCCCCAACCGGACCGTCATGACTCTCACCTTGGTATGTCTCATTTTACCGATGATATGGTCCATGTTAACAAACGCAGGGCAACGTCACAATGGACCTCTCCTCCAACGGCACGCACATCGGCCAAGCTTTCCTGGACGACCTCGTCCTCAGTCCAGGCAACAACACAGTTCCGATGCGCTCTTCCGTCAACAAACTAAAAGTCCTCACCATGCTACCGTCGAATTCGATGCTCCCCGTGGATATCCGCGGCAACTCTAGTGTATACCACGGCCGCGACTTGCCGTATTTCTCCGAGGCTTTGGCGGCGAATGAGCTCCGGACGACGTTGGATGTTGGGAAGGGGTTGATGAATGGGATGTAATTCTGTTAATGTGTGTTTCTTTTGTGTTTTCTATGAGTCTTTCAATCAGTGATGGGATTTTATTACGTTTGGGTTTTGGTGTTTAATTATATAGGTGTGCTTGGCAGTGGATATTCATTGATACTAATGATCCGATTGTTTTGATATGCTTATCTTGGCAGATATCAGTTGGAGAACGGTGTCTGATTTTGAGATCTTGGCGCTGTCAATGTCAGTTATAAACCAACGGCTCCTACAGTCACCAGAGAACTACATTTACCTCCAAAACAAATGCAATTGAATTGATCAATGCCATCCAGAGAAATTCTCAATTCCTATACAGCGCCCCTAACCCTGCAGGGTCCCCGTGCCTCTACGCGGTATTAACTACCCCAACTCCTTGGCTTCTCCAACTCGTCTCCAATCACCCAAGTTAAACTACCGATTAACATCAATCATACTGCAAAGAGGAATCCCGGGATCTATCGGCTTGCCAGTGTCCACTACCTCACCCGATCCCGGACCGGTTCTTCTTAGTTTCTTGGAGACACCAGTTCTTGGCCGATACAGCACTAGATATGGAGTACAGAGTACCGGGATGGGTACATAAAGGAGGAGACCTTCCGGGTTCCTCACTGATCCAGCAACAACTTACTCTTGACAAGAAAAGGGAAAACAGAGATAATTAATATGGTCCTCTTCAAGAACACGGCCGTTTGCGCCTCTGCCATCTTGGCTGCTACAGCCTCTGCTACGCCCGTGGTCCATTACCCCCGGACAGCCAACAGCTCTGCCTTTACCAACTCGAATGGCCTCAAGTTCACGCACTTCAACCAGTCCCTTCCTAACGTTACTATCCTCGCAACTGGTACCTTCCCAACCCCTCCAACAAACCTAATCGGGCTACAGAAGACTAATGAAGAATAGGAGGAACAATCGCCGGCACCAGCCCCGACAAAACCGCCACAGCAGGCTACGAATCCGGGGCCCGGGGCATCAACCAACTCCTCAACGCCATCCCCGAGGCCTTCGACATCGCCAACGTCGCCGCCGTTCAAGCCACCAACGTCGGCAGTGGCGACGTCTCCTCCTCTCTCCTCCTCAACCTTACTCACACCCTGCAAACCGTCGTCTGTGATGACCCCAATATGTCCGGTGCGGTGCTCACACACGGCACAGACACCCTCGAGGAATCAGCCTTCTTCATCGACGCTACGGTGAACTGCGGCAAGCCCATCGTCTTCGTGGGTTCCATGCGTCCCTCCACCGCGCTCTCCGCAGACGGCCCCATGAACCTCCTGCAAGCCGTCACCGTCGCCGCAGACAAAGACTCCAAGGACCGCGGCGCAATGGTTGTCCTGAACGACCGCATTGCCTCCGCTTTCTTCGTCACTAAGACGCAGGCAAACACAGTTGACACGTTCAAGGCCATGGAGATGGGCAACTTGGGGGCGATAGTCTCCAACAAGCCGTACTTCTTCTACCCGCCTGTGCAGCCTAGGGCTAAGACGGAGATCGATGTCTCCGGCATCGACAAAATCCCGCGCGTGGATATCCTGTATGCATACGAGGATATGCAGACTGACTTGCTGTATGCTGCTGTTGAGCACGGTGCTAAGGGCATTGTTGTCGCTGGTGCTGGTGCTGGTGGCGTGTCGAGTGACTTTGACACTGCTATTAACGATATTGTGAAGAACAAGAATGTTCCTGTTGTTAAGAGCCATCGTACTGTTAACGGGGAGGTTCCTACGTCCGGTATCACGGGTGATGCGGCGGAGTACCAGATTGCTAGTGGGTTTTTGAACCCGCAGCAGTCGCGGATTCTGTTGGGTCTACTGTTGGCAGAGGAGAAGAGTGTTAAGGAGATTCGGGAGGTTTTTGAGAAGGCTGCTGCCGCTTAAATGGATTATAGAGGTGGACATAGAATTGTATATTAATAGGCTAGAAAAGTAGTGGTATAGAATCACAATCTAATGAACACAAACAGACAGTGAATATCAGTATGCCGCCGTTTTACCCTTAACATACAGTTACATCTCATGCAACGTATTGTATCCTGTCTCAAGCAAACTCCTCGGCCCTCGCGCATCTGCTGCCATATGCCAGTAAAACAGCCCTCCTAATTTCATTTTCGTCGCGAATTTGGCCTTCTGCTGGACCGTCCGCGGTGTATCGTACGTCACGAAACCGCCATCTCCTCCAGAGCAATATGCAGCCCCTGCTTTATCATCGTGATGTTCCTTGGCCCCGGGACGCGGCAAATCGGCGTAATCAAACACTCCGTCTTCTCCACCAGTGCCAGCATACGACTGACCGGCCTTGCTGCTGCCCAAGAACGACCGTCCGTATGCTGGAATCCCTAGTAGAAGCTTCTTAGGCTCCACACCCTGAGATAGGACGTAATTGACAGCTGACTGACCAGAATGTCCGCCGCTTCGTGCATAAAGCTGTGCTTGGTGCCCTGTTTCGTTCGTCCATGGACCGGAGAAATCGTATGCCATGATGTTGAGCAGGTCTAGGTATTGCGAAGCTTTGCCTAGATCAATGTTGCGAAGTGCCCATTGTCCGGCAGGAAGACATGTGGCCAGCACATATCGTGGAGCGGGCAGGACCTCGCGCAGTCGAGCGAGCATGTTGACATAGTAGTAGCCTTCTTGTGGGTTTTGGGGGTGTTCCCAGTCGACTGGTCGTTATTTAGCACATTATCCCTTACAATCATCAGTTGATGAGAACTTACTATCAATCCCGTCCAGACCAAACTGATCTACCAATTCCCTGGCTGTCCGGACAAAGGTGGCCAGACGGGATTGGCTCTGAGCCACCAGCGCAAAGTTATCGCTCCCCTTTCCTCCACCACCAACTGAGAGAATGACTTTCATTTTGGAATATTGCGGTTTTAACTGCGTGAAGGCCCTGATGCAGCCATTGGTTCCGTCGATTGGCATCTGGGCATCTGCCCATTCGTCGCTCAGCTGTATCAATTAGCCACGTCCATACACGTGGTCCTCTGACAGAGGGGACATACATAAATTGTGCCATCTTCTTTGACCCTGATCAACTGGAGTTAGTGCTTGTTGCTTGTGTAGCAGAGTAAGAGACGTACCAAGCAAACGCGTAAAAGATATGCGAGACGAATCCCAACCTCAGGGACGAAGGAGGCTGCTTCTTATAAATCCTCCAATTGGGATAATAAGCTGCGTTTGCATAGACTGGGATCTCGTACGAGCTGCTGAACTTGCTGGAGCGTTCTGCCGCTTTGCGACGCCAGTGGGGGAAAAGGCCGGATAGCATGTTGGAGTGGACGAGGTGGATCACTCAATCCGACAGGAATGATGATAGCAATTAAAATGACAAGTTGTCTTTAAAGATTAGAATACTGAGAATGAAGAAACCTGAAGGAAGGGAAGGAAACGATGTACTTGCCCAATACAGACGTCACGTGTGGGATGATGTTCTTTTGTTTTCCTCTGCCTCCCGTTTTACTTTTTTCGCTCGACTTTATTTCAAGCCCGACAAACCGTTGGTGCCGATTCGAAATAACACGTAGCAGAATGATTGACGAGAAAAAGAAAAAAGGGGAAAAATAGGGAATTGAGAAAAAAAAAGGGTTCTAGTTCTGTTGTTCACGTGCAGGCCTGACTGAATACTAATCCCCCGCCCTTCAGCTCGTTCTCTCATCATCCCCTACGCCTTATACGGCAGGCAGAAAGACAGCACTCCACGAATGCATTAAGGTCAGGCAAGGTCGTTGTTTTTGCGTCATCTACGGGGTACAGTAGTGACTACTATTGTGATCGCCAGCCTTCCCGGACGAGACACATTGCTCGAACCCCCGCTCAACTTTACCTCAGTCGTATATAGAGTAACGCAGGACCCTAGGATCGTGATGTGACCGTAATTATTGGTCGATTTAAAGCTTGGCCGGGATAATCCGCAGGTATAACTGCCGGGACAATGCTACTATTTCTGTACGGAATCTCACTCTGGTGAATTTCGTGACGATAGATGTCACTTTCCTTTTTCTCTCAGCCTCAATCCAAATTAGCAGATGTGGATCTTTTCTGGATGCCTACGCAGACA
Organism: Aspergillus sp. S3505; assembly: GCA_023627475.1. Taxonomy (NCBI): domain Eukaryota; kingdom Fungi; phylum Ascomycota; class Eurotiomycetes; order Eurotiales; family Aspergillaceae; genus Aspergillus; species Aspergillus sp. S3505. Next base: position 341,241 of record JAMAHJ010000005.1, read on the forward strand.
ACGGCTGGCGTGTTGGGAGACATTGAATTGCCCTGTGAGAGAACAGACATTACTCAGACTATCTTGTCCGAACCGGCTGATCGTGATTTGAAAGGACTCAGACTACAGTCTCAGATCGCAACTAAATGAACTAGTGGACCTATGAGATTCCCCCAAAGCCTCGGTGGGAATTGGCTTTTCTAAAAAGGTGTGGTTGCTTTTTCCTGCTTTTTCCTGCTTATTTCTGCTGCGCCTCGTTGGAAGAGGGAAACGCGATGTCTACCGTGTGGGGATAATGCAGGCCATGGACTAACGATTTGCATCCCCGCAATGGCTGAAATCGCAATACGCCTAACGGAGCACGGAGGACGCCGTACGGTACTTTTGCCTGCACGAACATATCACGTTGCATCTACTGTTGCGTATATCTGCGGTCAATGCTGGGAATAGAAAGAGAGTGAAAAGGGTAGACCGGGACTGTCAAGAGAAACGATTTACATCATTGCTAAGGTCGTGGCTTGATGCGATGGCCTGTGCATCGATAATCAATTGGCCACCACACTAATGAGATTGCAGTTGGCAGACAATCAGAATACCCTGTCAAGCATGTTGGATTTGTCAGATGTACTTCTAACTACTAGTAGATTCTGGCAAAGTTCGATGAAAACAATTGGGCGACACGGCACCTGGACACTCCGAAGCACTCAAAAAAAAAAAAAAAGGTGTAGAGTACGAGTACGGATTATTCTATAGGTCTTCAATGCCCCGTGATATCTTGTAAGATGAATACAAGTACACCAATCTATAAGCCCAATATATCAATACGAATCAGGTTCATCAGGCTCGTACTCCTACTTTTGGCGATTGCCAGAAGGCAACTGACCATGTCGATATGCTGGGACTGTCTGATGGGATGTCAGTCTGTTTCACGGTTCATAGTATGGGATGACCCTCTGTAGCGCGTGCTGTATAGTATCCCGCCAGGTTCTAGGGGAACAGGTATAGGTTCTGCGTATCCTAATGAGACCGAAAGGGAAACCTGGAATTTGTGCCTGAGAGAACTGGCATAAAACTACAATAAATAGTTATGATTGGCTGCCAAGAATTACTATTTCTTTTGCCACCGCCTTCCGTATATGGCCTGATTGTCTATTCAATAAGGCTTCACTTTAATCCTGTCTGCTGTTGTCCTTTCGTATTCTATCACAGCTCCATTTCCTTATTTTGCGCAGTATTCGACCTTGACCTGTTGATCGCCTGTATCGGTTGACTTGATACTGCGGTAAATATTTGGCCGGAAGGCCTAATTCGATTTTGCGCAGTGCTATCGAGCTACGCGGCCGTGTCCCTCATAGCTTTCCACATCAAAAGACAAGCACTTTCACCTTTATATCACAGAAGAATCATCATGGCAGCAGACGTTAGCTATGCGGCCTCCAGCATCCTGTCGACGGACAATACCCGTGACCCCGAATATAACGATTTCTCCTTCACCCCGTTCCTACGGAATAGTTTCGGCTTCGGTCTCGCCAGCGACGTTCCTGTCTGCAAAGCCTACAGCGAAGGCCACTGTCCTCTAGGACCCGCCTGTCCAGATCGCCATCCCACTCCAACGCGCGTGACCACATCCACGACTACTGCGTCGGGTCTTGCCCCGTCGACCACACACGGATCCCTCGTCTGCAAGCATTTTCTCAAAGGACTCTGCAAGAAGGGGTTGAAATGCGAATACCTACACGAATACAACCTCCGACGGATGCCAGAATGCCAGTCCTTCACGCGATCTGGATACTGCCCCAACGGCGATGATTGTCTATATCAGCACGTGCGGGAACAGGCTCGCCTCCCACCATGCGAGAACTACGACCAGGGATTCTGCGAGTTGGGTCCGCTGTGTGCGAAACGCCATGTCCGGCGACGTCTGTGCCAGTATTACCTTGCGGGGTTCTGTCCGGAGGGTAGAGCGTGTCCCGATGGCCATCCCCGTTGGAATGAGAATTTGCCAAGACCATCATTGCGGGTGGAGAAGACGGAGGAGGAGCTTGAGCGGGAAAGACTGTTGATTCGGGAGGAGCAGGAACGCGAAAGGGAAAGGGAGCGTGAGTGGAGGAACGAACGAGGTCGAGGAGGTGGGTTTATGCGTGGTCGGTTTCGGGGTCGGGGGCGCGGCTGAGTGGGTTTTGGTTGTATATACGGAATACTATGTACAACGTAGCATGCAGATTGATTGTATTTAGAGATACCCAGGGATTGACTTTTGATGCTCTACTCTATGCTACCTTGGGGGAATGCTGTATCATTACTTGTTCTGGTAGATGAGGAAGCCATTTAGATCATGACATCATGACGGCGGACAGCTAATTCTTACCCATTATTCCATAATCGCTCTCGTATAAGCAGTAGTAAGCTGAGAACAGCAGATTCAGACCGCATATCCCATTATCAGATCATCCGTAATCACCAATTCCGAGTTTGCTATGCTGATTGCCGTTTTGGTCCATTTGTCAGAAATCTGTAATATCTGTAAGAATCAACTAACCCACCCGTGCCGCTGTTTGATTGGCCAACCACAGAGCTCTGGAACCAGTTGGAAGTGGACAGTGGGGAAATCTGTCATCGATTACTGAGCTCCTCTCTTCAGTGACTGTTGTACACTAATATTGGCACAAGATGAGGGGCTCCCTATATATTGTGGGACGCCCGCCCTTCTTTTCCTCCTCTCCTCCTCTCCATCCCCATTATCTACTTTAATTCTCCTCAATTGCTCCTTTGAGAAACCACACCAGTCGCCATGGCTCCCAAGGTTGCTATTGTCTTCGTATGTTGGGCCGTGTCTCTCTGCTTACTTTCCCACTGACCCGATCTAGTACTCGATGTACGGCCACATCGTTCAGCTGGCCGAAGCTGAGAAGAAGGGTATCGAGGCCGCTGGTGGCCAGGCTGACATCTACCAGTAAGTTTGCAATTATAGACTTCAATTGCTCGCAAAAATCTCAAACTAACCACTCATCAGAATCCCTGAGACCCTCCCTGAGGACGTTCTCGCCAAGATGCACGCTCCCCCCAAGTCTGCCCACCCTGTTGCCAGCCACGAGACTCTCCTTAACTACGATGCCGTCCTCTTCGGTATCCCCACCCGTTACGGTAACTTCCCCGCTCAGTGGAAGGCCTTCTGGGACCGCACCGGCAGTATCTGGGCCTCTGGTGGCTTCTGGGGCAAATACGCTGGTCTGTTCGTCTCCACTGGTACCCTCGGTGGTGGCCAGGAGTCGACCGCCATTGCTGCCATGAGCACCCTCGCTCACCACGGCTTCCTCTACGTCCCTCTGGGTTACAAGACCACCTTTGCTCAGCTTGCCAACCTGACTGAAATTCACGGTGGTAGCGCCTGGGGTGCTGGTACCTTTGCTGTAAGTCACTTTCTCTATTAAGATGAATAATCGAGATATTAACTTGTATAGGGTGCCGATGGCTCTCGCCAGCCCACTCCTCTCGAGCTCGAGATCGCCGAGGCCCAGGGTAAGGCTTTCTATGAGCACGTCGCCAAGGTCAACTTCGCGTGACTGCATGGCAGCAGCGAATCGAAGCCCGCGGAGTCCAAGTCTGAGCCTACTGCCCAGCCGGCTAAGAAGGAGACTGGCCAGCCTGCTTCGAACATCCAGCAGCAACAGGCACAAGAGGAAAAGAAGAGCAAGGAGGGGCCTTGTGGTCTGCCTAGGAAGTGTACTATTCTCTAATTGGGCTTTTTGATCAGGATACCCCTTTGCTCTTTAATCTTTGTTTCTGTTCTTGCTTTGCTTGGCGTCTGTTATGAGGGTATGATAATGTTGATATATCATCTCAGTAAATATAATAAACCCAAATACATTGTTCTATAAGGAAAACAGCCTAGAACAGAGCGTCGTAGCTGTTGTAGAAGAATTACCATAGCATGCCTAAGGCACTTTGGCGGCGGGGCGTATTGTAAGGCGGTGTACCACCGGCGATGACGATAGAGCTCTCCGCCTTCATTTCTCACAGCTTGACGTCTCATGATTCTATGAAGTATACGCTTTCTTTTGTATGAACAACATTGAGAACCGCGAAAGCCTTGACAATATATACACCTAGAACTTTCTTTTTACTCAACGCCCTTCAGCATGGCCTCTAGGCCGATCGTCCTCAGATTCGAAAGCCGCAACGGCCAGTTCCGGTTGAACGTCACCCCAGATGAGCTGTTCCCATCATTACAGCAAAAGGTATGGCTCCCTGCTTAGTATTTTTCTCGCGGGAAGGGTGATAAGGTTCATTGATGAGTTACTGACTGTTGTTGGTGGCCATAGATTCTCGAAAAACTACCCCAAGGCGTCGAATCTTCGTCGATCGCCCTTTCCAACAAACCGATCGGAACCGGTGGCGATGAGAGGTTATTGAGTACTTTGGAGGGTGTATCTGTTGGGCAGGTCGGCCTCAAGTGAGTTATCATGCGGGCGAGGAGAAAGCAAGTATAATGCTGATGCCTGGTCATGAAGACATGGAGACAAGCTTTTCCTTGGTTATACAGACAAGTCTTCACAGCAGGGAAATGGCCAGACTGATACTACTCAACGTCTGAACGGCGCCCCTCTCACACAAGACGAAACGATCAGTATCCGCCCGCAAGCGATCAAGAACCCGTGGGAAGTCGTTAAGCAATCGCCGCTCGATAACAACTTAGACAAGAAGGATGGAAAGATTCCTCGCAATCGGGATACGAAAATGTGCAGGCACGGTCCTAAAGGCATGTGCGACTACTGCATGCCCCTCGAACCATACGATCCCAAATACCTCTCCGAAAAAAAGATCAAGCACCTGTCGTTTCACTCATACCTGCGCAAAATCAACGCCGCCGCCAACAAACCCGAATCTGGGAGCTCCTATATGCCGCCTCTTAACGAGCCGTTTTACCGTGTAAGACGAGACTGTCCGTCCGGTCACCCGCAGTGGCCTGAAGGAATTTGCACGAAGTGTCAGCCGAGCGCGATCAGTTTGCAGCCTCAGGAATTCCGGATGGTCGACCATGTAGAGTTTGCTACACCGGATTTGATTAACAAACTTCTGGACTTCTGGCGGAATTCGGGGGCTCAGCGTTTGGGTTTCCTCTACGGCACCTACGAGGAGTACACGGAAGTTCCGCTAGGGGTCAAGGCAGTGGTGCAAGCCATCTATGAGCCGCCTCAGGTGAACGAGCTTGACGGTGTGACAATTCAGGAATGGGAAGATGAAAAGGAAGTGGATGAGGTTGCGCGTCTGTGTGGTCTTGAAAAGGTTGGAGTTATTTTCACCGATCTGTTAGATGCTGGCCAAGGAGACGGGTCTGTGGTCTGTAAGCGCCATGTCGACTCCTACTTCCTCTCGTCCCTGGAAATTGCGTTTGCTTCCCGGCTGCAGGCCCAATATCCAAAACCAACCAAGTGGAGCCGGACTGGCCGCTTCGGTTCGAATTTCGTAACCTGCGTTCTCAGCGGTGATGACCAGGGTGCCATTACGATCAGCTCCTACCAGGCTTCGGTCTCAGCGGTCGAAATGGTGCGAGCTGATATCATCGAACCCTCCGCAGAACCATCCGTTATGCTCGTGCAGTCAGAAGACGACAACCCCGACAACAAGGCACGATACATCCCCGAGGTTTTCTACCGACAGATCAACGAGTATGGCGTCAGCGCTCAGCAGAACGCGAAACCAGCTTTCCCAGTGGATTTCCTTTTAATCACCCTAACGCACGGTTTCCCAACGGCACCATCGCCTCTCTTCGTCGAAAGTACCTTTCCCGTCGAGAATCGCGCACTTGTCGGCGAGAGCCAGGAGTTGAGTCACATTGCCAAAAAGCTTGTTTCCAGCGGTGATCCCGATAAGGTGGTTCTAGCTGTATCTGACTTCCATCTTCTATGCTTCCTACATTCTTTGTCCACGTTTAGCAAGGTAATAAAACACATAAACAAGGATTGCGTGGGTTTTTCGCTAACACACATATTCCCTCCTAACAGGACGAAGAAGCCCTCCTCTGCCGCGTCGCCACATCCCATTCCCCGTCAGAGGGCCTCCAACTGATCAATACACCCGGTTGGGCGACTTTGGTAACAATCCTTCAGGAAAGTGGTGAGCGCCCCCCTAAGCGGCCCCGGTCACCTCCTCGCCCATTCCCATCTTCTATCAGGCCCCAGTCACCAAAGTCAGAAAGCGAACAGCTTGCTAAGAGGTTCAAGGGAGCTAGCCTAGAGTGACGGGTCGATTTCGTCGTTTCGTTTTGTCTATCCTGTCTTTCTTTTCCGAAGAAAGAAAGGGCCCTATCACGGTACAATGCTTGCCTTCCCGAATCGATCGAGCGACATTCGTCATCATGTTTCTAGTTTCATCCCCTACTATATCCATACGAAATCATTTCGCACAAGGTGATCTGTGGCTGGGCGGAAGTGCTAGGGCAACAAGTATCTCTTTCCTTTTCCCTCTACATGAGAACTGCATGTCTCTTGGGTAATATAGATCTAACACCCCGTGCATGACATGAAAAATGGGTCTTACTTCATGGTTTGTGGTCTTTGTCGTAGTGTTGCTGTGCGATGTAGCGAAGTACCAATAGATATAGCATAACATTGAATAACATAATATACAATTGACGCCAATTTTCCGTGACCCAAATAAATACATCATTACATGCATAAACCACAGCATAGCAGAATACCACAGCACTAAACGTTTCACAATTTACCACAATCCTGTCCCAATAGAAGAGGAAATCAGCCATCAACCAACTCCCTCAACCTCTTCTCCAAAACAACCCTCCCCTCCGCAACCCTCCAAACCTCATGCGGCGCGCCCTTAACAATATCCCAATCCTTCAGATTATCAGTAATCTTAGTGAGTTCTTCCTGCTTCTTGGCCCACTGGTCATTCTTCCGGACTTCAGTCCCAGAGCTAACAACCACCACCGGCGTACCAGGCATCTGGACATGTTGCGCTGTGCGGATCTCGGAATACGTGATTGTCTGCGCGGCGAGGTTTTCTTGCAACTTGGCGCGGATGAAGCTTCCGGACTGGTACGCGGAGCGGCCGAAGACACGGTCCTCGCGGGAACGGCCCTTGAAGATTGCGCCGGCGATTCTGTCCAACCCAAGCGGGGAGATGATACCCCGGAGCCAGATGACGAAACCGCGACCCGGTCTGCCAAGGTCCTTAAGAAGATCTTCGTGCAGGGAATCGATGAGCAGGAAGCCCTTGACTTCCAAAAGATGGCGACTTGCGAAGATACGGCTGTAAATACCGCCAACGCCCGCAGAGACAAGGATCCAGGGTCCCTCTTCGCCGGCTAGGGCGAGGGCCTCCGAGAGCGCGTCCGAGGCCATTCCAGCGGAGTGCGGGGAGGGAGCGTTGTCGGACCAGGCGATGCCAGGACGGTCCCAGTAGCAATAGCGCTGGATGGAGCCGTTTTCGTACGCGTCGTCGATGAAGGGCTGGAGCGATTGTTCGACTGGTTCTTCGCCGCCTTCGACGAGGATGGTGGGGATCGGTTCGCCGTTGGCGTTTTTGTCGGGGATGTCGCCGACGCAGGTTAGGTGGACTTGGTAGGCGTCGCCGTGGACGAGGTATTTCTTGCCTGGCGCTTCAAGGGAAGCATCCCGGGCGCGGAGGATGAGGGTCAATGTGAAGAGGATGGAAACGATGGCTAGGATGCCCATGATGACAATCTCGATTAGGACGGCTACCCATTCGCGGAGTGGGCGGCGTGTTTCTTCACGACCCGTGAGTCGTTCTTCTTCCTCGCGCTTGCCCCAGCTGACAGAGTGATTTTGGATGACGTTGAATAGGGAGATGAATGTTGCCCAGACCACTGATGCGATTCCGACCCAGCCCTCTTCAACACGGAGACTGGGGACTCCGAGGATGATGCACATGTCGATGAAGAGGAATACTGAGAGGATCGCTCCCCAGATTGTCATCGGCTTCGATGGGATGGAGAAGAATATCAATGCGATGACAAGGTACCCGGTGGTCAGCGTGGTATAGGCAAACGGGAAGAAGCCGGAGCCACGGGTGTGCATTGCTGGCGGGTTGACGAAGAGGGAGACGAGGAGGAACGTCCACCAGACAAAACTGATGGCGAGGAATAAAGCTGATAATCCTCGTAGGGCTCTTATGCCCCAGATGTTATACGGGGAGACCTAGCAGGGTCAGCTATGATGCCCGTCGGTCATTGGAATGATACTCACGGCAGGATCATCAGGACTCAGATAAGGCTGGTTATCCCGCGGTAGCAACCGTGTTCGCTCATCTACTTCCTGCTGTTGTCTAGTGGCTGGCTGCTCATCTTCTTCATGATCCTGCTGGTCTTCTCGTTCTCCGTTGTCGTTTCTCTTGCCCCAAAGTGAAACCATCTTGCTGCGACGGCAGCCTTAGCTAATAAATCCAGTCGTAGTGAGAAATTGCAAAAGCTTCTTGTCCCCGATCTATCAGGGTAGAGAGATGATGAAGAAAGAGTGGTATCGAACAGCAAGTATAGTTGTAGTGGCAGCGGCGTTGACGTCATGGGATAGAACATAGACAGAATTGCCGCAGCCAAGCCAGGTGTTTCTCTTCAGCACAACTTTATGCATTCCAATGGGATGGTGAGGTCATCAACTCTTCACGAGACACGTGATTGATATATGCTGCTGGATAATAACACGGTGAAATCAAAGCTTCGCTATTGATCGATACAATTCATGCAATTTTATAGTCGCACCTTAGAACTCACTTAGTTACCTAATTGAGCTTCTTCACCTATCCTTCAGCTCTCGATCAATACAAAGTGCCTCTGATGATCTTCAATCGAGCGTCCCGGGCCTTCCTAGCGCAGGGATCTTCTTTTTGACTGTTGCTATTGATCTCCATAAATTACGCCTAACATCAACAAGAGACCCTGGTTTGCCCTTGGGTACTAAACAAGCGATGGCCAGAGTCAAAATTGATCTCTCCTGCGCTGAATTGTTGCAATGGAGGAAGACGTATAAACTAAATCATGCCTCATGCTCTTTTTCCATCGCTCACAGAGAAAACGGTAGAAAAGAAAGTCAAGCAGCAATCGCACAAAGTAAAGACTCAACGTCTTCGTTCTGAAAGTAAGAGTCGATACTTATGCGGCCATTGTGCATTTCTCAATCAGGGCCTTTTCGGTCTGGCTCTCTCTACGGCCGTCGCTGCCTCTGCCATCCCCATCAATGACCCAGAAGACCCTGCATTGGAAGATCGAGCATACAAAATGCCTCCCTTCGAAGAGTCCCGGAATGGTCAAGGAATTGTACTGCAATCATATCTTGAATAAATGCCAACGCCGATCCTGCAACAACTCCTGTACAGCCGACGGGATGTCCCTTCTCCAACTAGTACGAAATCGGTTCATGCGCCAAAGCTGCCAAGGGCACGGCCTGTAACAGTCCCTCTGCTTGCACCGCTAGCACTAGTGGCACCGCTTGGCTCTGCCTGGCTGGCCGCAAGACCTGCCACTCCATACAGTGTTCGCTTGGCCAATTCTGCATCCAGAATGACCAGTGCTCATTCAACGTGTGCAGTGACGGTAAGTGCATCCGGCTGGAGGGCGCAATTGGTAGCTCCTGCAGCAGCGACTCGCAGTGCAACTCGGGCTTGGCTTGTTCATATTGATGCTTACTCGAGGAGAACCAGAAGTATTGCTATGATCTGCCGGCCAAGGGAATCTATGGGGCCAAGTGTCAGTCCGACAATGACTGCAATTCAAGGAAATGCGGCTTGAATGGAGAAAAATTTTGCGCAGACAGGGGCCATGCATGGCACCGGGACTTCCTTGCCCGAAGATTGGGACAGCTGCTCTGATAGCTGCGAGATTAACTTTGATGCCGGTATACGGCTCCCCGTTCACCAATATGTTGAGATGTCTTAGATGTCTTCAAGGATATCACCTGTACTGTATCCTGTGTAATGTGCGATGTGTTTGATGATGCTAGACGTTTATATATTCTTGATTTGTATCATAATATTCGACTATCTATCTTGATATGTGCTTTCCATGCTGTACTTGGAATAAAACGATGCGAATGGTTCTGAATTTGACTGGAGGACCCAGTAAAGCTGCTTATCAGAACAATGACACTGAGATACATGAGTACCTATGGAGGCAGTCCATATCCCGGGAGAGACAGAATCACAATAGTGGCTTAAATGAGATGAAGAAAAGTCGTCCGAGACGAGACGTAAAAATGGCGGGGTGTTCCCAAAGAGGAAATCCATGACAATACGATACAATGATTACATACAGGCATCTCACTTCACGATCACTTTGCTATAAGATGGTAATGCTGCATATTAAACAAAAGAAATCGCTGGCAAGTATCTTCGAATATCCTGCTGGCTGATTAAACCATGTATAATAGACTAGACACAGAGATGCCATCCTCGGCCTAAAACCACAGCGGATATCCCACTTCAATCGAACATCATCAAATAACAACTTGACATAACACAACAATAAATCTCAACACTACAATAACCTGCCAATATACTTAACTCACCCATGAGTGAGCTGCAGAAATCCTTCGCTAAGGCGAAACTAGCCAAACTGCCTCCCGAAGCTCCGATGATCCCTGAGCAGCCGGCCGGTGGCTCTACTATGCAACCCATCGGGGAAAGCGATAATGACAGTTCCGATGCGTCGTCTACAGCTACTGCTGTTCCGTCGCCCACGAGGCAGTTGTTTGCGAGGCCAAGTCGAGGGTGTGTTCTTTTGCTTTATTCTGAGACCAGTGGCATGGTATGCATTACAATGCTACCAGAATGCTGCGATCTCATGACGAATCCAAATCCTAGTCTTTCGAGAATCAATACTAATACTCAACAGATTCCAATCCTCAATATCCCTACCCTGGACCGACTTCTTCACTCAAGAACTCTCTCTCATCCAAACCATCCCCTCCGCAAACCTCTGCATCACCCACCATGTCTACCTCACCCCACCCTCAGAATCAGGCCCACTATTTGTAATGCATCACGGCGCCGGCTCCTCAGGCCTCTCCTTTGCCACTTGCGCAGAGGAAATCCGTAAAATCCTGCCCAAGGCTGGTATACTGTCCCTTGATGCGCGGGATCACGGCAATACCGAAGTTAGCAGGATTGATTCTTCTGCTGAGGACGGCAATGCGGAGGTTGAGATTGATCTGACGCTTGAGACGCTTAGTCGGGATTTATCGTTTGTTATTAGTGAGACGCAGGCAAAGCTGGGCTGGGATAATCTTCCGGATATCGTCCTTGTAGGACATAGCCTAGGGGGAGCTGTTGTTACAGATGTCGCTAAGAAAGGTGATCTGGGTCAGAAGTTACTAGCTTATGCCGTGCTCGATGTCGTCGAAGGTTCCGCAATGGACGCCCTTCAAAGCATGGAAAAGTACCTCGCAACACGCCCAACCCGCTTTCCATCTTTATCATCTGGAATAGAATGGCATACGCGCTCCCGCACAATCCGGAGCAGGACTTCAGCCCGTGCCTCTGTCCCGTCACTCCTATATGCAGAAAGCACACCTACTGACCCCTCCCGTCCCTGGGTCTGGCGGACAAACCTAAGCGACACGAAACCTTTTTGGGAGAATTGGTTCATCGGGTTAAGTCGGAAGTTTCTCGAAGCGCGCGGTGGGAAGCTACTTATTCTGGCGGGAACCGATCGGTTGGATAAGGAGTTGATGATTGGGCAGATGCAGGGTACGTAAACCCCTTTGTTTTGCTAATTGGCCACAGCTGATGATGATGGATAGGGAAATTCCAACTCCAGATCTTCCCTGAAGCAGGGCACTTTATACAAGAGGACCAGCCGGCTAAAACGGCACAGGTCCTTGTGGATTTCTATAAACGGAATGATCGCAGTGCGCTGGTCCTGCCGCCTAAGGTAGCTGATATGCAGGCTTCTGCGGCTATGAACAAGAGCGGTGGTGCTGTTAATCCGAGTCCCTTTGGAAAGGGAGTTGACAGTGGTCAATTGGGTTCGATAAGGAAACCGTAAGGTTTACATATGCGGAATGGATCTCGTTGGAACCATGGCATATCACTGTTCAGATGATAAAGATCAAGCTACTTCCATTGGACAACCAAAAAAATACAAAACTGATCAACCTCACTCCCGTTTCTATAAGCAGTGCCAGGACGCCGTTGAATTCCAGCCAGCAAATACATAAACATGTGTTGCGCTAATATCATCTTTGAGAAGGCAAGCGCACTTCTATCAATCTGAATCAAAAACAGAATAAAGAAAAAGGGAAAACAGAAATTGGGTATCCGGCGCCATATATTGCATGTAAATCCAGCATTAAACCCACACCTATCACGGAAGATAAGCGCCCCCAGCAATGATCAAATTCATATTGGTGAACTTCACCCTGTAAACAGGACTCTTCTTGGTAGGAAACGCGCTGATCTGATCTGGCGTAACAACCACGTCTTTGCCCTTCTTCTTTCCTATACCCGGAGCGACAGAGCTGGAGGGCTGCGCACTACCTGAGGTATTACCTCCATCGACCTTAGTTCCAGCTCCGCCTTCACCGACAACACGGCCTTGGGACGGGTCTTGGGCTGGACCGGTGACGTCCCAGACGCGAACGGTTCCATCTGCGCCCCCGGAGACTAGGACTGTTGACTCCACGCTCCAGCTGAGAGACCAAATGCCTCCCTTTCCGTGGCCGCGCATGCGCTTCAGGAGCCGTCCTGGTGCCAGGTCCCACAAAAAGATCGAGCCGTGATCATCTGCGGATGCCAGGAGCCTTCCGTCTCTACTGCATGCTAATGCGGTGATGTTTCCGGTATGACCAGTGAACATACGGACGGCGTTACCAGTGGTTACTGCCCACATGCGAACGGTGTGGTCTGAACTGCCAGTAAACACGTAGGCGGAGTTCGGGTGGAAAGCCACACAATCAACATCCTGATCGTGACCAGCAAAGATACGTTGTTGGCGAATGTGATCAGTAACCCAAAGACGGGCAGTCTTATCATGGCCTCCTGATACAAAATAGTGACCGTACGGCCCCCATTGGAGATCCCATACAGGTTGATCATGGCCCTTGTAGACGACCATGCATTGCCACAAGTCGAGGGACCAGAGACGGATGGTCTTGTCAGCGGAGGATGAAAGCAACCAGCGAGCATTGGTAGGTGCTACAGCATTCTCAGATCGTGTGGCTGATGGTGCAAATGATACTGCGTAGATAGGTCCAGAATGCCCAATCAGGCGGCGAGAGTTGGACGGAGGGGTATCATCCACGTTGTCGTAAGTCGTTGGAATTCGCTTGCCGTCCATACTCCAAACTCGAATATAGGACTCTTGCATACCAGCTGCGACAAGCATATTGTCATCCGAGAAATCTAAGCACGTGATCCTGACGCCCAATTAGTAGCCGACTGATATCGTAAGGACCACACGACTTACCCATCATAGGTGTTGTGGAAGGTAAACATGCAAACACTGACAGCTGGGCCAACACCACCGGTCCGGCCTTCAATTTTGAATCTATCACGATTTTCCTTGACGTGCTGAACTTCCATAGCCACGTCCCGGGCAGTCGAGGGAGGGTAAGGAATATCAGCCCTAGTGGGAGCGTCCTCATCTTCCTCCTTTTTGATCATCTGGTCAAACTCCTGAAGGAGCGTGTTACGACCAGGTCCTGGGGGATTCTTTGTGTCCTCGTCCGCAAGTTCGCCTCGCACATCGGTCTCCAGGTTCTGTTCCATCGGGAGCTTCCCCAGTTTTAGACGGGGTAACGTCCCCGCCATGGCCGGGTTATCGCCAGTATAAGCAGATCCAGGGTGATGGCCCGGAATTCCTTCATCCTCAGCAGGGAATGTTTGACCCATGCCAGCTTGGCCCAGCATGGCAGCGAAACTGAATCGGTCATCGACCGCGCGATCCCGCGTAAGGATCGTACAGTAACTACTCAAAAGAGCAGACATGACCGAGCCACCCTCCTTCTGTTTGCTCTCAAGGAACTGCATGAGGTTTCCGAATGCCGGATTACTGAGAATCAGGCGGTACTTGTTGTTGCGATACAACTTAGCAGTCGAGTTGTCCTGGACGTGCTCTGGAAGGCTGATCGGTTCGAGGGCGCGCACATCCTCTGTATGCTCCGGCAGGAAGAGGTTCTTGTTCACGTCGAAAAATTGTCGCGCGTCTTGTGGATAGAAAGAGGTAACCATGCTAAGGAATGTGTAGACGAAGAGGGGCCAAAGAACGCGTTTGAGTTCTGGCTTATATAGATCAAGATTGTCTTCAACCCAGACTTTGAGCAAATCTAAACAGTCCTTTGCATTAGCCGCCTAACCCTTGAACCAATGTTCAAACCTCACTCACCAAACCCAAGCCTGTATTTCGGGCGTGCATCTTCCCCAAGAGGAGGCAAAGGACGCCCATCGATCTCTTGATTTGCAGACTCCATCCGAAGCATAGCTTCAGTACGGCTGTAACCTTTTTTGGCCAGATAGTCGATGACCTGCAGCAATAGACATGTCAGCACGGATCAAGCTTCACGTGTGTATTCTAAATCGAAGAATTCCAGGAAGAACGAGACGCAACAAAATATAAGCAGCAAACAAGAATGCGATAAGAATATTGAGACCTTGGGGGTGATTTGCTTCATGATATCAACGGACATAGACGTTCTAGGGTTCTGTTCTCCCTGTTTGGCTCTCTTATTCTGTCTCGTGGTGTTCCCTCCTCTCTGGAAGCTACCCCTAGTAGAGAATACCTCAATTCCCATGTAGCTGGCACTAGCCAAATTCCTTGACTGGGCGTTTCCATCGTCGTGGTTCATAAGCCCTACCCTTTCCCCGACAAGCTTTATTGGAAGTCTCGGGTAGAGGGAACGAAGTGATCTCACATTGGCAAGACTTTGGGGATCATCCCACCCGCCTGACCAAAACATTTTCCTGTATGTACTTCCCTGGACATCTTCTTCATTTGCAGCTGTTGGGGAAGAATCACGTTCAGTCACACTTTGTCCCTGTTCTTCTGCCTCCAAAGACAAGGTCTGCGAAGATGCGTACCCCTCCTCCACGCGAGACGTAATATAACTCCCTTCTCCAGGAAATGAAGCTGACGCAGAGGAAATCGCAGCCACTGTGCTCGAGGAAAGTCCGTCTTGGTCGTGGCTGGCAGCGTTGTCCCTGGTCTTGCTCTTCTGCATTTCCTGGTCTTTCGAACACAGAAAATATTGGTGTGTATAGTAGCGAATGGATGAAGGTTAAGAGAACGAGAAAGAAAAGGACCAAGGAAGATGGTGCACAATAGAGGTTGGGAAGAGATGAACTGGGGAGAATCGACGTTGATGGAAAACCCAGGCGGCGGGAGCGAGGTCAGGTGAAGGAAAGTGCTAGCACTCAAGACACAATACATTCACAGTAAAGCGCGGGGCATGAGTAGTTTATTTCTTTCCTTTCCTTCCCGTTTTTGAAGATATACACCCAAACTACTCCAAACATGCGAAAAGCAAGACTTATCATGTGACAGAGAGGGAAGCCATTTTTAGGGGCCTTCTCCATGCCTCTTGTCCATGATAAGAGTTCGCCGTTTCACATTTCATCAAGATGCCAGAAATAACCACTCATCCATTCTAGGCGAGAGGCAACAGAACAGGCAAATATACAGCACAAAAGGATTTTGAATGTAGAAACCCAACAAGAAAAATGCAGAAAAATGCAACAACGATCATTCAACATCAAAAAGGGATGTCCAACAGAGACAAATCAATCAATAACAACTTACTATCTGATTCAAATTCTGCTGCGACATAGCTCCACTTGGAGGAGCGGGTGGAGGGCCAGGAGTTGGCCCTGGAGTTGTTGCTGGCATCGACTGCTGGGGGGGCATTGACATTCCTCCTCCGCCAGGCCCGATACTTCCACTTCGAGGAGCAGGGCTCGGGGCCCCGCCTGGCGCTGACATGGCGCGTAGTATTTATTTATGGTATTGGGAATATGCTAAAGATTAAGAGAAGAATAAGCGATGGCAAAAGGGGGGGCTTAAACGAAGGATGTAGACGTGGTGATGGATGGACGGAGGTTTTGCGAGCTTGCCTTTCTGATATTGCGCTAGTCCGCTTTTGAACTAGCGCGTTTCCCCAGGTCTTGCACGTGACAATACGCGGAATTCCGATCAGAGCTTCAATTGTCTTGCATAACCTTGATTTCTCAAATTTTGAACTTTTAATACGCAATCAACATGGCGGAAAGCAAGGAATCCGGTCAACTGAATCAGACAATCACATCAGCTGACCGCATACGGCAGCTAAACGACGTGGACAAGGTAAACGCTCTACAAGCCCCATCGCAAACCATACAACAAGCACCAATAACTTACAACACCCCGTACTTCCAGGACGTTGCAAAGCTTATCCACTCCGCTGGCCTCGCAGTTCAAGCTCTGACCAACGCCCGATCTGACGATTCCCCCCCAGCAACAGCAACAGCAGACATGTCCCTCGACTCTCACAAGTCCCGCTTCAAAGAAGCCACCTCACAATACTTCGCGCTTCTTTCCTCAATCGATGTCCGACTCCGCCGCCAGGTCTACGCTCTAGAAGAGGCTTCTGTTCTTGCGCCGGATTCTGCGTCCCGGACGGGTGAGGGTACTGCTGGTGGGGGAGGTACAGGGGCCGCGAACCCGTTAGACATCAGTTGGTTGAACAGTAGGAAGGATACTGTTGGGAAAGATAAAGAAGCTGAGCTCTGGGCTGCTGCCAGGGGGTTTGTGGAGCAGATTGGCAACCCGACTTCAACGGAACCGGCGAAGACAAAGGAGGGTCATCAGATGGAAATTGATTGATTGTCCGCTGTTGGGAAAGGGGGAGAGACCTCATTTCACTGCTTCATGAGAAACATGATTTATGATACCCTTCTGTTTGAACCTAATAGAAACGCATCGGTCCGTGGAATGTTATCTGCAGGCACGGCAATATATAGCTACAATGGAATTCAATTTATGTACTAGGAACAAAACAACTTGGATCACCAGGAACAATTGCACACAAGCTACATATCTTCAAAAACGCTTGGAAAGCAGACGGCGAATACAACCCAGCTCAACGTGCCAGCAGGTAGACTACCTCTGCAAGGACTTAATCATCTCCAGTTGAGCAGCTCTGTCCCTGTTCGTCTCGGACAGAGGAGCAAGACCTAGAATAATGGTTAGCATTGGCAATATGACGGAAAAAGTGGCTGGCTTACTCCGGAGTTCTCCCACCACGTCCTTGGCCTTTCCAAAGTAGACCTCCTCTATTGAACTGTTAGCACCGAAACATTCCAGTTCTCAAATCCTCGCTGAAGACATACGCAGCAGGTTCCTCATCTTCAATTCCATATCCTCAACCAATCTACCGACATTGGCAACGTGGCTTGCATCCGACTCAACAGGCAAGTCCACTTCCACCTGGCGGGTCATGTTGCCGCTAAGATCCATCTCACCCAGTGTCTCATTTCCGTTGGACAAATGAAGGATGACAGTACTGGTGAGCTTGTAATGGGACATGCGTGCCCGATCGGTGGCTTCAAAGACGTGGATACTGTCCCATTCTCCTGAGCTTCTCGCACCTGGCGTAACCCCTGGAAACAAATACCATCAGCCATAAGCTCATTCTTCCAATAGCATCGCATATATATTCTCCAGAGACAATAGCATACCCTTCTTCAAAAGAATAACACCCGCAAACCCATCATCCAAATCCCAGAAATAAACACTCCCAACACCGCCCTCATAGTACAAATCACGATAGACATCGAAAGCCTCGTTGGCCGCAACCTCGAGCTTCCTCACCCGCTCACTAGGCACGGTTCCATCATCAAGCGGCGGGTCAAATTCATTGCTCCAAGGCGATCGGTAGCTGTCGCCGTCTCGGTTGTAGTCACAGAGCAGGTAGTCGCGCTTGGTCTTCGGACAACGGCGAATCTCCAGAGGCTGGTCGACGGAGGAGAGGAGGTCTTCGGTGAGATCGGGAACGACTGTTGTGATTGCTTGGAGGTTGCGCTTGGTGTCGCGAGGATTGAGACGCCGGAGGAGGTCCCTGGATGATGGGGGTTGTCTGGTCAGCAACGGGCGGGCTGCGGTATAGGTGGGGTTATGGCTTCGTGTTGTTTTTTGAAGAAGAGTTTGGGATGTAATAGGGAAATTATTTGACAGACTCATTTCCGAGAATTGAAGTACTCACAGCGCACTGTCGAATTGAGCGTCAGCCATTGTTGTGGTTGTTGGGGATAATCTGGGTTTTTGGATATTGTTGTCTTGTTCTCCTATGGGACCTGAGTTGGCGGAGAAAGGTGCGTGTGCGGAGACTAATTGCCTGTGGCAGTTGAATATCCACTTCGGAAAGGACAGTAGTAGCAGCTCTGCATGAAAAGTACATGTATGTCTATGTTTTGATACAACAAAACCTGGGTATATACTGAATATCCAACGCTTCAAAATCCAACACAATACAAAAACCAGCCATTAGACCAAGATCACAAAGATGTTCCAAAAACTCGTTCATCAATGTCATCATCTTTCACGACTCCATGTCACTTACGCATGAGCTGACTGTCTGCGCCCTCCCGCTCAAAAAGTGTCTTGAGGTCCGGAAGGTCATAATTGCTGTCAAGGTCGCTCACCAGTGAGGCTTTAGGGGATTCTTGATGATCTCCCAGGGAAGACAACAACACATCGGGAGAAGGCGGTTCGTCATCGAGATCCGATTCCCCATCAAGCTCGATAGTGGAAGGATTTGGTTTAGGTTTCGAAAGACCAGGTTTGGGTCCTTTAGAATTATTCGGCGGCCGTTCATCGCTCTGCTTCTGTCGGGGTGCTTGGCCGACAGGGGATGAACGCTTTGGAGGCGGTTTAGGCACGAGAGATAGGATATGCTTGTATCGCTTTTCCCAATCATCGTTCACATTGCCCATGTTTCGCAGCGTACCGATCATACGGCGAGTCACTTTTCCATGTGTCACCGATCTCGTAGGTCTCGAGACATGCTGCAAACGAGGAAAGGCATCATTCCTCGGATAACGAATAAACTGCGGGCTGGTGCCCCCTATATTCTGATACCGGTGTTCAAGCTCTCGTTGCTGCGGTGAAGTAAGCAACACTTCATCAAGCGCAGGCAATTCGACAGGCTCGGGAGTTGGCGTTCGAACACGCCTCTTACTCTTCTCATTCGCCTTGCTTTTCTTATCTCCAGTGAGACGAGATGCTTTGGTGAAGCCTGTTTCGACATCATCTGGCATGTGGAATTTCTTTGGTGGCCTTTTCGGAGCTCGTCCTTTTCCTCTTCTTGGCTCGGGCAGATCTTGTTGTGTATTCTCGTCAGGTATGTCGATTTGTCTTTTTTCAGGTACTGGGCGCAGGCCTGCAGGAAGGATGCGAGGGGACGCATCATCATGGAAAGTGAACCGGGTGCCGCTGGCTATCATTTGCTGCATCTTCTCATAATTGTCTTTGGCCCTAATATAGGATTCCTCTTCTTTGCCCTGCATAAGGAGCAAGACAATGTTTCCGGACCTCTTACGACCAGTCCGCCCCATTCGTTGAAGCATACGGATCGGGGAAGCGGACGAGTCATAACAAACGATGAGGTCTACTTCACCAATATCCAGACCTTCTTCACCAATTGACGTAGCTACCATGGTGTTATAGACCCCCTTCTTGAACTTCTCGACGACACCAAGTTGGGTCTTCTGGTTCATCCCATCTGAGCCCTTGGCACTACTCTGTCCGACGAAAATATGTGGCCGAATCATAGGCTCGTAACGTTTCAACACTCTTGTGACTTCTTCGGCACTATCCCGAAAGTGCACGAATATCATGACTTTTGTCACCGACTGACTTGATTTTTCGCCTCGCTCACCAGCGTCCATGAAGTGGTTCAAGATTACCTGTTTGAGGTATTCGAGCTTAGGATGTCCAATGAAATCAGGATTCTTAACCCATGGATCAAGGTGATTCATCAACTTCTTGTAATGATCATCTTGAGCAATCTGGCGCTGGTACTTTCCACCCTTTTTTTCGTCGACGCTGGATTGAAAATGCAACAGATGGCGGTAAAAGGGTGTGATCCCATGATACTTGAGCAGATCAATGGCATGAGCCAAGCTCGCAAGAACCGTGAATATGGCGTTGGTTTTGGCTTTCAATCCCATATTTGCGTTTCTGCCAGCATCAGAGGCTATCCATTGTTGCCTCGCTTTGGTCAAGCCGAACGCAGTCAGCATCATGGGATCTCGTCCCCAGTAGGCGTTGAGGGTGCGAAGCTGGTCCACAAGAGGTTGCAATGTTCGAGAGAATAGGTCCATACAGAGGGCCATTTCCTCGGAGTTCTCGAACGTTTGAGTCTCGATGTCTTTGGAATGAACGTACTCCCGAATATCGAGAGATTGTTCGGTACGTATCTCGACACGTGCAATATCTAGCCCATCAATAACTGCTTGAACCGATTCCACTGTAGAACCGGGAGTAGCAGTCAGAGCAAGCACTCGGAAGCTATTGTTAAACCGTCGAAGAAAGCTGACCACTTCCACATACGCATAGCCACCAGTTGCGCGGTGAGCTTCGTCGACAACTAGTAGAACAATACGCTTGGGGTCGGCTATGCCTGTTTTGAGGTCGTTAACCAGAGTCTGCGGAGTCATGAAAAATACACGCTTTGTCTTCCATTCCTCAGATCGTATCCCCGGCGCTGCTTCTCCGGTAAGCATCGTGGTTTGTGATCGCGGAATACCAGCGACACCAAAACATGCAGAAATCTGCTGGGCTACGAGGGGCTTTGTAGGCGCCACGAAAACAATTTGAGCACTCTTTGTCCAGCGAAACCAATTCAGCATGATAGTTGCCGCTATGAATGTCTTTCCCAAACCTGTCGGCAGCGCCACTAGCAGGTTGTGGAAGAGACCACTTTGAGTGATATTGAACTGGTAATCTCTTGTCTTTCCCAGATTCGTAGGGTAAACCCATGTAGCAGTGGCGTCTTTGTCCAGTTTGTGATGAGTGGGAGGTTCTTCTTTATTAGGTGGAGAGAGATTCTGTTCACCTCTAGGTGCCGATTCCTCTGCATTCCGAGCAACCATGCCAAATAACGTTGATTGACGAAGGCCGGTGGGCCCATTTGAAGGACGACACATGCTTGGCCATGACTGGGTTCGCTGTGCCGCTTGAGTATTCGTTCTCGGCGGGGGAGATAGAGATGGCTCCGAGTCAAACGCATCATCCGGTATATCGTCAAGGAACGAATCTGTCGAAACATTGTTGTTGTTGTTGCTGCTGTTATTTTGGCCGCTGGAAGCAACAGCCGCTTCTGGTCGTGGTTGCGGTGGCTCATGTGAAAACGAAGATGTGACTGCCCGAGAGTTTTCCTCTTCGAAGGATTCAAGCGATGCCGCAATGGCGGCATTCAATCCTTCATCGTCAGAGAACTCATTATCGACCCCTCGCCCTTCATCCACTACCGCTCCATCATTGCTACCGCCACCGCCGCCGCTTCGTGGATCGCGCATTGAGGGAATAGGTATAGTCGTAGGAGGCTTCGGTGTGAGAGGCTTCGGATCAGGTTTCTTCCAACGAGGTCCACGGATCCGTTCAGGCGGCGAGGGAGGTTGGGTCAACTGTGTGACAAAGATGTCCTCCTGCATGGCACTGTGTTTTGGGTAGAAGGCCTTTAACTTGCTCCTCGACTCCCCGTCAAATTCCCCGTATGATCTTCCACTAGGTGAACGGATCTCATCGTTATCTATGAATGAATCTGAAGCATATTCGTCATTGTCGCCATCTCCAGGGGCATGAAACGAATCAGTCTGTGATCCTACGCTTTCTCCATCTTGACCATGCTCGTCGGGTTCTTCCAAACGGCGTCGCTTCGCCGCTCGGGGAGTGTTTTCATTCGATTCTGCGGCTGCCTCGGAGGCTTCAGCAGCTAGAAAATCATTGTCATTAAAGTAATCGTCGTAATCATCATCCAGGTCGGACATATCGGGTTTGGCTGTCCCTCAAGCTCACTTCAGTTCGTTCTAGCTCGGGTTAAATTGACGGAGACGCGTCGCGATATCATGTGAATGGTTTGGATTGTTTGCACCTGTTATCTTATCATAGGCCGGCCCTACTTACTGCACCTCTGACCTTTGTAGCTGGAGGCAGACACTACCATCAAGATGACCAGCATCAAACACTGAGCTAAAATACTGACAGCTACTAAATAGTACTGGTTTAACCTGTTGCTCTGTACATGTCACTTTTTTTTATGCTAGCTAGCACATATTCTCGGGCTCTCCGGAATACCTTGTGCTCAACCAACGTCAGTGAGGGGTCGACATCTCGAAAAAGGTAACGCAGGTGAGGGGCGCTCTCATAAATCTACTGGACAGGTCTCCTACACTGGATAGCAAGCGATGATATGATCTAAAATAGGACCTCTTTCGCGTAACAGCCACGTCTTGCGATGGTGCTTCAAACAGGTCAAGACTGGAACCAAAAAGCAAGAACACTTCATTGAAAAATGCATATGTATGGAGATAAAGGGGTAAAGAGCAGCAGACTTACTTTTATAGATATGGTACCTGAAAGTTCCGAAAACAATGGAATACAACTAAACAGACATTCGCCCCTGGCACTTTATAGTCTCTAGCTTTTGATGAATAGCTCAATCTCCATTAGGCTTCCGAATTACGTCTTTGTACATCCCATGTAGCTGACTTTATGGTGTAGTCCCACAGTTCAATCATTTTGATGGAGTCAGTCCAGACGACAACAAACGGATGTTACTCTCACATTTGGTTTTGGACCAACATGAGTTTACCATTTCTTTATCTTCTCATTCTATCCTCTTTCTTCTTTCTGTCTTCTCTGCATTCTTGCCAACAAAAATCGTTATATCTTCTATCTGCCGTCGAGTCAAAACAACTCAGACGCCAAAATGAAGCCCTCCCTCTTCACCCTCTCCTCCCTCCTCTCCCTAGCCCTGTCCCAGGAGATCTACCCTAATATCCCCAAAAGAGACACCTGCGTTGCCAGATGTACCCTCATCCCATCCTACTATATACCAATACAGCAGAGCTAACGAAAAAGCAGGCAACATGGGCGACTTCTGCTGCGTCGCACAATGCCACGACCTTCTCTGCGGCAACATCCACCACACCAACGACGCCATCCGCTGCATGACCGGCTGTCCAGTTGGAGTCGGGACACCAGAGCAAATTATTTCTTTATCCAGGTGTCGTGAAGACTGTGTCTTGAACAATTACTCCTCATCCTCAACCTCAACCTGGACATCAGCGTCATCGACTAGCCCTGCTAGTTCTATTTCATCTTCCACGTATTCCGCCACGAGTACCTATAGTACCAGTACCAGTACCAGCACGTCCACTAGTGCAGCTAGCACTACGTCCTTCTCGTCTGCCAGCGGTATGTACATGTTCTTGCTTTTTGTGGCTGGCATGTTGTTCTGAGTCAACGTCGATATAGCGGAGACTAGTAGCAGCAGTACTAGCACTAGCACGAGTACCAGTACCATTACAATTACGCCAACAGCTCCTGGGTCTGAGCCAGAGAATACTTCGAATGCTGCGAGTTTTAATAACTTGCAATTCAGTGCGCCTGCGACTGGTTTCCTTGGATTCATACTGGCTTTCTTGGTGTAGGCCGGCACATTGTTGCGTTTTTTGGTGCGAACTTGATCTGGCTTTCATGTTTGTCGCAAGTAGTTATATATCCCTATACTGTTGTGTTGTGCTTCTGATGTTTAATTCTAGTGTTGAGGATAGTTCCCCAGCCACAACTAGAACGTGAGAAGCCGGAGATGACCAATTCTGAGGCCGTTAATGGCTGCATTTCCACCCGTAATTATGTGCTATGTACCGCCGCAGCCAACTACCCAAACTGACATTCGCAAGGGAGGTATTTCTCGATGTCGAATCTAAGATGGGTCTCAGCACTATTCTACCTGATATCGGGAACGATTTTCGTTCTACATTCTGATCAGTGTGGTGGTTATCGGCACAACAACCGTAAGGATTTCATTGGATTGGTCAAACAGTCAAACCTGAATCCTAAAAAGACTGAATCAACCACTAGCCCGCTCAAGCAAGATATCAACATAAACCCTTTCCAGCATCCTCCCAAATCAGCTCAATCATTATTTGCCATTTACTTCCTCTTACGCGAAATCCCCTGGGACAGATCCTAAGGATCAATCTCCAGTTTTTGACCATTCTCGTACGCATGGTCGAAATTATATGCCCAAAGATGTCGGGTAATTGCCACGGGACACGGAATTCTGACCAACATTAAAACCGGGAGCAAGCGCGTCGACCAAATCCAAATGCGCCTTACAGGCGGATTCTCTGATCCATCTATCGGTGTCAAAGCAGTGTGGGCACTCGAAAATGGCTTCATCGGTATCCGGAACGAAGTGGTTCGCCACCACAGCTGTCCCTTTAGAAATCCAGAATCCTCCGTATATATCGTCCTCCGAAGCACATGGTGTAGGCCACCGAGACTAGGATGTTGCCAGTGGGAAATCTCCTTAGCAATTGCCTCGATATAGAGGAGATTGGGGGTATCACCAAAGGTTGGCATCCGCATCCCGACTATACGATCCGGCTCTCTGATGGGCCCCTAGGACAACGGCCGGCGCAGGATACAGGCCATAACGAAAATTTTGAGGAGAGTGATCAGTTCCCGCTTCGTGGAATGCTCCGATATCGTACCACAAATTATGCTCACCAAGGCCGAGATCTTCGTTCAACTTCTTGGCTGCTTTACACCAGTCCCACGACTTTAAGGCTGATCCGAGATTGATATTGCGGCTGAATACCTCTGTTTGTCTCTCAAGCTGCTCATCTGCTTGCTTTTATCATGGAGGAAGCCAGGTCGGTAGATACGTTTAGATATGAAAGACTTCTTCGGCTCATATCCAGTTCAGAATGCTTGGCTATTACCGTAACCATGCTGTACCAAGTCTACCCGACGGGTTATACGAAGTCGAATGACAGAATTGGCCACTCATCGACATATTGATATTGCTAATACCGTCGGCATTGTTGGCAGCAACCCTGGGAATAGGGAAAGAGATAAGCGAAGCTAAACACATGAAACTTTCTTATGGGAGAACCCTGGCCAATGATCTGGTCCATCTCTGAAGTAATACAATACGAAAGCAAAGAGAGAACTTTGCCCTCAGGGACATAAGAGGATCCGCCTGCCAATATCTAAGCAAACAGGTTCTAGACTGGATAGTCAGTGTGACCGGAGCTCAATGAATCCAAGCAGTCACTTGCCATGGTTAGCATGGCTTTCTGTAAGTGGACCTTCATGACTTCCCATCACAAACTATACGAGTTGGTCCATGGTGACCAGATACACCCAGAGATTCCTCCATGCAACTACGATAGGCTTGAACAACAGTCTCATAGTTTGCTGAAGGGTTTGGCACCGTATGGCACACTGGGTCCTAATGGCCACTGGAAAATGAAACGGACATAGTTGGATAGGCTGTACCGCATTTTTCGCCGGTCACCCGGTACCCATTAGCTTGGATAGCTGGTACGGCGAGGCTATTGCTGAAGCCCAGCGACTTTCGGAGAATTGTCGACGTAGTACATTATTCTTGGACTGGTGATATTGGTCAAACTCAATATTACCCGTGAATTCATGGCACCCGTTGATCATTTTATAATATTCTATTATAATAAGGCGAGAGCAAATTGTTCGTACTCATACTGGGAATCATTCTGTCTATCAGTTTGAATATAATACTTCTGTTGGGGGTATGTAACATGAGCAATATTATATCTGAGGTAGAATTCAGAATCAAAATATGAGGTCCTGGTCAAACGTATCAAGCTGAAGCAAAACGTTCTCTCGTCAAACTTAGTGCCACCGGCAAAATGTATGATGTAGTTATGTTGCCCAAAAAGCAAAAGGACAGAAACCCAAATCCTAGAACGCCGAAACCTATAAGGCATTTCCGCAAATCCATATTCCGGAATTATTACGATAATTCGGGAGATGCGTGGCCTAGACCCTGTCGCGAGCAAAGTCCAGGACTTCACAGTCATCTTCGAAGAAGCCATCATCCATATCAACACCGGGACTAGTCGATGGGAATGACGAGTGCTTCTTCTTCCTGCGAGTAGTGATGACAACCTCTTCGACATTGCCCGTACTGTTACCCAGACTGATGAGGTTCTCCATGTCTCCGCCAAACCCAGGATGATGTTCGTGGGCAGTGTCCTCATCGCTATCGTCCCCACCGGAACTGAATGGTCGCACATGTAGTTTAGTCGTCGATATGTCATCACCAAAAACCCATTGGCCCGTAGGATCGGACAGCATCGAATCAGTTGCCTCGCTTTGAGGGGATAGCACAAATAGATTGACCCTTTGGTCGGTGTGGAAGGGTTGATAAGGGACATTCGTCTCGATCTCCGCCTGCGAAAGGGGTTGACGCTGAGTCTTCGACGCAGAAGATGACTGCGGACTTGATGAGGGTAGGGCTAAAGACGCATGAACATTTGACTCCGGAATTGTGCTCGCAACAGGCATCGGGCCACAAAGGTTCTGCAGGATGGCGGGCAACTTGTATTCAACCTCTCTACCGCCAATGACAGACTGAAGGGAACGATTCTTGTTGGTAGACAAGGTACGTCTGATTCGATACAACCGGAATGCTCCATTGTCAACCAAACCCAAGAATGGCTGTCCCCTGTGGGTAATCCACGTCACGCGGGATGCCACTGGGTCACGGGCAAGTCCAGGAAGATGCAGGCGGTTTTCACCAACGTGACGGAGGGTACTAACTGTGCCAGTCGCTGCGCCCACGGATTTACTGAGACCCGCAGCGACGGCCTTGCCACTTCGTACTCCAGCTGCAGATGTAATGCCGAAGCCACCCACTGGGAAAGCGGAGCCAGTGGATGGAGTGCGCCTGACAGCAGCAAGAATCGGTTGGGTCCGACCCCCGACAAGTTTGAAGGCTGCAGACAAGGGGTTATGACCATTTGCTCGATCGGACAAATCATCTGCAGGCGAATCATTACCAGATGCCTTGCCAGGGGCGGGCCGTGCGCGACGGAAAGGCGGCCATTGGAATGCGCTTCTAGGCATGTCGAATACATGTACAGTGCCTTTGCGGGTAATGATTGCCAGTCGGTCGCCTGTAGGGGCCGTCCAGATCACGTCAACGATACGGGATGTTGTCAATCTTGTATATCTGGCAATTTGTCGGACATTTGCACAAGCAACTGTCGAGTCTTCCGTAAGGAAAGCCCCTGCTCGGCAGTACTTGGTTTGCAACAGATCCCAGACATATTGCACATCACCTTTCTTGCTTGCAGTGAAGAGCATAAGACCGTTGGGAGAAAATGAAAGGAAGCTGCAACCATTTGGCACCTGGAATGTCGCGACCGGGTTGAACAATGCATTCTTGTTGTCGCCTCCATCCTCCAGTCGCTTGATGTCAATTATGGATACAAGGTCTGGCTCGACCGGAGAAGCGGTCTGCGTATCCTGGGCATGTGTGGGAGGGAAAGCGTTGTAGCCCTGTTGAGGACCATCCATTACACTTGCAGGACGGCGACCAGTTTGATTCTGCGACTGTTCTTTGTTCCAGTAGTTGTTCCACGCCTGCATCCCCTGATCACCCATCCAGCGAGCGCCCCTTACGAGCTCTTGTGCGACACCCCTGGCGACCTTGTCAAAAAGACTCTCGCCCTCACCGACATCCGTAGCACAGTTTATCGTCGGTCTCGATGGGGGACTGCGCGTTTCAAGTCCGAAAACCTTTCCTTGAATCAAAGATGGAGGAACAGATCCATGCAGCGGAGATGTGTGAGTCGATGATGGAGGGACTATCGCCAACCATCTTCCTTTCAGAGCAAGGATAGGACTTTCTGAGTTGGCGGAGTTAGGCGAGTCATTCCGAGAGCCATCTGGGTCAGTTGAACTTGATGAAGTGCTGTATCGACGAGCTCCTTTGGTTTGTACAGTGGTCCATGTTTTGCCATAGCACTGGTAGCCACCAGAGTCTGACGAGGGGCTAATGCCATAGATGTAGACCTCCCCACTAACACCTGAGGCGAGGACCACAAGGCTACCACTTGTATGGAGCTTGAGATTACCGATGGGCCCTGGTGCGAACGTGGGCATACCAGGGATATTTTCCAGATAAGGAACGGGTTTGGTCGTGAAGAGCGTCGTGATATGCTCCCCGGTCCTGAGCGAATAGATCTCGACCCTCGTCTGATAGTGTTTTGTGTCCTCTTTGCTTGACCGCTTTGCAGCCACAGAAGAGCCATCGTTAACCTCGGATGCAGCAGAAGAAGCATGGCCTTCATCATCGTTCGGGACACATGGCCCATGGAGTATAACTGCCACGTGAGGTCGAGTGGACAAAAAAGGGTCATGGGATAAGTTGGCTGTCAGCACTTTTGCTCCAATAACCCGACCATTGAGACCGGAAAGCTTTCCAATCAGGCGACTCTTGCGGTCTTCTATAGCAAGGACTTCTAAAGCGCCATCGGTACCGGCTAGCAAAACACTACCTCCCATACGAGATGTCTTGTAAGATGGGCTTGGGATTGTGTCGAAGGCACAGAATGAGTAGCTGCCGTCCGTAGAGTCCCGATTTTGGCCTGAGAATAAAGGAAGGTCCACATCGGGTGCGCCATAGAAGTGAGCCTGTGGCAGGTGAGGCGGTGGAGCCTGGCCATTATAGGGTGTACTAACAGAGTGGCTCTTTTGCCTGTCTGTAGATGGCTGCCGTGATACGTTACTGTTGCTACTCAGATACCCGGTGTTATAACTCAACGGTCTCCTCCGTGGAGGCGGGGACGCTGAAGAAAGGTTGCTGAAGCCACCTCTCTCTGCATTGGTAGGAAAGCTCAGCGGCGAGCCACCGGCAAACTCCCCATCAGTGACATCGGTCGGCGGGCTCTTCCCAAACGGGATGGATTTGGCCCATGTACCCGTACGATGGGCGATGTCGTTATCGGGGGTCTCTGCAAGGGAGCCAAGCGCATCTAAAACCGGCGACACGATGTGGCTTTCAGCATGATGATTGAGCGATGGATTTGGACACGATGACGGTTCGGTCTGCAGAGGCGGCGAAGGATCGATCCTGTGCATGAGAAAGACGACGTCAGCGATCTGCCACCAGAGAACATGGAGAATCCCTGCAGCGGAGATCCCCGGGATGGCGGATGGACACTCGAGACATACAGATCTTCAGCCGGAGTAGGCGTCTTTGTGGCAGCCTTGGCCGCTTTGTCCTTCCCCTTGGACCCGTTCTTCCCTTTTTTCTTATTCTTTCCGCTAGGTTCATGCTCTTGTGGTGGTCGACTCGGATCCTGAGGAAACGGAATGTTGTCACCTAATGACCGGCTATGCTGGAACAAATCGTCCGATCCGGCCGGTGGCATTCAAGTGGAAGATGCCTCAGATGAGGCGAGATGGATTCAATAGAGAAGAAGCCGCTCTCAAGACCCTTTTGAGGTCTGAGAACGGGGGTGGTAGGCAACTTCGACGAAAGGAGGATAGACCGTGAATCGACGCGTTTCTTATCAACAACGTATCTGTTACTTGTAGATAACAGTGGCATATTAGCGATGCTCCAGTGTAACCTCGTATTGATACCTACCAGGTGGTATTCAGTAGTGGCAAGATAGTGTGAAGAGAGAAAACGGCGTAAGTTCAGTGTAGAGCAACTGAACGGGCAAGCAAGCGTATCCGGAGTAGTCACTCTAGATACGCCAAATCGGGACAACTCGGGGGTAACAGCTGTCCAGAACGAAGGAGCAAGACGAGTAGGATGGAAATATCCAAGCGGTGGTATGGAGTTAATAGCAGAGCGAGATCAAGCGTAGTTGGCAATAGTTTTTACAGTGAGAGAGAGGGGAGAGAGAGGAAGAAGAAAGAAGGAAGAGGGGGGAGAGAGACCGAGAGGGGAGGAGGGGAACTTGGGAGGAGTCAGAAGTGGTCAGCCATTCTTCTCCTGCTCCTGACACTCAGACTACAAACTACATAGAGAACTAGAGTACAACAACAAGAATCCCCAACCATCTGGACCACCTGCATGCCCAGACAAGGTCCTATCAGCAAATCCATGGCCAATGCAGAGTATGTACTCCATACATCCAGTTACCGCATACTAAAGCTCTACGACTATCAGCTCACTATCAGGGCGGAGTGGGGGTGGTCGTATTGTCACAATACGGTCACGGCACATCATGGAAAAAAAACGCTATCAGTCACATGATTGCATGCTGAGACATGGCTGGTAAAGACCGGTATCAGTATGACAAATGTGATTGGTTCTCTGCATACAACTACTCCAAGAAAAGAATAGAAGAATTACAATGACCGCATGCCGCGTGACTCAATGACAAACAGTGCAAACCACTTTCCCCGGCAAAAGGACCGTCGGGGACACAACCCAGGAACAAGAGGCCCGTCCAACCACGGGAGTCCGGACTCGGTGGCTTTCCTCATTCTGATAGGTACTCTAGTACAGCTGAGGGAGAAAAGAAGAGCATGACGA
Organism: Aspergillus sp. S3505; assembly: GCA_023627475.1. Taxonomy (NCBI): domain Eukaryota; kingdom Fungi; phylum Ascomycota; class Eurotiomycetes; order Eurotiales; family Aspergillaceae; genus Aspergillus; species Aspergillus sp. S3505. The sequence goes on from JAMAHJ010000005.1 coordinate 371,768, forward strand.
TGACGCTGAAATGTAGCCGCCCTCGGTCAGGTCAGCCACTCGACGACTCATGGTGTGTCCACGGGGTCTGTCCTGCCATCATGTAAGGCTTTCCCGGGTAATACATACTCCTACGAATACGCCTGTGACTAGGAGATGACGCCGATGATCTGACCATTTCACTTGTACCTACATAGTACCTTCATTCAACGTGTTACAACTGGACACACGTTGCGGTACTATCGTCATTAATCATCCGCCTCACCTTGAGACAGCCAATGTCTATTCTAGATTCCTGGTCTCAAACAAGGGAGAAAACAAAGAAAAGCAAAACGACGCCGAAATTCATAAAGAGAACAAAAGCAACACTTGTTAATCCGTACTAATACACATTACATGGACCAAAACACAGGTCCTTTTGTGACTTCCAATCCAACTCCCTGCACAAAGGGGTATATCCGACATAATCTATGCAACCTGCTGCTGAACCCTTCAGGTCTTCTTCTTCGCCGCCGCTGCCTTTGCCTTGGCTGCCTTCTTCTTGTTGCTGTTGATCATCACGATTCCAATAAATGTACCAACAACGGCCGAACCCAGTAGCGTGAGGAAAACGGGGATGCGGATCGCCCAGACGCGGGGAGGGAAGAAGTCATGGAGAGGATGGCCAGGATCGACGAAGGGCTGACGGTGGTCAGTAAGCCCAATTGCAGGGACGGTGTATGAAGAGGGAGTAATACCATAAGGAGAGTCCATGCCGTGTAGTATAGAAAGATCGCGGTAGCGACCAAAAGCATGACGGATCCTACGATTGGGCCCAACTGGAGCATATCAAATCAGTCGCAGTCCAGTGATAGAGAGAATAAACCCACTGTAGACTCACCATAATGACTCGAAAGAGAAGGGAAAACGATATGATCCTAATGCGCAGGAATTCCGTGCTGGAGTCGCAGTTGGTCCTTTAGTTCAGGAGCCGCCGTCCAGCTTGGCCTCTTCTCAGTCACGTGACTGGTCGCGCTAAGAGCTTGCCATCTCCCTTCGCCGCCTCATCTAATCCGGAGCTTCAAGCGTTCCAAAAGAATCTGCCTTCGCGCACATTCAACTCTGGGAGACTCTAGCGGAAAAGATCTGGATCTGTGAGATCTTTTTGGCCAGTCTCGGGAATATGACAGATCCTGTGGTGTTGCAATCCGCCGTACGAGTGCCGACGCCTCCCCCAGGCGAGTCGCAACCTTCAGCTTCACGCAAGCGGTCTCCTCCCTCTCGTTCTCCGTCTCCGAATCGTCGCCGCTCGGCCCCGGGTGATGCAGTACCTCGTCTGGACGATGAGCGTGCACGGGAAAGAGAACGCCAACTCGCCGAGCGGGTTCGCGAACATGAGAAGAAAGAAGCCGCGAAAAAACCCATGACGGACGAAGAGAAACAAGCGTCAGCCAAGGCAGAGTACGAGAAATTGTTGAATATGCGCTCTGGTGGTACATATATACCTCCCGCGCGACTACGCGCCCTGCAGTCACAGATCACGGACAAGTCCAGCAAAGAGTATCAGCGGATGGCATGGGAAGCCTTGAAGAAGTCGATTAATGGTCTTATCAACAAAGTGAACGTATCAAATATCAAGTTTATTGTCCCAGAACTTTTTGGTGAGAACTTGGTTCGCGGACGTGGTCTGTTTTGCCGGAGTATCATGAAGGCTCAGGCTGCAAGTTTGCCGTTTACTCCGATCTACGCTGCGATGGCCGCCATTGTCAACACCAAATTGCCCCAAGTCGGCGAATTGCTTCTCTCCCGATTGATTGTTCAGTTTCGGAAAGCATTCAAGCGGAACGACAAAGCCGTCTGTATTTCCTCTACCACCTTTATCGCACACCTTTGCAACCAGCAGGTCGTCCATGAGATGTTAGCCGCCCAGATCCTCCTCCTTCTCCTTCACAAGCCTACGGACGATAGCGTTGAAATTGCCGTCGGTCTTACACGGGAGGTAGGGCAGCATTTGGAGGAGATGAGCGGGCCTATTGCGCTGGCAGTCTTCGATCAATTCCGCAACATCCTGCACGAAGCCGATATCGACAAGCGTGTACAGTATATGATCGAAGTTCTATTCCAAGTTCGCAAGGATAGGTACAAGGATAACCCAGCGGTTAGAGAGGATTTGGATCTAGTGGAAGAGGAGGATCAAATCACCCATCGCATTGGTCTGGATGATGAGATTGAAACCCAGGATGGTCTCAACATTTTCAAGTACGATGAACAATGGGAAGAACACCAAGAGGCGTACACACGATTGAAGGCAGAAATCCTAGGAGAGGGTAGCGAGGATGAAGATGATGAGGATGAATCGGACGTGAGCTCGGATGAAGAGGATGAGGAGAAGAAGATGGATATCAAGGACCAAAGCAATACAGACCTCGTCAACCTTAGACGAACCATCTACTTGACAATCATGTCGAGTATTGACTTCGAAGAATGCTGTCACAAGTTGATGAAGGTCTCGCTACCACCTGGTCTGGAGCCAGAGCTTCCATCCATGATCATTGAGTGTTGCTCTCAAGAGCGCACGTACTCGAAGTTCTACGGACTGATTGGAGAACGGTTTGCCAAGATAAATCGTCTCTGGTCGGACTTGTTTGAGGCTGCATTCGCCAAGTACTATGACACGATCCATCGGTACGAGACGAATCGGCTTCGCAACATTGCCTGCTTCTTCGGCCACATGCTCAGCACTGATGCAATTGGCTGGCATGTAATGTCTATCATACACATGAACGAAGAAGAGACGACATCGAGTAGTCGTATCTTTATCAAGATTCTCTTCCAGAACCTGGGAGAGCATCTTGGACTGCCCAAGCTGCGGGCGCAGATGACGGATGAGATCCTCCGACCCAGTTTCGAAGGCCTCTTCCCTCTGGACAACCCACGCAACACACGGTTCTCCATCAACTACTTCACCAGTATCGGTTTTGGTATTCTGACAGAAGACATGCGTGAACACCTCAAAAACCTACCCAGACCGGAGCCGCCCGCACTACCGCCAGCTAGGCACGCAGATTCGGATGCAGAGTCGGTCAGCAGCCGTTCATCTTGCTCAACCTGCACAGGACCCCGCCACTCTCGCTCCCGATCCAGATCCAGGTCCTACTCGTACTCGCGGTCGCCATCGCGGAGTCGTGGACGGTCCTATACACGGTCTCTGTCCCGATCGTCTCGGGGACGAAGCTACAGCTACACTCCTTCCCGCTCCCGCTCCCTCTCTCGCACCCCTCCAACAAGATCCCGCCATCGTTCCGTTTCCTACAGTCGATCTCCAAGCCGGTCCGTATCGCGGACACCACCCCGACGAGGTCGAGCTCGCTCCTACGACTCAAGGGACTCGCGAAGCCCAAGTCCGTACCGTTCACGGAAGCGCTCGCCGTCTCGATCAATCAGCCCACCTCGAAAGCGGAGCTATTCTCGCTCGTTATCGCGGTCTGTCACACCGCCTCGACGCGGAGCTGCGGCACCTAAAGGGAGACGCTACTCAGATAATGCATCACGGTCACCGCCACGTCGCCGTGGTGGAGGTGCTCGGGATGATTCCCGCTCGCCTAGCCCTCCACCGCGCCGGAGAAGGTATTCAGACTCGGTCTCACGGTCTCGTTCGCCACCGCCTAGTCGGAGTCGCAGGTCGCCTTCGGGGAGTCCACCCCGGCGGGAGGGGAGAGGACGCGCGAGTGACCATTTTTAGCCCAGGAATTAAAAAGCAGGATCTGCAAGGATGATAGGTAGAGTAATAGTTTGAGGATGCATTTAGGAAGATAGAATGGATTTATTTATACTGGATGTAACGATAATACCATATTTGCTTTCCATAAATCTATCATCGACCGGGTATCACACTATCTAGCCTATATGTAGACACAGAGTAATCTGTTCTCCTTACTCAAGAACCTGCCTCCCACATACACCTTGAGCACAAACATATTCCACCAAGGGCCCCTCTAGCCCACTCCCTCCTCTCCTTAACATTCAACCCAATATCACAATAATGGTTTAGAATCTCTTGATCCTTCCTAATCCCATCAAACTTCCCCTGACCATCCCTAGTTTCCGTCTCCGGCTTAGCAGGCTTCCAAACAGCCTTCTCCCCAGCCCCCCTAACACTAAACGTAATCTCTCCACCCCACTCCCACCGCACATTCGGATCACACGAATGATTCGCCAAACACCACAGCGGATGCACAGCACATAGCTCCGGCCCGCCGTCCCACGTCGATAACCTTCCCGACGCGGTACCCCGGAACTTAGCGTAGAGTGTGTTCAGCACCCAAGTGTCATAGGTTGGGAGGGTAACGTAAGGGTCCAGTGTCATTTCCTCGATGATGCGCATTGGTTGCAGGATGTTGAGTTGGAAGGAGAAGGGGAGACTCTTCTCTTCGTCGCTGACTTGTGTCGGGTTGGCGGGGTTGTAATCGTGAAAGTCGCCCCAGATGTACTTGACCTCGGGGAGGTCAAGGGGGTGTTTCTCCTGCGTGGCGGCCATGGCGACCGCGCGACCTAGCAGGAGGAGGTAGAGGTAGTCTGCTTTATCCTTTGGATCGGGGATATCTTTGCCGATGGATTCGAGGCCCTCGAGGAGGCCGCAGACGGCGCCGTGGTAGGTATCCTGTGCCTGGTCGTGGCAGGCCTGGCTGCAGAAGATGGTATCTGTGTCATCGCAGCCTTCGCAGGGTACTGGGCCGGAATCTGTGGAGATAGATTCGAGAGAGGGGAGTGGTGCGTTGCAGGCGTCGCAGAGGTCATCATGAAGGCGGTTGGTGGCTGTTAGCATTGAGGATTCGCGGAGGATGATGTCGCCAGCTGGGATATCTTCTTTGGCGAATAGACCTAGTTGGATCGATACCTCGTCTTCGTCGTTTTTATCCTCGGGGCTCTGCTTGTCGCCGTGCAGAACGGGCAGCGTAACAGCACGCACCTCGCATTTAGGTGCGACGTCTTTCAATCGCTCGTTCAGCAGGTTCAATTCCTCCGGCGCGTTGCGATTAGGCTCATGCTTGTTCCACGGATACAGCACTCGTCTCGCATATCCTTGAGCAGGAAGAGCACTCGCATCAATCTCAGCATCATCGCGCTTCGTCCGCTCAACAAAATCCTTCCTAATAAACCCCATCTGCTCCTCGAGCGCCTTAACGTTCTTGTCATCAGACTTGGCCCGCAACTCCTCCAACCCTCTAATACAGAAATCAAACGCATCCCGGAAACATCCAACATCCACCAAGCTGCGCACAAGCAAGGCATATACATCTCCAATGATCTGGTCGTATTCTTCCTGCGTTATCGGTTTGCCATGATATCCATCCTCATCACCATTCTTGTTCTCAGTTTGAGATGCATCAACTCGCCTGGCATGGAACTCACACCCATCTGGATCAACTACTGATTCAAGCAGTGACAGTGCACGGTATGCATCTGCCGCCGCTAGATCGGAAAATCCGAGTTGGTGATTGATGACGCCGCGGGAGAGGTGACGATGGGGATTGTGCGGGTCTGTGTAGAGTTGGGATGTTTTTTCCGAGTGAGTTTGGAGGATGTCCATTTTTATGTTGAAGGATATAATTTAGGGTATGGAATGGGAAAAAGGGAAGGAGGTATACTGATAATGAAGTGGGACAGTATAAAGTGGGATGTGGGTTAGAATTTGATATTCCCCAGAATGAATATTCAGTAGGAAACACCACGAGAACGAAAGTAGAAATGCAAGATATCTCTACTGTACCGATCTAATTGTCCCTTTATGAATTTATCGGATTGGAATAACAAACTGATTGTGCGTCCGGTTCTACATCTACTTCCGCTATAAAAAAAAAAAAGAGATCACGTGAATATATCAACTGGAAACCTAAGTCACGTGTTGTTTGCTAAGGTAATTCCATGCAGTTTATCAAGATGATCTCCTTATTAACATATGTCCAATTCATTCCATCTGTAATATAGTCATAATAAGATTCATGTGTATCAAGCTCATCTGTTGATGGTAAAATTTGCCCTTGGTGCGCCTCTTTCCCTTTCAAGGATGAACAATGGAAAGAGTGCCAATATCGACGAACTAATGGGATCTCGAAGCGAGCCTCAGCCGACATCACATCATCTATAACAGATAACCCTATCAGCCTGGATCTAAAACAAGAAAGGAAAGAAACTTACAGCGCAATTCGGATCAACAACAAGCGCCGTCCCCTCGCCATCACCCTGGAGCTGCCTGTGCCTCAAATTCGTAGCAAGTCTCGCCAACATACTCCTCTATGCCCTAGTTAGCATTCATCCGCATCTGTATTTAAAAGGAATGCGAACATACCGTAACATAAGCATCACTCATCCCACCCTGTCGATCAACATCGTTCTGGCTCATAATGCGATAACTATCATGCATGCGCCGACAACTCGAAAGACCGTAGATGTTCGAGTCACTGCCAAGAGCGTTGATTGGGTGATCGGGGTTGAGGATGTTGATACCGCGATGGGCATCATCTTGCGCTTTACGGTCTGGGGAGAAGACCTTGATGGTGCTGTCAATTCCGGCAGCTGCGATGGTTGGTTCGTAGGGGTGACCTGTAATTATCAGTATTGCTCACTGTACATAGATGGCAGGGAAAAGAATACCTTGTACAACATTGACAACATCGCTATCTCCTTCGAGGATATTAACCAGATCACTCGAATGTCGATCCCAGATGAATAGATGCCCCGAGTCGCTACCGCTAACGACATACTCGTCATCCAGACCAAAGAAATCGACATCCTTGACAGTTTTTATATTGCAATGTCCGCGATAAACCCTAGTATGTGTGTCGCAGGGGGCGTCTATTTCGACAAACTCCCGTCGTGCTCGTGGAAATCCGTTCGACCCAGATAGGAGCTCTGCGATTTCTACATCTTCTTCGTCCTCGTCTTCGTCTTCATCATAGTCCATGCCCTGGTCATCCTCGTCATCCTCGTCATCCTCGTCGCTCGCATCACTTCCGTGGTCACTGGCTCTAGCCAGATCGTTGGTGTCGTTGACTTCAATATCGCCATCATCGCCAGGAGCATCAACTTCATCATCACCATCGCGACCACCTGGAAACCTCCGCTCCAAAAGGCTCAACGCCGATATATCACTCGCAGCTGTTTCATCCCCATCATACCTCCCAGGCCCAGACGATCCCGAGCCCCGTCTAACCAAATTGATATCCCGTATCGGCTCCTCTTCTTCATTAGGATCGATATCCTCCTGCGACCTCTCCTGTCCCAGTTCAATATTCTCCGCTTCATCGCTCTCCTCGTCTTCAACAGTGGTCGTGCGCAAACCGCCAAAGGCCCACTTGCAGTATTCAAAGTTCACGCCGGACGCTGTCTCCATCAAGATTCCTCGACCTGCTTTGAGGACCCAGAAGCGTTTTGTTGCACCTCTATCGAGGGCCTGCACTTGCGGGGTGTCAGTGGACTCCTCATCATGGCCGTCGACGCGGACTGCGGTATTATTCAGATCCTCCAAGGGTATCCTAATGGCATTTGCAAAAGCCGTCAACGCCGCATGTTGTGTCGGGAACAACACCCGTGTACTATCATGCTCGAATCGCGAAGCATCAACATTCACAATAGGCGTATCACTAGCAAGTCCCTGCAAATACGGAACCAAAACTGTCTCAATTGCACTATCTCCAGCACCCTCCGGAATTGGGAACCGAGACTGATTACGTCTCTGCGCAGAAGCACGCTTGAATCCAGACAAAAGAGCAGCTCTCCCACCTTCCACCCAAAGCAGAATAGCCTTGAGAAAGTCATATCCAAATTGTACCGGCGGATCAAGTGTGCTCTCCCCCGGAGACGGCCTTATCTGTTGGAACAGGTCAACGTCAACAACGCCCTGTCTTCCCTCTACCACTTCTGATGAACTTTCAGCTACGCTTCCTAGAACACGGAGCATTGTCCCTGCGGCTTGGACAAGCCGCCAAGAAGCTTCCCGGTTCCGGCGCAGCGTTTGCTGGAAGTTCACCATGTCGGGTGTGGGGTTGAGTGGGTATGACCATGAGCTCATGACCTCGTTCATCTGGTTCAGACAGTATGAAGCGTGCGCGAGGGAGGACGTAAAGAACCGATGAGTGGGCGCCGATTCCGCCTCATCCGATAATGACACATTAATAGCTTCATGCAAAGCAGATTCCAGGGAGAAGAGGGATTTGCGGAGCGTAACCAGACGCTTTGCAATACGCACGCTCAATCGTTGTGTATCGGTGAGCACCGCATTGCGAGCCCGTTCGATCACTTCCTCCGGCGCATTGAAGAACGTCTCGGACAGAGTGGGTAAAGGAATATCTTCCGACTCCCCATTGCCGTAACGGACTCTGAACGCGAACTCGCCGCCATCCTCATTTTCCTGGGAGCGGCGACGAGACTCATGTCGATTGCCGCTGGCCTGCGACGAGAACGAGGCCTCCTCTGCTTGTACCTGGCGGCGCTTACGCTTCTTAGCTTTAGAGCTTTTCCGCTTATGAGGATGGGGCGAGTCGGTGATGTAGTTTTCTCGGGAGGACTGGAGATCTCTGGCATCGGGGCTCCGGATTAGGTCGAAGCTGTAGATGTGATCGCCGGACCAGCTAACGATCATCTCGTTGGGGTTGGCGTTGCTGATTTTACAGTCTGTTATATGGCCATTATCACGGGTCCGCATTCGTTTCTTGCCATTGGGCGCGAACCTTCGTACACATCTGGTCGCTTGTCCCATCATTTCGTCGTCACGACTACTACCACTACTTCGCGGAGAAGAGCTCCCAGGGTCACCCCTCTCGATCTGGAGGTCGCGTCCCAGCATACGTCTATCGTGGAGGAAGCAGTGGAGGTGGGCGCCACCCAGGGCAATGTAATGCGGTTGGCTAGGGGAACAGGATATGGTGTTGAGGTCCAGTTGATACCGCTTATAGGAGATCAACGGCGGGGGGACGTTCGAGTCATCGTGATCAAGCCCCGGCCGGTACGCCATGAAACCCTGACCCCCCCGCGGCTGCGGATATGCAGAAGACGGCTGCCGTAGATCCCACTGGCGCACCTCACCATCCTCAGAGCATGTGAGAAATAGATAAGGTGACGATTCGGTGACAATCCGCTTGGCGCGATCCGCATGGCTGCGGTAGACCCTCGCATTGGTATTCCTCTCGCTCAAATAACGTGCGCCATCAAAGAAGTTATCGAATCGGCGACTTCGCGCAGATGTATTAAACAACGATGCGGCAGCGGCACTGCTGCTGCTGTTCGAATACTCGATGTCGAAGACACGCACCTGAGAATCCCCCGCACACGTCACCAGTGTCTGGTCGTTGGAGTGTGGCATAAACTTGACAGAGAAGATGTTGGCCCGGTGTCCGGTCATGATAGTCGTATTGAGGGCAAAAGGCGCGGTCGACGAATCCGGTTGATAGGAATAAAGGTTAACGTGCTTATCGTCCGAACCTGATGCCAGCAGTCGGCCAGAGCCAGACCAGCTATATCCGTCAGAACGCCACTCTCCAATGCTATTTATATGACGAATAGGTGAAACCCACCATAGCGCATTTACACACCCGGTATGCCCGCCCAATTCATTAACGATGTCCAGATCATTCACCCATTCCTGCGACCCGTAGATCCCACTAATGCTCGCATACCGCGATTGCTCGCCAGATTCGCGGCGCCAAAGACGATCATAAAGCAAAGCTTTCATTATCGTAAACGAATCCGAAGGTATTCGAACGCAGGGATATTCGCTAACCGATCTTATCGTATCTGAGAGGTCAAGCCGTAGGAATTAATGTCAGGTTCCAACCATGGCGCTGTACGTAGCGAGACTGACCGGTAAAGCTGACGTCAGTTAAGAGATCCAAGATTAGACGAAGGCAAGCAATATCACAGTAGAAGAAGCAGTCAAGACTTACTTTTCGCTATTCTTACGGGCAGCGAGATGACCGATAGAGTGTATATGTGAATGAGGGGTATAGAGAACTGTACTGAACCAACGTCTGTCGGATGTCTGCGGCAAAAGAATGTCCAACGACGGCCTGTCGAAGAGAAAACACACCGGTATATATCCCCAGTATAGAGGCTGATAGAGCGAGCAAAAAGATAAGGGAAGAGAGTGTGAAGGCGCGAGAGAACGGAGTATGAATTCCGGAGGAGTAGTGGCCGGAGGATAACAGCGTCCAGCTCCACCGGATCCAGAACCGCAGCAAGTTAGGATAAAGGCGCCAACCAGCCCAAGATTGGGGTATTCGGGTTAATGTGTTGCCGTATTCGCTTCTACTTAGTATCTCTATATTCTGCATAGACGAATACCCCGTACTGTGATCGCAGTCTTCACAAGACGGCCTTGCTATGACGCCACGCCGGAGTATTGCCGACTAAACCATACAGTAACCTAAGTTAACTTAGTTTAACTTAGCTAGAGCATGCGAAGGAAAACCAAGTGAAAAGGATGGTAAGGCTAAAGATACAGCTGTTATTCATTCAGTCATTCAAGTACGTCTGTCGTATCCATATACAGATGACAACCTCCCATCTTCCCATTGCTGTACACGTAAGCATCCGGATGGATATACCTTCGCCATCCAAGCAATACGGAATATTCCCGACCCTCAATACTTTGTCTTCTGTCCGCTGTCTGTACAGTAAGACAACCATCTAGGCCTGGGAATTATCACTTGACTAAGACCGGACGCATCATTGTCCTAAACGAGGAAGATTAGGTGGATGGAAACCGGGTTGTTCAGCAAGTCTGAAGAAACTCAGGCAAAAAGAAATCGGTTTTGGTCCGATGACTGACTGACAAGGGAATCGCGAAAATCGCGACCACATTCAGGAATCTAGATGTTCAGTCCATCGTATTCATTTTGCAAGCATGCAGTTGAATTTTTATGACATGAATCGTGTGCCGTGCAGAACCATCATTCAAAGGCACTTCTCCACATCCCAACTCTTAGACTCCGATCCTCACGAGGCCGGTTGTCAGACACGACCAAAGGATCAGTGAGCTGATTCACCCACGATCTCTCCGATCGTACAATGTCACGTTCAATCTTGCGCATCGCATGAATCTCGTCCAGCATTAGATTCGTAATATCATCAAGTGCTCGTGCGGTCCGAAGAAGAGCAGAATCATTTAGCTTCTCCGTGTCCCCATAGCCCAGAATATCAAGGCTCTGTAGCTGTCGCGAGCAAAGCTCGAGCTTCATTTCTAGATCGTTTACCTCGTCCCGCCAGACACCGTCGAGCGGATCAATAAATACCACTAGATCGGCTGCTCCCGAGTCGAGCTGAGTGCGGATTTTCTTGATTTCGTCGGCCTTTCGGAACCAGTGCTCAAAAATTTGGACGGCCAACGTGTACCTTCCTCCGACTTCATCTGACAGCTCAGTCACTTCCTGCATTGTTTGCGAGAGGAGCTGAATCTGTTCGGCGTATCCTAGACGGCCGTTATGTGTTTGGATGTTCTGAACCCAGTAATCTAGAGCTTGTCCGTTAAGACGACGCTGCCACTGCTTCTCCTCGTCCACAATAGAGCGGTACTTCTGCGCGACCGAGTCGTACTTCCTCCGTAGCTTTGCTTCCGATCCAGCCTGCCATTCCGCATGCTGCTGGAGCGAGGACGAATGGAAGAGATAGAGCTGCAAGACTTCAGTTTGTACAGCCGCAATCTCCGGCCAGGATGAGGGCATCAACGAAGGATCTGCTTCCGCAGTAACCGCCGCAAGCGCATTGGCAGCAGCATTAGTAGAAGCCGTAGGATTCACCGCAGTCGAGCCCCTAACTGTCTTTCTCGGCGATGACTGAGGTGTCGCGGACGATGGTTTCAAACGTGGCGTCGAAGACGGCGTCACTATCTGACTGCGAACTCTAGTATGACCTCTAGCACCCGCTGCTAAAACTCCTGGACTCGACTGAGGTGTACTTGGTTGTCTGAGAGAAGCCGATCGAGCAGGCCGGGGAAGAGGCGGCGGTGGCATACTCGTTTTCTTGGTAGGGGAAATCGACGGCGCATTTCTGGTGGCTTCTGCACGTTTTCGTGGGGAAGTCGAGGACGTAGCCGGGACAGTAGTGGATGTAGGAGTTGTCGCAGTAGTGGTAGAAGCAGTAGGCCTCCCCGAGGGAACCGTCCTAGAGACCGTCTTCAGCGGACTAGGTCTCAAGCTCTGGCGACGAGCGATGGCAGCACTACTGCTACTTGTGCTGGTAGCAGTGGTCGCCGTGGAGTTCTGAGATACAGGACGTTTTGCATCGTCCTGCTGTTGTGGCTGTTGTGACTGTTGTTGCGATACCGTTCTTCGATGTGTAGCGGTAGTAATCGTAGTCGGATTTCTAGCAGTCGCAGCCGCAGCACCAGTAGCAGGCTTACTAGGAATTCCCCGTTGGGTTGGCCGTAATTTGCTCTCCTGCGTCTGCGTCTGCGTTCTCGCTGTCGACGATGGTGTTTCCCGGACCGAACTATGGCGTTGTGGCAGTAGCATCGACTTCCTCCGATTTAAAGCACTTTCATTCGCTGGAGTGGAGGCTGGCGGCTTTGTCGCCGTGCGGGTTACATTGGAACTACCCTGAGGTAATTTGAAGTCAGCCGATCTGTCAAATCGAGAACGCGATGGCATAGAAAAAGGTCCTCGGAGGTTACGGCCGGGGAGTGACAGGGGTGTGTGTGCGAAAGTTACCTGCTGACGGGGCTCTCGTAGGGAAATGGAGCGCGTTGGAATGGGCATGATAGCATGGATCAAGGCATCTGCAGATTCCAGTCGGATGTAAGAAAAAAGGTAAATACACCTCAAGAATGTGCAGAGTACAGATATGTTTGCTGGTTGGTAGGGGTTCTTCGTTGTTGTAGTCGAATGCGGTGAGATCCCGCATCAACAACACAAAGCTTGGCGGCGGTGCATCCGACGTAAATTCGACCAGCTACGGGTTATTCAGTTCTAGATAAAAGTATTGGGAGCTAATGAAGTATAATCAAGCTTCATTTCCTCTTTAAAATCATAATTTATAGATACATAAGCTCCATTTTATCATCAAAGCTTAGAGGCTGCCGCGCCGCGGGAAAGCAACACCCTCGACAGCAGGGTGGTCAGTGAACCAGCTGACCTTCTCACCAGCACCCTGGTTAACAAGAGCTGAAGGCAAACTACGACCCTCCTCAGTATCAAAGATCTGCTTCAGGATGTCCTTCTTTCCACCACCGGTAGCAACGAAAGCAATGTTGAGCGCGTGAGTGACGACAGGAAGGGTCAAAGTAATGCGCTTCGGTGGGGGCTTGGGCGAGTTAGTCTCAGCTGCCACCCAAGCGTCCTTCTCGCGCAGCAGCTCATGGCCGGGGAACAGACTGCAGGTGTGACCGTCGGGACCGCAGCCCAGGAGGATGAGGTCGAAAATGGGCAACTTGACGCTGTCCTTGGCGGCGAAAGAACGCATCAGATCCTCCTGGTACAGATCGGCCAGCTCCTGCGGGTCATCGTCGCCGACATGCTTCTCGTCGATGGGGTGGATGTTGGGGGTACCCAATTCCGAGGGAATCTTGCTGACAAGCTCGTCCTTCAGCAGACGGTAGTTGCTGTCGGGGTGGTCGAGGGGCACGGCACGCTCGTCAGCGAAGAAGATCTCCCACTTGGAGAACTGCGGAGTGTCTTCAGGGGAGCCATTGCTAGAGGCCAGGAGGGCTTCAGCCAGGATGGCTGGCAAAGAGCCACCGGAGACGGCAAGACGAAAGGTATTGTGACGGTTGATAGCGGAATTCTGAGCCCGGAGCACATACGGCCGCAATTGCTTGGCCACAGCGTCGGTGTTAGGGAAGCTGTAGAGTACGGGAGAGGTAGTCATGGTGAGGGATATAATGGTCTGGTGCTAGATATGATAGATAGGTTATTTGAAGGAATAGGAAAAAAATGAATAAAAGAAAGAAGAGGTGGGAGTCTTCGGAGTGATGTCGAATCGGTCAACCTGTTTTGGCGGGGTCGGCGGGGCAGGACGGCTTCGATCACGACACTAATATTCAGACGGCAGTTTTGCTATAGGGCAATATATTCCTTGTGTCAAGTAGGGAACGAATTGATAAGAGTAGTGGAGCAGTCCTGTATATTCTGCTGTGCTGGAGAATCGCCTTTGTATATGATGTGAAGCGGTTACTCGCCCATGACGTCGTTGCCATTCATTCTTCCGGATGAAGTAAATAGCTTCAATCCGTACTATTCCATCATACGCCGCATAACAGAGAAATTAGACACGATTTTACTATAATGAAATTGTATATTCTTGGTTAACTTACCCTTATGCATGGCCGGCGTAGGTCATGACCACTAGGCCACTACGCTGGTCATATCTGATCGCCAAGTCCTACAGTGCTCTGGTAAAGAATCTGAATGATCCCATAGCCTACCTCAAGGCCCTTATCGACTCTTTGGCAGGCTGCAGGGAAGTTCTGTTGCTGTACAGGGCACATGCAGCATGTTTTGATGTTGTCAGAAGTAAGCCTTGTTGCGCATGTTTGACATTATATATGCAAGTGATGGGAGAACGATGATGAACAACGATGCACTCGCGGCCCAAATGTAATGGACCACTTATATCTATATTTCCGTGATCATAATACCATCCCGTTCGCGTTCGTTGTCAACATTCCTGTATTAAAATGTACTGGTATGTATCCGTATTGTCTTGTTTGCCAATAACCGCGAATTCTGATCCAAGGACATTGATGATACTCAAGTCTTAGACTGAAGATTGTATGACCATAATAATAATGTCTTAAGCCCGCCTGACACATGGTTGTACAATAATCTCTCTGCTGCGGCTGGGGATGATGTGCCTAGTGCTGGCACCTGCACTGACATCATCATGGATAGGATCTGAAACCCTAGCTAATCAAAAGGCTTGTGAAGTTCCTCTCGATCCAACAGTTGCCGATCAAGGGTAGCGAGTCAGTCGCCAGTATTGGGCATCTTAAAGAGAATGCCGTTGGGCTCGAGAACCTGACGAGACTCGCTGGTGCACTCTATAGTGACAGCAGCGAGAAAGAAAAGTTGGGCATCGTCTAGCAAATCCCGAGCCAGCACATCTGAACGCTAGCATCCCATACTTGCCTCGATTTATGGGCAGAGCATATTCAGGGCCTTGCCAAGGCCAACGGACATCTCCAGGGCAGCGACGACAGTTCAGCTCGAGCAGGACGGACATACCCCTGAGCTTTAGCGCGGAGGATCGACATTGCACGAAGCGAAGGAATATTGACAAGAGGCACAGACCGAATTAATATCCCTTCATCTTGGATTGTGATAAGTTACAGGAGCGAAACACGCGATGATAGTAGAGAGATGCTCGGTACAGTAGGCGGTATGAACGGGCAAATTCACATGAGCAGAGATGCTCGACTGACTACTTCCCGTTCAGTAATGGACTCATTATGACACGAGCTTGGAATCAATTTAGTCCCCTGTATGATGTCAGTGAGGAACCCACAGCTCTGTCAGCCCATGCACGCTATATGAGAGCGATCGTGTCGGATTATCCACTCATGAATGATGATGAACGGTCCCGATGCATGCGCATTAACCATTTGGTCTACTTGCATGCCGCCAGCCGCTAATTAGGCTGTTATGGATCGAGTATCCGGAGTCTTCCGCTGCCAACCTGGCAGGATTATTGCCAGCTGTCGGTCATTGTATGTACTTGTACTCTGTTACTAGTAGTAAATGGCATCCCGAGTTATACGGAGTACAGCAGTGCCTCTCGGGAACTCGGTGGTTGTAAATGCCTCATGCTGAGACGAATGTGGTATGCCTACCGGTTGCCCTTATGCATTCTTCTGTTCACTCGCTCTTCTCTCTACTACCATCCTGTGCTGTACTGTACTATCCCGAATTGGCACGGAGTTGCAAGAATTCAGGGTCAAATAGGGGTAGGCACCGAGTAACTACCTCTCCACTACCTTGAGCACAGTGTCTTGTCCCCTACTCCATAAAACTCCATTCAGTACTATGTAGGCAGCCTATCTGCTAAAATGTCAGATTCTGAAACGCCGGAGGTGGATCCCCAAAGCCCTCGCAACCAGGAATGCACAGCCGCAGTTTGTCACTGTCAGCGAGCATACCTTTTTTGAATTGTTACTCCGTACAATTACAAAATCTCGTTCTTTCCTGTGTCATGTCCATGGAAACAGGATGATCAGCCAATGAGTTTTCATGACGCCATGACCCCGGGGCGAAGAAGAGGAGGAGTAGAAGGATTCACCAGCCATAATTCCCGGTTTCGATCTCCAGAATGGGGATTCTGAAAGGAATGAGGGGAGAACAGGACTCCGTACTCCGAAGTTTGCCAGAGAGTGAAACGGCATGGAAACGTTTATTATGTGCTGAAGATCGGGATGGTGAAATTGATTCAGAAACCCATAGTTCCAAAGTTTACTGTCTTGTTTATTGCATGGACTAAACCCGTAGTGAATTTTTTTTTTCAAGACCCAAAGTGGACCTCTGGATCTGGAGATTTGAAGAAATCAAACCCTTTTTTTCTGCCCTCTGCTTGGCACTTGCGATGGTTCTCGATATTATTTATTAAATCTGGTCGCCTCTCGTCTTTATCCCATTCATTCCTTCAAGTCATTCATCCTGACTACACACGCACACTTGACTATTCCACAACCAACTCGATCAATCCTTTTACTACCTACACATTCAAAGCCTCAACCTCTGCCCAAGCCACATTTCCTTAGCCTCGAACAAAATACTCTACACTTCGATACAAAAAAAAAAAAAAAGAAAAAAACCACATACAAACACCAAGCAACATGAGTTCGCCTTCAGTCCAAGTCCAACCCTCCGGCACCGCAGGCAACTCCGCCCCAGGCACAGCATCGAATTTTGACATTGTGCGCTGCTCGCGTTGCCAGCGATCAATGAGCCTGGAAAAAGATGAGAAGACACCAGGTGTGGTTCGATTCGGCATGAATTCCTACTACTGCAGTCGATGCGCCTCCATGGTCGGCTATCCCCGTTAAACAATGGAATTCGTCAATAAAATTGAGTGAGGGGAGGATGGTTATGAACAAAATCCGACTGGCACACACTGACTTTACTGGTTACTACATTCATCTGTCTCGAGTCTCGACGACTTGTTTGGGTACATCTGTGCGGGCACAGATTTTTCACGTTTCTTTTCGTTCGGGCATCGATTTCAGCGCGTTCCACGTTCCACACTACAACTACGACTGCGGGAGGGTACATATGAAAACTGGCGCTACGGTCGGTGTCTGAAATGACTCGACACGACACGGTCAATTTGGACAGGATGAAATTTGTGGTGGATGGAATCGGGGACTCGATGAGAATTTTTTTTTGGCATCTTTTTTTTTCTTCCTTTTTTTCATTTTTCAACAACATATACCCATTTGTTCAATCGTTGTCATTGCATACTGAACATGTACCGAGTACGAGTCAGCGTTTGATTATTAGCGATCGTTTCTAGCGGAATACCCAGTGAGCGTTGTTTCTCTACTCAAGCTATAATGATACTATCATTCCGTAACCGTGGATAAGGATGAACCGTCGTCCACTGCCGGACGGACGGACATGTCGATCATGATGTCTGTCTATCAGTCGGAGCCCTTGAATAGGAGTCCAGGGTGAACCGTGTGCTTTCTGACTGACAGATGGATCAAGATGAAACACTAGTTTTAGTTCACTAGTGGTTCTTGTACGGAGTGGTCGACAGGAGTTCGTGACTTTACTCTGTTGACTACAAGCAAAGGCTTGTATACAAATACCCCTCTATGCCCCTCCCCCTTTTAATAGTGGTGCTTGTGGTACAGACTATCCCCAGTATTTGATTAGGAACGATCACTGACCCCTTGGAGATCAGTGGAGCTGATTGTTCCTTCGCATCACTGACATAATGGAGTCGAGTGAATCTACGGGGGTACTCTATACTGTACGGAGACTATCAACTGACTTCAGCTGAGCTCGAATACTTATGTTTACAAATGCAAGAAGCAGTTACTAACTAGTACTAGGATCGGACAGGGGTATATATACATCTGACTGATCGTGTTGGTACAGATCCAATTCACATTGTTCAGAACAATATGATTCATACCCGATAATCAGTAATACTATTATCCATGCCTGCACGACGGGGCTCACTGCCTTGTCCCTTGATTATTCTGCTCTGTACGAAGAGATCTGGCGGTGTGAGAGATCACGGCCACCATGCATCCCAACATCCCAGTCATTCCTTCTTGTAGTACTACAGCAAGCAGCAATGGCACGGAACACTAGGATTGAGCCACACAGACTTTTAAAATCCAATTCTTGGAACAGATCCGATCGATTCCCTAGTCAGGAACCATTCGTTGCTTCTGTGTGATTTGTTATCTCCCGCAGGATCGCTGTATGATATATCCTGGGAGTGTCACCTACTTCCCATAATAATGCTACAGGACACAATAATATATTCAGCTCAGCAAGCCCATTTCTCCAGCCTCAGCGCAGACTGATATCAAATCGCAATACAATTGCACCTGACACTGCCTCTTTATTCGTCAGCTGTTGTGCCGGGTTTTGCAACTGGATTATTTCTTTTTCTTTCACTGCTGCGTTCCTTTTTAACCGCTGTCAGCGGTTGCAACCGAGTCAATTGCTGACATTTGCTGTTATTAGTCTACGGTATATTCTTGAATTACTGAAACATATAATTTCTCTTCAGCTCATAATCTGTTCTTATTCTTCATCTTTGCATACCATACACTACAGCACTATGCCTACCCGCGAGAAATCACGGCCGAGACCTCGAGGATCCGACGAGGAGTTCGTCGTCTTTCTTCAAGGGGTAAGTTAGCCTTGTGCCCTCCTTATCTGGAAGCCTTGCTGATGAAAGAAGATACCAGCCCACTGCCGCTGGCAAGAACTCAAAGATCTCATCCGCCAAACAGCCGTTCATATCCGCCAGGCTGTAGTCTACGACGACAGTCATGGCTTTCCTACTGGGCTGGGACAGATAATCGTCAAGAATGAAGAGGAGGCCTGGACGACTTATCGTGCGTTTAACTTTGAATATTGATATATGGACGGACGACGCTAACGCGCCAGTGTGTTCTATAGATCGACTATCCGCCAACGGCTGGGAAGGACAGAGTATAGTCGTCACCCTCTCGAGAACCTGTGCCCCGACTCGTCCTATCGCAGGCCCTACCAGAGGTCCAGCTTGTGTGTTTCCTTCTGGTTACATGTCTGGCTACTCCACGCCGCCTCGTGTGACCCAGAATCTGGCTGCTCCTGGTTCTCCAGAGTAAGATGACAGCCTTCTTCATACCTAAAGCAATGCTAATTAGATAGATCTCTATACCAGAGCCCAGATTACACACCGATGATAGGCCTCCCTCCGCCACTGCCGCCGTTCGTCCCTATGTTCCAAGGTTCTCTTACTTCACCGACAGCAACAGGCCCAGCTCCAGGCCCAGCCGTCAGCTGCGATCCTTCGCTATACACCTTTCCTATCCCTCCACCGACATACCAATTCCAACAAATACCTGAACCACTCGCACACCTTCCAGCGAAGCCTCTATTCAACATCCCAAGCTACGCCACCAACAACTTCTACACAAAACCCGCTCGCCGCACAATCCTCGTCCAAAACCTCAGCGCAAATACCACACAAGCAAATATAGTTTCTCTCTTCCAAGAAGCTGGTCCCATTGAGCGATGCCAGCTGGACAACACCCCAACCACTCCTCCGTACATACGCCAGAAACAATCAGCCACAATCACTTTCACAACACCAGACTCCGCCAAACGCGCAACCACACTCTTCAACAACACCGCGTTCATGGGCTCGAAGCGAATCCGCGTCCGAATCGATCGGAGCGCCAACTCCAACCCTAATTCCAACCCAGTTCCGAACCCAAATCACAACCACACTCCAACTGCAAATGCAAACACAAGGGCAACCAGCGCAGCAAGCACAAACTCAACAACGCCCGCCTCAAGCCCTAGCCCTAGTCCCGATCCTTATTCCTACTCCTGTCCTGGCCATAGTAGTGCTGGGACTAGTCCTGCGCATAGCGTTGCTGGTTCTAGACCTGTGTCGAAGGATGGACCTGCTCCGAGACAGTCGGTGGATCGGTGTCAGCCGTTGGTGGTGAATGGATCTGGGATTGGGAAAAATGCGGTTGGTGTTGTTGGTTGATCCTTTCATATCTTGATGGTCTCGAGAAAGAAAGCTGAAAAGAAATATACTTGGTTTTGCTGCATTTGTTAGGGCGTGGTTGGATGGACTGGGACTGGGATGGTTTGGTTAGGTTAGGATATAGGTTAGGTTGATAGAACGCGTTGCTATTCGTCCTCTTATAACTCGGTAGCCATGCAATTGTATACATAAAACTCATCATATCATCAAATCCCGAGTCAGTCAATTAATCATTCTTCATCAATGAATCAGTCAGTATACAGCGTCGCACATGCTATGAAAATAAAACAAATAACGCCCCCAATGTCAATGTCAATGTGTCAGAATAAATGCAATGTCAAGAAAAGAAAGGAAAACATAAATCATAATCGTAACTCTGCAAAGCAGCTACTTGGCATGATTCACCAACTCCGCATAAAGAGGACTGGGTATCTTGCGGACGATCAGGACGGTCAAGGCGATGATTTCCTTGGCGTCGAGGGGCGGGAATGAGCGTAGGATTTTATTTGGACTGTTCAGTTCATCAGTATATGATTGTTGATCCGGGAATAAAGAGACATACCTAGGACTCTCGAGAATCGTATCCCTCATCCTAATCAACTGCGCAACAATACACAGGATATTCAAATGCGGTCCATACGCAAATAGAAAATCCCACAGATGAAGCACTTCAGGTAACGGAGGCGTGCACGCGCACAGCGTCAAAACAGACGGGAACGCGTACAGCTCTGCTTGCATGCCCTTGGAGAAGAGATAGGCGGCCAATTTTGGCTCAACGACTTCCAGGCACCGGTCGACAAGACGTAATCCCCGATGGACGCCGTCCATGGCGCTGCGGACATACCCGGGACACTCGCAGGTGACGAAATGGTGAAAAAGCGCAAAGGCCTCGACTTCGCTACGGGCGGCGTAGAGGAACGGAGCGCAGAGGACGTTCATGCCCTGAACGTAGATGGCGGATTCGCTTACGTTTCCACGAGCATTGGTATTATTGTTATTATCATTAGGAGTAGTGGCAGTAGAGGTAGCAGGAGTGGTGAGGGTGATATTATTATCAACAACGACAAATTCGTCTTCGTTTTCTTCGGCGATGCGCGGCGGTGTTTTGATCAGTGATTCCATTTCCCGTCTGCGAGATGAGGAAGGTCGTGACTTGCGACGACGATTACCCTTCGAATCTTGGAGTTTCCATGCCACTGCGTTCAATAATCGTATCAGACTCGCTTCCGTCACGCGCCGCTTGAAAAGGGGATCTGTCGCCAGAGTGCGGAAGGTATCGTTGCGGATCTTGGTGTATGCCGGTGAACGGCCGCGATGGATCAGAGAAAGATATTCATCTGTTGAAACGGAAGGGATATCGAGGAGGACGAGCCACAGATATACCCGGTACGTTGACTATCCGTCAGTTATTCTTAGCCTGCATTTCATTTCGTCACCGAATGTAGAGAACATACCATGCCATCAACATCAGCTTCCACTCTCGTTGACAAAACCAAATATCTCAGTTCTTGTAGCCCCTCTGCAAGATTCCTATCCTGCGGCCCATCTCTAAGATAGCTCTCTAAGAGCGACCTCTTCACCCCTATCCCCGATCCCGTCTTCCTAGCTGGTTTCCTCTTTCTCGGGACAGTAAGCGTTGCCTCCCGGGACCCCGAATCACTATTCGACCGTCCACGACCATGTGTCCGGATTCGAGCGGGGGATGCTAATTGCCGCTGCTGCTGCTGCTGTTGTTGATGCTGGTGGTGGTGTTGTTGCGTTACTAGGGAGGATTCGTCGGTATCGGCGGCAGAAGTAATGGTTTGAAGACCAGAAAACGTATTTGAAGAAAGTGTATGATGTGACTGTATTTTGCGCAGCGATCGCATCGTTCGCGGGGAGGGTGAGGGGGATGCGAGGGCAGCGAGGTTGAGCTGCGCTTGTGTTGGACGCGAGGTCATCTCGGTCGTTTTCGTTTAGTGTTTGTTGCTTCCTGTTACCGTTCGGACGTCGTTCCTTAGCGCAGATATAATCTTCTGATGCAGCACCAGATGTAGAACATTTTCCTTGCAGCGCGTCGAGGATCAAAAAGTGCTACTGGTTGAATGCATAAGGCTGGTTGGGTTGTGCAGAAGGAATGGAGAATTATGGGATGGCGGGTATGCGGGACACGCGACGGACTATCGATAACAATCTTTGGGCATAGACTTCTCATTTTGCTAATTATACTAGTCATTCATGGTATTCAGTTCAATCAATGTATAGAGGCGATCCCGAGACAGTGTCTGTCGCAGTCTGAGGCTAATCACCAACCTCCATCATTGAATCGTGCATCTATATATTCCCTACAATAGGCGCCCCAAATATCATGTAAAAGTTAACCGCCATTAATGTTCAGTACCGCCCAACGCCATTATTCCAAGAAATAACAATAGAATATCCGTCCTATGCAATTCGCGCAGTTTCAGCTTGCCGCCCATTTTCCGTTCCTCCCATGATCGAATCGACAAACTCCTGGTATTTAAACACTTCTCCTCGCTTCCCACCCCCTGCAGCCTTGGAGCTTTTCCCCCCAAAGACTCTGCGTCCAGTGTATCCACTCAGCACCTCGTCTATTTCGCGTTCCGTAAGTGGATGCTCCCCTTCTTCCGGCGAAGTATGTAGCAGCGCATCCCGTAGTTCGTTCACGTCAACTTGACCGCTGTCGTCATCGTCAAAGGCGGCCAGGGCGTTAACGAGCTCCTGGCGTGATGATAGGGGGCTGACTAGGTCGGATAGGGTGTTTAAGAAGGTGGGAAAGTTGATCGTTTGAGGGCCGCCGGGTGGGAAGAATTGCGAGATCGCAGATGAATTCAAACCTATATTCAGTCAGCCACACAATTTCCGAATCATAATGTCCCTTCCAGTAGACATACCAACATTGACCAGCACATCACCCACATCATCCCGATTCACAGACCCATTATTATCCCGATCTAGTACCTGAAACGCCTCCCGTATCTCCCTTAATTGCGCCGGCGACAGGTTGGCCGCTACGTCACTAGCTGCGTTCATCATGCTGTTGGATTTCCTGGTACTCAAGATCGGAGACGAACTGCCCAGATCAGCTCCCTTGGTTGGCGATGGAGGCAGCTCTCTGCTGAACTTGGGCGGAGGAATCGGCGCATCGTTAAGGTGATACCCCGGAGACTCTTCGGCATCATCTTCAATTGTGTATGACTGATTCAGTTTGCTGGGCGAAGGAACCGGTGGGAGTCCTCGACCGGGGGAACTCCCGGGTGTGCTCGAACGACCCTGCGGCGGGGAATTTGGTGTTGAAGGTCGACGGAACGGCGAAGCTCGTGGGGAGCCAAACGACAGAGGAGAGGGCTTAAACGGGGTATTCGTAGGCATCTTGTGAAGTTCTCAGCCAAACCGATGTTAAGATTGAGAATCGGAACAACGTACTATGAGATTAGATTAGGATATTCAGGTTCAAACAAATTGAAAACGGACCATATGCAAGGGTAATTCGAATGGCGCAGGATTAGTCTCGACTGTTCTTTTCTCCTAGCATCAAGCGCAAACAGCAGTCTGATAGTCCAGTTCACTCATAAAGCATGTATCCAAGTAAACAAATTCGGGATCCAGTCGGCCCGGCACCGGAGGCACGTGCGGGGAGCGGCTCTGTGACTCTCCTCGAGCTGCTTTCACGGATCCGACTTCTCCACGAGGAACAGCACAAACGAGGAACGGGACATTTCTATCATGAAAAGACCGGCATGGTATTTATTAGCCGGGGATACTCGTCTGCTTCTGTGCGCCCGCAAACGGCGCTTCCTAAAGCAGACAGTCTCTGGCTGCACTGTCTGAGTCTTGAGTCTCCCCCGCTGTGGAGATTTGATGGTTGGTTGTGGCTTTTCTGGAAACCCCCTGAATTTCCCCGTCGATCACCACCACCGAAACTTTGAGACCTTGGGCGAGTCGACATAATTTCTGATTCATATACTGGGCTGGGAATGCATCAAACTGACCGACTTGTCTTCCTCAACTGTCGCCTGCTCTGATTCAGAGTCTCCGAATCCATTGACCTGACTATGCGGTTGTTCCTGTGCTAGATCTACTACTGCCACAACGGAGTCCTATACCAGCATTCCTCTCTACCCGCTCATTTTGCTTTTCGAATACCCCCCTCAAATATGACGAGCACGCTGCCGTATCGACCGTCCGATGATACACTCTCCGGACCCGGTGCGACGTCCAACCGGGCCAAACCAAGCGGGCTGCCTCGACTGACTCCGTCCCCGTCCGTTCTCAAACGCTCCCCGAGCTCCCAAACGTTGCTGCGTCGTCCGTCCGAGAACATATATGCGAATACCATCGCAATAC
Organism: Aspergillus sp. S3505; assembly: GCA_023627475.1. Classification (NCBI taxonomy): domain Eukaryota; kingdom Fungi; phylum Ascomycota; class Eurotiomycetes; order Eurotiales; family Aspergillaceae; genus Aspergillus; species Aspergillus sp. S3505. The sequence continues at coordinate 396,281 of JAMAHJ010000005.1, forward strand.
CGCAGAGTTCGAGACCCCGACGATGTAAATCACAATACCCGTTAGACTCTTCCGAACGCCATGTAGAGTTCATTCTCGTGGCATCCTTCCACATTGACCGCGGTCCGATCATGGAGCATCAGTATCCCGCTGCAATTAGTGGCGATGAGAGTATGTTGGCGGAACTGATGTTACCGGATCAGACCCATGTCAGAAGTCAAGATTGGACGATATTCTTCTTGCACAAGGATACAAGTGCCGACGACGATGATGAATCTCTGCACGAGAAGAAGAGAGGGAATAAAGCAAACAAGTCGGATAACGGAGAGTATGATGGTTCAGACGATGGATCGGCCGACGAGAGCAGTGATGATGAAAATGAAGGTGGTGAAGGGCCACCGCTGATGTATGTCCTGAATCTTGTAAATACAAAACAGGACAACACAGTCAAGCGGTATGCCCTTCCCTATCATTGCTTTTAGCGATAGAGCTAATATAATGCAGAGGTGCTGTCGTCAAAGCTATGGCGATCTGTACGCGACATTCGTTCCTTCATATCTACAAGGTAAGCCTGCCATATCATATCTCAGAAGCACTGGAGGCGGTTCTAGCTAACGAATTAGCCTCTGCTCCTTTTGGCGCTGGATGATTATTTCAAGAACCCATATCCGGAAACACTGGCACGACTTTACGATGCTGTCAACTCCATGGACCTTTCATTGCTTCCGAAACTCTCTCTCCTCGAACGGCAAATATTACAAGCCACGAACGCGAAGGATATGTTTATTGAGAAGTTTGAACAAATGGCACGCCAACGTCTGGAAGAGGAGGGCGAAGCAGTTCCAGATGATGCCTCTCCACCGTCGCCCAAGAAACTTGCACCTCGGTTCGCGCTTCCTCGAGATACCCACGAATTCGAGTCCAAGGTGGTCTACAATGACATTCCCATCCCCGTCAAAGTGCCTACAGTCATCTGGCCGGAGACGGTGGGCGACTTCTCTTTCATCAAGCTTATCCAGACTTTCGCTGCCCCTCATGCTACCTCGCCGCAGCCATTTCCTCTTCATTCTCACTTGACGACGAGCGGTCCATTTACCCACCCGATTATTGTTCTAGTCAATGCAATGCTGACCCAGAAGCGGGTCGTTTTCCTGGGTCATAACCGACCTTCAGGAGAGGTAGCTGAGGCTGTTCTTGCGGCTTGCGCCCTGGCATCAGGTGGAATTCTGCGGGGGTTCACGCGTCATGCGTTCCCGTACACTGATCTGACAAAGATCGATGACCTTCTCAAGGTTCCTGGTTTTATTGCAGGTGTAACTAATCCTACTTTTGCCAACCATCCCGAATGGTGGGATCTTCTCTGTGACCTGCCCACAGGTCGCATGAAGATCAGTAGCCACATTGAGCCGGCGCCGGTTACAGAAGGTCTTTTATTCTTCCAGCAACAGAGCCATTTTGTTAACAGTAGTTCAAGCTCGCACTCAGACAGTGGTGATAACTTGTTCATGGAGGACATCCATCGCAGCATCACTAACCGCTATGGAGAAAACTCCATCCGAGCCAAGTGGCGTGCCTATATCATCAAGTTCACACGCATGGCTGCAGCTTTCGAAGAAATGGTTTATGGAGCATCGAATCTATTCATCATTGGCCCGAACGAAGAATTGTCCCCGGATAGTCCAAGTAGCCAACAGGCGGATCCATTGGATCCGACAACGCTGCGCGGTCATGGCTATGTTTGGCCAAATGAAGCAATGAAGCAACGAGAACTAGCGGCATCTGTGTCGAGAATTGAAGGCTGGCGGACCACACGGTCCTATTACTCATTCATCCAAGACATTGCAGCCTTGTACTATCCGGCGCGACCCATCCAAAAGCCTGATCTACATCACCATCACGATCGACTACGCTCATTGAAGCTGTCGCACGCAGACGCAGGAGCCATCTATGTCGCCTTTTCCCACGCCGTCAGGGATTACGCAGGGATCTGCCAACTCCTCACAGTGACGCCGGAAAGCCGGGCAGGCTTGTTCTATCTTAGCATGGGACTGTTTCATCCAGACCAGAACGTGCGCGAAGCCACAGTGGACTTGTTAGAACGGATTTCGGTTCACATGGCCGGACGACATTTCTGGAACCAGCTTGGACGATTTGCCAAGTTGGCATTTTTCCGCGTCAAGCGTGAACGGGATGCATCGAGTCCTGTGTCAGCTGGGTCTGGTCTCTCCTCCAAGGAACCCCAGAGTCTGATGGGAGTTGCCATGGGTGATGGAGTCAGACGCAGCTAGTTGCATGGCCTTATATGTATTTTTTTGAGCGTTTGTTAACATACCCCTTGACGATATCGTAAATCTCGCGCCATTTTGTGTTATACATTGGCATCTGCATTGCTTCTTGTTACGTACTTTGGATATAGATACCTTTGATTTAATGCGGTACGAATAATGGACGGAACTTCATTGAAAAGTCGACATATTTCAAACATGCGCAAACATTACAATTAGTATAATTGGCAAGAAGATAATCGCTATCATAATCCATAACCTGTACCCATATCCATCATTCTTCCAAGCGTTCATGGGATCCTAGGCTTCCTAGCCCCAAAATGACAAAGCAAGCACAGCACCAACCACCCACCCAAAGCCCGTACCACCCAATGGCAACGCCCCCGACGTCTCGACCTTTTTAACAGTTCCCACGGTAATATTTAAATCTGCAAACCCACTCCCACAATGCCTATCCACGACCGTCGCAGAAGGCAAATACGACTGCACAAGCGGCTGCCCATCAACCCTCGCAAACCTCTCGTACACACCCATAGTCTCCCGCAGACACTTGTTACACGTGGGGGTGTTATTATCCCAGCTCGCCTCGTCATGGTCCTCTAGCGCATTTCCAAAAGGAATGAAATACACGTCGTAGTCTGCAGAATTTGTCGAGTTTGTCGCTGCGTCGACGAAGCAGTAGTTATCTGTGACTGGGTTCTTGAGACACGACGCGTGGTAGAGTGGTTCGTAGGATACCAGGTCCACATAAGCGTCTACGACATTCGGGTTTCCCAGTTTATATTCTTCGCCGCAGTTATCATCCTTAATCAACTGATTTGCCAAGGAGGCGAGTGTGCTAGTACATTGCGAGACGGAGGCGGAACAGGCGACGTCGAGGAGGTGCGATGTCGCTGTTGCCGAGTGCAGGGTATAGAAGAAGGAGTTTGAGTTGCGGAGGAGAAGGGAGAGCGCGTGGCAGGATTGGAAGGAGGAGTCGGAGAGGAACTTGGTGAAGAACTTGGGGCAGGATTTCTTGGTGTAGTTTGTGCCTAGGCTCGTATCGAAGGGGGTTGGAAGCTCTGTGTCTGTTGTTCCTCGGGGGGCTAATGTGTTCTTAGTGTCGTCGCCGTATGTGATGATCCCGTGGTGATGTTCAAGAGCACGTTCCAGTGATGTTGTGAGCTCGGGACGATCGGTGATCTGCTGCTCTCCACTGAAGTCGCTGCCATGTTGGACCGGGATGGCAGATGTAGAGACCGCAACGAGAATAATGAGGAAGAAGTAGAAATAGGAGTAGGGCTGAGACATTGCGGAGTACCTGCGCCTACAAAAATGGACACCAGGGTGTACACCAAATTATACAGTAAAAAGCGAGTGAATAAACGAGCGACAAAGATAAACGAGTGACTGCCCAAAGGCTGGTGGTATTTCAAAGGGAGCGAACGACTGCAGACATGGCAATCAATGAGTGGACGGGATGGGGAGAGGACAGAGGAAGAGCACCCTTCCCAGTTATTTGTATAATTATTCTTTCTTTGACGAAGGAAAGAAACAGGATTCAGGAGACACGAACCAAAAGACGAAAAGAAAAGCGACTATTTCTATTAATATCCGGCCGGAGATTAACAACAGCCCAAAAGAGCAAACGGGCCAAAAGAAACTCTGGCCATCCGTGGAATCTGTGCTCAGGGTCTGCTCTAGAACCCATAGTTCCCAGTGCTAACTAGTGTGTAGCACCTGGTGCTATGTCCATGAATGCCCGTTATTTCCGAGTTGCAATAATTGCCTATAAACTGGCATCTACTAGCAGTACTAGCACTAGTGATTCGGTAAATGCGCCGATTCCATTGACAGATCGCATAGTAGTTAGTCTAGACCCGGCCAATCATCTTGCGGGGAATCCTTCCTGTCTATCAGCTTATGTAATGCCCCTCCATCCCGCAAGTTCAAATCCTCTACCGGTTTTGATTCCATGCTTCATCGAAAACCAAGTATCAGTATTGCGATTCATTATGGCGTCCGATGCACTGGTCCCCGAGACGTCGGTGCTTGCTGTCGCGAGCCATGTAGGTTCATCCCCCGTTTCTTGGCAAGATGGTGCATACTGACAGTCGATAGGTCGTGTACGGGTATGTCATATGCATGTGCTCTTCTCAGCTTCCTATACTTCATGCTGCTGCTATGGTGGACAGTGCTGATAGAGCTGCAGGTATGTCGGGAACAAAATCGCGACAATAGTCATGCAGTCTCTGGGCTGCGATGTCGCTGCTCTGAACACAGTCCATTTCAGTGAGTCTTATCTCTTTCGTATCTTAAATGATCCTAACTGATAAATCAGGTAATCATACCGGCTATAGACAATTCAAAGGCACCCGGGCAACAGCCCAGGAGATCACCGAACTCTACCAAGGCCTGTGTCAGAGCAATCTCACCGACTTTGACGTCATGTTGTCCGGGTATGCGCCCAGTGCTGCGGCCGTTGAGGCCGTGGGTGCTATCGGATTAGATCTGCAGCAGAAGGCTCGGAAGGTTCCGGGATCGTTCTTTTGGGGTGAGTTTGTCCATTTCCCTTTTTTGGGATATCTGACTGAGCTGACGGGGCAGTGTTGGATCCTGTCATGGGTGACCAGGGCCGGCTGTATGTCAATGATGATGTAGTGCCGGCTTATAAGAAGATGATTGGTCATGCGGATTTGATTCTACCGAATCAATTCGAAGCAGAGTGCGCCCCCTCTTCTTCTCAAGGATACACGGTTCAATTTTGACCATGTACAGAGTCCTCTCCGGTGTCAAAATCACCTCCCTCAAAACCCTCGCAGAAGCAGTTACCGCAATTCACAAAGCCTACTCCGTTCCGCACATCATTGTCACTTCCGTCCAGCTCTCCAGATTTACATCAGAAACCTCCTCATCACCAAACAGCCTCACCGTCATCGGCTCCACCACCCGCTCAGATGGCTCTCCCCGGCTTTTCCGCATTGACGTCCCCGCTCTGGACTGCTACTTTAGCGGCACCGGCGATATGTTCGCCGCTTTGACCGTTGCCCGTCTACGCGAGGCTGTTTTCGCTACTGGACCTGGTCTCCGTCATATCAAGTCCTGGGTTTCCCCGGATGAGGTGGCACCTACGGATCTCCCGCTAGCGAAATCCACTGTTAAGGTATTAGAGAGTATGCACAGTGTGCTCGAGAAGACGCTCGAGGCGAGAGATGCCGAATTGTGCACTGTTACCTTGGACAATGCAGGCCTTAGCGAAGACGAGCAACAGAAACAAGAGAACTTGCGACAGAGCAAGGCAGCTGAGGTGCGATTGGTAAGGAACGCACGGTTCCTCCGTGAACCGACGGCTAGTTTCCAAGCGCAAGAATGGAGGAAAGAGGATTTGCCGGAGCCACTTCAATAGATCCATCTTGATGCATAGATAGAGCATGATACAGTTGGGAGGAGAGCATTGATACCCATTATTATCATTCACAAAGTCGTAAATCATCGACCATTTCTATACCCGTTTTATAAACAGAACCAAACAAATTAAGCACCAGTGCTTCCGAAACCACCCGCACCACGAACGCTCTCTTCCAATTCCTCAACGACTGTAACCTCAGGGGTATAAATCTATTCTCGTTAGCATCGCCGCTTCATCGCACAGCACCCGGAAAGAAAGAAAAAGAAACCCACCCTCTCCAAAACAAGCTGCGCAATTCTCTCCCCCTGCTTAACCGCAAAATCCACCTCGGAGAAATTAAACAGCAGAACCTTCACCTCACCCCGGTAATCAGCATCAATAACACCAGCCCCGGTATCGATAAAATGCTTCGAAGCAAGTCCACTGCGCGGTGCCACGCGGCCATCTACACAACACACACATTAGCATTCCCTCTCAACTTTATCGCTTCTTTTTTAGACACAAGGGGGGAGCATACAGCAACCCTCCGGCACAGCAATAGCAAGGCCCGTATCAACCAGTGCCTTCCCCTTCGCCGGAATCACAGTCTCCTTCGCACTGTAGAGGTCGTATCCCGCCGCGAAAGCAGAGCCCCGTGTCGGTGCTTGCGCGGTTTCGGTGAGCTTCTTGACGAAGAGGGGTGGGAGGGGTGTGGAGATGGAGGTGACGGCGGGGTTAGACATGTTCTCGTTGATGTTGGGTTTTGTTCGTTTGGCGAGAGGCGAGGCGGGTTGCGAGGGAGGTTCGTGGTTTGGTACGGTGGTTGTGTTGGTCTCCGTGGTGGTAGTGGGAGGGGGAGTAGTCTCCTTGGTCATTCTCAATTTGAATTGTTCAATCAAAAGAGCTGAAATAGAAGAACTGACTGATTTTTGTATGCTACAATTGCGGTGTGTTGTTCACTTAACCTACAGACTCGATCTGTATCAAGCACTGCGATAGACGCGTCGGCGGTGAGACGCGTGGCCGCGTTAATGGGATTGGCGTGTTTGAACCATTTGTCATTGCTGACTCAGCTGCATCTTCCCCAGCCGATCTCCGAGGTCTCCGCACCCGCTGTTCAGCCTCGGTTCGGTTGCTGCATTGCCATATCAGCTGGAATACCGGGGGTGTTAATTGTTGCTTCCTCTATCGTTCTTCAAAACATTTACAGAGTACAGAGTACATCTATTCATATATAATTAAGACTAGTACGAAGTACATAATGGCCGGAGAAGTGCGCCAGCCAATCGATATCCCTTCGTTAGAGCGGTATCTCAACCAGAATGTCCCCGAAATCAAGACTCCATTAGATGTGAAGCAGGCAAGTCTAGCGTCAACCACCTAATGAATTACTCGACTAACAAGAATCCGTGCTATAGTTCAGCTTCGGCCAGTCGAACCCGACGTACCAAATTACCGGCGCCGACAAGCAACGATACGTCCTGCGAAAGAAGCCCCCAGGCAAGCTCCTCTCCAAGACAGCGCATAAGGTCGAGCGTGAATACAAGATCATACATGCTTTGGGGCAGACGGATGTGCCGGTTCCAAAGGCGTATTGCCTATGTGAGGATGCGGATGTCATTGGGACACCGTTCTATATCATGGAGTTTCTGGATGGGCGCATGTTTACCGACCCTGCGATGCCGGGAGTAGGTGCAGAGGATCGGAAAGCACTGTATGTTCGCATGCCATTGAAAAGGAGTAAAAATGATTGCTAATCGTTGCAGATGGCAAGATGCAGTTCGGACATTAGCCAAGTTCCACCGAGTCGATCCCAAATCAGTCGGGTTGGAACGATTCGGAAAGCCATCTGGGTTCTATGACCGTCAAATTGCTACCTTCTCCGCCGTTTCCCGTGCGCAATCTCAAGCCGTGGATGTGGACACCAAGGAGCCTGTTGGAGAGCTACCGCACTTCACAGACATTGTGAGCTTCTTCTCCAACAAGGCCACACAGCCGCGCGATCGAGGAACCTTGGTTCACGGCGACTACAAAATCGATAACTTGATCTTTCACAAGACTGAACCCAGAGTCATTGGCATCCTCGATTGGGAAATGGCTACAGTGGGACATCCCTTGTCGGACTTTTGCAACCTGACAAGCCCCTATTATATGGATGGCACGGATCATACGACTGAGACGTTCAAACCCGGGGTAATCCCTGGTCTGCCCGTCCGCGAAGAGTGTGTGCGGTGGTATCGCGAATTGGCTGGTTGGGATCCGACACATGACATTCTCTGGGGCGACTCCTTCTTTAACTGGAGAAGCTCCGTGATCATGCAGGGGATCGCCGCGCGGTATGCCTTGAGACAAGCCAGTAGTGCCCGGGCTCAAGAGTACGCCAAAAAGACCAAGCCTTTTGCCCTGGAAGCATGGGAGCGAGTAAAAAGGGCGCAAGAACACTCGCGGCAGAAGGGGAAGCTGTAGTTGATTGAAACCAATCGATGCTTTGTACATAGTCAATTTTCAATCAATAATACATGCCCCACTGTGTGCGCCATGATAATCTCGGACTCTTTCTCCGCGAGGTAGGTATGCGGAGAACCATCTGACCTGACTACTACTCTGTATATCCCTCACTGACGCAAGTGCTGAAATGAGAGGACACGAGTGGATATTGCTTATCATGTCAATCATCCATCTTATGTATCATCTTGGCGTACTTGTACCATGTACTCCGTACTCCGGCATGTACTGAATACTCTCTGACCACTGGTTCTATTGACGATATCGTATTCGACAGTGCACAGATTACGGATATCCCGAACCAACCCTGCATGACTCTGTCTGATTGAGTGCGGCTACCACCATCTTCATGCCAAGCGCATTCTGCAGACTTGAATATTGAGCACGGGAGCAATTGTCTCCGCCCCACATTTGGGTCCACCGTCAGCACATCCGTCACGGTGCAGGATGAATGGACAGCGCAATCACTGGATGAGAATGTAGCAAGTGGGCATTCTTCACACAATGATATTGCTTTGATCCACACATGGTCGCTCTTTTATCGGAGATGTCCTGCCAAGAATGCTTCCGTAGATGTACTTCCATACAGGACCACGGGAGTACGAAGTACCAGGATGTTCGTTCAGGTACAATCTTCTGCAACGTTAGTCAGCTGATAATATATATATCGCTACACACAACGTTGTACAATGGAGGATGCATTGTCCGCAAGACCCGTGAGATTTGCCTATCTGGAACGGCCCGCATTGCTTCTTTTTCCTCGTTTGCCTTTATTCTTCTTTCTCCCAAGAGAAGGCTTGGCTGGCCATGGGGAGAGGAAGGAATGCGACGATGCGATTGGACCACATTCCTTTTTAGCCGGGGAAGCGGAAAGAAGCGGCGCTAAAGTGGATAGATTGAATGAGAACCCTGTCTGCTTTATGCAGTGTGACAACAAGTCCCAATAATGCTGTGGACCAGATCATGCGGTTTCAACGTATGAAATATCGGCCTACCTGTTTGGGACAGATTGACATTCCGGACGGATATTACGAGCGACTGGAGCGGGGAAGTCTCTGTCTGCCGTCAAACGGCAGGAGGCTTTTCTTTTTTTTTTCTTTCTTTGGATGACTATGCCCAGGGTACGATATTGGAGGTCTTGAGCAAAAAGATCTGCTCGATGGATTAGACACGACAGTCATGATATGGCAGGATATCAGTATGAGTTTAACCTAGAGGTGATGGTCCGTAGAATCCGAATCAGTAGCACGGACCGTCGAGAACGGCCAGAAGATATAAGCAGCTGAGACGGTCACCAGTAATTGGCCCTTGTCGCGATGCAGATCATCGTACGGACGATAATGAAAGGTCGCGGACTCCGGAATTGTTACTCTGCCCGTACTCCGCGAGAGGAAATGAGCGCGATAGTATTATCCTCGCCTCTTCAACATGGAGTGGGGGGTTAGAGAGTCAGAATCCCTAGCATCATAAGTCCGTGAGTAAGTGTTTGTAACTCTCTTTGGACGGATTTCCAGCCCAATACAAGTGCGTAGTCATGGATGGAGTAGTCGTAGAAAGCGTGGCTGTACAGAGTAATATTGTAGCGGAGGAATTCGCAGGTATTGACAAGGATGAAAATAATAAGACAAAGAGATACCACGCTGTAAAAAGAACCACAGCCTTGTTCTCTAATCGACGCTGACTGCGCTTGCATGGACGAAGCACGGACGTACTTGTAGGAAGAATCCTCATCGCCTTAGGCACTAAGCGAAGGCACCCCACAACAATTGGCTCAATCACAAGCAGATCACAGAGGGACGAACAATAAAGAAATAAAAACCGATAAAAATGATCGGTCTCTAGACTGACATTGAGAAATATGCATCTGCCTGGAATTTGGGGCACCGTCACCGATGCTCTGTGCTCCGTGCCTCTCAGAAAGGAAGGATTGTTCAGTGCAGATGAACACTTCAGCCTCCTTTTCATTAGTAGCCAATCAAATATCGGGACTACCAGAGCCGCACTCAACGTGCCTTGGCTGGTAAGTTTCCGGAGTCATGTCTCAACTCTGTGGCAAAGTCGCGGTTTTGTGTGGCGTTTTGGTGTTGCTACAAACCCTACGCTTGCCCTGAATACTTGGCGCATTCAATCCCTGAGTGTCGCTTTGCTTTCATAGGAATGGGGTTTGAACTGGCGAGTCGCCATCACTAAATTGTCTTAAGTGTAGCTACGGAGTATTCCATAGTAAGTCCAGGTTTTTGTGATGAACATGCGCCGAGTTACCCTGTATGCCAGGTGACCATCTGGTCTTATGGGCATCATATCCCTGACTCTGCCATAGTGTGTAGACCATGATCGCATGGTCTCTGGATGTGGAGTAATTAAAGGATATAATTTCCGGCGTGTGACTTGGCCGGAAAGCGCCAAGGTGATCAGATCTAGGTGTTTTGAGACCTCTGATAGGCTCGCTTGGTGACAATTGATAATCTTGAAAGTACGGATATTCATGTCTCTGAATCGAAATACCGCTCAATTGCTGTTTATGTACTTCTAGAAGTGCGTGGACGCAACGCTGACTCTGTGCCTAAAGGTAATTTCGGTATGGAGAGTACCGTACCGCAATCTGCCCGTCTCCACAGCCTTGACCGCCTGCCGGGATTAAGCCTCATCGCTTTCTCTCCGCGGGCGATTCTTCAATGATGGTTGTTATTATTTCTCCATCCGTCATCATCTCTGTGCTTTCCCTCGATTATTGTTATTATTACCCCTCCACATTCCTTCCGATTCCTCTGTATTCATCCTTATCCGTGGTAGTTGTTTCGGGCTTCCATCCTTTTCTTTCCCACAACACCCGTCATCTGCGACCACGCGGATAGCCCGTTGAGCCTCATCCCGAGACTCTCCCCAGAGAAGCGGTTCTTCTCCATTCGAGCCGCACGGATTCCCACTCTCCCTATTTAGGTGTGTGTTGAACCTTTTTGTCTCTTTCTTTCTTTCTTTCCTTGATCATGGTTATTTCTGCTCTGCGGGCAAGAAAATAAGATCATCCCCAAGAAATTTGGCTACCAGATCACTTGATTTTGGTTGTCAGCGCTATCCTGCGTAGTGATTTATTCCCTTCTTGTTGAGCATTCCCCTCCCCCCTCTCTTCCCGCAGCTGAGTTGTGAGCATGGAATGGTGTGGGAGGCCCTGTTTTTTTGTCATGTCTGAGGCTGCCCAAAAACCCTTTTAATCCACCCTCAACTCGTATTCCAGGCTGCACCACAATCCTTCCGGGCTTCAAACCACGAAGCTCGCATCTGCCGTGGTACATGCCACCTTTGTGTGTTATAATGCCAGCGAATCTATAGCTTGATTTGATTTTATAAGCGGATTATGCTTTCTAAACATCTATCATTCACTCGCGCAAGGACTAACGTGGACACACAGGGCACTTGGGAAGGACAGCCCAGTTGACGTGGCATTCCATATTCGATGAGTTACGGTCTCCGACAGAGTCTGCTACAGATCTGTGGGATTTCACCATTATCTGATCGATAAGAGCCAGGGAAGAGGCCAGGAGAAGACTAGCAAGCAGAGACTAAGGGGTGGCGCACCTAATGCGCGTGAAACCACCGCCTTAATGTCCCACGCATATGATTCCGATGAGGGCGACCGCTCTCCTGGTCTGGAGCCTTCAAAACCCGACTATGGGCTTGTTGATGAGCAGCCGCCTCCGTTCGTCAGAAATGATAAGGGAACGTCGCCAGACAGTTCCCGTAAGAGCCAGCCGAATCACTCTGAACCCGGTTTTAGCCATGGCAGTGCCGTGCTAATAGATCAATTAGACGGAAATCGACCCGATATTAGAGAATATGAGCTCAACAACCCATTCAAACGGGAGATCACGCCAGAGGAAGGGTTTAATCCACAGAAGATCATTGCTAAGGGTGCATTGCAATTGTTGCAAAACGAACCACCAGCACCCAAGGAAATTGCACCCAATCATGATTTCCACCAGCAAGACAATCAAATCCGAGACACCAAAAGTGAACAAGGACAGCAAGGACCGCCGCCACAACTTCCGCCGCCAGTGCCATCCATAGTAGGTCCTACAAGATTGCCACTTGAACTGAAAGCCTACTCCATGTTACAACCTTCGGAGGCTCCGAGACACGATTTACTCCCCGCTATTCATCAACCGCCTTCAGCGCTTTCAGCGCTTCCGAAATCACCGGAGAATCAACCAAGCTTACCGCCTCTACAATCCGCTTTGGGCGAACTCCCGAGCGTCAAGGAACCTCGGGTCAATGCCGGTGGTGCACCTTCTTACTCGCTTCATCCGGTCACAAATGGCCCGCCTCCACGGGCTGATATGCCGCGTGAACATCAGCTTCCGGGGCCTCCTCAAGTTCCTCTCAGTCCTTATTCACATTGGTCGCCCGCAAGCTCCAAGGATATATCGACTGTACCTTCACCCGTATCGCATCCACCCTGCCCGAGGCCTCCGCACAAGTCCAACATACATTATGTTACTTCACCGTATGATGTACCGACGCAAACTGCGAAAAGCCCGGTAACATGTTACCCAACGCCCACAGACCCACCTACTATTGGGTCATATGACAGGCCGTATAGTGATACGAATACGCCTTTGAATGGGGTTGCTACTGGCAGTTTCAAGTGCCACCATCCTGGTTGCAACGCCCCGCCTTTTCAAACTCAGTATCTGTTGAAGTAAGTTATCAGTACTGCTACTATTATGGCTAATTTCGCTTACCAGTTTCCTGTTCAAACAGTTCTCATGCGAATGTACATTCGCAAGATCGTCCCCACTATTGCCCAGTTGAGGGATGTGTCAGAGGCCCTGGTGGTAAAGGGTTCAAACGCAAAAATGAAATGATTCGCCACGGGCTAGTGCACAACTCCCCTGGGTATATATGTCCGTTCTGTCCGGATCAACAGCGCAAGTATCCACGACCTGATAATCTCCAAAGGTAAGACTTGCCCCGGGAACGAGGAAGAAGAAATCAGCTAATCTAAGAACAGACACGTCCGAGTCCACCATGTTGATAAGGACAAAGATGACCCTGAATTAAGACGGGTCTTAATGCAACGACCCGAAGGCAGCGGCCGAGGACGTCGTCGTCGGGCAAATAATTAAGCTCTATGACATGAGTTGCTTATATTAATCATGCATCGTGGTATATCACTGCCGACTTCCATGAAGATAACTTTCTTGGCACAGCTGGGAATGACGCGGTTATCTTCGATGGGTATCGATGTATATTTGCATATGGATTTATGAACCATCATGATTCGTTCCCCCGTTTAATGATACCAACGACACAAGAGTTATGATATGCGGTTTGATTTTCATTCGTTTATTGTTATATACTGTTACTGCTTCTGAATTTCTACATTGGGTTGAGCGTGGAATTCAAAAGGTTTGCTTGATTCGAGACCTATGGGCGTCATGTTTTCTGTCATTACCTTTATCTGGTCTATGCACTTTAACTTTCTATCGTTCATATTGTTTCCTTGCATACACGATTGGAAATATATAATACCTTCAATATTATCGTAGACTTGTCGCTGTCTTTAAGTAGTATCCTCTAACCAATCTGTCTATAGAGATCCAAAAATCTTATCTAGCACCAACACAGTGACCACAGAGCATAATCAAATATGAGCACTCCTCGACAAATGATCCGGCTCTGACAAAAGCGGAGTAATCAGATCAGGATCCCTCCGCTGATCCTTCTTCTCCACGTCCCTGTAAAGAACGTAATGTTGCACCATGAACAGCAAATCAAATACAATCGAAACGTTAGACAAGAGGAGCTTGGCGGGGTTACCCGTGACGCCGCTCCAGTCCTGCGTGAAGCTCGAGTCGATCAACAGCTGGATAAGAGAGAGCACGCCACCAGTGAAGTCCAATAGGATCATTTCGATGCGCCACCCGTCTGTGGACTTGCGTTTGTAGTTGAGCCATGCCTGGGGCACGTATTTGACGATGGTGATGAGTAGTTTCACATAGGAGAGGGCGTACATCTATTTAGGTTTAGTATGAGTACTCGCGGGTACTCATTTGCTTTCCTCTGGCGATAGGAGTGTACGAGGAATATGCCACTTACCACGTCAATCCAAGCCCAAGTACGGGGGTCATACCCCCCATCCGGACTCGCAACAAGAACGACCCCAATAACAACCCCCACAGTAAACACACAACCCCAGAAAATCCCCTTGACCGGCCTACTCGCTCTCTGATGCCTCGAAACCTTGAACCCCCAGATCGTAGGGAAGAACTGTGAGTACAACAACGAACTCAGGAAAACGGCATGCACCGCAAAAGCCAAGTCATTAACCCGCACAGTCGGCTCTTCAGACTGCGGATGCCGAGCTGCATATTGACCCCGTATTACAGGGGAGTAAAGAAAAGTGACAGTGTATATAGCGTAGGAGACGAAGCCGAGGACATTGACGGTGGGAAAGTCGATGGCTAGACCGGCTGTTGAGCGGCGGCGGAAATTGTCGATCGGTTGGGGGTAGAAGGATGCGGACCAGCACAGCATACTATGAGTTCATTATAAGTAGGCTTCATTTGGGGCTTGAGGTTTTGTCTTGTTGGTAGGAGCGTACTATATCCATCCTAGGAGGCTTTGTTTGCTTATCAGCTGTATCCGCAGGGTTAGGGATGGGACGGAACATACCGGGATAGGGCCTTTATGAAGACATCATATTGAGTTATCATGCTTGCAGGTGTGGCTCCTTTTCCTTTCGATATTGAAGGGAAAGAGGGAATATGGATAAAAGCAAGAACAAGAGGAGGAGATACGTCGATGTCGTGGATTGATGCGTTATCACGCGGTGTCGTTGCCAAATTAAAACCGATAAGATAAGCACGCGATCAGTATTGATGCGGCAGGCGGTGTACAACCACAGAATCTGAGTCAGCGGCTGGTTGTCCTGGATATGTGTTGGCGCGCTAAACCACAAATGGAAAACAGTTGATGCGCCGATCTGAGTGTCCCTGGCGACTTTACGTGTTGGTCTCAGCCTCCTCTTTTTCTTCGGTCGTCGCGATCTCTCGCTGTTTATTCATCTATTTCATTTTTTTTTCTTGCCTTTTTGAAAAACCATTGCCGTTCGGACGCCGTTTGGTTCACTTTCACTTTGACAACTCATCACCCTCGTCTTACCTCCTGCTTGTTTCGTCTCTATTCCCGGCGCTTAGGGCACTCTTTTCGTCAGTACGTCCCTCGAGTTCGCGATCTCTTATCCTCCGCATCGGTAATTGCCATCGGCTGGCTACTGGAGTGCGCATACCAGATCGATTTACCCTTTTTCTAATCAACGCATGGTGCATTCTTCGGAGGTGGGGATCGCATAGATCTCCTTCGGATTTCAACATTCCAATTATCGAGATCAAGATCGTTTGAGGAAAACTTACGATTGATAAGAGGGCACCATGTCGCCCAATCCGGAGCTGTCTGCTCCCGGGAGCAGTACATACTCCTCGAATACTCTACACGTCGGTGATGGAACATGGGACTCGGGTCGGGATACGTTTCTTTTGCCCAATTTGATGGGTTTGAATTTTGAAACAATGCAGTACAATGGTAGGTGCATGCAGATATCTTAGACCATTGATATACGATTGGCTAACTGTGTAGGTATGGGAAACCGGTTTCGAGATATGCCCAATTACCGTACGATGATATGCGCCCATGGTGTTCTTGCGACAATCGCCTTTCTCGGCCTCGTTCCCGCATCCGTTTTAATAATACGATACTACTCGCGATGGAATCCATACTGGGCTTTTAAATTACATGTGTGGTGTCAGGTTTTGACTTTGTTCATAAGCACCATCGTGTTCGTACTTGGCTGGTTTGCCGTCGGACCTGAACGGAGCTTGTCGAATCCTCACCATGGTATTGGATTGGCAATCTACGTGCTTGTCATCTTTCAGGTCATGTGGGGCTACCTGGTGCATAGGATTGAGAGGAACAAGAAGAGATATCATGTTCCCTTTAAGCTGGTTGTAAGTGCAAGGTCTGGCTGTTCCATGCATTGATTTTCCCTTTGCTGACAGACACTAGATCCACCGTTGGATCGGCCGTATTCTCGCTATCCTGGGTATCGTCCAAATACCATTGGGTCTCACTTTATACGGCTCGCCAAAAGTGTTCTTCATATTGTTTGCAATCGCAGTCTTCACGCTCTTCGTCACATTCTTTGTGTTGTCATACCTATACGATACGGAAGGTTATCCAATGGTCAGCGAATACGACAGTCGGGCTAGCTATGTCTCCGGGCCTTCGGCTTCCGAGGAGCACCACCACGGTGGCAACCTTGGTCGAATGGCAGGCCTAGGAGCAGCAGGCGCTGGCCTGGCTCAGCTGTTCCGGCGACGCTCACAGAACAAAGGCAGAGAACACGATTATGATGACTCCCACACGTCGTACATGGATGAGAAATACTCTGACGAACAATCACGCCGTGGCGGCGGCGGCTGGAGCAAGAAGCTACTCGAGCTAGGCGCAATTGGAGGTGCCGGCTTCCTCGCTAAGAAGCTCTTTGACAAGAGGCGCAACCGTGATGACGACGACACCGAATCGGGAACTTATAGTCGAGCGCATACGCGAAGTGATAGCATGACTGAGGAAACTATGAGCAGGATGGAAGACGGTCGACGACCAGAGCCAACTCATCGAACGCCTCTCTATCGACCCCCAAGCAGGCCCGCGAGTCGACCACAAAGTCCTGGTTCATCTTACTACAATAGCACCTACCTGACCGATCATGACCAGGACCGTCCAAACACAGGCCGCAATGCGTTGTTCGGAGCTGGTGCCCTGGGTGCACTCAAGAACCTGTTTGGTCGCAAGTCCAACGAGCAACGTCGTCTTGAAGAAATCCGTCGACAAGAGATGGAAGACGAGAGACTCGCGCGAGCAAACAGCAATAGACGCCGATACACCGACCCACGACACAGAAGAGACGGTTCCTACACCGCGACCGATGTGACATCCGATATGACAAGACCACCCCATGAGGAATCATTGATCTCCGGACGCCCCCCTCGCCGCAACACCTACGACGGCCATCACTCCGACCTTCCACCCACACCCCCCAGCCACCACCACGACATGCCCTCCGAAACAACCGGCTACGACTCTGAGCCTGGCGGCGCCGCCCCAATCCCCATCCCAGGCCGCCAACGCCGCCGCAGCAACAGCCGCCAACACTCAGACCACACCCACGCCTCCTCCCCGCCAGTCTCCGTCGAACTCAAGATCCCCAGCGACGGCCGCCACGTCACCCTCCGGCGTCTCACAGAGGAAGAAGCCGCAGCAAACCGCGAAGCGCGCCGCCGCGAACGCCGTACCTCCCGCCGCCGCAACCAAAGCGCAAGCTCCCTCTCAGGCAACGAAGGCGGCAGCAACAACACCTGGCGCCGCGTCGAGGAAATCGAACGCCAGCAACAAGAGGAAATGGAGCGCCAGCAAGCAGCTGCAAGAGCGGCTGCTGAGAATACGCACTCTGCTGCTCCGAGCACGAGTATCCCTCCGTCTTCGTACGCGCCGCATCCCTCTCGGATGAGTGGTGTTCCGCCTCCGCCGCTGCGTCAGTCTCACCCTCCTTCAACGCTGCCGTATGGGTCGGGGAGTTTTGCGTCGCCAGGTCCTGGGACTTTTACGGGGACGGAGGCTAGTGGGGATTATGCGAATAACCGCCGGCGGAGACGGGCTGAGAGGGCTAGGGCACGCGAGAGACAAAGTAGTGTAGACTTTGCTTGATTGTGGAAGTAAAGGTTTCTGCTTTCATTGTTTTTGTTTGTCTTACCCCAAATTTCCTTTTTTTTTTTTTTCTTTAATTCCCTTGTCAACACCTTGATATGTCTGGATGACCATGTTCTTCATGACGGGCTGGAATTGAACATATGGGATGATGATGATTTCTTTTTTTTGTTTACTGGCGTGTTTTCTTTTATGATCTCGAACGTTTACTATCTGTTTTTTGTCAAACTTTTTGTATCACTTGCCATATGCCCTTGATGAGCAAAGATGAATGTATGGAGTATAGTAATGAATATAACATTGTTTCTAAAGTTCTTTAATACCCCATCTAATGCAGCAGCATTTAACCCACTGAAGCTGTGCTTCATGCCAAATGTCTTGGACAATTATCTCGCGATGTACCGTATATAAATCCGGGTCGAGCCATAACCATCAGCGTGGCGTTCTCGGGCTTACCTTCCATCCAGAAGTCGTGCTCAAACGAAGCTTGTCACACATCCATACGACCATGACAGCAAGTAGAACAAAAAGCGCCGTAATAAACCTGACTATCGTCGGGAGACCTTTCGAAGACCTCAGACTTTGGGCGGTAGTGGTGATTAAAGAAATGGCGCGTAGCAACAGCACCGGTACAACGAAACTCAGGCGCAGTGGATTGACAGCATAGTCAACCAGAACGCCGGGAACCACTCGTTGCTCACGGTTTGGAGGCTTCGCAGTATTGAGTGGCGTTACTAACAGTCGAAATCCCACTCGAACCAGAGAACTGGACTCCGACTGCTGTTCAGAATGCTCCAACTCATCTAGCGAGAACGTAACCGAAGCAAGTTCGAAAACCCTCTTGCTGATACGTAGAAGTAGATTCTCGCCACACTTATCACTCCTGTCCATCCCTTGACCATCCAAAGATCGATACTTCAAGCTCTCCCAACGAAGCGGCAACTTGTCCATCGTAGGAATAGGCATTGGAAAAGGTCTCTCCGGATCATCGACCGATATCTGATAAGTCTCCGCAGGAGTGCGATACGGAACATATCGTAGCGAAGGGCGCCAGATAATCTTCCTTGCTTGCCCTCGGAATCTATCAACCCGGGTGCCTCCTTTTTTCCTCGTCGCCTGGTTCACATCCAAGCAGATTTTGCGAGGTTTATGAACATCAGAAGACAACGGGGACTGAGGACCATGAAGCGATAGTTTCGTATCCTGCTCGTCCTTTTCCGCGCCCAGGCCAATGTATGTAGGGTACCGGGCATTCTCGGAAGGATTTGGCGTAGTATCGAAAATAGTAGAACCAAAAGCAGTAAGGAACGACGGTTTCCGTGGCTTTGGCGGCTTCCATACTTCCGGGATACTGTTGAGACTG
Source organism: Aspergillus sp. S3505 (assembly GCA_023627475.1). Lineage (NCBI taxonomy): Eukaryota > Fungi > Ascomycota > Eurotiomycetes > Eurotiales > Aspergillaceae > Aspergillus > Aspergillus sp. S3505. The sequence continues at coordinate 415,542 of JAMAHJ010000005.1, forward strand.
TGACTGTCGTAGCTGTCTTCTTTTAACCAGATTGGTTTCAAGTTGCTTGCTGTCCCTGGAGTGATGTCCAGCGAATTGGGGTCTATGCGTAAGCGATTTGCACGACTGCTGGCAGGTGATGGTGTGCTTAAACCGCTTGTTTGTTCGTTTGCATCGTATGAGAAACATTTGTCCATGGGGAGGTCCGGTGACTTGTTGGGGGTGCTGTAGGCGCTAGAGACTGGCAGCGTGTTCGTTTCATTGCGCTCGTTTCTCTGTACGTCATTATCTGCTTCTGATGCGTAGAGTCGTAATCTTCCGGGGGACACTCGAAGTTGCGTTTGAGCTTCGCTCAGAGAACATTGGTGTAGGATAAGTCTCGAAGGTCGGGTGGGCGAGAACGGACTTGATGGAGACGAAGGTGGATTCATTGTTTGACCGCCTGTTCTGATTCCGGTAAGTTGAAAGGCCGATATGAGCATAAGAAACGGAAAACAGAAATTGGTGGTTTCGTTTGGTGAATCTATCAATTGTTAGAAGAATAAAGGGGGAGGATAAAAGATTGGGGGGGAGGGGGAAGAGAATAGAATCCGGTGCACCAGGTTAGGAAGGCGCAACTGTGGGATGTCTGAAAATCAAGAATCCGTACAGCAGTACAGGAAGAAAGCAAAGAATTAGTGGACGTGACGCAATTCCATTAGAGTAGCCTCTTAAGAGAATTGATATAGTTCTACAAGTTCAGTCGAAGCTGCTGGATATGTACATCAAACATCTATTTCAGGAAAGACTGCAGGGTCTCCAGAACCTAGCAGCGTTGTCAGTATACGACAGATATAAGATTCTTGTTCAAAGTAATCATACCTCAAGCTCAATCTTGGCCTCAGCAATGTCCTGCTCGCTGCCGTTACCGCCGGCAACCTTCTGGGCCTCAGCGACCTGAGCGCGGACAGCCTATATTGAAATGCGAATCAGCTTGGTCCCACAGACAAGTGGAAGTGGATGAATGTAAAACTTACGTCAGCGCTGAAGTCCTCGAGAGGGTAAGCCTCGGAGGCGTTGATGCTCAGCTGAGAGTCGGGCTGGACAACGGCGAAACCACCGGAGACTAAAGTAGCGACAAGCGTTAACCCTGTGTACATTCTAAGGACCTGGTCGCGGCGCATTTGAATTCATCTTATCGCAAACCAAGGTCGAAAAACTTGAGCATCGGACATACGGAAGAACTTCTTGCTGGCGCCGCCCTCCTCCAGAACCTCGACGAGACCGGGCTTGAGCTGCTCAATGGAGGGAACGTGGTTGGCGAGGACACCCATCTCACCAGACTCGGCGGGGAGGTTGACCTGGACACTGTTTCGTCGGAAAGATCCATCAGTATGCGTCTTCAAGTCGGAGATGTGGGGACACCGAAAAAACATGGAGCGTTCGGGTTGGGGCAGAACGCAAGATTGACATACACGCCAGTCGAGTTGAAGATAGTCTAGGAACACATATTTGTCAGTAATAAGAACAATCGGGGTGGCCTGGTGAGTGGTCCAATTGGTCTGGAGTCGTACCTGGTGAGGGAGGGTCAGGGAAAGCTTGATCTTGTCCGACACAGCCTCGGCGTAGCCTCTGCGCTGAACAGGCATGCTGAAGACGGAGGGGCGGGCCCGGAGGGCAGAGCGAGCAAAACGGAAGGAGTTCATCTTGCAATGGACGGAAGCGCGGGGTGGTAAAGTTGTCCCTCGTGAAGCTGAGTTGAGGTGAAAGTCGCGAGGGTCGGATGCCGGTTGTTCCCTAGCGGCTCTGCAGTCACGTGTGCGGAACGGCTTTGCGAACATCGGACGGACTCACTTCAGTACATAGTACGTACTACGATTCTATTATAATAATCACCGGGTGCTTTGAGATACAGCATAGCTGTAACGTCATACTAACTATGTTGCAAAGGCATAGTATGTGGGGAGAATATGTGTTATTACACCCGACTGCCTGTCTACGAAGCGGATGTTATGTCCCGACAGAGAGGCGCATAATCAAGCCGATCGCCTTGGAGTTGAGAGCAATTACGACATTAAATTTACACCTAGAAAGCACATCCTATGTCACGTCTGTTGGCGTCAATAATCTAGTCTCAATCGTCAACATCGCATCAATTGATACACGTGATATCAAATTATATCACGTGGTATTGTATAGATCAAGGCCTCTGGTTCTCTTGCTCTTCTCTTGACAGATATTGCCTGCATTTGGTAAATGCTCTTGATGGCAAATCAGCAACTACGAACTACAGTATGGAGTATATAGTAGACTCTTTTAAAGACAGATACTATACCAACGATGTCCTGGTTCAAGAGGTGCTTAGTCAGTGTCCCGCAATTTGGTACGGATTACAACTGCCAAAGACAAAACAAAAGAGCGTAGAAAACCAAGGGACAAAAGGTGCAAAGAGCGCATTAAATAATTTATTTATCCAGCAAAAGGACTACAGTAGAGCCGTAGAGAGACTCCGTAGAATATCTATAGTACTGCATAACTGGCCCCTCCCGCCCGCCGAAGTGTCCCCGTAAGCGAAATCCCACACAACGGCAGCCCTAGCCGAGCCGGACTTGGGTCGTCGGACCTTTTGCACAGCTGACGGAGAACCTCTTCGACAATCCGCCAATTCAACGTCCACTCTCCTCGTTGCGACACACTCCGTCAAAATGGCCAGTACGTGCGACCCTTTCTGGAATTATTCTAATCGAAATGCTGTTACGGGAATTTTTCGACAATGCGGTTTTTTTTATGAGGCGGAAGCGCTGACTTGACGTCCTTTTGTGCAGAGTCCAAGAACGCATCGCAGCACCACAACAGCCAGAAGGCTCACCGTAACGGGTGCGTATACACTTTTCTCTGGTTTTGAGCGATGGGTTTTCTGGGAATGGGTAGAGGTTATGATGTTGGGGTTTGGATATTGGGGGATTCTTGGGGATGACCCCAAACCAACGCCTGCATGCTATATGCTTCTTTCCTTGAGGAACACCAAACGACACAAGAGCAAAAGAACAACCCGCTGATATCGCGTCCGGCAACAGTATCAAGAAGCCTAAGACCCAGCGTTACCCCTCGCTCAAGGGTGTCGACCCCAAGTTCCGCCGCAACCACCGCTACGCTCTCCACGGTACCATGAAGGCTCTGGTGCGTTGAACCCGATTCGCAATACCCCATTCGATACAATTTTCGAGAAAACCGGCTAACAACCCCACAGAAGGAGCGCAAGGAGGGCAAGCGTGAGGTCGCATAAACGGGTATAAAAATAATGGAGAGCTACTTGGGTTGGCCATTTTTTACGTGCGATGACAAAACACGTCAAACGTCATGTCGAATAGCCTGGCTGGTTTCGCGCGATGACGGTTAAATAAATTCATTATTTTTGTCTCGATGCCACCGCGGCTTTTGAAAGGGGTAGCTATTGTCTACACCTTGGTCTCTTTTCTATGGTCAGGTAGAATCGCTTCCTACTGTTCAACAAAGAACCGGTTTTCTTCGTTGGTCTTGTTGATTCACTTATTTTAGAGCAAGGCATATGTGTGTACAGCACCGCGTCATTTCAATGCGCGAATGCTGAAGGATTATCTAACGTGCCGAGATAAGACATGCCTCCAATTACCAAACACCCTTTGCCTACCCAGTGGCCCCGGGGTGCATGGACGGAAGGCGACATCCGTAAATTATATAGCTTGGAGGATTATCGGAATGAAATCAATTGACACAATGACCAAAATCTACCCCTTCCAAACAACAAGCTTCTTATCAAACCCACCACTAACAACCCACTCCTCATTACGACCCTCAACCTCAACCCATCCAGCCCAAATAGTTCTCACTTTACACCCAACATCATGCCCCATCTTCAACATACCGACCATTTTCCCCGTCTTGGCCTCAACCCCTCTCACCACCCCATCATCCCCATTAACCCAAACCCCAGACCCATCCGGCCTCCACACAACCTGCGGCGTCGAGTACGCCGTCTGCGGCGCAAAGGTATTCGCCTGAATTAGGATAGCCGCGTCTTCACGGTTCTGGAGTGCCAGGGCCTCGAAGGCTTGCGTGGCTTGGGTTATGGGTTCTGTGGGTGGTTGGGGTTTGAATCCGGGGTCGAAGCTTTCTGCTGGAGGGAAAAGCAATCGTACAATGATTACTTTCATGTGCGGTAGGCTTGATGTTGCGGCCGCAAGGAGGCCGGGGTCGTGTGGATGCAGGGCTAGGCTGGAGGGAGAGAAAGTGACCCAGGCGTTGGAGTGAGGTGCCAGGTTCTGTTTTCCGAGTAATCTGCATTCGTATGGTGTAGACTGCCCCGTGGAATCAACCTGGTAGTAATAGAGATGCGTCGAATCCCGTCTCGAAACGAGCAGCATCGTATGGCCCAGATCAACATGCTTAACGAACAGCATAGTCTCCGGGTTAGTGTCCAGGCTGATGTACGCAAATGGCTCGTTCATGACCACCTCATCATCTCCTTCAGGGATGTTAAAGTCATAAACGCAAATCTTCAAGTCCCAGCCCGCAGTAGCAACCAAAACCCTCCCCGAAGGATCCTCATACGCAACAACCTTAACCGCATATTTCCCATGATCCTTCCTCTTCCCCAAAACGTCTTCCCCGCGCTGCAGAATAAGCTGGCCAGACATATTAGTCATGAAAACATATCTGCCATTGCGGGCAGATACATAAGACAGAATTGGCGAGTCGGAGTGGCCAGCAAAGGACTTGACGAGGTCATTCCCTTCTGCTGTCTTGAAGAGATGCAGTTGTCTGTCTGCACCTGTGGCGACTAGGCAAGTTGATGACTTTTCATTGGGTTGCTGTTGCCATTGCTCAACAGATGCAGCTAGGAGGTTTGACGACGTTGGTGTTTGGATTATTGTTGGTTTTGATGGTGCTGATGGCGTTAGTTATCTGTTCTTGTTCTCGGAAGAAGAGAAAAAGACATACCTGGGACAGTCCATACATCCTTCTTTTCATTCTCGTTATATCGTTCAAAATTGATGCTTTTGTCGAATGCTTTCTTCTCTTCGAGTACGCCCTCGATGGTCCAGTCGGTGCTTCCGCTGTCGGTCTGCCCCACGTCTGCTGATAAACCCGCTTCGCGGATGAAGCTGTTTAGGGTCTCACTGTAGTTGTTTGACCGCAGGAAGCGGGCGACTAGAGTACTAGCCAAAGAGGCTGATTGGGATGCTGTGGCCATTGCTATGGTTGGTTTAGGAAGTCTGATCTCAATCTAGGGAATTCTGGCCTAGGTCGGCCGGTCCAATCACATTCACTGGACCAATTGCCTATTCGAAGCTATTCTCTACAATAACGCAAAATAAAATGGAAGCGAAAAAATCACGCTGGATATCGATTTAGGTATCTTTTCTTAGAAATAAAAGTAGAGATTATCAACATCATTACGTATGTTTTTTTATGAATATCAACTCCAACCATGCCATGCCATGTCATATATCAAGTTGCTTAACCAAACATGTCCTCTGCCCTCCGTCTTGGACCTCCTCGCCCTTCAATTTTGTTCGAAAACAGCTCCTTCCCAGCATTCGAGCTGTACGTGGATGGGAATAGCTCCTTGACCGATGCTCCCTTGCCCTTTATTGACAGGCCATTGGAAGATCCACGGATTGAGAAACCTTGGTCTCGAGCTGTCCCGCGAATGTTGAAAGACTCAGGGAAGAGCTCGACGCCTCTGTTCCGTGAATCACCAACCGGAGCTGAGATTCGGCTCGACAATGTCTCGTCTGCGGCATCGATAGCATCGGTCCGGCGATGGTTGCTAACTTTGCTCGGGAAAAGTTCTTTTTTAAGATAACTGTTTGTGGTTTTATTCGGGAAAAGCTCGCGTTCGTTGGATTCGGATTTGGTTGGGAAAAGCTCACGCCCGTTCGAATCCGACTTGGCTGGGAAAAGTTCCTTCGCTACGCTCCGACGGGGAGATCGCTCTCTGAATCGCCGTTCAGACCGATCCGACAGCAGTCGATCACTCTCCAGGGTGTCTCGTCCGGGAGATGCACTGCGGTTTCTAAGACGGCCCGATGAACCCCCCTCAACGGGGAAGAGTTCGCGTCTCCCTCCGCGCCTCCGCTCAGAATCACCTGCACCTGCACCAGAATCATCATACATGTCCGCACTTATGAGCTCGCTATTATCACGGTCCCGCCGTCGTCGAAGCTCCCGACCGTCGAACCGTCTCCGCCTGTAGTCACCATCACCGGCGTCCCCACCCTGACGCCTCCTTTCTGAAAGTTCCGTTCGCAACCTTTCCCGCGGGTCATGCTCGGGGTGCATAAGGTAGAACCGACTCGCTTCGTGCGCACGAGGCTTCTTCCGATCCGTTTTCACCGCTGCTCTCACCTGGAGGACTGAGTCGGGGTGTGATGAAAGGAGCTTGGCCGAACGCAGACGCAGAGGCAACGCGGATGTATCCTCATCCTCCCCGACTTGTGTAAGAGCAGCTAGCGCCTGGAGTCCGATATTCGGCGACGAGTAGACGATATTCGCGGACGTGTCATCGATCCATTCGATGCGTGTAGGCTGTTCGACGGTGAAGTGGTCGATGGCGAATTGTTTTATATCATCCGTCGTTAGATCGTCGACGCCTCGAATGTGGACTTTTTCGTATTGCGCTTCCGCTGTTTGGGCATCGAAGGCACCGTCATGGCCGAACGATGTTGTCACCTCGGGTTCCTAGCAGACGCGCACAGTTAGACAAGTTCGATCGGAATGGCGCCATATTCGCATCGAGCGAACTCACAGCTTCAATTGGCTCTGGCTCTGGCTCTGGAAGGGGACCGAGATCGAGGTCCATATCAATGTCCATGTCTGTGTTGGCCGGAGCGGTGCCATTTGTTGTCTGTTGCATGTCAGCGACCTCCATGATGGAGAATCTGCGCTGTAGAGAGATTCGAAGTAGGCCCTGAGAATATCGTAAAAGGAATATACTATTCGGTAAAATGTCAAGTGTAAAGCTGGAAAAGAGGTGGGAAAGCAGTGAGTGAGTTGCGAGTGATGTTGATCGCGAACTCTGCGGCTCGCCTTTTAGACCGCCCGATTAGGAAAAGCGCGTGCGGAGTGACTTCAACGCCGTCAATCATCCACTCTTACCCATATACTCTGAGCTCTTTTCCTCACACTCTTTCCAACAATCGAGACAATCAGCATAATGCTTTGCTTTGAAATAAATTTGATGCTCGTTCGGAGTCAGAAACTAAAGGAATGGAAGACTGCCATGTTACAAAGTCGATTCTACTAATGATGGCTACGCTCTGCAGATTCAGCTCTGAATTATCGCTAGGGTAAAGATGTCAAATTGAATATTTAGAAATCGCATTGCCTGGAGACAGGACATAATGTCAAAACCATCACATTCCTCCAGTCCTCACTACACCGTCTTTGGAAATCGCCAGCATTTACTTCAGCATAGGCCCTGTGAGAAGTGAATGATGTAATATTGAGGGGCAGCATTCAGAAGGATATTGAAACATTCCATGGCAATATCTTGACGTTACGTGATTGGTGTTGGGATAATGAGATGTTACTCGACGCTGTGAGCTCTGCAAACCCTTGACCATCATCCCCATGGCATGAGCTTGGCTGACGACCAACTCTGTGAGAGCCACCACTGATCTTCTAACTTGCTCCACCATAGGCCTTGATTGTCTGGTTTACAGCACAGGTATCCCAGACAGGCCTTCCATCTTCACAATGCGGTGGCTAGCGATAGTTATTTCCAGGTCCTGCGTGTACTGGTAGCTGACAGTTCAGCGTGGATTAGCCTGCAAATACTTGGCAGCCAGAGAAACGGAAGCTGAGACACCTGCTGAAATGCTACTGTTCTATTGAGATCGATTCTGAAGAAGCCTCGCCGGCCGGAGATGAGCCAGCGCTACCACAGCTTGATTTTTGGTTACCGAACGAGAATGGAGGAGCTCGTTGACCAACAGAACGACAGAGACATGGGGCAGGTCGAGAGACATCCTGCTAAATACTACACAAGAAATTAAAGATCCTATGATCTCTCGCAACGACCAATGTGATATCTTGCTTTAACAGAGTCAGAAGCAACCCTTTTTGCCAGAAAGATAGCATTCGAAGAATTCAAGACGTTCTGGACCTCGGTTATTGTCCAGTCAGCGCCTCTCCGGACACATGACCTATGCGGCTGGACTACTTCATTCAAGAAAAAAGCTTTTCTGAATCTTGATATGGGGTCACATAGTACAGTGGTCGACGAGCATATGGTACGTATTTTGGAGGGCGCAAAATGTGCCGAACGAAAAAAAAAAAAGGTCGGAGCAGGTGGTGGAGATACCTGTTTTACGATGTAATGAAGTTAACGAAAGAAGAAGTAAGAGAAGATATTCTCGTCATCCTTCTTTGAAATATGCAGCGACTTTAAATGGGGCATCCATTCTTCTGGGGAAGGGAGTGGGCGCTGATGGCGGTGGTGAGTCTGAGCTTGTCGCGTTGGTTACCGCGCTCGGAGATTCTTTTGATCTTGGTATCTACCACTGGAATAAAATGTGGCTCAGCACAGTGCAACAGGCATTGCAAATAGATCCCATTCTGTATCTGTTTGCTTTGATTTCTGCAATGATGGAATCCTTCGTTTGGTATCCCACCTTGAACAGGACCTTTTCCCGGTCTCGAAATCATAGAGATCTCCTCGTTAATCACATCCAGGCAAGCACTCATGGATACTATCATCACGTCCAGGTTCAGGTCCAAAGATTGGCCGGATTGGGTCTCTTCCAATCTCCAAGGACACTCGATCAACATACCAATGCAATCAACAATTTATGCGGGCAAGATCGGGTTCCAGTATTTGAATGACTTGAGCCAGGCCTTCAACATGGACATCATGCTCATAATGGACAGCGGTGGTGACGGGTACTACTCATGGGACTTCACCGGTTTGGAAGAAGCCAGACCAATATCGGAATATCGCCAAGTACCCGATGTCGTCGATGCCCAGAGCTGTCTTCAGTTGACAGAGCTAGTACACTGGTGGCTGCAAGTAAATCCCCTTTTGGTCTTTGTAGGTGACAGATATAAATTTGTGCCAGACGCTCTGTCTTGTGTTTGTCGAATGGAGCCAACAGAAGTTTTTTTTTTTTTTTTTTGGTCTGGGCGGAAGCTTCAACAGACCCTTTGAGTCCATGGAGGCGACCGCCGATGCAACAAATGGCGCAAGGTTCTAATGAGGGCTGTCAGCGTTTTGCGCCCTATACTTGAAGAAACAGTGAGCAATATTTCATTGCTACAGTTATTCACGCTCATATAGTGTTGCATACATTGACAAACATAAAATCTAATACTACCCAGTTCGTACGCCTCATCCTCCTCGTGGCCTCTGATGCCTTTGAGAGCCTCTCTTTCTCCAACGCTAGCAACACAATAATGTCGTGTTCAATTTATTTCTAAGTCACCATCAATCCTATCCGGCTGCGATAGGCTGTCCATTCTTTCGGTCACGGGCAGTCGAAGGATACCCCTTGGCTCGATGTGATCCTCCTAGATCCAACATTCAAACAACATCTGGAAGGATCTGGCTTATGAGAGAACCCACATCTGCTCGCAGTGTCGCAAAACCATGCCGATACTCCGAGCGACTTATAGTATATTGCTGATGCAACAGCACAACACTTTCCAGTCGAGTACAAATACCGTCACCACGTTAAATTTTGAGTCGATTGACTTCCTATCTAGCGCAGTTTTTGATTTCGATGAGCTCCGAATCTGTGGAACAGGACGAGACGTAGAGCAAAGAAGAGCACTCAGCTCCCTAGACGCTATCGGGACTATCTGATTGAGTGTCGTGGGACGTTTATCTAGATCCTATTCCAGGGACGAGTCCCACGGATCCGTGGAACTGGCCTACTTGGAAGATTCGTAGTGCTCCTTTAGGACTATAGGGACAAGAAAGGATGTCGACATCCTCAGTTGTCAGTAAAGGTACCAACTACGGCCATATTATTAACAATGGTTACAACTTTGTCCAAGATACTAGGATGAAACCCCGTTGTTGACTTACCCTAAGGGAATATATATATATACACGCACACACACATGTACACGCGAATGATTTCGATGAATCGAATGATTTTGTCTAAGATACTCATGGTTATTTACCGCGTGCTAGCTAGGCAACTGAGCATTATGCTGCCATACTTTGGTCGTCCGAGCATTACCACGCTATCCAGTCAGATGTCACACCCGCAATGACCTCTCGATCACGATCAAGCCACATATCGGCTAGTCAATAATGTCAAGCTAGAAACGTGTCTAGACCAATGCCACTGCCATTTTTAATACAACAATGACGTCTACAAAACCTGCATGCTCAGCTGAACCTCGCTTAGATGCAAGTTCAATAGTGTCCGTCCCAAACAGGAAAGAACCCAGCCGCGCCACAACAAAGCCACAAGCCACGCGTCCCCAGCCACGTTAAACGAAAACGGAAAGGCCCAAAATTGAGTCTGTCGGCTCCTCCGACAGTAGGGATGGGATAGAACCCACCACGAAGTTTACAACAACGCTTTTGCAACGGTCACGCGGCGGACAATATCGGAGTTCATGGCTCTGTACATTCTTTGTCCGTATCGACTATTGAAAGGGGCGAGACCATGTTGGTCGTTGAAAAAAGCTCCATGAATTGGGTTCAGATTCTCCGACGATAAACCCCAACCCGCGCAAGTTTCGCGCCTCGCACTTCTAAACCGATTCTGGAAAGGGGCAAAAGGAAAATCCCATTATTGAGATTCTTCTTGCTCATTAGGGCACAGGCTGTGCTGTAAGGGAGACAGATTCCTTCTAGCCTGGCCTCGCCGCGCCTCGCCTGGCTGAGTCGGGGGCATGTGCAGTGCACGCACGATCTTCAGCCCCAGCCGAAATAGTTTCGAGATCTGAACCTGGTAGTTGGAACTGATTAGGTTTTCCTTTTTATTTGTTATTCTCTTTTTATGAGGATAGGATTATGTTTTGGTCTAGATTGGATCTGTAGACAGATTATTGATAGTTTGATGTATCTGCTCGTCTCGTGTTTATGGATGACCTTCTTTGTGACTGGCCATTTACCCGAAAGAATGCTCAGAAAGACCGATAACGAAATTCAGGGAGAGCACGCACACTCACCGAGAAATTCCGGATAAACTCGCCTGACAGCGGGATATCCGTTTTAATCTTGCACGGGCGTTTGATATGTAGAGACCAGCGTGTATGGAGGGAAACATGGCGGACCAGAGTACTCTTTACGGCAAGCATGTGGGTGTTTTGCGACGCCCAGACAAGGTAGAGAAGCATTTTAGTAATTGGGATATCAAATTGGATACCAGATCTGGAATGGTAGAGATGGAGCCCATCCCACAATAAACTGAATAGTTCGATCGCAAGATGGAAGGATCTGCAATTGGCGTGTGGTTGTTGTGCGCGTTCGATATGCCTTCCCCATATCTATGTTCTGGCGGGCGGGCATAGCAATAGCTCCTGGAACAACAACAACAACAACAACAACAACAACAACGATGTACAAGTTGCTACGAGCTCCGGTAATAATAATAGCACATATAGATTAAGATAGTGGTAGACTATGGAGAAAGTACAAAGTAGTGCCGTCATACCGTACCCTTGGTTAACAAAACAAATTTAAGGCGTTATTAATTTTCCCCCAAGCTAAACCCCAATAGGAAAACGGACGGACCACAGCCCGAGGACAAGCCTCGGGCACCACCCGGTGATAAGGTCCCCGACGGGATACATATTGAACCCCGAACACTATCAGGGATATGTACACAGGACACATGCACGAGAGGTTGGTCGACCAGCACTCAAGGGCGATGACAGATATGTTACTCTGTCTACGAGAGAGAGAGCGGAGGCCGAATCCTCGGAACCCCGCACGAGGTACAGACTGAGGTCGCACATACGGAAACATGCTCTACTCTGTATAATTACTACGACTTCATTGTTGGGGTGGATCCGCATTTTGCTAGAATAGGGAGATTTCAGATTTCAGTCTGATACAACGGGCGCGTGTCAAGTTTGCTGATGTGCATCAGTCGTGGGGTCCACGTAATGGTTAACCTTTGGTGCTCCGTACACAGAACACTATGAATTGCTTACCGTGAGGTACTTACTGTACTATGGGTCACCAGAGTAGCGTAAACCCGTGTAATACCAAATTAGGAGAATTAATTTATCAAGTTTCCTGCTAACTAAATCTGCTACGGGGATGCTCGGGCCTTTACCGTCTGTCTTTTTGGCCCGACAGTCCGGAAACAACAGCCAGCAGACGCGAGAGCGCCGTTCGCTCCACTTTTTTATTTTTTTTCTCTCTGCGGCGCCGTTCACTGTCAGGGTCAAAGTATCAGCAGCATACAGGAGTAAACAAAGTAAGCAGTCAGAAACGTGCCATTACAGTTATGCAACCCAAGATATCATATAAAGTATACCCTGTTTACAACAAGCATGCCCATGTTTCCATACATTCCCTGTCGAAATTGAATGTCATTCACAATGCCCGTAAGCGCTAAGCAGGGGTTGACCCTGCAGGGCAACAAGGGTCTATCTCAAATACTCCCAGCTCCCCTGATTGGTCGCTCTGCCTTGACGCTCCTTTGACAAGAGTGCATGTTGCCAATTCCCACCCTCGTTTCTCATGATCCGTGAGTGATCAGTCACTAGCTTGTGGTAGTTTAGCGCAGGCGAATCACATAAAGCGCTTCTATTCGGCGAATACACTGTATGAAATACGGTATAACCGATATTGTATTGAAGGTATGGTATCAATACTAATACATGGGTTCGTACCATGGGGGTGGGTCGCGAGGATCATGGCGTTGTGCCGGGATCGGGACCTTTTTCCAGCTGGGCTCAACAAAGCACGGTAAAAAAAAAAAAAGAAAAATCGATTTATTGAATCGTCAGCGATTTTGTGATGATACTATTGTCACATAACATCATAGGAGAATTAAATAAAGTAGAGATTCGCTCGGATACCCCATTCGGTAATGCACGAGTTATTCTCAGCTGGTTCGTTACTTGTACAGTATCTGCTACTCTGTATACCCTCCGAAATGGCAGAAGTTGCAAGTACTCCATACAAGCGGGACAGTTGGTGTCTTGGCCTGAAATTTGATAGACATGACACGTCCACGCGGGACATATAACAACTAACTAAACGTAACAACAAAACCCGCAAATTGCTCCATCAAAAACGTAGGACAGTTGAATGACGGGCTGGCAGACAACGACTCGGTCAACGCACCGGGCCCCGCCTATCACTTTCTGTTTTCGGGAATCACAGAATTCCAAATACCTTAAATTACCCGACCAATCAGGGGCCGTGACCGGGGGGGGGGGAGGTTCGTCACATCGTTGCCGTTCCCACTACTCTATCCGGAGTTTTCCATCGTTATCGTCATTGATTAATATATCGTAGCGAGTATGTTGTAGCGATGGTGGTGCGGATTTAGCATGCGGTCGGTCAGGGGGCTGCGATGTATGTACGTACCCTTTTCTATCAACGTGGACTTGGTAGGATATCCTTGCTGTGCTGTGCATTTTAACTGTTGTGACTACGTGGTCTTGTACATGGCTCGTGTATGTACATGCCCATGCTGTTAATAGTGTTAGGCATGTAGAGGAATAAGCAATTAAGCCCAAGCCCAAGAGTACGGAGTCCCCTCCTGTATGCACATACTACGTAGAGATACGTATCATTCAACGGTTTCAGTGGAGTCGCTAGATCCTTCTGCGGCGCAGTTGGGATCATCCAAATCGGAAAACCGCCAAGCCTATTGGCCGGAAGAATTAATATACTTCAGGTCAGAGGAGACTAAGAATACTGTGGGATACTCCGTAATGATACTCGATTGCTCGCACAGACGATGCCGTGCCGTATGAGAATTAAATTAATTTTTATTAACTGTTCTCTCGCTCAAGCTCGGTCTTAAGTAGCTGTGGTGTTGGCATTTTTAGCCCATCGCACTATTATGGACGAGAGGTCGGAGGCGGGAATTTTCGCAGAAAACCCGTTGAGGCTCACATTACATTACAGCACACGATACCACAAGGATCATGCATAATTGTCATTATCCCAGATGGCATTTGTCACAACGTGCAATTAATACTGTGCTAATTCATATACACTAGTACTTGTCCAGTGGTTTCTACAGCAGAAATGCTGGAGCTGAACTAGCAGGGGTCCGGGAATGGGATGATGGATTGGGACGGGATAGAATGGGATGGGATGAGATGGAGGGGCACATCATAAATGCTCTATACGGAATAACCCCTAATGATTGATCATTAGCTTTCATGGCAGTTCTTTTGGTGCCCGGAGATCTACCAATCAGTGTGCTGGATCGAAGATCGCCGTAACCGCCTACAGGACGGACGGTACAGAGTACACTGATAAACACTCAGACACCACCTCTACGGCAAGTAATAGACTTCGAAGCTATTGATGTGACATTCTGACAGCAAAGCTACTGGGATGGAGTGGTCAATCCTCATGAACGTTTACTGTCAAGTTGAATTCAAGTCGTGCACGTAGTCTAGGCCCATGCAATCGATGCGAACTGAATCAGTTAACTATGTACAGCACTCACCGTAAACTCATAGTCTAGGAATTATGCAATTATGGCCATGCCAAGATGACTCGTACAGCACCTAGGTTGCCAATAGAACAGAGAAAAAGAAAAAAAAAAAAAGAAATGAGGACGATCTGTGATCTGTCAAGCTTCTAATCATGTTCCAGATGGGGAACGAGACACCAGGACCAAGCACCTGGAAATGAAAAACGATAATCACGCGATGACAATAAAGAATCATAATGGGTCTCAGGAAAAATGGGAATGGTGACAGGGGGAGAAGAAACGGTCGAGTGTGATGAGGCTGGCTGAATATTCATTATGTGCAGTATGGAGTATGGGGTTGTGATATCCCAAGCAAGATCCTGGTATGTATTCGTAAGTATGTACGTAGTACATATCCTTCTGTATAGAGTAAGACATGGCGAGCCTGATCTCGCTTGCGCTCATACCATGCACTGATTTAGTCTGAATGCCTTGTATTCTAGGCACACTGACTCTGTCCTTGCTCTACGCTATGTACGCAAGTCAGCCGTATAAGTACGCCGTATCTCTCCTTGATCTTTACGGAATCCCCACGTCAATCATAGCCGTTTCTAGGAAGTACCCAAAACTTAAAAGATTCCAAATTTCAAATCGCTTCTGGGCGAATCACATCGTGCAATTCGCCAACGGCCCACGGGTTAATGGGTTCATACCGATCTGAAAGAAAAAAATAATCGAAAAGGAATTTACAGCCTCATCTTCCCTCCTTCTTTGGGCTTCTGCGCCTCTCCTGAAAAATAACCTGGATGTGGCTGGCTGACAATACCTAGATCGAATGTTGATTGAAATATTACCAGAACAATGCGTAACTGATCTGTAATTCTTCAGAAGACCCCGCTGAAGATTCCATTATGTCGTACTCCGTACTCCATAGTGTGTGCTATTTATTTTGTCTAGAATGGGCTTTTTCTTACTCAACGACTCATGCGCACGCATGATATTGGGTTTATTGACTTTCTCCTTTTCATGGTAACTTGGATTTGACATCCATGAATTGACCACCAGCAGGGCCGTTTCTGCCGCTCCCGTTGTCCTGTCAGGGCCTGAACTTTACCAGCATGGGCCACTCTGGACCCGATGGATCCAGCTGGTTAGGTTATGGTTAGTGGACTTGTGTAACTTTCCTTTTTTTTTTTTTTTTTCACACCATCCCTAGTACTTGTAGCTGAATAGATCAGTGTATCGCTACATACTGAACCGAGCACTACGTACAATGGGTATTCCATTACCCCTGTTGGGCCAGCACGATCTGACCCGTAAACCTGGTTTTTGACAATGAATTAATAGCCTCCACATCAATCAATCTGTCACACTACCGGTCTGAATCCAGCGCAGTTTACCCCCTATACGGACCCGTGGTAAAATCATTAGTGGCAAATCTCCCCACGATCTGGTGAGTGCTATACTCAAATAAGATACTGCATAACAATTTTCTTTCTCTTTTTTTTTTTTACCGATAGTGGTGTTTTAGTGTTCTGATGCTTTTTTAGGATATGAATGGACTCCACTATCCCACCTACCGTGGTACCAGTAAACATAGTAAGGAGTATATTTTCAAAGTACAACTTTCCCAGTCAGGAAGGAAGCCAGTGCCTGTAGGGAATACTCTGGATGGCATCGCGCATGATTAGGCTATCTGACTAACAGATGCTGATGGTCACCTGGTCTATTTTGGTGAATCAACAGGGATATCCCCACCGGTAATATACACCATACCAAACATACAATACGGGAAACATACCATACCATACATACAGTATCACTCCGAACTGTCAGCTCCGAGATCTTGGGTCAGATCTTCCTTCATATAGCGTGGTGCACAGTGGAACCCTATGCATTTTTTTTTTTCCTTTTTGGACCCGTCTCCCTGGTCAATTTCTCGGGAGGCGATACTACTTACCACTACCAGCGACTAATTCTGCTTGCTGTCGTCAGTCCCTCCTGATTGGCCCCATCGTATATCTACCGGACGGTAGCGGTGCGATCTTCGATTGATTCCCAAGTCCTCGGTTACGCTGGCCATTGCTTTTCCTGTGCTTCCCTTCCTCCTTTTTTATTTTATTTTATTTTTTTTTCAAGTTGATCATTCGCATAAATAATTTCGGTCTTCGCCGTCACCAGTCAAATCATCTCAAATCAAATCAGTCAATCTATCGATTCATCCCTCAATCGGTTTGTTGCTTTTTTGAATTTTTTTTTCTTTTTTCTTTTTCTTATTTAGGCGCGCCTGCAACAGTCCCTGTCGTCTATCTGTAAGTCAAGTGAGATCCGAACTTTCTTTTCAAACAGTGCCCACATTTATTTTCCCCGCCCTGTACCTTTTGGCAACTGGGTTTTCTTATTTAACTTTCTCTTGTCTCGCACTTCTGTCTCTTCTCATCATCCTTCCCTCTTCACTCTTCTTGACTCAAGTCTAACACTCCCTTGTCAGACTTCAACCATCTCGACCTCATATTTCCACTACCACCTCAACCTTCTACACCTTTATACACCACACGCACACAATGGCTCAGACTCATCGTCGAGGTCCTTGGGTCCCCGAGGAGGACCAGTTGCTTGTCCAGTTGGTGCGCGAACAAGGCCCCAACAACTGGGTGCGCATCTCCCAGCACATGCACTACCGGTCTCCCAAGCAATGTCGGGAGCGCTTCCACCAGAACCTAAAACCTTCCCTCAACCGCGAGCCCATCTCCGCTGAAGAGGGCTTGTTGATCGAACGCATGGTGAACGACATGGGCAAGCGGTGGGCCGAGATTGCCCGCCGACTGGGCAACCGCAGTGACAACGCCGTCAAGAACTGGTGGAATGGCAGCATGAACCGCAAGCGGAGGGGTCTTTCGTCCTCTGCTACCACCACCACCACTTCCTTCTCTCGTACATCCTACAGCGGCCGCATCGAGGCACCATACCAACGGGCTTCAACCATCAACAGCAGCCCCCTCAGCCGACGCTTCTCTTCTACCTCGTCTTCCTACCCCGCCGTCAACACTCCTAAGCAACTCTCGCCCATCTACACTCTTCCTTCCATCAACCGTCCCATCGAGACTCCTTTGACCTCACCTGCGTTCTCGGAAACCTCCAATGCTCCATCGTTGGTCTCGGATAACAACTCGATCTCTTCTGCTTCTCCCCGCACCGCCGCTTCCCCACAACTCCTGCCTCTTCCCATCGACATGCGCCAGCACTACCACATGCGGCGCCAAAGTGTTTCGTCGCTCAATAGTGCAGACGAAACTTATGTTATCGGCTACCAAGGACCCAAGGCTGTTGACACCATCCCCGACATGACCCAAAAGTCCCGATGGATGCCCGAACTCCCCAGCTGGCGCCAACACACTGCAGCGCTAACGCAGTCGTGGATTATGCCCCCAGAGGAGGTCCGCGCACAACCGTTGAAGATTGAGACTCAAACTGCAGAACGTGATTCGCGAATGGGTCTCAGCAACCTACTGAACTGAAAGGAAAAAACAAAAAAAAAAAACAACATTTCCTTTGTTACTGATATTTTACGCGATGATGTACACGCCACATTCCGACCTTGGTCTTTCTTTTACGCAATATTTCCTTAACTGTCTTTCCTTTGTTGAGTGTGTATATCTAATGTGTCTTCTAATTGTTTTCCCCCCGTCGGTCCATTTCCACTGCGGGTCACGTGGTCATGACTATCTTATTGCGTGGGGGGTTTCGGAGTTGTTTCGCCCTCTTTTGTTGTTGAGCGAAAAGCGTTTACTGCAATTTTGGGAATTGTTTTACTTGGGAGATCAGGAGTGACGGTTTTTGTCTGGTTTAGAGAAAAGACCGCAAGTGATGTATATGATTTGTACATAGTTGCTTTTCTTCGATTTGGATCGATTGTGCTTGGACTTAATAATACCCCATGAGTGTTGGTTGTTAAAACAAATTATTATGGACCTCCATTTTATTTCTGGTGTTAGTGTCGGTTACCTATCACTTCTGGACTAAGTAGCAATAGTGCGATGCGGGTTCCTGGAATTTGGAATACTTCTGTTCCGCGCAACGATGTATCCTAGTTTGCGCTATCGTGATCTGGACTCTTTACGGAGATGAATTCCAACATTAATCTACCTCAATCTAACCGAATTGCAGGAAGGGGTATTGCTTTTTACCAGCAATTCCATTATCCTCGTACTCAGACTACTCTACTCCATACTCTTCGTCCTTGTACACAACTCAACATTATCAGGATGCACCTGTATGCAGCATAATGCAAGATCCCCAACTACATAATTATGCTCTGCTATGCTCAAAGCCGAACTATGTAATCCCTGTCTTAGCAACATCGTCGCCGACAGCGACAGCTAAAAATCCCTGGCCCTGGCTTCTCATGTGAAACGGTCGCGCGGAGCGGTCTATCGCGAGTTCTCCGTGTGAGAAGCTCCGTATGTATATCAGGTTGCTAAGAATATGCATATACGTAAAACCGATACGATTCCTCTTTTCTTTCACTCCGTAAAAAATGTCTCTAATTTTTTGGCCTACTATGTACGTACTCGTTGACCAGTACATCGCATCGCCCAGACCCAAATCTGGCCGCCGTTGCGCGTATCGGGTGGTTCCGATCCCTGACATCACTAACAATTTGGATCCGATTTTTCAACCCAAAAAATTTTCTGGCGGCGAAAAAATTACTGGATTGGGTTACAGCTTGGTCGGCGGTTGCGGACTGGAACTATGTACTATTAACCATGGTATGGTTATGTACTATGTAGCCGTACTTATCGAGTAGGCGGACGGCTTTGCTGGATAGTGTATTGCTAATTGGGTATTATGCTGATTATGTGGGAGAGAGAATGTGCAGAAGCAAAACTGACAGGGATTGCCTAGCATTCCATTAATTGTACTCTGCACTGTAGACGAATCATTATATTCACCTACCAGGTATGTACCGTACAATAATACCATTGAAAATAAGATACCGTATCATACCTCGGTTCGCAGTCAATCGATTCCAGCTCGAGCAAGAACGTTGAGATCCTAAGGTGCGTTCTGATTGGTTTTCGGCCGATCTCGGTGCCTGTGAAGATCGCCGATTGCGAAGCGGTTACGGTACTGGTACCCGCCTTGCCGATCCGTGATCGTTGAACCTAACCAAGCCACGCCATGACTAAGGCAGACTCAGGGGTTGGCATCTTGGCGTTGGTCCCGCGGAAAAAGAAGCCTATTGTCTTTGTTCATTGTGATTGATTCGGTTAGGTGGTTCGGGCTATAACTGTGGACTTGAAGGATTTGCCATTGATACTGATACTGCACTTGTTTACTGTAGATTCGATTCAGTCAGGTCCAATTGTTGGTCAAGCGTATTCTATACGGAGCCTCAAATTAAGATGAATTAATATACTTGCTGTTAATTAACAGCTTGGGCCAATGCCCATACCATATCCGCATCGACATACGGGCGGGAGACACGGACGGACACGGCGCGGCAACGGACAGATTCCTCGCTCAGACCACATGCAATTTCCTGTTCTGGATCGATTCAGCGACCGTCTGACAACGTCGAGTATTCGATATTGGTCATGCTCTAGTCATTATCATGAGGATATAACAATTACAGCCAGCTAATTACTGACTATTACTTCGGCGTGAATCTATTCCCTATATTACAGAGGACTCCCTGAGTACATAATACACATACTCCGTACGGAGTAGTGAATGCACAACCACGTGGCCGCCGTCACATACCAGCCGTTGCAGCCTTAACATACAATACACGAAATACATACCGTAAGTAATGATCAACGGTGAAACCTGCATAAGATTTGGAATAGAAGCGTTACATGTGCAGACAGAATAAGGTAATAGCCATCTAACAGACTAGATGCACAGGTAGCTTTCGGAGTCGCCGAACGTCGCCGATCAGGTTGGTTGTTACACCATCGTTCTCTCTACTATGAAGTAACTACTCCATCATATTCTAATTCTAGTAGTAGTAGTAGGAGTAGTGGTATGGGATGCATTGTTTACTAAGTGTACTACCACTGAATATCAACTTATCGATCTATCCTCGTCTGCTTGCTTGGATGTATATGTAGTACGACACTGAATTCCAAATACTTGACGCCTGCCCTACCTGCCTATCCAGGAATACAAGTACAAGTCATGCACATGCACACATAGAGCACTTGTACACAGACCGCACGCAACTCAGTGCATCCCGTTGCCGTCCGCTTATGCAGGTGCCTGTAGCTAAACAGGACTATCGGGCTTTGTTTTGGTGGCTTTGGCTTTGGCGCTGGCGTCCAGGAATATGACATGATATGACATGACATATACTACGGAGTTGACGGAGTATGGTACGTAGTACTATAATGGAGGGAACATGAGAAGTGGCTCTGTGTGATTGCTCAGCTGAGGTTATTGATGGTTGCTAAGCATTTGTAAGGACGGTATCGAGATGTGGCTGATTCTAGATTGCTCTTTGGGAGGGGTGATTGACTGTGCAGAGGACGGGGGTCTAGGGCTTGAGCAGAGCTGGTTTTGGTGAGTGATAGGATGATTGGTTGGTATTGATGAGTCTTGCTTGCACGCGCTGTGTCGATGTTGAATAGCCTATGGTAACATACTAGATTGATGGATCGGTCTATTGAGGGTGACCTAGCACAGGTATCGGCCTAGGCTTGCGCTGCATGAGTTCCCCCAAGCGAGTCATCGCAAATAAAGTACCGTGAATCATCGAGGATGACCTCATCCGTACACAGTCCGATCCGGACGGATGACCCAAACCAGCGCCTGACTCACGACAACAAAACACCGCAAGGTACCCGCCTGCTCGTCTCGACCTTCTCAACTGGTGGCTGGGAATCCCAACAGCATATCCTCGCTTCTCGTGCTACACCCACATAGACGCCACTACCAAGCGCACCATTCAGATACTGCCTGGCCTAGCATATGCTTTCGTTCCTGCCGGACAGTCATCTGCAACGACACCATGGTCCGGACCTTGATTTTCCACGGGCATTCTTCTTTTTTCAGACATAAAGCCGCGGGTTATATGTCACTCTGGCTGTCTCGGGCAACTACAAGAGAGCGAGATGGCACAGTGTTGCTTGAGATGTGATGTATTCCCTCAAAAAAGCGCGGCATAGCTGACAGGGACGCACCCTGCCTGGAACGGAGAACATCTGTAAGTCCGGTAAGTTTGTATGCTGCATCATGCGACGTTACAATACTGCCGCCATGACCAAGACCACATTTATCCTTGACCTTGACACGCGGGATTCCACTAGATTAGGAAAGTTATATCTTTCCAAATCAAGTAAAAAAAGCGACGCTGATTGACCGACGATGATGCACCAGACAAGTAGCACTATTCCATCCTCTCCCGCATCCACTCATGTCACAGCCCCAGTCAGCCCAAAAACGCTGTGCTGTGCTCGAATCAAACGTCCTCCGACGCTTCATTCGCCGCGTACATCTAGGCGGTTTTAGAAGGGACTTCCTCTCTTGGTCTGGATCCAGATCACGAGACCGACACTTCATGCTGGCTTGCTTTTGTTGAATATGCAGTGCGACCGCATTGACTTTCTGATAAGATGCACTCTTGTTCGGTCAGGTGATCTTTGCTTGTGCTAGGCTAATGACGTGGGGTTTGAGAATCTTGATTTGGCATCCGTGCCTTGTGGAACAGTTTCGGTCCTATTCGCTATTCTGGGATAATGGTCGGTTTTTATTGAAATGTGCCGGGTAGAATTGGGTGTCTTAGGTAATATGTGCATAATTAACTTACCCTTTTTCGATTCTTGGGCCCCCTTGGAGCCCTATGTGCTTACATGGTTGTGACCTTAGGAGTAGGCCTCGTGGATTGGCGGTGTTTGGATATAGTTGATTTCAAATACGATAGAAGTTTTCAGTCATATATTTTATTGGCTTTCCTTGAATCGTGGCCACAGTGCCAGAGCTCATCGAAAACCCATTCAAAACAATCTCTGATAGAGGTGCGCCCAGTGCGTCCACAATTCACTGGCATCGCTCATATTGTCCACCTTATCTCCTCACGCTCTAACTTCATCTGATGAAATGCATGTAACGAGTTTGGCCTGCATCTGCACAGGGGAAACTTGTTAGGCACAAAGTTACTGTTCGCCGATTCAGTGAATAGTGATTTGTATGTTTAATTGTACTTCCATGTACTATAATTGAGAAATATCACACAACATACCAATACAATAAGGCTAAGATAAATTCTCAGGTCAACGCCCAAAACAGGAAGCCATGTCCCTTCATCCAAGGAGATGGAATATAAAAGTATCGGGACAAATAAGTTCTATCTCAAGACTTGCGTGGATCAAAAGCAAGATACTCCCATAAAATGGCCTCGCGGTCTGACATGGGGACCTAATGATGGCTCTGTCCACCGCGGGCCTCGTGATCTCGTCGGTCCCTCCTACAGGAGAACCTTGCCATTACCTAGTTTTCTCTCGCTTGTTCCACGACTTCATCCATTGGATGTGGATTCGCACAACTCAAATAATGCACAATATCCTGACACCCGGTAGAATGACTCGTAAGGACAACCTTCTCAGCACCCCAAATGATCTCCTTGTACTCCCGCACATACCGCACACACCGCGCGGTCTCATCGATATCCCGCCCGATACTCCCAGTCCCCTACCCAGTATAGGAGGAGGATAGCACGGGCGCAAAAACGGACCATTTGGTGCCGTGGAAGGCCTCTACGATGCCGGCGACGTACTCGACTGTGCCGAGGCCATCGCCTAGACCACCGATGAAGATGAGGGTGTGCTGTTTTGGGTGGTGGGTGCCACAAGTGTATTCAAAAGCTACAAGGCCTGTCGTCTGGATTGGGTTATCTTGCCGCGCATATTGCTAGTAGACTGCGCTAGGAAGTGTACATAGGAATGGAGGATGCCCGGACAGCCCTTGGCGGAGGCCGCAGGCGGGACGCAAAGCTGCATCTTGCAATGCAATCCAGAGGTAGTGTGGACAGTGGAAGATACTGGCTTTCTTTTTTTTTTTTTTTTTCAGAAATAAACTGAAAAGAACAGGCGGCTTGGTCCGCATACAGCTCGAGGATAGATTACAGTTTTAAGTTAACTAATCTGATCCGCTTTATCAATCAGTATCCACTTTTACTACCACGAATCCTTCATGTAAGTTTGACACATAAATCACCGTAAACTATCTTGCAGTGCCTTAGACAGCAGAGAGAAAACGGCAAAAATAATGACCGAGCATTGTGGACAGTCGATTTACTGGATGCGTCTCTTCTTCTGGAAGAGCATGTCATCACCTAGTATATCCGGTGGAAGATGACAGGGTACAATATTAGATTTTAGTGAGAGAGATCTATGCGGCAGTACTAAAAAGGTGCAAATGACATAATTGATGTTTAGTTAACTACCCCTTATCGGCAACGGCCAACTGAACAACACCTCGATCATGATTATTGTTTGTCAGTCGACTACTCAATATGGCACAACCAACAGTCTTAATCACCGGCTGCAGGGCCGGTGGAATTGGATCTGCTCTGGCTGAAGAAGTCCACACTAGTGGGCTCCCATGTCTTTGCAACAGCGCGTTCTCTGTCCAAGACGTCCCATTTGAAGAGTCTCCCCAACATAACCCTGCTGGAGCTCGATGTCATATCTCAAGAGAGTATCAACGCTGCTGTTAAGTCTTTCACGGCTAAGACAGATGGTAAACTAGACTATCTTGTCAACAACTCTGGCTAGGCTATGACAATGCCTGCGTTGGACACTGATCTGAATCAGGTGAAAAAGCTATTTGACGTGAAATTTTGGGGAGTAGTCGCCGTCACCAGACCTTTTCTCCGCTAGTTGTTGCTGCTGGTAAAGGGATGATTGCTAAAATTGCTTCACTTGCTGCTGTTTTCCATGTCCCGTGAATGGGTCAGTTTCTCATTTTCCCATGTGCTATTCTTATGAATGGCAAGTTAACCGAGACTCTATAGTATTTTACAATGCTTTCAAAGCAGCAATAAGATTTTACGGCAAAACTCTTCGTCTTGAAATTTAAGGTAATGACAGTCATGACCGGCATGGTAGGAATAAACGTCACAACCAATTCACCAGAAGTAGAACTACCTCTAAACTCATGATATTACGAGCCGTCAAACATATAAATAATCTACGCACTGGAGAATTTGTTGGCTCGAGTATGCCTGCCTCGATGTATGCGAAGCGGGTTGTGAATGATGTGCTTCGCGGCACGACCCGTCTAGCTTAGATAGAGGTGATTTTCTGGGGACACACAATCTTTCCAACCTGGTTGATAGTGAGTATTCCTGGATAAACGGACAAGGGATAGACAGTACTGACAAGCTTGGTATAGGATCGCAGTTTTGTTTCTGGGAGCGGATTAGAGCATGTGGGATGATATTTAAGGGCGATTATTTTTGTAGAAAATACAGATATACGGCAGCCTCGATTTAGGGCTTTTGCCCTTGCATGATGCAGACCATACACCCTAAATCTTAGTCCTCATAAGTGTCATGATATTATGGCAACTTGTGAACTACCTTCAGAAGAACTGGTAGCTAAGTGAAAATTTAAGAGAATTTAGCTCTGAGCCACCTTTGCGAGAGCCTGTGCATGTGGGTCTTTAAAAGCCCATAATCGATTCATCCGACCCATGTTGTCGACCCGTGTTGAATTTCCTGTGACTTCCAGCACCTTCGTGAAGTAGTCTTTGTCTAGGACATTCTTATACATTATTACTGATACTGACTGCCAAGTGCCGCAGAGCCCATCACATTTTTGCCAGAGATAGAGTCCTGACGCTATTCACCGAAAGCTCAGGAAGCTCAGGATCAGCACAAGAGTAGTACAAGGCCACCGTATGAGAGTATCGATTAAAGTGTACCGACCAATGAACAATGAGCAATGTACGAGGGTAAGTATTGTTGATTGTCGTACGCACGTGAGAGATCGTCTTCGCTAACCTAATCACCATGCAAGTGTTGGCCCATTCAGCTGCACCAACTCAGTCTATCCCTATTTCCAAAACTGCCACCATTTGGCCTGTCGCTTCTTCCGTTTCACAACTCCAGCTTTTACCACTGACATGACCTCCTTAATTTCTGGCTTCTGTGCGTCTTCAAGGATTCGATCAATAGAGTGATCTTCAAGGGTTGCTTTCTCAAAGAAGAACTCCAAGGCATCAAGACTTTTCTCTTTCATATCCCTGAGAAAGACAAGGCAGTTCACTTTTCTCCCTTTCTTAACCATCTTGACTATGATTTCAATGGCTGTCAGAAGCACAGTGCTGCATAGAGCACACCATACCCTGCCCAGCAACCCTCCGGCGATTAGCCCCTTATCCAGTAGATAGTGGATCAGTGGGAGTGTCGTGTTGCTTGTATGTGACTCATTTTCCTGATCCCCATGACAGGCTTCAGTCAAGAATGTTCGGAGATAGTCGAATTCAAAGTTGACAATGTTGAGTTGGCGTGCATGAAGAAGCTCCACGATCTCCATGTTGGGATGGTCAATGATCGCCTGAGCAATGACATCATTACTAAGATCCTTCTGTGAATGCATTATCAAGAGATAGCGCAGCATTGGGACATGTTCATGAATGATAGCTGTTACGAACAGCCTGGATAAAATGCTTGGCCCATCATCCTTTTCCATCCAGTCTAGTTTGGCTCCTGGTTTGATGTTGTGGATTTGATATATTTATTGCGGCTGTGAAAGGTCACCGGTGTGACAAGCTTGTAGCATTTCTTTTTTATGGGCCGGAAGTTGCTCTTCGTTTTCATACACGAACTTGAACGCGGATGCGTCCATGATGTACGTTATGAGAGATGATGATGGTGGTGATGGTGGTGGTGGTGGTGGTGGTGGAAAGAATAATGTTAATAACAATCACAGTAATATTACTATAAATAAATAATAACAGAATAGTTGAATGAAGGAGCTTGTCGAAGGATGAATGAAAAGAGGTAGTGTTGGGGCTCAGCCTTGGTGGAAATTCACCTTGTGATCATCGCTCTCCACTGCGGCGTTTGGCTACCAGCGGTAGTAACTATGATATGGCGCACACAAGGCCCTTTCTTCTTCTTCCTGGTTTAATCCAGGGGCCATGAGAAATTTCCTGAATGAGCCTAGGATGGCTTCCAATTTCTGAAATTTCAAGGGCAAAAGCGCCTTGGAAGCGCTGCACAGTGCACAGCGAACAGCATAAGAGAGCAGAATGACCACGATAAATCGGACTAACAATAACCATTTTTTCCCTTCTCTATATTCACAATTCTCTCAGGCAAGCAAAAAATAAACTACCCCGTGTCTTCTCTTATTACTCTTTTTAATCCTCGGAGCCCATATCGCGCC
Source organism: Aspergillus sp. S3505 (assembly GCA_023627475.1). NCBI lineage: Eukaryota > Fungi > Ascomycota > Eurotiomycetes > Eurotiales > Aspergillaceae > Aspergillus > Aspergillus sp. S3505. Next base: position 442,504 of record JAMAHJ010000005.1, read on the forward strand.
AGCGCCTGGCCGGGTCTTGCCTTTCTAGACTGCGAGATTCTGGATCCAACACTAAAGGGTCCATGGCATTCAAATGACGCGTTGATGCATCTGTTATTCCTGCCATCCCAAATTGTCGCATTCGGAACTCTGTCTATATGGTTTATTAATAATACAATACAGTCAATCTCCGACTATAGGAATAACTTTGTCGCAACGTAAGCTAGGAAATGTCAGACTGCGATCCACATAATGCTCGCATCGGGTACGGAATCTTCTCACTGTTTCTACTACGATCTTTTTTTGAGCTTTGTCCAAAGGGATTCAGTTGAGAACAATGTATTTTCTTTATGATTGCGGCCCTCGATGGTGACCCCTTCCTGGATGTCCTTTGTGGATCGGTTACGGACCGCAAACTACGCCAGCCATGATTTAGCCTCTCTACCTCGTTTGAACAATTTTGGTCACGTTCCCTAGGCCAGTTCCTCATCTTCTGAATGAAGTCTGGGACTCACGCCATGCTCATCGCCAGATTGCACAGCATCGCATTCATGATGATTCCGACAGTGCGACTGTCTTGCGGGTCCGCGCACCGCGCCATAGTAAAACTGAAATTCGGTAAATGGTAAACCGAGATAATTTATTGAATGATGAACACTTCTTGGTTTGCGAGATTATTCCTGGCGTCCATCATGGCGCTTGGAACCCGTCAGCAGAGTGAGCAATACCCTAAGGATTCAAGTGACAAGATAATTGTGCGCTTATCGGTGATATATAGTCCGATAAGATTACGGATAATAGTACGATTCTCGAGAGTCTGATACTTCGTCGGATCTAGCGGCCGTCGGTTTCAGCGTTTCAAACGAGGTTCTTGAGTCATCTACTGTGGAACGGTCCAGGAACACTGAGGTGCCTGTGCTTTGGACCCGAGAGCTCAGCGCAACCGGAGAAGCCTGTCAATGCCTCTTCATCATGCTGTTGATCACGAAAACGGGCTGTTTGTGTATTCTCTCCTGGCCGAAGATGCTCTCAACCCAGATGTGACCAATATAGATGGCCTGACATCACTTGACTGTGGAGTACGGAATGAGGACAGGAGAATGGAGGACCTTCTACTAACACGGGAGGATATACAGGTTGTCGCCGGCCGTCATAAATCACGCTCATCACTTGGCCTTGCAGCACGAAGAGGCATCTTAGCGTATTTTTGACACTCAGCTTTGATTTACAGGAGGTTTGGGCTCTTCTGCAACCCCCATGTAGCTTGATTGACGGTAGGCTAATGGCATCGAACGCAAATGGGTTCTCTCTCTTTCTCAATACCATGCCCTGAAGTTGGGCATGGAGCACTAGCGCCTCAGGCTTCGCAAACATTATTCCGTAGAAAAGGCTTAGCGCCGCAGTCGACCAAGCTAAACGGGGTTTTGCTACCCCATTACATCCGCCATCCGGCATTTGGGAGTTCCAGTCGTATAATGTGGGAGCGAATGATAAATGTTGGGGCGTTGACCCGCGGTCCAAACTAAGAACCACCAAATAGGAGACCACTGAAGCCATTGATGGGCAGCTCTCACTTGTTCTGCCACTTTGTCCATGCGTACGTCGCAGTCTTTATAGAGCTGGGGAAGGATGCTCTAGGGTTTTCATGATCATTTTGCACTGCACTCTGCGAAGGACGCATATATACTAGTACGATATAAGTATGCTTTCCGATTGCTCTGTAAGCAGCTAACTTATTTATTCCTTATATCCCTCTAGGTGCCCTGCGTCATCGCATGCCTGCATGATCATATATATTAGTATACCTGTCAGGCTAACCCCAGGATCTGCTGCTACTTAGTGGCCCGATCTTTTTTTCCACGATATATTTGACTGTAACTATATGTCTGATATAAAGTGAGTATATGCTGGACAGACTACGGTCTCTATCCGCGGGGACACGCGGTTGATTCCATAGTGTTTAATATACCGAAGTAGCCCGCCAGGACAATCTTTCCTATTTGTATTTGTATAAGTACTAAGCTCCACGTGTAGTGAAGGTTGCCGCGGAGTTTCAGCACATCCTTTGCTGGCAGGATCTACTAGGTATACAGAGCCTTGCTGCCAGGAACCTAGATAGTCACTGGGACAACTTCACCGTTTCAATATTTGATTATTATTGCAAGCAAAGACAAATTTGGATTTGGGTTTGGATTTACTCATACCCGTCCCAGCCGATCTTATCCATGGCTATGCGGGAACTGTCCCTCCGGCTGCCGGCTGCAGGGGCAGTTTTGATACCTATTTACATCTATGGTGCGTGCTTTTCTTGAGGGCTAGGCTCCTCTCAAATTCGTGAGAATCCGGGGCTCCCCGGGTCCTCTTTGGTTGCTATGTACCCAAAGACCTCAATGCTCTGCCTGACTTACTCCCTCGTTTACGGCCCCGAACTGCCCAAGGAGCCTGGTTCGCAACATGAATTTAGCTGCACGGATTGCCAGCTTGGGTATGTTCAGGATCGTCTTTAGATTCCCGCATCCTACCAGTCCTCCACCTGGTCTTCCCAGGAATTAAATCAAGGACAAATTCTCTATGAGTCCGGATTATTGACTGCCCGAAGCGCCGATCTTAAGCTGTCCGCTGTCGCGCAAAGTCACGTGATACACACCACAAACCCGGAAACATCATTAAATATTCCAGAATTATCTGAAAGGATGCTAAAAATATCTACTATAAAGTACAATATCGTATTCGTCTGCCATGGGTTGTCGCTGATGGATGTGTTAGCGCTCATACCAGCGCCTATTGAGCCAAGGGCCATGCATCCGGAGACCGTGGCTACTGAAGAATGCTGCTGTCATAATTGATGATGGATGCGAATACAATTCTATACAAGATACGAGATCAGAACAATGCGTGTTTCCTAAAGAAGCTGCGGCCATTAAAGTCTCAGCATTCCTGGCTCTCCTGTCACTGCAAATCCGATGTGTGGCAAAGCGTCATAAAGCTAAAGACAGTGTGGAATGTAGAGTTCTGCATGCAGTACTCTTTGCAGTATATGGATTCATATCATTGCCAGTGTTTATAAAGCTATAAAAGCCTTTAATTGACCGGTTTGATTTACCTTCAAAACAGTATCAAATCATTCAAACCATTCTACTTCGCCAACTTCTATATTTACTTGCCTTGTCCATTGTTGCCAAAGCAAAACAAGTATGTGCTAGATTCCTCTCATCAAATACCTTTGTGGCTAATCAACTTATATATAGGTCAACATGTATTTCCGAACTGTGTCAGTCTTGACCGCTCTTGTCGCTGCTGCTTCTGCAGCCCCTCCAGCACACCCTCCTCCAGTGCACCCGGCTCCAGCACACCCTCCTCCAGTGCACCAGGCTCCAGCCCACCCTCCGGCTCCAGCCCACCCTGCTCCGGTACATCCTGCTCCGGCACACCCGGCTCCAGCCCACCCCCTCCCCCATTGCAAGCCTGGACACGCCTGGCCTGATCACCATGATTGCCACAGCTTCTTTGAGTGTGCTGCCGGGGGTGAACCTGTCCGGAAAACATGTGGCCCCGGCGCTGCATACTGTTGGCAAGTTGGGGTTTGTGTCCCTGAGGAAAAAGTACCAAGTTGCCCTAATGCAGGGCCTGCAGCCCTCCCAGAAGGCCATGGCCAACCTGGACCCAAGGGTCACCACTAAAGATGGTAGGGAAGACGGCTTTATCCCTGTATCACTCTTGAGTTGTTGATTGTTTGTCCTTACAATAGTTGTTAGTCCTTGTTAGTTGTTAGCAGGAATATGGTTTGTTTGTTTTGATGGTATTAATAAGTATGCTGTGCTTTTTAAGAGAGGCTTAGCTGTGGCTGGGGCTTTGAGAGGATTGTATCTAACTAAGTCGCTCGTTATCACTATGACTAGTTAGCAATGGGTGATCTCATTTTTTTCAGAGGGAACATGATCATTGCGTGCTCCCCCCAGGACAGCCTTGCTTAGACGTTTTGAAACCGCTCGCTCGCCAATACTATGAAAAATATAAATAGATGGCTCTTCCCCAAGTCAGACACACAGTACTAGTTTTATTAGGCTCTCTGTAAATTCCCTGCAATTGGTGGCCAATTAATTTCAACCTTTCAATCGCAGCCCCACAGCCTCACAGCCTTCAATTGAACCGTTTAATGTGCTATGGACCCGTCAGCATGGACGGTCCCGAGTGCATCAAACCCAAAAAAACCCCAGTGTATAGAGAAAGTGGGCGTCAATCATTGTAGTGACTGCCTGATCATTGTGGTAACCACTCTGTCTGTAGACCCACATTATGCAGCAAATTGAATGATATGGGGTCTACATCCGCACCCTTAAAGGCATTTCGATAGGCAAGATCTTACGAAGTGGTACAAACAGTTGTGAAATTCAGAAAGTACAAGCAGCCGGTAAGCAGCTGACACTCCTTCTCGCAAATTCTTTTCAAGTTCCTTTCAAATACTTTGAATCAGAATTAGACCAAGTCCACTCTATCTTTTCTTAGTTATTAAATGGTTTTCCATTTTCAGTTTGCATTGGAACCTCCGAGATATATGGATTTATCTACTGAAGCAGTCATTGCGCTAGTCGCCATTCTGATTGCCTACGTCCCAGGTCTTTCATTCTTGGACCGACATCGAAATTCCTCGTTCACTGGTGGTGTCGAGTACATTGTGAGACATCCTTTCTTCTTGTATCTGGCTTTCTTGCTTCATAATTGGACAATTGGTTTATTTATTCCGGTTTATAATTTATATTGAATAATAAGCACTCAATTGTAAAGGTCATCAACGCGGCGTTGAAAACAGCCTCCATACAACCCTAAATAACCCTCGTATCATTACCGCCATCCAAAATTCCACCACAATCCCACACAATCAGATTCATATACCACACCCATTCGAATTTGGTTCCTAGTTTATACATTCGCCCAATGTCCAACGGAAGGAGATATTACTAAGGCGATTTGGTTGTTTTATTGGTACACCACTCGCACCACCGCTAGGGCTGAAACCCCCAAAAGGGTAAGCCCGGATATTTCAATTTCTACTTTTCCCCTAAAATGCCCAGTATTCAATGGAAATTGGAAACGCAAATACACTCCAGGAACCGTACGTAGGTCCAGAGAAGAGACTCCATCCCCGGAATCTGCCTCTCCCCTTGAACAATGAATGACCTCAAGATATCGCCAAGTTATTCCTTTTTCTTCATTGACAACGAAGCAATGTGCTGTTTTCATTAATCCCTATACCTCCAGAAAAAACGTGTTAATGATCTACGCAGCATCGTGTCTTTTTTGTGACTCTGCAATCTCAGACCTGGCAGATTTGCTACCCCATCAGCCGCCTCCCCACACCCTGAACCAAAGTGGATTGTCTCCTCGCCCCACATGTTCCTGATGCGCACACCCTAGCAGCATGTCAACAGCTTCACTAACTAAGGACACAATAAATACCAGCTATTACGAGGTAGAGAATCTATATGCGTTGCCCACAAATATCCCTCATGACGAACATTATCGTAAAAACGAAATTTCTCTTGAGTTTCGCAATGCCCAATAACTGAGCCAAGTGATTGAACTCAGACTTACTCTGCTCACCGTCGATTGCCGAGATGATGGTGTGTTGGTGTTCGTTCGCCTCCCTGTACGGCAAGAATTCTAAACAAAATGAACTATCGATACCAAGACCATCAGGCCTCTATCGTTCTTGCCATATAGCCCTTCGTAACTGTGACAAGAAACAGTATTGTGGTTGTTGATTTATTTACTTCCAAATGAGGATGTTCTCGCATCGTGTTCGTCTTCTTCGAACTATACCTCCCTGAGTCCGAGTCGTATCAACCACGAAACCGCTTCGCGGCAGCTCAATAATCTCAACAAGCTTAGGGCAGCGGCTCCAGTTTCACTCCCTGCCGTTTAGAAACCGGCCAGCATTCTACCAATCAGGCCCTATGTGATGGCAAGACCTATTGACGATATCACCGTCAATCCCGCTGTTCTGATTAAGACATACTGGACAGCTTCATTGGCCTTCTGAATGACAGATCGCTACAGACGTTAGAATTACTCTAAAAGTGCGCAACTGATTCCAGATAGGAACAAAAGGTCCAGAAGGAAAACTTCATCAAACTCAATAAATACCAGTAGTATTTCAGCTGAGAAAAGAGATAGATGCCAGTATGATGCACGTCGTTGTCCCTATGCATGGTATATGGGCCTGAGCCAGCACTCGTTCAGATCTCGAGGGTTTGATGTAGATCGGACGATACAGATGACAAGGCGTCGAATCCCGGCTGTTGTAGAGCTCACTGCAGATTCTGGGATGTAATAGTCAGTTTTCACATAATGCATGGATCTTGGTTTTGATACAATACAGAGTCTTTCTATCCAATACGACATACAAGCCCAACCAAATACACAAATCAAATCTATGCCTTCATCCAAATATGCAATGCAAATACATCACATCTGACAAATAAAGTAAAATCATACCAGAACGCCTACCCTATCAGATCAAATCAAGTGATGCTAGATAAAAATTATCCCAGGCCGGATTGGCTCTTTAACTCCGAGGTGTACGTACTATCATCCAAGTTCTGCGCCGAAAAACACCCATTCCGAAGTCAACCGACATGAAAAATTCCCCAGAGTAGACCAACTTGACCGGCCAGGAAATGACAAGATACAATGACGCCCATATACCATACTCCACGAAAGGTAGATGGGAATCTCTCAAACCGTGTATGAATGACTCCCAATCGCCATAGCTACATGTTGCACACATCCCAAAAACAAAAAAACAAGAGAAAGAGTAACCGAAAAAAAAATTAAAAAGAAAGCTCAAGGGGTATAATCCAATGCCAATATCAATATACCAAGTTCAAGTCAATATCTCATCATAACCAGATATCACCCTCCTCGCCCTCAACCCACCTCTTCCAAACCTGCTCATACGCATCCTCCAAATCGCGCACCCAACGCGCGGTATCAAACAGTCTGCTCCCTCTTCTTTCTGAGAAGATCATCTCTCGGAGGTCTGAAAGACGGCCTCTTGCGCGTCCGTTTCCGCCGGGCACGTACTGTGTGCTTCTGCATAGGCGGATGGCTTTATCTTCGTAGTCCTCATCTGAGGAGGCGATTAGTTCGGTTCGGGCTTGGCGGCCGAGGTCGGTGTTGGGAAGGGCGCTGCTGAGAATGCTGCTTGCCATGCGGGAGCACATTTTGTATTTATAGCGGGGGTATGTGAGGAGGGGCGTTCCGCTCCAGAGAACATCGGTTGCTGTTGTGTGGGCGTTGCATTCGGGGGTGTCGAGGAATAAGTCGAGGATCTTCGCTCGCGAGATGTGGGTGTTTTTAGGTGCCACATCTGTAAAGATGATTCGAGATGCAGTGTCTGGACCTGCCCAAGCAACAGCTAACTCCCGGAGATTCTGTTCTCCAGCTTCGGGGAAACGGAGCAGCCAGAGCACGGCATTGCGAATCTGCGCAAGTATACGGAGCCAAGTACGGAAAGTCGTTGGCTCAATCTGTGATTTGTTAGCCCCGTCCATATCAATAAAACCTGGGCAACCTACTTTATATAACTGGTTAAAGTTCCCAAGTATAAGAACATCATCCCTAAGGTTAGGAAAGAGCTCCTTTCGCATCCGCCACCGCAACTCTTGCTCCTGATCCCAGGTCAGACCAGCCTCATGCGCATCCGGCGCGCTTTGTCGGTGATCACAGCAGAAAAATGTGTCACGAGTATAGACAATCTTCTCTCCGTACACCCACCCTTCCATGTCTTCACCATGATCCTCCTCAAGGAGTCGCTCCTCCATCAATGCCCTCCGTCTACCTGGGCCCAATGTCTCAGGGGGAATTGACAGCTCATCGGCAAGGATGTAGTCACACCACTCGGCACCAAGGGTGCCTGCGAAACCCATAAAGGACATATGAATTGGTGCAGGTCTGGCAGCAAAGACCTCGTTGCGGGCACCCCGTGTGTAACCGTTCAGGTTGATGAGGATGTGAATTCCATCCTCCACAATCTGATTGACAAGTCGATCAACCGACCAGGTACTGGCATCGTGAAAGACAGGTGCTTCCTTTTCAATTTGATGACGATGAATGGACCGATCGCTTGGGGTAGTGGCGTAGCAGTACGCCTTCACCTTGGACGGATTATGCAGACCAAATACGGACTGCATCAAATGGGCAAGAGGGTGGTTGTTAAAGTCAGATGACACATATCCAACCTTGAGGTAAGGATTAGGCGGCGCTGGTGGCGGATAAACCGTGCTGGGAAGCCACGGTGCACGAAGGGTCGATGAGGAGATACGAAGACCGTTCCGCTGTGAAATTTGTCGCACCTGCTTTGCAGAAAGAGGACAAGTAAATGTGTGGAACGGTAAGACGGTCGGCGCATTCGGTGCTGTAAGCCCGGCCGGGAGCTGAGGTCTTCTGTACTTGGTCCACGGATATTCCTTGCCATGAACGTAACGATCCTGGTACCACTGCCAAGTAAGCGAGCGGATCGCACGCTCAACGAGCCGCACAATCCGGGAACCTTCCCATCGCTGGCCTGCCCAAGACTGCAGTATTGAGACCAGAGAGCCCTTCTGACCAGATGAGAGACGGTGGCTGTCCACAGCCGGAGCCAGCTGCGCACACAATTGGTCCACCATACCCGGGGTCAGCAAGCCACGACCCCAAGTCTCACCTTCGTGGAGTTGCCGATCCACAATATCCACCACGCGCTTGATCCAACCAGCCCCTGTATCAAGGCTGTAGGCGTCACGCAGCATGCCCTGCTCATCGACATGCCACCGATCCCGGAAGCCATATCCATTAGCGACTCCACCACGGCCAACCCAGTTGCAAACAGAGTTCAGAGCGTTGGCCAACCCGCACACTGCTTCCGCAAACTCGGGATTCACCTTCACAGCCCGCTTGTAATACACAATCGCATCGTTAACCCGACCAGCATCCTTGACTGCATTTGCCAGGTTCGCCAAGGCAATGTCGAAATTATTGTCACACGCAACGGCCTGTTCGTACATTCGAATAGCGGCATGGAGCTGACCGATGTCCTTGAGCAGACTACCGAGATTGGTATACAGATGCGCGTGCCGGGAATCAAGACGCAGCCCGTAGTTGTAGTACGCTAGAGCAAGTGAAATGCCACTTCCAGGAACCACACCGGGTATATCGGGATGCTGAGTTTCTCCGCTAGAACGAGCAGGGCTCTTCCCTGGGTTGTTTTGGATACCCGCAAGCAGGATTCCCACATTGTTAGCAGTCGACGGGCTTTGCTGAAGCGAAAGTGAAAGATAGTAGAGCGCCAAGATGTCCCGAACACCAGGAGCAGACCTTGGAGCTCCCGAAGAGGAGATACTAGACATGCCATCCTGATATATTTTTGCAAGGGACAGCAAAGAGTTGCTGGTTGTCGAGATCGCAGCTTTGCGTGCGAGACCCTCTGCGACAAACTTGATCCCTGGCGGTGTACCGCACGGTGAGAAGACCAATTTCGACGTTTGAAGAGCTTTGTCGGGATACAACAAGATCGTCTCCCCACTGTCATGCTGGCCCGACGGATAAGAGCCATACGAGAAGGCAGCAAAGATTTGCTTGATGAGACCTCGAATGCCATGGAGTCTCCGACCGGCCGCAATCAAGATTGCGTCCTCAAAGGCCGCAGCGGCTCTCGCGTTATCACCCAGTGCATAAAGCATATTCCCCTTGGCGTGTACAAGGGCCAGCATTCTCCCATTGTCGGCACCGGGTATCGCATAACCACTGGAGGCGAATCCCAGCGGCCGGTTATCCGGAGCACATTGATCGAACGAAGCCGGATGTCCAGTTGGATGTCCAAGGTCATTGTCGTAATCGAATGACGCCTTCTCATACATACACATGTCAGACGCGCTTTCTGCATCACTCTCGGGCTCACTTGCATGCTCGTCGGTCGTGAAACAGTCCCCATTTTTCGGATGCCGCAGGGACGTTTGTATGTATTCGATGATATTGACTGCTTCTTTGCCGCGGTGTGTGTTGCACAAGAGGCCTACAAGGTGTTCCACGGCCTCAAAAAAGCTTGGGCGCAGCTTGACAGCACGTAGCCAGTGGTGTAACGCCTCTTCCCGGCGATCAAGGGCCAGAAGAGTCGCTGCAAGATTCGAGATAGCCTCAACATGCCTAAACGCAGAGAGTCAGTTTTATTATGTCAGATCCAGTACTACGCAGCAGACCACTCACGTTGTATCTCTGGCCATGATCCTAGAGTACCATCTCATGGCCTTGTGATAGTCACCAAGACCATAAGCCAGGCAGCCTCCCAAGAGCATCCCGTCGATCCATTCCCACCCACTTTCAATGCAAAGGTGGGACAGCATCTCAAGTGCTGATACAGCATTGGCGCTCGGGTTTTCATTGAAGGGGGCCGAGGGAAATCGGGAAACGGATGCCGTGAATCGTCCCGTATGGCGCAGTCCGTCGATCATCTGCATGTCAGATGCACCATATGGCTGTTGGAAGTGGTGACGACTCGCTTGGGAGAAATCTAGTCCAGGTTGACGTGGCGGCTTGGGGTAGATGCTGGGTTTCAGCAAGCGCTGGTTTTGGACGTCCCCGGTATTGTTGCTGGAAATGCTGTTCCGACGGGCCTGGTGAATAGAAGCAAGAAGGTCAACGTAAACAGCGTGAGCCCACACTAGGACTTTCTCTTTGAACTCCGCATTCGTCGTCGTCGTCGTCCGTGGATTGTGACCAGGCATTGGATGCTGTAAGTTGGGCCACGGGGCGAATGGCTCGTTGCTTGGCGGATGCGAGGGGTAAGGTGCGGTATTTTGTCGCGAGTGACTTGGCATTATTTGTTGGTTGAGAGCAGGGTCGGGGGGTTTTTGGTCTGAGTAGCGTGGCGGAAAATTGCTTTTGACGGGGGAATCAAGATTCAGCATCCCTAAAGGCGCTGGGTTCCAGGCGACAGTTGCATCAGGATGGTTTCCAGGAGGTATCGAGTTTTGAGCGTTCAGAGTTGAGTCGTAGAATTGCATGTTCGGTTTCGCAAACGAGGCCGGTGAGTTAAATCGCGAATCCCGTAGTGCTGCTGGACGATATGGGACGTACACCCCATCGGGCCAGTAGGGGCCATAGGGCCCGCTGCCAGCAGATGCTGTTGGGCCGACGCACGGTTGGAGAGTAGCGGGGAGTACTGTAGGAACGTATGCACCATCGTGTAGATAAAACCGCTGTTGCTGCATGGGTAAAGTTTGATTGAGAATCGAGTCCATTCCAGGATCATAATTCATCGAACGTACCCAGCCGGTCCCATTCGCATCCTGCGTCAAATCTCCTGCAACTGCAACACTTCTGATCGCATCATTCTTGTTATATACGGGCGGAAAGTTCGAAGGCTTAGGTCGCGACGACTGATCCAGGACGGGTTGCTGCCAGTTGTCCATGGGGAAAGCCGTCTGCGGGGAAAGAACCTGTCCCGCTTCCAATGACGACACCAAGATGTGCTTGCTTGCTGGGGGCTGGATAGAGGTATCCCCAGGAGTCCCATCATAACCAGCTGAAAGAGTTCCATTTGGCGTTTTCCTCCTCAAGGCGTGTTCACCGACGGCGGGGCTTGAGCTGGAAGTGTTATCGCGCAGGTCGAGACGTTGGATCGGATGCGGGTATTGCAATCGAGTCCTAGGAACCGACTGGAGAGAATCTTTGGACGGATCATTTCGAGGGAGCGATGACGGAAAAGAGTTGAAGCCGTAGGACGAATTAAGGTTGCCCGGGGCGTGGTAATGGCTCATGTGATGATGTGGCTGAAGCGCCGGAAAAGGCGCCACGGAAGGTAACATCTTTGCAACTTGAGTGGGGTAAATGCCTGTTCCTGCGTGTTCGTTTTCACCAGATATAGATAAGGGAAGGCGTTCGGAAGTAAAGAATAAAAAGGAAGAGTCAAGGAAATGAGTCGACGTCAACGGTTGAGGGGCGGTTGTATAATGGCGGTATTAAGTCGAGAATGAACAGGTGTGTTTTCTCCGTTTCGAAATTCAATCCCTGCTGGTAAATCAACAAGAAGCATCCTCCTTGAAACGTTTCCGACACCTCATTATGGACCCGAACCAGAATCACTCGACATTCAACGGGGCCCCCCACCACTGGTCCCGGGACGCGACATCAACACGAGCAGTGGTGGACGATTCGAAAGGGTTCAGCAACGACCAGACAGGGGTCGTGAGGAGGGATATAACGATAAGGCAGCGGTGAGAATGTGTGTGATATGATATCAGTTCAAGGACAGTCGAGATCGTAGGTGGTTCAGGGATAGAGGGGGTGTTTTCTAGAAAGGGCGTGCGACGCGTGAGAGTATGAAAGCTGTCCGAAGCGTTTTCCTTGTGTTCGTTGGAGGTGGGAGCGGGGAAGCAAGGGAGGGAGAAAGGGATCAGGCCTGACAGACACAGAACACAGCCCTAGTCAGTTTCTCGAGAACAGCCCACACTAACGCAGGCGTCCGTCGCGATCAGTCGAATCCCGAATTTTGAACTTGGCAGATATGCTGTGTCCAGTACAAACGGCGAGCCAGAGAGCCGGCGCGAAGCAGAGTAAACAATTCGATTTAAAACGAATCAAGGTGTCCAGGACCAGGATCGCAGGACGTTTTTAGTTTTATTTTTTTGCCGATTCGGTTGGATTCTTCTTGGTTCTATTTATCGATAAGATCGGACTGTATATATGCAGACTTGAGGAATCCTGGAGAGAAAGAGACAGGGAGGTGGAAGAGAAAGGCTCTGGACGAGAAACAAGAAAAGAGGTGAGATGAAAAGAGGAGAGTTAGGTTGGGATCAGTAAGCGTGGGTATGCTGGTGAGGTGGAGAGGGAGAGAGAGAGAGAGAGAGAGGAGCCGAGAAACACCAAACCACAAGTGTACTAGTGAGGAGTATAAGAAAAAGAGATGAATTGATAGTGCCCTATTGCCAGCACACAGACAGAGATTTTAATAAAATGAATAATGCAAAAGAAAAAGCAAGCGAACGGAAAGGAAAGTAATTGCAGACGAGATGCGCGAATGAAAAGGATAGAGGAGGGAGTGTTGGGAAGTCTGGGGATGGGTAAAGAAAAAAGAGATTAGAGTGGATGCATTGACAGGCCCAGCCGGAAACGACTGCGAATCGACCAGCTCGACTGTGACGGTCTCTCCGTACTATGGGGGCTCGGTGGGGTCGACTGCGCTAGGGCCTTGGCGGGTTATTTTTGTTCTTTATATACACTCTACAAGTATCTATATGAGTACTAGTACTATCCTTGACTAATTGTATGCTAATTATGTGGATAATTATATCTGTAATTGTACAGCTTATAATTATAAACAATTGATAACAGCAGAGTGAGAGAGTGTGAAAGAGACGGAGAAAGTATTTAATAGGCCCAGATCCAACGGTCAGGATGAGCGGCACTAGCCACCTGAGCACTCAACGTCACTGGTCTGTGGCTGCGGATTTGGGGGGAAGGGGAGTGGGCCTGGTGGGGAACGCCCGGTCAGGATCATCAATGGAATATTTTGTATTATTCTGTTCCATGTACAAGGAACCCAGCGGTGAATGCTCTGGGAAATAAGCTGGCATGGGATGCATTCACTATGGCATTCTGCACAAGTCCTATGTCCTCTGTACTCTGTACTTTGCAAGGTGGTGGTACATACATGTACTCGTTCCTGTAGTTGTATGCTAGGTACGCTCGTATATTACGGGTCAAACATACTAGGTAAAGGATATCGTGGCAATGCTCCTAATGGACATAAAAAAAAAAGAAAGAAAAAAAGACTTCTTTGAGTTTTCAGCAAGACAGAAAAAATAATAATAATAATAATAATTAATTGGGTCGATGCATCTCGTACCATAATCCACCACGTGACCCACATGAAGATCGAAACGCCTCCACTCAGCCGTACCTTGTCACCTCCCAGGGATAACTGAGTACTCTGTACTACTAGACTATGTACACCGGATATACAATGCATCCTGTATAACTGCCAACCGTTGCAGAACCACATTGTATGTGTTATCTAGGTGAATGTGACCTGTGCGCTGCCCGGTCACATGCTAAGCGCTCGTATGCATTAATTCCGATCAGCCAATGTCAGCCATACGAGGACGGCCCTGGCTACAGACACTTGCAGCCGAGAATCAAGGGTCTCAACTGGGGTACAGACACGTGATGGCTGTGCTGAAAAAGAGTTCAATCATTGGGTCCTGGCATCTGTCTTGTATTTTATATTACTCCGTACTTCCATGTATTCCCCTCGCAGACCACTTCCACATCAGGTGCTCAGCTACTCTCGAGATCTTGAATCACTATACATACATGATAGCTTCAATCAGGGCCTGTCCAAAAGAACAGCCCCCCCTTCGACAGACCTTCTCCCTCTCACCACTAGGAACGATGAGTCTGCTGCACACACCAGGTCGAAACTTCTCTTTACCCACTTCTCTCCACATGGCTTCCCTAGAGTTATCAGAACGAAGCATCTTGGATTATATGAGTCAAAAAGAACTACAACAAATAGGGCCGGGCCATCTATCGCTGCACTTGCAACGACGGTGAAGCAGTCCAGCAGCTCCAGGGCCAACTCATAGGGTCAAGCCGATCAGTTTTTAGGAACTTTGAAAGAGTTGCGCTGACATAGCCAAACCGCCCTAGAGCATCCGGCATACAACAGATGAGGTGCAGGTGAAATGAGTTCCTGGACATGCAAGCATCAAAGGCAATGGAGCAGCAGACAAGGAAGCCAAGATGGCTGCCTTGCTACCCCTAAGCACCCTCTACCACCTGCCCCGATAGCAGCCGCCAAGCGGGCAGCCCAAAGGGTGCACTGGCTGTCCTTTGCCCATCTCTGGTCAGAAAGGGTCCCCAGGCGATACAAAGACCTAGAGATAGACCTTGAGAACATGTTGAACGACACCATACACACATTCTGGGCAAACAAGAACTTAAGCCTCATTGTACAGATGTCTCTGAAGACTGTTCGTCGCCTAAATAACAGTAGTTTACACTTGTCACAGTCATTACTGGTTTCGATGATAATAAACAACCATGTTCCTTATGGAATTCTTGAACCCTTTATTGATTATCTTCCATCCACTATATAAGTGAAAAAAAAGTGTTGATATAACATGGCGTGGCTACTAGTGAAAGTGTGGCAGACTGGGTTGGATATATATCTTTCTTACTGTGTGGTAACCGCGTCATATACTCCAATGGAAACACTTGATAATGGTCGATATATAGTTCCATAGTATCGTGGAATGTTGAATACTCGATTTAACGATGTGACGGCTAGCAGGCGGCCAAAGACTACTTCGGCGGCCGTTTTAGGAGTCCTGCTAACCAACTCTCGTCTTGGCATCAGGTGGGCGTATCCCCACGAGCACAGGCTTTCCCTCCACGCCAGGCCACGAATTTCATGCCCATTGACGCTAGTCTCAAATGAGACTTTCGTTGCTATTTTGTTCGACATCATCTATCTAGACGCTCTCACTGCGGTCGCTGCAGAGGGGAGCTGTTTTTGTCTCCTCCTTCAACCATCATGCTCTCTCTAGTTATAAGTCTCACAGTGCCGACCGTGTCCTTCCCTGCTTCCATCCTTCCTCCCATGGGCATCATTTGCAGTACTTCTGCAGTAGCTAGTAGATAAAACGAATGATAAATTTGCTGAGGATTTCTTTGCATAATGTTGGTAGTGAGTTGAATCTGGCAGGCAGGCGCTGTAACATTGTGCCAATCGAATATTCAATGCATCTAAGATGGTCAGAACAGAACAACAATAGAGGCACATGAGAAGAATTACTTTTCATGTAAGTGTGACGGCAGAACTGCAATATCATGACCACCCAGAGCTACCCTGTGAATCCAGCTTTTCTGATAACAGAACTTGATGTTTGCATCATTGATATCAAATGCATTGAATCCCATATGGAATGACATTGTGAATAATTGAGGCGAAGCTGGAAGGTTGACAAACAAGTGCTATTGACTGGCAATTGGCCGAAAGCAATGCATTTGTTTTGGATATTCGCGTTGGAGGAATCGCTGGTTATCTTGCCGACTATATTTGAGCAACCACCACTCCATTGAATATTATCATCTACACTTACTTCAGATCAAGAAAACCATCGACTTGTCTATCATCTAGTCCTTTCCAAGACAGCCAGCCAAGACCTGAAATCATAGACTCAAGAGACTGAGGCCCGGACAGCAACTCGTATAACTACCCCCTCCCTCGAGCACTCAACCCCAATATACAACCACATGCAATAACCATGTCCGGTTTCGAAGCCGCCGGCATCGGAGCCAGCATACTGCAAATCGCTGATAGACTTCAAGCTCTCCGTCAGCCTCTACAACCTCTACCACAGAACTCCAAAGCGCGAACCAGAACCTCCGATCCGTCTCAGGCAATATCTCATTAACATACAATGTTCTGCAACTATTAGGAAGCGCTGTGAAGCAAGATGAGCAGGCGAGGCTATGCTCGCTGCAAGCGTTGATTACTGCTAAATATGTGTTGGAGGAGTGCAAGCGCGTTTCAGGGAATTGATGATGCAGTTCACGCATCGTGTGTATTACTGGGTATGAATCGGTTGGAGAGGGCGTTTAGGGGGTTTGCGTTTGTGTTGAAGGAGTCGGAGTAGTCGGAGTTGGATGCGCTGCACGGGAACTTGGAAAGCTTGAAGTCGACGATGCTTTTTATGCTTTTATATTTTGATGTATGCTGGACAGATTCGGAAGTGGGTTCTGTCTAAAGTATGGCAAAATATAAAGTGATAGCTAATGAAGTTACAGTCGACCAGCATCATCATCGGTTTTGCTAATTCTGTGGGGCCTGATCGAAGAACTTATACAAGAGAGACGGATCAACCAGATGCAAGAGTCCGAGTCCACTGGCGCTCAGAATGCGACAATACCAACGGCACATGATGATCATGACCAACCGTACAATCAAGTCTCAAACGCCGACCCGAACCCGATAATCGAAATGGGGAAATACTACCTCCTCATTCGGAAGATCTTTTCAGACATTGATGCCTGCAAGTCTGATCTTGAACGAAAGGGCTATCGCAGAATCAGGAACGGTGTGGAATTACTACATTTGGGAGAGAATAACAAGTTTGATGCTGGCTTGTTGAAACAGCTTGGTCACGCTTACATGATCTTATCCCTTGCAGGTACGTTTTCCTTTTCCTTGAGAGAAAAGCAGTAATCAAGATGTTGATACTTTGCAGTGAGGTTTCTTTGCAAGATGAAACTGGTAAACCACGCAAACGACAGATCGGCCATTATACGACGATACCCATGGTAGAAAATGAAATAGGCCACCAACTGATAACCCCAAGAGACAGAAAATCAAGGAACGCGTCAAGCAAGATCCGCTTGTTGCTGAGTTGATTATGGAGTGGTGAATTTGGATAAGAACTTGAGTAGACGGGACGCTACGATGGAACCAAACTTGCAAGGCACGATATCCAACATGAATTTGATAATATTTCACTAAGTATAAGCCTACGATATATCAAAATATGTTGACCGAAAACATGGACCACTGTAACCACAAGGGCAAGCAAGCCTGCCACGAAGGTTACCGCGGTGAGTAGCGGGTCGAAGATTTATCTTCTTTGCGAAAAATAAGCCTATACCACGGGGGATAAAGATCCAATCCAGGCCCGAAGGCGGGAAGGGACGGTAAGGGCCAGAGTGTGCAAAGGTTGTAACTGGGGAAATTTGTCTCCGCCATGGTTCAACTTGCACGGTGCCAGCAAGAAAACCATGAGAAGAATTGACGGGATGATGGAAGGGGAACGGAAAGAGAACGCGCCTGGAATTATTGTTTCGGGAATCTGGAAGGTCATAACTTCGTAAAAAACAAATTTTTGGTATCTCGTGTTTTGTGAAGGCAATGTTCATATTCTTCGTAACTAGCACTGCGAGCAGAAATGCATGCCATCACAAACCAGACGAAAGGCCGCCATCAATTAATTTACTCGGAGGGAACTGTAACCCATTAGATAATATTTCCAAAATACGCGGGAAAAATAAAAACATACTGTCAATCTCGCCAGCCTTGACGTCGTCGGAGACGTCCTTGGGGCTGCGGCCGTCAACACGGCAACCAACAGAGAAAGCGGTACCGAGGATCTCAAGGACGGTACCCTTGAGCTCCTTAGCCAGAGAACGGTGGCGCATGGTGCGGGCGATCTCGATGATGTCATCGAGAGGGATCGACTTGGTGTGCTTGATGTTCTTCTCCTTCTTGCGGTCACGAGGGGGCTCCTTGAGGGCCTTGATGACCAGAGAGGAAGCGGAGGGCACAACGGAGATGGCGGCCTGACGGTTCTGGATGGTGAGACGGACGGTCACACGGAGACCCTTCTAGAAAGGGCGAAGAGGCCAAATTAGTCTTTGTTCGTTCATTGGTTTGTTCGTGTTGCGATCTGATTGCAGTGTCCTTACCCAGTCACCAGTGTTCTTGGCGATATCTTCACCGATCTTCTTGGGGGACAGACCGAGAGGACCGATCTTGGGAGCCAGAGCGGACTGGGCTCCGACCTCACCACCAGTCACACGCAGGTGACTTTAAAGATTGTTAGAAACTGTTCCCTTCAAAAAAAAAAAAAAAAAAAGCGACTCAAATGGGACACGGAATTTTGTACATACATGATCTTCACCTCATTGGGGTCGAACTTGGGAGCTACCCGGAGGTTACAGGTCAGTCGCCAGCCATTATAAAGCCAAGGAGATGATACTCACGCATGGCGAGTGCGAAAGGTCGTCAATCGTCCTTGGAATTGTTGGTCGGGGTGGTATGCACGAGGAAAGAAAAGAGATCCGTCGGAGCTCGAAAATGTTGGCGGATATTTAACTGGCTCCGCACCTCCACTAAGCGAGATCCAAATGCGGAATAGCCGCTAGGGCACAGTTATCATCATGTGATTATGGCTTTCCCGAATAGGATATGATATAGGAATCGTTTCTAAACCGTTGATTTTACTCGAGTACTAGTTGCTATATCGCAAAACAAGAAATTAAAGAAAAGACTTAAATCACCGCTAAGAATACAAGCGACCGGAGAACCGATATTAGACCGCCCTTTACCTTCGTGATGGCCATTACCTCTTCACATCTAGCTGGTTCCAGACACCGCGAGCCTATCAGACATGTTAGAATGGATCAGAAAGGGCCTACGACTGGCAAGCAACTTACTTCATCAAGTGGTCCATGAAAGTTTGCAAGGAGACATCGTCTGTGAAGATGGTCTGCGATGTCATGCCCCCGCCGTAACCTCCAGTGGTGTGTGTGGTGGACGGGTTGAGCTTGGACAGAAGGAAACGTGCTTGGGAACCACCTGCATCGCAAACAATGAAACGGGGCAATGGGAAACGATCGGCAATGAGTTCCTGCAAAAATGAGCTGATTAGCTCGTGACCGTAGAACGAGGAAAGATTGGGCACTTACCCTCGCGTCTTCCTTGGGTTGATCAAGGAGAACCTTCAGGTTCTCATAACCCTCTTGTTCCTGGTATCCAGCCTTTCTCCATTCTGCAATGGTTTCACCATGGAAGATGAGAATGTGGAAGAAGGTATCGAGGAGGAGGATGTGGGCGGGTTGGATAGAAGCTGAGTCCAGAAGAACTGGCTGACTGCCCTCGTGCTCCAAGGAGTACGAGTCCAGTGTAGGCTGGATCATAATGAGGGAATCGCCGGCATCTTCGTGGTTGATAACGTGTCTGTAGAATGCGGTCTCATCAGGCGAGTTGTTGAACACCTGCAAGAACTGGCTCCTGCGGAGATGAAACATGAATTGAGGGTATAGGGTGAAATTCTTCTCCAACCGGAATGATGTCGGGTCATCCTTCCGGTAGTCTGCGAAGCGCGAGCACAGTCGGATGAGCATGCGGTCAACCCATCTAAGCACGTCGGGGCCATCGTCGACCTCTGCCTTGAAGACGGCAATACGAGCCATAAGTACGGCAGCAGCTTCTTGGTCGAAAGATTGTGCCAGTGTCGGGTCACCGGCCGGGCCACTTAAAGTCCGTGCAACGGTCGTCACTCTAAGGTGATAGTTTCCAGCAGCATTTTGATAGTAGGTGAGGAACTGCATCATCCCCCGCTGAGGGCCCTGTTGCACAGCAGCAGGTCCACCTTGGTTCGCAATTTCGAAATAAATACCGTAACTGGACGCTGGGTCGATTCCACACATCTTCCACGCGCATGTATTACCAATTCCGCATTCTGTCTCGCCCACGGAACTCGACTTCTTGTTCAGAGAAACAGCATGTCCAATAAGACCGGTAACCTTGAGTTCCTTGGTGGTGACCACTTCAAGTGCGGCGTTGAAGCCCATCAATAAGTTCTCGTTGGCATCTTTGTCGAATACCCGGACAAATGATTGCTTGAATTGTGATGATGTGAAGCTGTCCGTGAGGAGCATGTGGCCGCCGGTGTAGTTGGAAAGGTTCTTCATTTCCAAAAGACCAACTTGGTCAAGACATCCGGCGAAAATGTCGACAACGTGGCCGTTGTTCGCAGCGCGCTTTGCAAGGCTGTCGTAGAACTGTAACAATCAGTTAGTACAATGCCCATGACGGTGTCCCCTCAGATCGAGCCAGATCGTACCTTAACAGCCTTCTTGTAGTACTTGATGTTATCCCGGTCAATGTCGTGGTGAGATCGAATGGGTTCCTTCAATTCAGGGCCAACAACGTTGCCAGGGCCTTCAGTCGCAGCACCACTAGTGAACAGCATAACACGACCACCAGTATTCTGGAAGGACGTCTCGAGCAAGCTCACCGCAACGCTGAGAGCGACACCGGTACACCTAAGAGGACGCTTGTCATTCGGAACGGGGAATGGGTCACGCTGGAGCTGCTCGAGGATGTTGGTAATCTGGAATTCGGCCTGTTGGATCGGAAGGAGGAATCGCGCCGCTGCACCGAGAGGAGGACGAGCCGGTTGCGCGGGCATGTTGGGGCGCACTCCAGGGGCAGCCAAACCGAGCATCTCCTGGACTTGCTTTGCCGCATAGTCTTTGCTTCCCCGGAACACATAGGATTTGGCACATTCGGTGTAACCAAGTTCGTGGATTTGCGCCTAACCCCGAGTCAACATATCACTCTCACGAAAGGGATTTCCAAGGTAAGCCAATCCTACCATTGTACCATAGGTGATCAATCCGACCAGCGCATTTGCGGGCAGCAAGGACAAGCTCATAATCAGCGAGTCCTTCAGGGCCTTCAAGCTGTCATCCTCTTGGCAAGTATCAACGACGTATACGAATATCGGGGGTGCGGGAGCCGGGCGCGCCAGTTGGTACTCGATCGTCGTGCTCGATGGGTGTAGCTCCGGGGGAATTGCAGTCTCCGTGATATCCTTATAATGGGGAGGAAGAGGGTTGCGACTAAGGCAGAATGGACAGATCCAAATGCGGGCACGAACGTCGACATTGCTGTGGGATTGCCTCGATCGTCAGTCAAAGGACAGGGAACCGGTCGGGGGAGACAAAAGCAGCACATACGCATAAGGGTTGAGAACAGCCCGACAGGGCGATTTACAAGTCACCGGTTCATATTGTAGCAATGGGGTGTCGGGCTTCTCCTTCAACGGCGTATAGACGGCGCCAATGGGGACAACTAATCGGGATGCTTCCTAAAGTAGGACTCAGTAAACAAGACCACCAAACAGCCACTATACATCTAGGCACGAACCATGCGAGAGCTGGGGAAGGTATTCCAGCTCAGCCTAATTCCATCGCGCTCTTCGATATCGCTCCATTGGTCCTTCAACGCCTCGTAGTCCATGCTGCCGGTTGATGGGCGTGTAACTGCGGTGATAAGAGGGGGGAATTGTTGTTCGAATGGGGTCAAATCGAAGGGAAGATCTCGTTCACTCCGTGCAAACTATTATTCAAAAGTCTGTCAATTTAGCATAATCCTGTCTCGAAACAGGCAACGCCAGTAGCTATAGTCCAGAGACTGAGCGTAGAATCCAGGGTGTACTCTATGTTGTGGGTGAACCTCCGCCGTGGCATAAGGCCAGGTTGCAGCGTCTTTGGTCTCTATGCTCGGCCGCACCACTAGCGCCGTGGGTATTTAAATTTCGGCATTCCTTCCGCCAATTTTCTTCTTTTCTTCATATTCTTCACAAAATATCAACGCCGACTTACCCTACGTATAACGCTTCAGTCAAGCACCCCATGGTGAAGTTGTTGTCTGTCGGACGAAGAGAGACTCACCCGACGCTGGGCACCTGGGTTGGAAAGGTCGTTTTGATCCTTGAGGATGATCCGGGAATCAGCTGTGGTTACAAGTCTACGACTTCATAAATCTTTTTACCTTAGATATACCATTCAAAAGAATCAATCGTGCAGCTATTTCTTTCTTATTATACGTAATTGAGCTATACAAGAAACAACAATTGCAAAAACACCACGACACCACGACGCCGAACCAAACGCCTGCCACCTGAGGTGAATTGACACCAGAAGAACGTAGCCTCGTGGAACCATACCTGCGCTGCTTTTCAAGCATTCTGAGGCGGAGGGTTTCTTCCCAACTGTTTCAAGAGGTAACTGCGCTTGAAATAAGTGTTGGGATGGACGATTGTGTCAAGATCCGTCTGGTTCCATGTCCCGTCATCCTTGACTTTCTTGATTTCCGATTTATGTGCCCACTCGAAGACCCTGTTGCAAGCGATATGGTAGCGTGTCTTCCCAACGTCTTCCCGCACTCCTCGTAACAATTCTTTGTCGTTAACGCCCGTAGCTTGGAGGAGGTTTATGAGATTGTCAACGGAGAAGTGACGGTATGGGCAACCGTGCGTCTGGCCAGCGCCAGGGTTGGTGTCGCCGAGTATCTTCTGGCACGAGTAGGGAGGGTATCCACGACCTCTGCGGTTGACGTCGCCACCAACATCACCATAAGCGTGCCGGACGTTGTATTTGTATCGGGAGTTGAACTCGTCGTCTGTGAAGCCCTTGAAAGACTGGCGCCAGAAAAGAATACATTCCTCGAGCGACAGTCCAATACCCTTCAGAAACAGAGTATACTGAAGTCGACCAAAATGCTTTAAATGGTTGTTCTTGCGCAATGACATGTGTAGGCTGCGCATGCAGAGAGGGAAGTGTTGAGAGAGATGGTCAATGCTGCCAGCGGTAATTGGAGCTCCATCGACAAACCCCTCGCCTTCTGAATAGACTGATTCGGCGCTGCCGAAGTTCTTCGAGAGGTGATTTAGAATCGGGGTCAAACGGTCGTCTTCATCCAAGCGCGGTAGGGCTCTACTAGTAAGCTAGAAAGGGTTAGCACTGTGTTAATACGCTGTATTGACTAGCACATACTTCGAGCGCACGTTCCAATCTGGCTGTGAATTCCGCAATGACCATGCTCAACTGCTCCCTTCCAGGAACGTATGCCTTTCCCTTGGAAAGGAAGACGCCCCGTTTCTCAATCAGTTCAGGAACTCTCTCCCAATCAACCTTATACCAAGTTTCCTCATCAGCCCGGCGCAACCCCGGTGTTGTCTGCACCAATTTCTCAGACAGCACGCGTCGTTCCTCATCACTGACAGGCTCCCAATCAAGACTCAGGCTCTCGATAAACGCACGTCTCTCTCTGGAATCGTCGTGTTGGAAGCGGAATCGGAAAAGCATAGTTTCAGCTCGTGCGAATCGCCGACGAAGGTCTTCTGTACCCGAGAAGGCCAAACGGAGGATGAAATGCGAGTAGTGGTCTTTCTGGCGTTCCTTCTTCAATCGCGAGTCTGCAGGACCGATCGACGAGGACGTGTTCGAGGAAAGGGGCAGGAACTTTTGAAGGAGAGGCTTGATGTGTTCTTCGGTCTCAGCGGGTGTCTTATTCCGGTAGGAGCAGGCCTCAATTTCGGCCAGGACTTCGCAATCATTCAAGTCAGTTATGGACTCATATCAAAGCGGATCCCAACCTGCTTACTCTTTAATCTATCAATAGCCCATTGTTCGAACTCCTCCAGCGTAATCTCTGCCGTTGGCGGGATGCCATAGAAATTCAATCGAAACGGGTAATCCTGCTGCTTGAATATCGGCGCTGCGAACTGCCTCTTCTTGTGGTCCAGAGTCGTCCTCCGTTTAGGATCGATCCTATGGAAATCCTGCCGAATCATTGCCTCCGTCCGTATAGTGCACTCCTCAAAATCAACCTGATGTTCAGTTTTGCCAATTTTCCAGATCTCTAGTTAGAGCCATCGTCTCCATGCCGACGCGAGACGCGCGCGGACACGCGCCCGTGTACAATTCACGTGACTTTGCGGAGTTCAGCGTTCTCGCTAACCGAGGGACCACGGCGGATTACGGTAATTACGATGCGGAGTATCTAAATACAGGGCCATACGGCCACTGATACGACTGTCCAAGCACACCATTTGAAGTGTTGAATATGATTACAATTGATGAATTAAAATAACACTGTAGAACATCTGATAGCCACCTGGGGACCATTCTATGTACTTAAATACTACTCTTGGCACCGAGCACTGCATGTGGTCTCGGTCAATGCCTCTTTATCTCACCGGCTTCCGAACACAGAATATCTCCAACCCCACAGAACCGCGTGCTTCCCCAATCTTTGACTTGTTGAACTGCGGTAGCCGCTTGGTAGCATAGGCTATTAATCGCCTTGCTTGCGTCCCCCAATAGCCTGTTCTTATTTTGGATCACGAGGTCAAGATGGGGATCGAATAATTCCAGATACATATTTCACTTCCCCACCTTCACCCAGATTGCACCGCCGATAACCACGACCATTCGGCCTTTGCGCTTCGACATAGATCACTGGATTTTACCGCGAACGATACCCTACTCGAGAGTTTATATACTGAACGAAATGACATCCACGACAAAACAGCTCACGAAGGCTGCCCGCATTATCCTCGTCGGCGCTCCCGGCGTGGGGAAAGGAACACAAACCGAAAGACTCCTTGCACGATTCCCACAACTAGCGTCGATAAGCTCAGGCGACATCTTACGGGACAATGTGCGCAGGAAGACACCATTGGGTATGTATCCCCGACCATATTCCCGTCGCTCGATGTCTCTGACCTAACAATGCACAGGCCTCAAAGCAGAAGCTGTCATGCAATCCGGCAACCTCGTCCCCGACTCAATGATGCTCGACCTGATCTCCTCCGAATTCAAGTCCAAGGGCTGGCTCCCAAACGACACCCTCTCGTCGCAACCCACCTCCATCTCCCCCAATGCCTCCTTCATCCTCGACGGCTTCCCGCGAACCGTCGCGCAGGCCGGTAGCTTGGACAAGATCGTCCCCGTGAACTTCGTTGTGCACCTTCTCACATCGCCATCTGTGATTCTCTCCCGAATAGCGTCCCGCTGGGTTCACGAGCCGTCGGGGAGGGTATATAATACTGGTTTCAACGCTCCCAAGGTGCCCGGGAAGGACGATCTGACGGGGGAACCGTTGACGCAGAGACAGGATGACTCAATTGAAACGTGGAAGCAGCGGTTGCAGAAGTTTGAGGAGACGAGCAAGGACTTGCTGGAGCATTATGACCGGCAGGGGTGTTTATGGCGGGTTGAGGGGGATAGCAGTGATGAGATTTCGCCGAAGCTTTTTGCGGAGGTTGAGCGGAAGTTTTGCTAGTTTGGGGGTGCTTTGACTTGCGCTTTCTTGAACTTGTATTATTTTCTTGTCCATTGGCATTATGCATCGTCCTTTAGCAAGGCGCTATTGGGGCAATGGGGTTACATTCGTTGAATGGGACGGCTATCATGGGTTTGGGTGGAAAACTCTTTCGGGTGAAATATTTCGGTTTATATTGCGTATAGAACGCTATTCCACAATGAAGAGAAGATACATGAATAATCAACCTATCATAATACATTAATACCATTCTATGACTTTCATCACAAGCAAGGTCATCACTCATATCATCATCCAATAGCTGTACAGTGTTGAATAGAACCAAAAGCGACCAAAACGACCCAATCACCCCTTCTTCCCTTCTTTCCCTTTCACATTCCCATTTTCCTTCTCATGCGTCGCCTCCACAGCCCCCATCCTCCTCTTATACTCCCTCGGACTCTCCCAATTCTTCCCATCCGCGCTGAAATCCACCCACAGCCCCTTCTTCCTCCACTTCGCCCACCACTCTGCTTTCCGGTACTTATTTTCCATGGCCTCACCCCCAAATTCTGCTCCAAATTTCGCCTCATAGACTGTCGCCAGTCCGCGCTTCAACATCTCGTACGAGACGTCCCGTCTGCGGAACGGGATGGGGAAGTCTAGCGCGCGGCGCACGTAGACACTCGCGACGACGCGCTGGTATTGGTCTTGCCGATGGACGTAGGCGTGGACATTACGATGGAGGAGATAGGATGTTAGCCAGGTGTGTGCATCGCGGGCAAAGGGTTGTTCAGGGCGGCCGAAGTGGGAGAGTTCGGGGGCGTCAATGCCGGCGAGACGGACGTGTACCTACATCAGTCAGTAATCAACATCAAAATCAGCATTCTGCAAAACATGGAACAGGGCACAAAAAGGAAGAAACACACCGTCTTATCCCTCAATTCCCTCTTCAGCGTCGGCACTTTCTTCCACGGCAACCACCCCCACCCCGTCCATTTCCCCCCAGGCGTATGATACAACCTGAAATTATCCCCATCGCCCACACTCGTCACCTGCCCATAGATACTCCTCCTCCGGAAGAACCACGGCGAAATACTAGTAGCATCCGGGAAGCGGCGAAAGTAGCGGCGGTGAATGCGCACTATGGCGAGGATCGAGCCTGTTAGGATGAGCGTCGGGACGAGGGTTCTGGTTTCTGTGAATGCGGCCCAGTCGGTCGCGTTGAGTGAGGTATTCCAGTCTCGGGGTTTTGAGGGGTTTGGCAAGGATGAGGACGACCAGAGCGTGGGGAAGTGGTGTTCCTGTTGTTGTTGTTTATCGTTGTCCGGGTTCGGACGCGATTTGTCGGACCATGGCCATCGCATGGTGATCCTTGTCCTTGTTTGGTACGAGGGTTGGAAGGCCGGGGGGGGGGGGCGACGTATAAAATATAGGATCGTGTTGCAAACGGAGACTGGGTTGTTGGGGGTGTGTTGGAAGTGATCGTGTTGCCTGTGGGGTAAATATATAAATGCTGGAGGATCGCGCCGCAGATCTTGGCAGTATGTACCACCACGAATCACGGAGTAAATGTAACATGGCAAAACACAGAATAGGAGCAAAATAATGGGAAAAGAAATGAAAGATAGCAAAAAAGTGGTAGCATACATGAATCTGGGTGGTATTGAGCAACTTGTGTTGAGGGAGAAATGCCAATATCAGCCTTATGACAAGAGTTACCCTAGTCCTCAGGGAAACAGGCGTAAGTATGGCATGTAAAATAAACAGCGTCGAAGAAATATATACAAATGCAGATTTTGAAAGTCCATTTACAATTCCAGGTAAAGTATATGATGCCATTATTTATCAGTGCCATGCATCCTCACTTGACTTGCAAAATCCTGGGGAAGATAGCTGTATTCTATCAAAGCCGCAACGAAAAGTGATAAAGAAAACAGAACCGAGATCATGTAACCCTTGCGCCGCAGACGAACATAAAACAAAAGAAGCCAACATTAATCAAGTATAGTCGAACAGAATGAAAGACAGATTACCTCTATTTCAGTGTTGCCGGAAGGCTTGTCTTGGCCGTAGACGCCGCGCTGTCAACGGCCTTCTGCAGCTTTTTCTCCTTGAGATTGCGCAGGTAGGCAAAAAACATGATGAAGAAAAGCTCCATTCTATGTGCTGTTAGCAAGGGTGTCATAGTAAAGGTTCTTCAAGTCAGCGAAACATACCTCTCCTTGGTCATCATCAAGAGACCCTGGACCAAGAGACCCTTTGTGATCTGGGGCCCAATGCCCTTGAAGAGTCCAATTGGCCCTTCTTTGTCGAGAATATAGCGCATGACTTCACCGAAGCTCTTGAATGGCTTACCCTCTCGGCCCGGAGGAGGACGAGACTGAAGGCCAACCTTGGCAACAATCAGTGGTTGGGTTGCAATGGTTGCCAATGATTTGGACAGTGCACCGAGAACTATATAGATCCTATTAGACTATGCATATGCACTGCCGAAAATATGTCCAACTTACGGAAAGCCTCCCAGGGCTTGAGGTTGTTCTTTCCAGCAAAAAGGATGTCCTTAAGGCGCTGATAAGCACCATAAGTGATTGCCGGGTTGACAACTAGAATCAAACTGGCCTTGAGGCCTCTCCAGAGACCAGAAACACCATCCTCACTGTCCACGACTTCCTTGCCAGTCTCCCAGAAACCTCTCTTGTCCTCCTTGGGCTGAGTCTGTTGTCTTGTGGTGATAACGGAGACGGGAATGGTGAAAATCTGGGCAACAGCACCCGCCACAGCACCAAGGCTGAGCTCAGCAGCGGTTCCCGGGGGCTTGGGTACCTTATCCGACGCCATGTAGATGGTTCTCACGATGGTGTACCAGTAGAAGTAGGCGAAATTGGTCGATGCGACACCCAGAAGCGAACCGGCAATTCCAGAATAGAGACCGCTGGCACCTTCGCTATCCAAGATTTTATTGATGGCGTCCATGGTCGACTTATATTGAACCGTATCGTCTGAGGTCTCGTTTTTAACTTGGACTTGAAGTTTCGTCTTAACACTGTCGTCGCAAAATCCCGTGAGTTAGCATGCTTTCCGATCATACCATGATTCAGGCGTAGATTCGTTACGAACAGATCAAGCGGGTAGACCACGGCATTGGCAAGTACAGCACCTGTTGCACCCGCCACAGCACTCTGCCAGGGGGACAGGCGCATGGGTTTCGATTGACCAGTCATTCTCGGATCGGAGCGTATAGTAGTACAGCGTTGAAGGTATAAGAGATGCAATTAAAGAAGAACAAGTGACAACTGGGCTATAAAAGATGCAATTCGGTCTAGCCAGAGCCCTAGGAGAGGAGGTCAAGGAAAAGGCCGAGTGGAGTCCTATAGAGACTAGTTGCAATCCTAATGATAGAAGGTCGGCAAAGGGTACACTTGAATGCGTGATAAATCTCAATGAGAGAGGAATACGCAGCAGTTCACCCTACTGCGATGGCAAGGAGAGAAAAGAAAGGGAGAAGAATCATAGATTGTAGGTTCTTTACTTAGCACCTCGGCGCGGATATTCTGGAGCGCATGACGAAACAAGCCGAGGTCCAACTGGAAAAGTCCAGTCCATACCGTACTGTTACCGTACCGTCCGATACCAAGTTACCATACACCAGTCCCGTGTTTCCCCTCCGATTAAAGTCGTTTGCAATTCACCAGCTGTCAGCGAAAATACGTGCCTCAGGTACACATGTCGCCTGTCACTGTTTGTATAGCACAGAGAAAGAACAAGAGCTGACTTCGGAGTAACTGCCCGACAGCAATTTCGGAGCGGTCTCCAACCGACGTCCGAGCACCAACCATGTCATTTGCTGCTTTAGTCGACCGTTGAAAAGTGGAAGACACCGATCCACGTTGTGTCCGATCAGCGTGGGGGTAAACACAACGAGAGATAGCGAGACCGAGTGAGAGGAAACCACGCAGAGTGCGCGAATATAGTAACGATCATCTTCGCTTTCTGACTACATACGTCAATCAATGCCATAATGTCGAGACCTAACGCTCCAAAGCAGAAGTCTCTGGTGGCTCAAGCTCTGGTATTTCACCTTTCGTCTTTCCTAATTAGATGAAGCCGAGACCCATCTTGCTAGTGGGACCCCTGACTAACTTGTAGTTCTAGAAAGCTGAGCGGGATGTGTCCAATGCTAGTTCGCAGAAGCAAGCTTTGGAGGCGGCCATTGAAGCCGCTGAGCAGTACATGAAGGCACTGAAACTGGCTGCATCTCCCAAAGATAAACAGGCATTGGACGCAAAGTGCAAGGAATGGCTTACCAGGGCTGAGAGGATTAAAGGGGTTCGAGACTGGCAATCAGCAACTCCGGCGGATCAAAATGGCACGCCTAGACTGCTGCCACCAGCGTCTACACGGAAGCTTACTACTCGAGAGGAAATCATTCTCCTTGAGGGAGCAAAATTGAACGGGTTCATTTTTCCGCCATGGGCCATTGCCCCAAAGCCAGAAGAGTTTCAGCAAGATGGAGGAAATCTATTTCTGTATGGAACTAGTATTGCTCAAGAGTAAGCTGTCTTCTAATTGATTTCTAGGGACGCACCCGATCTTCACTTATCCAGCTCGCAAAGGGACATTTTTGCAGGTTGGAAACGACCCCAGGAACTACTGGCTATGAACTTTAGCAATAAAGAACATCCCTTGGCTCCGACTATGTTTGTCTCAAAGAAAACAGATCTCGTGCAGGATGTCTTAACAGACTGCTCAGTGGTTGCTAGTCTCTGTGCGACCACCTCGAGATTAGAGCGTGGCCTGGATAAGGTATAATTTCCTCGTCTATTCAAGTTGACTATATTTACTTACAGGAGACAGCGGTTCTCTCCAGTGTCCTATCCCTTTGACGAACATGGAAATTCTCAAGTAACGCTTTCTGGAAAGTACATCTTTTGCTTTTACTTTAACGGATGCTTTCGAAAGGTGGTCATAGACGATCGTCTGCCGGCATCTAAGACCTCGAGATCGCTCCATGTCGTTGACCGAAATAACTCAAACTTCTTATGGCCAGCTCTCGTGGAGAAGGCATATCTGAAGCTTCGTGGCGGTTACGACTTTCCTGGAAGCAATTCTGGCACCGACCTCTGGGTATTGACGGGGTGGATTCCTGAGCAGGTTTTCCTGCACCAAGAAGATACAACAGGCGAACAACTATGGAAGCGATTGTTCAAGGCCTTTCATTATGGGGATGTCCTTCTGACCATCGGCACTGGCGAATTGACCGAAAGGGAGCAGACTGAACTGGGCCTTGTTAGTGGGCATGATTATGCCATTCTGGACATGAGAGAGTCGAGAGGACGGCGACAGATGCTCGTAAAAAACCCATGGGCGGGACCAAACACCACGCGTGCACTCGCAAGGACACACGAGTCGTCAGATCCACAACACGACCCCCTTTCCCCGGGAACTTTCTGGATGGATCTCGACAGAGTCATGCAACATTTCGAGAATTTGTATTTGAACTGGAATCCAGGGCTATTCAAACATCGCGAGGATTTCCATTTCACTTGGGATCTTGCAAACGGCAAAGGGATCCCGGGTTGCTTCGTGAAGAACCCGCAGTTTGCAGTGTCTTCCGAGCTTGGAGGAACCGTCTGGTTGCTTCTAGGAAGGCACTTCAAGACTAATGCAAGTTCCGAGATTCATGAAGGACTGGGTTTTATCAGCATATATGTTTTCAAAGCGAACGGACAAAGAGTTTCTCTCAGCGATGGCGCGCTCCACCGTGGCCCATATGTCGATTCGCCCAATACCCTCATGAGATTTGAAATGTCGCCTTATACGACTTACACTGTAGTGGTCGCTGAGCAAGGTCTACCTGCCTTGAGCCAAAACTTTACATTGTCCGCATTTTCTACCCCCCCAGTGAATATTGCTCAATCGAAAGAAAGACACACGTGCATGCGGAAGGTCCACGGAGCCTGGACGAGATCGACGGCAGGCGGCAATGCCGAATCCGCTAGATACCCGTTCAACCCACAATATGCCTTGCAAATTCCGGAAATGACCGAGGTGTCTATCCTCCTGGAATCCTCCGAGCCCGAACTAGCCACGCACGTCAAGCTTTTCTGGTCAAACGGAAAGCGCGTGTCGAACGCCAAAAGCCGAGACATCATCACAGATAGCGGTGATTATCGTCGGGGCTGTGCTCTCGCGGAAACGAGAGCTTTAGGCAAAGGACAGTACACTATCGTTTGCTCTACGTTTGCACCGGATCAACTTGGCCGGTTCACGCTCTGGATTTCCTCTACTATTCCATGTGAGGTGAGACCGCTTGCAGCGGAGGGGGCAGGTCAACGAGCGGTGCTCTCAGATGTTGGCGTCTTACCGCCAGGCAAAGATCGGATGTTGGCTTCGTTGCAAACTCCGCGCATGACTCGGGTCAAACTTATCGCAAGAAACAGGCAGTCATTGATTGGAGATCGCGTGGTTGGCCCTTCACCGGCGCTGATGACAGTGGAACTTGGACAGGGCCCGTACAAGGAGACTTTGGCAGTCTCGGAGGACGGGTCGTACAGTGATTCTTTGGCTGGAATACGGATTGAAGACCTCGACTTGCAGCCGGGTCTTGAACAGCAGGGAGATGTTTGGATTGTAATTGAACGAATTGGAGGACCAGGTGGACAGGTAGAGGATCATTTGGAGGTGGAAGCTCTGGCTGAGGAAAGAGTTGAGATTGGAGAATGGATAGTTGAGGATGCTTGATTTTAGTACGATCTATGATTTGACGCTTTATTAGTATTTGGGATACAGTCGGTTCTAGCATGATCTTTTGTCTCAATATCAACGGGAGTTACAGTACCCATTCCTCTATATCCTGTTATTGTTCTGCTGTAGTTGAATCGCAAACCCGTGACAGGCTGCATGATGACACCGCGGCGATCCAAAGCTCGGCATCGTCGATTCCGCCCGAGAGCTTCATATAAACCCCGCCATTTCCTCTCCAACCTGAACAATTGCAGTTATCTTTCTAAATACTTTCTTATACAGTCGCCTCTATGAATAATATCCCAGCCGCTTTAAGATCCGCAGACATCGGGCGCTTCGCCGCTAGAGCAGCCCAGGTCGAGCGAGTGAAGCCCGCCATTGCTTATTGGTGTGAGTACCTCAACGCTCCAGAACTTAGTCGGACCAGTTCACTAACGATTTCCGGACAGGTAATTTCTGGATCGTGAACCAGATTATCGAAAAGAGCTTGCACACGGCAGACGACGAGACCAAGCTGTACACGACGAACCTCGTTGATAAACTCGAACAAGTATGTCACGCATGCTCGATCGGTTGCTTGGGATAGGAATACTGATTCGATCCGGTGATAGGTTAAAAGCGAGAACGCAGATAATGATACTATAACGGATAATGTGGCTGCACATGCCTACGTGGAGCAGTTTGCGCTGGAGGTCTTTAACCGTGCGGATACGACTATGAGCGCCAACAAGGTTACCAAGTATGTTTCTGCCTCTATATTCGTGAAGACCACTAGCTGATGTACGTGCAGACAAACAGCAGATACCTTCCAAGCTGCCGCTACATTCCTCGAACTGTGCCAGATCTGGAACGCCCCAGACGCCGAGACCGCCGCCAAAATCAAGTTCGCCAAATACCATGCAGTGAGAATAGTGAAAGCGATTAAGGCCGGTGAAGACCCGAATGCAACGAACCCCGTTAGGCAACAAGAATGGGAGGATGTCGAGGAAGAGGGACCGGCCGAGCAGGATGTGCAGGCGTTCGATGAATCTGTTGCACAACGAGCAGCGCAGCCATCTGTGGAGGATGTCCCTGATGAATCGACATCTGCGTCGCCAAATCTCCCTTCTGCACCGCAAAACGTACCTACTTCTCCATCAGCCGAGGAACCAGGTTTAAACCTGCCATCGGCACCAGAGACCTTTGGGTCAACACCAAATCTCCCAGATACACCGTCCAAACTGGGTGCGTCTCAGCCTGCACCGCCGCCGATCTCGCCTTCGAACCCACCAGACGTCCCTTATGATCCTAGCTCGTTCTACAATAAACCTCCTGCGACCGTTGCAACTCCACCGCCTGCGCAACCATCTCCAGGAATCCCAGCAGTATCGCGCACAATTCCGCACCCTGCTCCTGCGCCTGCGGCAGCTTCCGCACCCGTTCCTGCACCAATCCCTGCGGCAACACCTGCATCGGGACCGTCGTCGAACCTGCAAGATGCCGATGACCAGACTATTGCACTAGCGCAGAAGCATGCGCGGTGGGCTGTATCAGCGTTGACTTTTGACGATGTCAACACGGCGATTAAGGAATTGAGGAACTCATTAAAATGCCTCGGGGCAGAATAATATAATGCTTGACATGGTTGGACAAGTACGATTGTTTTGAGATCTAGCGACGTTATCTATTGCTTCTTAGATCTTGCTCTCATACCCTTCTCGTCTTTTATAGTTCTTAATTATGAATGATGACTATGATTTATCTCCATAATGTGTAAAGTTTGCATTGCATTCACTGGCTGTGACCAAGTCCTTATCTTTACCTACTGCTTCCCATGAATGAGTATCACAGAGCTGCTTCATGGCAATGGTTACCGAAGTTATCTCTCTCCCTTCCCCAGTCCCTCTCAATCTTCTTCTTGGTCTAACTATGCTATTTGTACCGTCTTCTACTTATATCTCTTGCTTCGATACCAAAACCAACCCACCCATGTTCAAATACATACCCTCGCACCTCGACCCCTCCCCCCTCAGAATCCCCCCCCAGCCCCAACCATGCCCGACCACCCCATGAGACGCCTCCTCGACAATGGCGAGCTTATAATCCGCAAGCGAGATCGCGAATTCACCCTCTTCCTGGATTTAAATGCCAAATACCATTACGAATTCATCACGAACCTCAACGACCATGTTCACGATAGGGGCTACGCGTGGCCGGATATGCTGGAGCAGGAGAATGAGTTAAAGTCTTGCGCGAGGGAGTTCGTGAAGAGGCATGGGAGTTTGTATTGGGGGAGTGAGAAGAACCGGAGGAAGTATCTTTTGCCGGGTTCTTTTGTAGATTCACCGGAGGCTATGGCTGTTTATCCGGAATCGAAGGAGGAGTGAGTAGCTTCTTTTGTTGCTTTTTTGTTGTGCCTTTTTTTTTTTTTTTCGTGTAGGATTGCCTTTGACTGGAATAGGATTACCAGGGTTATCATGATTCTCCTGGAGAAGAAAGCGCGCAATATCCTCAAGGGCGGCAAGAAGTCCAAGAATGTTAGTTCTCTTATCCCGCGAGAAAGCCCGTGCCAACAGCGAAGAAATCAATCCGCGACAGCATCTTCCTCTCCTCATCACTACCCAAGCCCGAGGCGCAATCACCAAGTTTCACCCTGTACGAGGGCAGCTCACCGCGAACCCCCAGCATCCCTATCACCTGCGAGACGAGCGACAGACAGGCGAAGCGAAAGGCCTATGACATGTTCGAGACGCCGTCTCAAATCCCGGTTAGCAATGGCGTGCAGGCATCAGGCTTGAATAAGGGTATCACTCCATTCCACGGCATTGCCTCAATTGATGAGGAGTTTCTGCCCAAGAAACGACTCTTCGAGCCGCGCAGTGTATCCCACACGCCCGTTCCGGCTGTGCATGTGATTGACGTAGACATGGAAGATATGCACAATGAAAAAAACGCCCTGAACACACCTGACCGCAGCACCGTCCGGGAGGAGTCACAGATCATCTCTGTAGCCAGCCCGGCAGACGAAGCAGACACCAACAGCGACAGTAACAGCAACAGCATTCAGCCGCAACCCTTTGACAAATCTTACACGTACAAATCCTCCCTCCCCAGAAAAACCATGTTCCTGGTCTCCTCCAATACATAACCCAGCATGGGCCCTGTCTGGGTCCCCTTCTGCGATTTTAACTCAGCCTCGTCGTTCCTGTCCCACATGGCGGCTGAATGTCACCCAGAGGATTGGCAGGGTCATAGCTAGGGCCAGGATCTGGGTCAATCGCCAAGCAGGCAACTAAATAACGAGATTAGTCGCAATCGGGCTAGCCCATCGTCATCGCAGAATGTCATTGCGGCGACCGTCAAGCTTGAATGGTCAGGTGTTGTGATCCGAGTGCGTCGCGGTAAAGACCAGGACTGGGTGGTTGTTATGCGTGAATTGCAGAAGGGGTGGGCAGTTGCTTCCTCGTCCGCACAGGCCCAGACTCAGCAAAAGAAATCTAACCCCGAGCCATGTACCGGAAATTCGCATAATGGGAAAGGAGAGAAAGAAGGAGGACTCAAGATCAGCGTCATGCTGCATATTGTGGGATAAAGAGCAGACCAGAGCAGAGCAGCGGTGTCCTATTTTTGGCTGCGTGTCTGTTCCGCGTACCTGCGCACTGGGAACCCGGAGTCTTTTGGGGGGAGAAAGACGTAAATACGATGGGGACTTGGTACGATTTGTATGTTTTGCGCAAGCGGGAGGATGGCTAGGGCTTTGTTTTCTTTTCTTTTTTTTCTTGGTAACTTTGTACTTCTAATTGATGCATCCGTCCTCTTGTACCCAGCACTGTCTTCTATACTACATAGTACTCGGAGTAGGTTCGGAATGCTCAAGAACCATGGGGCGAACCATGGGACACTGGTAAATCCCAGCCGGGTGAAATTCCCGATTCCTCGACGTCAGCATGTCCAGATCGGGGTTTTTCGGCTGGGGGAGGGGAGAGTTGGCTTTGAAATATTGGATTTAGTAGGCTTTAGAGTGGACTGTATGTCAATGGTGGCATCGCACGGTCAATGTCAATGGCAGAGTTTTCCGTATCTTGCAAGCTGGACCGAGTTCGGGCCGACAAAAAATATCCTTCAATAGTGTGCTATGCGTGTGTCACTTTCTGACTCTGTTCCAGTTCGCATTCAATTAATATCTAACCCCAAAAGTACAAGTACTCCGGAGTGGGCGCCGCTTTGGTAGGGGACAATTGAGAGTCCAAACTCAAACTCAATGAATGGACCCGAAGATCATCCTCTTCATAATCCCATAATTCCCGGGATGATCGCATGCCCCTGCAAACAGCACAGGATAAAGGATGGAGGACGGAGGACGGAAGGCCCCGGAAAGGGCGCGTCGGCTATGCGGAGTACGGAGCACAAGTATATTGAGTGATCGTTGATGGAGAGAGTACACGGTACGTACTCGTTCTGTCGGTGAACAATTCCCTTATTGCCGAAGTACCATCACCAGAGTTTGGGCGCCGCCCACTTGGACCGGGAACTATGGCATTCCACAATGCACCGGCGTCCCTAAGAAACGGAGCCCGTCCCACAACGGGAAGCAAAGAGGGGATGGTGCTTTGCAGAACGAGCGCAAGCGGCCGATGGAGGCCCATAACTGTAACTAGCCATTTGAAGATTCCAATTATTCAGGCTTTTTTGGTTCTGCCGGTCATATAATTCGAACGGGAGCGCGCGAAATTGCAAACGGGATTTTCCACCGGCGAAATTTCTAGACGCGACGCTAGGCTGAGATCGTTGGATTCTGAGAGGATCCTTCTTTTCGTATTTTATTTTTCTTTTTTCCCTCTTCTGCCGCGGTTGTATGCTTTACTCCGGAGTGATTACCCCTTTCTCCCACTTCTGTGTCTCTGATTATGAATAGTCCTTTGCCCTGACATGATATTCTGGATATGTTTGCTTTTCGGTTCAACCGTCATGGTTTTGGGGGATTGGCAGGGCCAAAGGTACAAGACAATCTGTACTTTTTCAGAGGATCAACAAGAGTAGGATAGTGCTCTGTCCTCCGTAGTCTCGGCGCTCGGAGCAATGGGACACGGCGAGGAGCGAACGGGATCGTTTTAGTGAGAAAAGCGTAAAGATTATCAATTGCCGAAAGTGGCAGTAGTTTGTACTCTGCAGTAATGGGTCGTCAGTCAACGGTTGCTCTCGCACTTTTCTCGGACAATGGTATGGAGTTACTGGGTAGCGCTGTTAAGGTTAACTCTCATCACGATTCTTTGCTTGACTGCATCCGCCGGGCTGGGTCGATCTCTCGTGTGCAGTCTTCACGGCATCGTACGTACGTAGTAAACAAAATGGGTTCCTGTATGCTGTATGCTGTATGCTATATGCTGTACGAATTAGATACAGAGTAACACTCAGTACATAGAGAGAGGAGCGCTGACAATGTGTAACTTCCTGTTTCATCGGCGGGGGGACCGGGCTTTTGACACGCACCGTCCATCAAAGCGTCGTTTAGTCTAGCATAACTTGCCTCTTTTCCTCTTTCTCTCCTCTCTCTTATTTCTTTTCTCTCGTTTATTATTCCAAATTCCTCTCCCACCAACTCCCCCGAGCACTGTCGCGACTGATATCATCTTCATCGCGTATCCTCTATACTCTTCAATTTCCCCTATTCTCTCTCCCCTCCCCCTTTTTGCTCTCTTCGTCGTTTTTTAAACCTCCCCGCATTCTTAACCAGCCGGATTCTAGGCGCGGGGCGCAAGACGACTTGAAAATCACCAGCAAGCTTATTATCCGGTTGCGAACCAATTCGTACAATTTACTCTATTCCCACCAAATCTACATTCGATAATTCACCATGGCTGAAGGAAAGAAACCAGCGGTCTTGATTGTCGGAGGATTGGGTACGGACTCTCTTCTTCCACTCTCAATATTCTAGTGTGATGTGCTGGCTGACTTGAACTCTCCCCGCAGGATTCATTGGCCGTCACTTCGCCCTGTACCTCCACCAAAACAACCTCGCATCGGAAGTCCGTCTGGTTGATAAGGTGCTACCTCAGCTGGCTTGGTTGGCGCCCGAATTCCAGGAGGCCTGCTCCAAGGACAAATTCGTTCAGGCCGACGCCAGTCGGGAACGTGAGTGGTACTTCCTCCCCGATTTGCCAAGATGAATCAAACAAGACTGATAAGAGCACCCGCCCCATCACGTTCAGAGCACTTCCCACGGATATTCGATCGAGCCAATGGCGAACAGTTCGACTACGTGGTCAACTGTGGCGGCGAAACCAGACATTCCCAGCCCGATGACGTCTACGAGGTCCGCAGCTATGCTTTGACCGTGGCGCTAGGCAAGGAAGTCGCTCGTCGCGGGATCCGATCTTTCGTCGAGTGCTCGACCGCCCATGTTTACAAAGGTGGAGCGACCCCGCGGAAAGAGGACGACAAGCTTCAGCCCTGGCACCGCTTGGCGAAGTGGAAGATGAAGGCTAGCGAGGAATTGAAGAAGATTGCTGGTCTCAATTATTGTCTTGTGCGCCTGCCCCACGTCTACGGTGAATATGACCATGGTTATTTCGCCATGGGTGTTTGCCTTGCACGCGTGTACTTGGATTTGCAGCGGGATTTGGAACTTCTGCACACCGAAGACTTGAAAGTGAACACTCTCTACGTTCAGGATGCTGCGAGTGCCTTGTGGAAGGCCGCTGAGTGGAGAGCCAGCACGACAGACTACCCTCAAATGGCTTTCAACGTGGTCGACCATGGCGACACCCGTCAGGGACATCTGGCAGAGGCCCTAGACGCCGTGTTCGGACTCAAGTGCTCTTTCCTGGGCTCCGTGGCCTCCCAATTTGCCAAGTTGAACCTGGACGAAGTCGTCGATGACATGAACGAAGTCAGCTTGCAGGTCTGGGCTGAACTACTTGAAAAGAAGGGTATCGAGCGCCCAGGCCCGATCAGCCCCTTCCTTGAACGCGATGTCTTCAAGGACCAGGACATGTCCATTGATGGCACGCTCTTCGAGACCACCACTGGCTGGAAGCCTACCCGGGAACGATTCGACGCTGACGGTGTCCGCGCAATGGTTGAATCTTACAAGCGGATGGGCTGGTGGCCATAGGCCGGGCAAAAGGAGCATAAACTTCTTGAACCCCCCCCAATAAAAAAACAGAAAAAAAAAAAAAAGAGATATTTTGGTCACGACAGTTTCACGAAACCCCGTCATTCTTCATTCTTCTTCAGTTTTACATGATCACGACATATACCCCACCGGAGTCGACCGATATGCATTCCTTCCTCCCCTTCGCTATGAATATCTCCTTTTTGTCCAGCATGAGCAGGGTTGGTGGGGTATATCATTTTTGCATTCCAGCTTCATCATCTTCACCATCCATCTATCTCGGGAATCCGCCGAAATTTTGTGCTTATACCAACCAGTTCGATCGATTGATGTCAGAAATCGACAAAGCATTTAACTCATATGTAATTAACGTTTCCGGCTTTTAAATTCTCGGGGTTCGTCTTAGCATTGGCATGAACTTGTCTTATTATATCCCTGTGTTGTGTTGTGTTTTTCTTTTATTTTCTTTTTGTTGTTTTAATTTCGATGTCATATATTTTATATTTTTTTGGCCATGATTTGCATGCTTGCTTATCTTAGCTTTTTAGACATGGATATAAACTGCACGTCGAGGCTTTTTTTTGTTCGCAGATTCTTTCCCCCAAGTATGAATGTCTACGGAGTAACATTTCGAGAATGGCATGTTATACGTGTAGACTATATTTTGGAAGTGTTGAATTATCATGATATTTACTGTCTTTAACTTTTTTCTTTTTTCCCTCTTTTAATCTTGTCTACCAATTCATGGGTCCTAATCTCAATCCAATCCAATCACCTAAGAAGCAAAACAATACATACAAAAGCAAAAAAAAAAAAAAAAGAAGGGAAAACCAACCACCAACCATAAATTCTAAACAAGAATCGAATCGATAAAAAGGATATGTTGCTATGCTATATATGGGTCATTCAACCATCTGTCCCACTCATCTTCAAGGCGAGCGAGGGAAAAAAGGGAAAGCGAATAAAACGGAAAGCGATGAAGGACAAGCGAAAAAGAGAATCATTTGTATAAAGTGTACATGTTGGTGAACTTAGGTCTTTAGCTCAAGACTGACGAGAAGAATGATACGGTTAGAACTCCCAGTCGCCGTCGACAGACTTGATGGCCCATTCGAATTTCTCGCGCAGGGACTTTGAGAAGAATTTCTCAATGGGAACGTTGAATTTCTTGGTGAAAACGGCGGTGAGACGGGGATCAATGTAGTTCTGCTAATGTTAGACGCCGATTTGAATAGATCAATCAAGTAGGGGGCATTTACGATCTTCGAAGTTCCCAGCGCAACCTCCTTGTTATCTTCCTTGTCCTGGGCTTGGACAGACATCGTCTCAACACGCTGGTCAATCTTGGTGATGGAAGTCTCGAGCTTGTCGACGCTAGGACTCTTGCCTTCCGCCTCGACCTTGCCAGTCTTGTTCTCCTTGGCGAATTTCTTCTCCATTTCCTTGGCGGCCTTGAGTCGCTCCTCGAGCTCGTTGGCCTTCATTTCCTTTTCGCCGTCGGCAGCGAGCTTCTCGTTGTCTTTTTCGAACTTCTTCTGGATCTTTTGCCGTTGCTCCTCAACCAGGAAGGTCTGGTGTTCCTTGATCCAATCCTGGTCGATGTCCTCATCGATCTCGAAGAAGGCAGCCCCCTTCTTCTTTTTAAGAGTCGGGTCCAAGTCGAGCATCATTTGCTTAAGTCGCCATTTCTGGTATCGCATGCCCTTGATCTACATAGAGAAAATATCAGTTAGCACGTTGCAGCGAATGGGTCCAGGAGAAAAACCTACTCTCTCACTCATCTTTTCCATCTGCCCAGCGTGCGACGCAGCGACTGTCCGTTTGTGGTTACACAGAATAGCAACCTTGCGGTTCGCATCGTTGTACGCTTTAACCTTTTCAGCTACAGTACCCTCGGCCTTCATGTCTTTAAGCAGGGTCGCCATGGTGTGCGACGCGTTGTAAGTACGGAATACCTTGGCAGTCAAGCCAGGCATATAGTTTGAAAGATGCTTGTTGAGAGCGGACGTCTATCAAGAAGTTAGTTACCGACATCATGAATTCAGAAAGAAGCGCAACCAACCGTTAGTCTATCGAAGATCTCATCGCCATTCTTCTTGGGCGCCTTCTTGAAGATTTTCAGGTTCTTGAAAACCTGATTGTCGACCTCGACTTCATCATAGAACCGGATACTGTCTTTACCCAAGAAGTCGAAGATGACCTTGTTTGGCGGCTTAAGGGTCACGTTCTCATATTTCAGAGAGCAGCAACCAACTGTCTCGGCCTCGTCTTCACCCTTCTCATTCCCAGCACGAAGCGCAAACTGGTCAATAAGATAAACCGCCGTAGCCTTCTGGCGTTCAACCATCAATTCATTCTTAAGGTTCTTCTGGTAATCCTTGCGAATCTTATCGATATAATGCTTTAGCTCTCGAGCCTTTTCGAACTTCCGGAAATCGCTTTGGCCCTTGACGTCGGAATTGGCTGCAAGCATCACGTATTTGTAGTTTCCGTTGATGTTTTCCTGCCACATTGCGAGCCATGTTCCCTCTTGATCATGCTTCACCTCCTTCCAGCGATGACCCTCAGGTGGTGGGGGAACCGGAGCATGCTTCCCAATGTTGATCGTAATCTGTTCCGGTTGGACTCTGGTCTTCACGCGTCCAGTCTTGGGATGCTCGCCACGACCACGGAACAGACTTGGCGGTTCAACACGGAAGTTGCCCACTTTCTGCTTGCGGCCGTCCCATACGCAGTACTGGTAGGGGGCTTCTTCAGCATCCTTCTCGGCCTTCAGCCGTTTCTTCTCTGCTGGAGGAAGATTTCTCTTCTCGTTGCGCTGCCCTTCATAGTATGCGAAGATGGGCTGGAAATCACATTTCGAGAAATCCTTGATATCGACCTTATTACCTTTGGAGTCCTTTGCACCGCCGGTCTTTTTGAGGATATCTTTGAAGTCCATGAAAAAATTCTTTTGGAACGTCGGGTTCTCCACATGTTGCGTAGAGTTCAACATGGTGCCAAAGAATCCGGCCACTTCCTCTGCTTCGGGTGCAAGAGTGATAGGAACGCCGTCATACTTCATCTTGACGTTCTGAGGCAACGGCTCGTAGTCTGGAGGAAAAACGACACCGTTGTGCTCAAGGGTGTTCCATTTGACCGTACCATCACCCTTGGTAGGATCTTCCCACCATCTATACTCTTCTTCGTCACCCTCTTCGGCTTCAGCAGTCTCTTCCTTAACCGGGGTTGTCTTTCCTTTCTTGGCCGGAGACTTGGGCTCCGCCTTCGCCTTCTTGGCGGCTGGTTTCTTAGTGGGTGCCTTCTCATCATCCGATTCCTTCTTGATGCCGTTGGCTTGTTTCTTGCGGCCGTTCGTTGTGCTAGAAGCGGACTTGGCGGTGATTTTCGCGTTGCCTGGCTTGCGACTGGCCTCGGCTGCCTTTTCCCCTTTCTCTTGGATCTTCTTCTTTTCAGAAGTAAGCTTCTTGTTGATGGGGACATCGGAATCGGATTCTTCGCCCAAGGCCGTCTCTGAGGCTTTGGGGAGTTTCCTGCCATTCACTGCTAGAGGAACGTCATCGTCCGTCTCCGGATCCTCGTGCTTCACTGAGGTGCGGCGGCGCTTGCTCTATCGAACGGTTAGCCGTTGTAACCGAAAGCGACAGCAAGAGTGTCGCATAATATAGGGGAACGAAGGGAAGGCATCCGCAAGGGGAAGGGCGTGTCGTACCAGTGGCTGATCCTCCTCTTCGCTACTTTCCGGTTCCGCGTATGACTTCTTTTGATCAACACTTGTCCGGCTCTTCCTTTTGCCGGCCAGAGCGTCGGATCCGGCATCTTCCATTTCAACGTCTTCGCTCTTGACCGGACCAAACCGAATCGAGATGCCAGGGTCAACATGACCATTCGTCTCAGTCGTGTCCTCCATCTTCACGTCTTTGGGACCCTTGTCGGCATCTCCGGAGGGAGTAGGACCTAGAATCCACCAAACACGCATATGGTCAACATTCGTCCAGGCGCAATAAGACGGTAATTGGGGATATAACGACATTCGGTAATTATCGAGGCGGAACAAGGCTGATAGTAATGCGCAAC
This sequence comes from Aspergillus sp. S3505, assembly GCA_023627475.1. Classification (NCBI taxonomy): domain Eukaryota; kingdom Fungi; phylum Ascomycota; class Eurotiomycetes; order Eurotiales; family Aspergillaceae; genus Aspergillus; species Aspergillus sp. S3505. Next base: position 486,045 of record JAMAHJ010000005.1, read on the forward strand.
GTCGCGAAAAGGGCGACTAACGCGTAAGCGTAAACCAAGACAACTTACCGGGCTTGCCATTCGTCTTCATTAACGGAGTGTCATCTTCAGAGGCACTCATGATTGCAGGCCGGAAGACAGGGAAGTGTCGCGCTCGAGCGTAGGAATGTAGAGAGAATCGAAGTGGAGTGGAAGAGTGGCTCGACAGTGGTCGTCTGCCAAGTCTGAGCAACCGAGCTGGCGCTTGAATGAACGATGAGGTCAAGGAGATATTGGCCAATGAAGAGGCAAAAACTAGGAAATGCCGTCAAAAGGAAGGAAGAGACATATGAGTAGACGAGAAAACGTGGGATAAAAAGTCAGCAGTGGCGAAAATGAGAGAGAATAAGCAGAGAAAACACAGGAGAGAAAGAGAAGAGGAAGAAAGAAGGTTGGGGGGTGAGGAGAGAGAAGAAGGAATGGAATGGAAAACGAGGCCGGTCTTTTTGGGGGGCCTGAGGCGACTCTTGCGACTCCGGGGTTTCTCCGGCCCGAGCTGGAGCTGACACCTTAAAAGTTAAATGCCTTTATGCCTGTAATACAAGGCATAAATAGCTGCGTAACTGGTCTGTTCCGTCATACCCTCATAATCTACCCGAATAGGATTAGTGCGGCAATGTGCCGGCAGTCGGATGAACAGAAACAGGAGGTTGAACGACTTCTTCCGTTTCTGCCCACTCGATTGACCTTTGCGGCCTTCCTGTCACCACGTTTTGTTGACCTTTTCTTCTTGGACTTTTCCCCCAGTCCGACTCTTCTTTCTATTGACAATGTTCTCCCGCGCCGCTGTTCGCCCGGCCGTCAAGGCCGGCAGTGCCGTTCTCACCCGGTAGGTCGTCGAACCTTTCTTCCGCTTGTCCACCACCACCCACCATCACCATCACCACCATCACCAATTAACCCCCCCCCATACCGTTCGCACTTACCACCCCAATTTTTCTGTTTGAAACCGCAATTACATAGGGAGGAGCAATTGGGCTATCGCGCTGGATAGGAATACTCAAGAATAATATGGCTAATTATCTGGAAGCACTGCGCCCGCCAACGCCGCCAACTTCGCGACTCTACGTGAAATTGAGGGCCGTCTCAAGTCGATTAAGAACATCGAGAAGATCACCAACACCATGAAGATCGTTGCCTCGACTCGTCTCACTCGTGCCCAGAAGGCCATGGACGAATCGCGTGTCTACGGTAAAACCTCCAACACCGTCTTCGAGAACGCCCAAACCAAGCCCCTCGAGGACAAGAAGACTTTGATCGTCGTCGCCAGCTCCGACAAGGGTCTCTGTGGTGGTATCCACTCCGGTCTGGCCAAGGCTACCCGCCGTATTCTGGGAGAGAACCCGAACGCTGAGATCGTTGTGCTCGGAGAGAAGGCCAAGGCCCAGCTGGCCCGTACCAACCCGGAGCACATCGTTCTGAGCTTTGCCAACGTCTGCAAGGACATCCCCACCTTCGCTGATGCCCAGGCCATCGCCGACCAGATCGCCCTGCTGCCTGGCGAGTACGCTAGCGTCAAGGTCCTGTACAACTCCTTCGTCAACGCTCAGAGCTATGAGCCTCAGACCATCGAGGCCTACTCTGAGGAGGCTATCACTCAGTCCCGTGAGTTTACCTTTTCAGCTATTGTTGCGATTCAGTAGTTAACTATCAATTACATAGCCAACCTCTCTGCTTTCGAGGTTAACGACGAGGTCCTGGCCAACCTCCGTGAATACTCCCTTGCCAACAACCTGTTCTGGGCTATGGCTGAAGGCCACGCCTGTGAAATCTCGGTAAGTCTTCCCATCAACGGATGAACTGAGAAAGATTTTGTTGCTAACTAGCTACAGGCTCGCCGTAACGCAATGGAGGCAAGTATCCCGGTCGCATGGAAATGCATTGACAGACGAACCAAAACTAACCTAATTTTTTCTTTGTACAGAACGCCTCGAAGAACGCTGGTGAGATGATCAACAAGTAAGCTCTGAGACCCTACTATTTAACTTTCGCAGGTTGCTAACTCTCCTGCAGGTTCCAGATCTTGTACAACCGTCAGCGTCAAGCCGCCATTACCGGCGAACTGGTTGAAATTATTACGGGTGCCACCGCCAGTGCCGACATGTAGAAGCTGTCATGATGCTTCTGTGGGAAATGTCGCCATGTGTGTAGACTTATCCGTGAATACCTAGATTTGTTCCAACATGTAAAATCAGACGAATTTACAATTTCTTTTGTTCTCTGCGATGTGACTCCCCTGGGTATCCTGAACTGGCTCGATTCAGATCCAGCCCTATGTCCAGTATATCCAGATTCAATGTAAAAGGACGAAAATCAACGGAGTCCCATGTACATACATGTTTTTGAATGCCGTTTAAATTCACAAGCAAAGGGTTTTGCAGGGTATTCACAGTCTGTTCAAACTTCCCTCTTTATTTCCCCGACAGGTTGTTTCTTTTCCTCTTGTCAATTCTCTCTTGGACAAACCTCGTTGTTTCTCTTTCCCACAAGACGAAGTTCTTTAAGCATCATTTGATGATTCATTTGCTCTCACATCAGATTACCAGGGTGTCGTCAGCTTAGCGTGGCAACTCTGCGTTGCAAGTCTTCCAGCACGTTGCTATTGACAAAGAATACTGAGTACTGTCCACAGCGCGAAATCCTCTTTTACCCTCATCTTCTGACCTCTTTCTGCTTCAACAACCAAGAGAGCTCTGGCTTTCAGCCCTCCACAATGCCTACAACCGACATAATCAATCACTACGAGGTCCTGGATGTGCCTCTACACGCAACTCTCAAGGACATCAACCATGCCTACAAACGACTCGCCTTGAAGCACCACCCAGACAAAGCGGTAGACGGCGACGTCGACAAGTTCCAACAGGTACGACCATCACCCCTCCTTCCATTCACCTCTCATCCCTCAAAACCAAAGCGACCGCTCAAGCCAATTCAATATTGACAAGAAATCACCCAGATCCAAGAAGCCGCCGAAACCCTCCGCGACCCCTACCGCCGCAAAAAGCATGACCACGACCTCCGCACCCAACGCACCGGACAAGCCTACGCCGCAGGCCGTGGCGGTCGAGGCTTCTACACAAAATGGATGCCGCGCACCTTCGGGATGCAAAGCAAAGCGGAATTCTACTACATGTACAGCTATGCAAACAGTGTGCATATGAGCCCTTACTCTAAAGAGTCAATGGAGGAGATGGAGCGGATTGAGAGGGAGAAGAGATTTGATGAGATGGTAAGGGCAAGGGGACATGGTTCTGCGGAGCATGTGTTAAGGCGCTCTGAGCAGAAGGGGAGGGGGGCTGAGGAGCGTCGTCCGGAGGAGAGGAGGCCTCAGGAGGCTTATAGGGCGAAGGTTGAGGGTGATCTGGATGAGCCTGACGACGACGAGGGGTCAATTAAGGGAGAGGGTGAAGAGAAGTGTGTAGAGGAGGCTAAGGAAGAAGAACAGAAGATTGAACATAAGGAGGGGTTTGGACAGAAGTATGAACAAGAGGGTGACTATGAAGAGGAGTATGGAGTTGGACATGGAGAGGAGCTTGGACAAGATGAGAATGTGCAGCAGGCTGAACTTCGCCCTGCATCACCTGTGGATGAAGCTGTTTCCAAAGATCATGAAAACGAGGAAGACAATCGTTCTTCAAACTCCTCGGGAGAAGTGTCATCCGAGTATGGAACCGCGCAAGAAACGGAATACATGCACTCCGACGAAGACGGCGATATTTTCTCCCAAGGCAAACCCACCATTGATGAAGACGAGATCACCATGTTCTTCGACTGCGCGGAAGATAAATCCCCTCGTATTAACACTGCTGAAAACACCGATACCAACTCCTTCGGGGAAGAATCTCAAACAAGCGACGAGGAAGTTGAACATGAGGACAACCGCGTCAACAGCCACAACAGATTCGCCAATACCTCCAACCTCCTGGTCCCCTTCATTCCGCATTTCATGTCAAAGCTCAACGACCCTAGCGGAAAGTACACCGAACAGGACCTTCAGATCGAACTCCGCGGCATAGTCATGGAAGCCTATTGTGGCTGGCTGGAGGAGCAGTGTGCTACCTTTTCCGCTGTGAAGCCTCAGTCCCAGCCATCTCTTTTTACTAGTGATTGTCTGCATCTTGGATATTGGAAGAAAGAGTTCGAGCGCCCTGAGTGCGAGGCTTGTCACCGGTGGAAGCCGATTTTCACGCTTACTTGCCCTGGTTGTGGAATCAAGGCGTGCGTGGGATGCAAGTTTCATGGCTAGGGATCCAATTGGGCTTTATCTGTCTCTACGCCAGAGGAAATCGTGGATATGCCTTGGGATTTGTGGGGTGAATTTTCATTTGTTTTGTCTTACCGTCTGGATTCCAAGATTCGGCTTCTTTTCTTGATATTCCAAGTCCAGGTTGATAAGAATTACGCAGGATTTCCTACAATAGGTTAGGATTCAAATTTTTTTCAGGCTTAATTATGCTACAAATCTACTGTAGGGTACATTCTATTTATCAAATCTAAATATAACAAGCTCGCGGTTTCTATTCTCCCCGACCAAATACCTCTCATTCCCACAAATCCTACCTCCACCCGTAACATCGTATACCTCAGCAGGCTTCAAAGTAACATCCGAAGACGGAGTCCTCACACTAAGGAATTCACTCAGAACAAAAGGCCACGCGAACGGGCTCAAATGAAGGCAGAATCCCACTTGAGCTTGTTCATCAACCGTATCAGAGACAATAGTATACCAAGGCCCGTCGCAAGAAGCAAAGGCAAGTGCTTTTGTTTGTAAGCCGTTGCTCCCACGATAGGGAGGGAATTCCACGTCTGTTAATGTTTGCCTTAGACAGGGTCCTTCGCCGGTCAGAGGGATACTGGTAAGTTGCACTTCTGACGTCCATTCCGCCGGGCCAACGAGTCTGTCCATTGGTCCTGTGCAGATGTTCTCGGTTATTTCGATTGCTTGCGCGTCGTCTGTGACTTCTAGTCGTTGGATAGCTGGAAGGCCGCGCTGTCGCACGGAGAAGAAGCCTAGTTCTCTGAATCCCAGGCGGGTGACTTGTTCCGGTCCTGTGTCTTGGCCAGGAACCCGCAGGCAGCCTGTTGGGTCTAGAGATGGTCGATATGAAGATGGTTTCGAGATATCCCATACCATGAGTGATTCGATGGGTGCGTCCTCGTCTGCAGTGTATAAGCTGCGGTTAGGCTGCCATATGTATATCACGTAATGGGTTTTGCTGTGGGAGGAAAAGAATCTATCTCGTTCGCTGAGAGGGTGGCCAAGGAACATGATCTTCCATTCGTTTCGAGGTATTACTCCCCATCCGCCGGTCGAGTCTCCCTCCACGTCAAACGACGAGGCAAAATGGCGATGTACCCCGTCCGAGTCATTCAGCCAGTGAAAGGCTTTGGGCTCTGCCCATTCCACCACAAGAACCCGTTTCTGGAGGCGGACTCTGCGTATCACCTTCCCGCTGATGATAAACGGGACCATGAACTTCCTATCCGTCTCCAAGTCCACAAGCACCAGACAACGATCATCCGCGCTTAGGAACACCAGCAGACCATCCTCATATGTCCATGAAGACTCGTGAAATAAATCGTCAACTCGCTGCATCAAGTGGCTAGCATGGTTTTCCCACGGCTGCACCGGGAACCACTTTCTCTCGCCAGAGGCGCTGAAGTGATCGCTCAGTTTATACTTCTGGGTAGATTTGAGTTTTCCCCGAGCGAGATGGTCGTATCTGCAAGTGATACGGTCGAATATCTGGCGCCAGTAGTCACCATTATCATAGACGTCCATACATTTGGCATCCAGAGTTTGGTTATGTACTAGTTCCCGAACTTCCTTCGCCAACGGGAACCATTTCCGCATCAACGGAACCAGATTAACAGGGTCTCTGAAGGCTTCGTTCCAGAAGCGAGATACACTGCGACAGCGGATGACATCTCGGGGCTCTAAGCAATCCAGGAGCATCCAAAATATCTCCCGAGGTAAGGTGGATATAGTTCGATCCCTCGGGGTGGGATCCATGGCGGGATCAGATCGGACGACGATGGGTTCAAAGGTAGAATAGAGATTGTATCATGTCGCAGCCCATGACAGAATCATTGAGGGAGTCATTTAGCTTCCGTTTCACAATATATATAGACGTGTCCGCTCAAGCGAGGTACAGACGGGCAGGTGCGGGGACGACACGTGATATATGTCCCGGTTAGGATGAGGCTTTCTCGTCGTTTTTGCTTATTACGAGGTGACCACTACGTAATAGAAAATCGGCTCAATGGCAGCTATAAATGCATACAAAACAACCGTGTTTGTTGAAGGATCATTATTGCATGGCTCATAGAAACATACAAACTCTGAAATGCTAACCAGTTAAGACATCCACCTTAGATTTCCCCTGCAAGTTGTCGAGGATGAACCAGACACTCATATTCAGGCCAGACGAACCACGAGCAGAACATATCCAATTCCTGCTCTGGTCGCTTGAACTCGAAGTCAATGGCGCGGACAATCTGAGGAATCACTTTGCTCATTTCCAGTATACTGATGTTCTTGCCGATGCATGTACGAGAGCCAGCACCGAACTGTGTTAGTCAATTAGTCAATTACTCGTGATATAGTATGCTTGGGCGTTGGTTTCCAACAGGGGAGAAACCTACTGGAAAGAACATAGCCTCTCGCAATTTCGAGCCATCGTCATCCTCGAGCCATCGCTCTGGCCGGAACTCATACGGATCTGGTCCGTAAATCTTACGATCATAGTGCAGAACCCATGCATTGGCACCGACCTGAGTCTAAGAGATCTTGTCAGCATTGCCAGTTGCTGGTACATCATAAATGACTCTACTTACTCCAGCCGGAAAATAATGCCCAGCAAGATGTGCCCCTCCTTCCGGAACAGTTCTGGCCAAGATAGTTCCAACAGCAGGGTGTATTCTCAAAGCCTCTTTTATCACAGCTTGAAGGTAGGTCATGTTCTGAGACTCCTTGAAAGTTACTGGGTCTGACACCTGACCGGTTGCCTGTCCTTGGTCGATCTCTTGCCTCAGTTTGGCCAACTTCCCCGGATTCCTGTAAAGATAGTACAATGCTGCGCTGAGAGAGATTCCTGTGGTGTCGGAGCCAGCAGCAATATTGGCACCACATGAGTCAAGTACGTTGATGCGGCTAAGTTTCTGAGCAGCTTCCTGCTCTAGGACTTTAGCGATGAATGGCTCGGAGCGCGGGTCGCGCTTCTTTTTGAAACCGTCACTGCTGTATTCCTCTATTTTCCTGACTAGAAGGTCCTGGAGAAATCTTCCCGCACCCTGTTTGCCGATGATGTCTGTGCACTTGACGAGTGCGCGGTGAACGTCCGGAATCAGTCCGTAGTTTGCATGGTATACGAGTGAATCCCGGATAGTTTCAATGAAGCCGATGCTATCGCCTTCTCTTTCCATCATTCCAAAGTTCTCATCCAACTACATCCATTAGCTTCCAAGTCCATTTCGTTTTATTCCCCAAGACTTACCGTAATCTCCCCAATAACATCGAAAGCATAATACTGCATAAACTGTGGTACAGACACAGACCTCTCTTCCCTCCCAATCTGTCCCAACTTCCTCAGACAAACAGCAGTCATCCGATCCACAGCAGACTCATAAGCCACCATAGTCGACATGGTATATAACGAAGCGACTTTCCGGCGTCTATCCGCATAATCTGCCATGTCCCGGACAGAGAAGATGTTGGTTTGGTGAGGGTTGCCGGAGGCTTCGTAGTACTCGGATTTGGGGAATTTGCTGCCGGGGGAGTAGATGAGTTTGATATCTTCGGGATGACTGAAGCTATAGCGGTTTGGTGCGACTCGGACGACAGATCCTGGCTCATTTTGTTAGTGGATGTTGTATAGCTCCGTGTATAGCTGTGGACCGTGTTTTTCATGCAGATGGACGAATTCCATATGCGAGTGTCCATGTCGAAGGGTATTCAATTCCCAAAGCCTCGTCAAGCGAGCAAGGAAAGGCCCGGGGATGGACTTCAATGGAGAAAAGACATCATAGGCGATTTGGGATAGAAAGAATGCCGCGAACAAGCCCAAAACGGGCCATAAAAGCTCCATTGTATTGCGAGTGCGATACCACCCTCAATCTCTTCGCCTTTAGAGAAGTTCTAGCCTCCCAGGAACAGCTTTTGGAGGAAGCCATGATATATCAAGCTGTATCGGCTCTCCACACTATATCGGATCCCCACTCGGTTCTCCACGTTTTGTACAAGAAATCCAGCGAGGTTCCGTTATTGCCCCAAATCCGCTCGGAGAAATCGGACTTTATTGCAAATATACCGACTCCGATTGCCGTGGTTGGAGATCGATCGTCCTTGGCGTGAAGATTCCTTGACAGCATCGCCCCCCCCCCCCCGTTAAGGTACTCGTACTCGGATGATGCTTGCTGGATCCAGAAGCAAGATGTATTGCTGTCAATGCCATGACGTGTAGAGAGCATTGGTGGTTTCAGAATACGGGCGTACAGAATATGAAGTTGAGGTCATATAGTGTGGCTAGAGCATGAAAATCGGGCCTAATACTCCGAAATCACTTTCTCTAGAGATTCATAATTCTTGATTTCAAGATAAAAGTATAATAGACTATCTCGAAGTTGCCAGTTCTTATATGGTTAGACAGTTGTATGTAGGAAGACCGTGGAATGCACATAGTTGTATAGAGTCACATGCCAAGAGCTTCAGGCCACTTTGCCTTTTTGCGTCACCACCAACAAACTAGCCTTACCTCATCCACAGACGAATTTACTCTATAGCCAACTTAAAACACCTTGCCTTCTGCCAGTACTGGCGATTGAACAACAATGAAGCAGCCACTTCTGCTCGTCACATCGCTGCTGGCCGCTCTCCCAGTCAGCGCCGATGGCATCTATACTAAAAAGTCACCTGTATTGCAGGTGAACCACAAAACATATAACCAGCTAATCGCTGATTCCAATCATACATCGGTAAGTTTTCCCTTCAATTGATTAATTGCGCAAAAGCTAAAAACTTGACAGATCGTAGAGTAAGCTACCTCTCTTTCAACCTCCCTTAATACTGAATCTAACATGTACAGATTCTACGCCCCTTGGTGTGGCCACTGCCAAAACCTCAAACCAGCCTATGAGAAAGCAGCCAAGAACCTAGACGGCCTGGCCAAAGTCGCAGCCATCAACTGCGATGATGACGATAACAAGCCCCTCTGCGGCCGGATGGGCGTGCAGGGTTTCCCAACGCTTAAGATCATGACTCCATCCAAGAAACCCGGGAAACCCATGGTGGAAGACTACCAAGGTGCGCGAAGCGCGAAGGCCATTGTCGATGCGGTTGTGGATAGGATTCCGAACCATGTGAAGAGGCTTACGGATAAGGATTTGGATGCATGGGTTTCTAAGGATGAGGGGCCGAAGGCCATTCTGTTTACGGAGAAGGGAACCACTAGTGCTCTGGTCCGGGCTATTGCAATCGATTTTCTCGGGTCGATTAAGGTTGGGCAAGCTCGCAGTAAGGAGACCCATGCAGTTGAGAAGTTTGGGATTGAGAACTTCCCTACGCTCGTGCTGCTTCCTGGTGGTGATAAGGAGCCTATTGTCTACGATGGCGAGCTGAAGAAAAAGCCCATCGTCGAATTTCTTAGCCAGGTCGCCGCGCCAAACCCGGATCCCGCTCCTGCAAAAGCCAAGGCCAAGGCATCTTCCAAGTCCAAGTCCGGCAAACCCGCGAAGACCCAGTCAACCGTCTACGACGACGAAGCCGAAAACCTCGAGGCAACCGAATCTCCAGACCACAAGGTCATCCCGAACGACGCTAAGGAATCCAAACCCGCCAGCGTCCCCATGAAAACATCCGAGATCAAAATCCTCCCCACAGTCGAAACTCTAGAGTCCACCTGTCTGGCCCCGAAATCCGGAACCTGTGTCCTCGCTCTCCTCCCCGAACCCAAGGACCCCGACTCCGACCTCCCTAACCCCGCACAAACAGCCGTGTTAAGCCTATCCGACATTGCACATAAACACGCCCAGCGCCAGAGCAATCTCTTCCCATTCTACAGTGTCCCGGCTATTAATGCCGGTGGCAAGACCTTGCGCGCTGGACTGGGATTGCCAGAGGCTACTGAGACGGTTGAGATTATCGCGGTGAATGGACGCAGGGGTTGGTGGAGAAGGTACGATAACTCCGAGAGCCAGGACTCTAATGTTGTGTCTGTTGAGAAATGGATTGATTCTATTCGGTTGGGTGATGGAAAGAAGGAGAAGTTGCCTGAAGGCGTTATAGCTGAGAAGGAGGTGGATGAGCATGATGAGCTGTAAAGGTATCCACTGGTCTAAAAGAAAGTACAGATCAAAGTGCTGCGCTTGGAATATCTAAATCTTTTCATGTTGAACATCAAAAATCTTATATACAAGTGACACCCCAAAACACCGTGACTGAATGCAACGCACAGCCCACAAATAAATCTAAAGTAAACAAGCTTTTTCTCTTAACCAAAATCAATCAAGACCTCTTCTTCCCCTCTGTCCCCTTCTTGATAATCTTCTGCCTCTTCGATTCAATCTCCGCATCGTAGATCTCCCGCGCAGACTCGCCCTTCTTCCGCTTGGACTGCTTCGCAGACTTCACGCTGACGGTCGATGCGCCTCCAGCGCGGACCTGTTTCTCGGCGTCTTCCCACGAAGCGCTACCGTTGTCGATCTCGTATCTGGAGACTGGGATCAGTTATTGCTCATTCTGACTTAAGATAGTTATGCAAAGCAAAGTCCAACTCAAGGGGTCGCAGTGGGAGGCTTACTTGTCAAGCGGCAGGGCATCAATCAGCGCCCTCTGCTTCTCACGCAGCTCATCATCAATCTTCTCACCACCCTCGCGGAGTTCATCTTCTAACCCGGTTTCAAGAGGCTTGAAGCGCTCATCGACGACCTCATCATGCGCATCGGGAGCCGGTGCCGAGACGGGGATCGCCTCCTTGGGCAGGGAGTCAGCGACAGCACCCTCAACCAGCGCACGGAAGTACGTTGACATCTTGCGCATGATTTTCAGGAACATAGCAAGCAGCTGCGATGAGGGGAGGTTCAGTTCCTTCTCAAGATCCTCGAGTTTCTTGCGCTGCAGACCGATGGCGAGGAGGACGGATTGCTGGACGCCCGAAAGGCTGACCTTGCCGCCAAGACGGCCGGCAAAGTAATATTCAGCGATGGTCGGGACCATGTCAAGGATAACATGGTAGTCGAGAAGGTTGTTGGCGTAGCTGTCGAGGCGCTTAAGATCGAAGGGAGAGAAAGCCGCGTCGAGCTCGGCCTTCGTCAAGAGACGAGGGACGATGGAGGCATCGAGTTTCTCGCCTGCGCTGGCAGACTCGCAGATACTGAGGGAGAGGACAGAAGCGAACTCGCGGAACTGGTAGGACAGCAGGGCGAGGAAGCGCTTGTGGTAGTCCCGTGCAAATGCGCCCAGCCAGCTGATGTCGCTGGATCCGGTGCTGAGGCCGCGGAGCATGACGCAGGAGTGCTCGCCGGTTAATTCGTTGGCGGTTTGGCGGAGGTAGACGGGGACGAAGGAGGAGCGTTTCCAGAATTTGTGAAGGGAGGGGGTTAGGCCGTAGCTGACGCCGATGTAGTCGAGAGTGTCTGGGCGGCGCTCGGTGAGCTTGCCGAAGAGGGGTGGCATGGTTTGGATGTCGCGGACGTGGACGTTGTCGTCTAGGAGGTTGGAGTTCTCGAGCTCGGTATCGGTTACTCGGACCATTTCTTCGGGCTGGTCGGTGACGTCTTCGTCGAGGCTGGTGAATTTGCCTTCGTAAAAGTCGACGAGGAGCTCGAGAGCACGCGATCCGTAGCCCATGTTCAGGTATTCGGGGTTGGTTGCAATGCGGACAATTCGGGCACCGGAGAGTCCGGCAAAATCCTCGTCTTGGTACTGTTGGCTGACAAGCCAGGGAATTAAATCACCACCGGCTCTTTGTCCACGGCTCAAGCTGTTCAGGACGCTCTGGCGGCTGATGCGACCTTCAAGCGCAACCTGGATGACACAAAGGGGTTCTGGCAATTTGGTGGCTTCCTCGTCAATCGGCGGGACAAGCACGTAGAGCTGGTGTGCTGGTGCATCACTCATGAGTTGGAGATCGTTGGGGGTGTTCTTGTAGTGACTAGCGACGTAGAGAGCCATCATCTGCTGCAGGAACTTCTCGGAGACAGGGTGGAAAGAGAAGAGTGTGTCTCGGTTGACCTGGAGCAGCTGACATTTCGAGGGGTGAGGGCATCCTTGGGTGTTCATCTTAGATTTGGGCAGAGTTGCATCAAGACAAAGGACCTTGTTCAACCACTTTTCGACAGAGTCGCCCGGGGCATAACGGATGGGCTCCGACAACGTGATCTCTCTCAAGGACCGTCCACCAAGACCCTTCTCCGCTCCCTTAGCTGCTTTCCCTGTAGATCTATCGGCGACATCGATGTCTTCCTCTCCGTTTGCCTTGAGGCCTCCTCTGGACTGCTCACGGAGTTGCTGGATAAGCTTTAGGGAGAGGGACCGGCCCGTTCCTTCGTAACCGTTGATGGTCGACGCCATGAAAACGAGGTACGGACCCATCAACTTCCGGACGAGAGGCAGAGGAATAGCGGCGGCTTCATCGATGACCAGTAGTTCGGCCTGACCCAGGACATGCGCATCTTGAGGCTGGATGTACTGGATGGTCTGGCGGTGCTGGCGGTGGATGTTGACCCTGACAACGGCCTTGTTGAAATCGGGGTTAGTCGATTGTAGAATAGTGTAGTCGACATGGTCGAGGTATCCCATAGCATCAAATCCCTTGAAGACAAACTCGAACAGGGTCTTCAAGTTCTCCGGGCTGGGCGAGGTGATGAAAATGTTGCTGTAACCATGAGCAACTGCAGCTGCAATTGCAACACCAAGCGCAGCTGACTTTCCTCGACCTCTCGCAGCGGTCAGTGTAACCGTATTCCGAAGCGTCTTCTCCGCAATCGCATCGACGAATGTGAGTAGCGCCTTGGCCTGGTCAACGGTCCGAGACAAACCGATCAATGAACCGACGGGCTGCGATTCTGCCAGGCTCTCCTTGATAGCCTTCAATTCCTTTTGTGTGCCCGATTTGGATAAGTCAGTCGACTCCGTCGGGGGGAGCGGTTTCACGGACTTCCCTCCGGAAATAGGCAAGACGTTCAGCTCATCATCGACGACTAAACAAGAATCGCAGCTACCCAGGGACAGAATGAACCTCTCGTTGAACCGCGCTACCACGTCGTCATGTGCCTCCGTCCTGTATCGCGAGTGGATATCCATCGATAATGTGTAGAGTTGCTTCAGGCTGTTCATGCTCTTCAAGAGCAGCAAGACGATACCTCCTCCCTCGACAGTCTCGACGGTGCGCGCAAGTAAGTTGGGTGTCATGGCTTCGAAATCTTGTAGGATACACATTCCGTAAGTATTTCCCAGAATCTTCTCGGTCTCTTTGTAGTAAACATAACGGATTTGGTTGAGGGTGATGAACAGTTCGAAAGGATCTTCCTGGTTCGGTTCTCTGATGCCGCGCTTGACCTCCTTCTTGATTTTCGCCTCACGCTTCTTGCGATGACTGGTGAATCCCAAAAGATCCTTCTTGTATGCCCACAGCACCGACTTGTTTTGCTTGACATCCACGCTGGACATGATATAGTGCAGGTGCACGATCACATCCTTTGCGCGGTCTCCAACCACGACGAAGAAGCTCCGTTTCTTTTCCTGCACGCCATTCCGAATAAGCGCGGGAATGCGCGAATCGATCGCTTTGCGAGGCATAGTCTCTGGGTCTCTCTGACCCCCGTAAGTCTGACTGGATACGAGATGTTTATCGTCGAGCTCGCGGAAAGTTCTTTCTCCGAGATCAATTCTTCCAGTGATACAGATCACCAAGCGCGAAGGGGTGTCCGAATTGCAGCAATTGAATAATTAAGACGAAAGATATCCAGCTCAAAAAAGACCGGCGGCTGGTCGAAAATGAAAGTGCTGAGTTTCTGGATTCTCAACTGAACAAAAAAAAAAAAAAAAGGCGCAATCAATCTGCTCATTCATACCGCCTGCCTATACTGTTACCGCCCAGAGCAGAAATATGGCACGTGATTTAAACCCACATAAAGTGTAGACTATTCCAGAAAAGGGAAAGCTAACCAAATAGAGCTAGCAGATCGAGATTCCAACCCCTTACCATTTCGGGAAAACATCTACTCTCTTCTCGTCTTCTCAACTTTCCTTCAGGTGGCTCGCAACAGCATGTTTACCTGGAAAAGAATGGCGCTCTATGTGCGTGTGCCAGTTGCATCGAGATCGGGCTGGGCATCCATGAGGGTTAGCCGTGCCTCTCACCACCCAACCGCGGACAATCCCACTGTTCCGGCTGTAAGTATCCCGGAGTACTACTGCTTATCGACATCGGCTCTGGTATGTGGAGGAGCATAGTCAGGTTTTCAAGTCATTTGTGCCTGTCAATTCCACCGGTCAAAACTTTGCTTCTGACGCATCCGTTGAAACGGGGAATAACCAATATCGATTACCATTATTTATTTCATGCGGCCCGAGTCATTGTGTTTATCATTTACTCGAAAGAGACCTAGAGAGCTGCCAATCACTCGCGCTGTTGCCGTTATGTGTTGCGTGCTCTCCGCCCACTAACCTCCGGTATGGATGCTTATTCTATGACCGAGTGACATCATTATAACCAGTTAACTAACTACCGAGTACAGTGCTGATAAACTTCTGCTGAGGCTATTTTTAACTGCCGTTTAATTCGCAGTGTCCCCGGCGTCACCACTCCGTCCCCCTGACGTCTCCACCTCCGACAGTCCAGACAATTTCCCCCGGAGAAATCTTTCACGCAGCGCAGTGACGCCCTTGGTGATTCGGTCGTTTCGATCGCATTCGTCAGATTCGTTCACTTGACCGGCCTCCGTCTCTCTGTTCCCTTTCGCTCTTTGACCATTTCGCAACTCATCTTCCGTTTCGTCCGCTGGGTTGTCGCGCGCGGGGAGATACCATACCAACCGTTTTTACCTGTGAAGAGCACTGCACGGCATGTGTTGAACCAAATGGACTACGGCAACGCAGTGGGAAGACTTTCATTTCTGGTCCAATCCACCGTGCCATAACAGTCGTTTCAGATGGTCTCTTTATCAGCGGACACGGGGCTAAAGGCCTCTGTGGGGTAATATTGCCTCCCTGTTGTTGCGATTTGCGATAAGAGAACTCGGTTGCCATGGAAGGTTTCTTTGAGCAATTGGCTGATCAGATTCTATCTACAGAGTCTTCCTTTTAAGCTGCACGTTTCTTACGACCACCTACGATACCACTTTTGTGTTTGGTGAGTGAAAGACCAAGGTGCGGGGGAAGAATGACTGCCAAGCAGCCAGCTAACGAAGAATCCCATCGCTGAGCAGATCGTCCGCTCAGTTCGATTGTGTTTGTGTGTCTACTATCCGGAATATCTCTCGTTTTTCTAGGCGCATTTTTCCACTATCTTCCGGCCTCGAAGTCCCTTTCGCATAAGAACCGATACTCCGTGATATCACTCGCCGAACCTGGTGAGAGTCCGCTAGGGCAGGGACCCCTTTCGCCATCGAGCCCCATTAGTACATCGTTTCCAGTCCCAAAGTCGCGCAAGTATGGTAAATGGATACGGATAGCCGCAGTGTCGACCATTTGCTGTATACGGGTAGAGATATATCGTCGGGTTACTATTCGCATCGAATGCGCGCCTACAGGATATGCAGTAAGTATGCTAACAAGACCCGCAATAGACCATTTCTCATTGGCATCCTGCTGTCTAGCACGCAATTCCGTTTCTCGTTTCTTTGTTCGATTACTGGCGCAACCAACGATCTCGACCAATTGGTCAACAGTCTTCCGATGATGACTCCGATGAGCCACCAACTGAATACCTTCGCAAAATAACTGCAATTTTCAAACGGGCTTACTTATATTTCGGCCGAATGCGTATAAGATATGTCATCCCTGCTGCTTTGCTCATGGTTGGCGGAATAATTACTTCCTCCTTTCACGATGGCAGAGAGTCGACATACGTCTGTCCTATAATATCCGGCCTAGGTCCACACTTGCGAGCACTTAGGGCTTTCAGTGCAATTCTCGATTCGGTGATTTTAATTGCCGCTGCGGAAATGTTCCGGGAGGGAATTCGGACCCCAGAAGGGAAAAGGAAACAGTCTCCTATTTCATGGGGCTATTGCTTACTTGTGAGTCTGGATTTGATTTTACATCTTTACTTGCAGAGTGTCTGACGTCGATTCGCGCAGGGAGTCGCTTTGTTTTCGTCGTTGACTGGTATTGCCTTGGCGAGAAGAAACGATGTTCCCATTCTTGATCCCGACACCCGTTATTTCCGAAGCGTTTTTGGGCAGGCATCGCTGGTGGTATTTTTGTTAATATCTGCTTCTCAACTCGTAAGTCTGACATCGCTCTTATTATTATGTACCATGCTGTCTGTACTAATTGATGCAGCTTGCCTACTATAGCATAGTAGAGATTTCGATTATGGCAGGCTTTATCGCTGGTTACTTTACATGGGCCTCATCGTTGTTTAATGGACAAGAACCGTTTCCATTCCTTCCGCCTTCTCACGCTTTCATGGCCCTTGCTGCCATATTTCTGGGAGCGATGCTATTCCTCTGTGTTCGAACGGCTTCAGGGGAGGAACAAAAATCTCTCTGGGGATATAACGTCTTCATGCGAGTTCTGATCTCGATCATGGCTGGTATCGGACTCATTTTGGTCTTCAAACAACCTGCTCTTGGTAGTTTACATCCGATTGATCTGCTTATATACGATGGTCGACTTCATCACGACGCATGGCTTTCCCAGGCACGGGGAAGCAGAAATCTTGCAGGTGCTGTGCAGGAATATCGCAGGCGCTACAACCAGCATCCGCCACCGTAAGTGTTTAACCCACCACAATCCTGTTTACTGTATTGACCAAAGACAGAGGATTCGACAAGTGGTATGAATACGCAACCAAGCGGTCGTCTGTTATCATTGACGACTTTGATCAAATATACGAGGACCTCCTTCCATTCCGCGCATTGCCACCTGAGCGGTTGAGATCGCTCACACATGAGATTGCTACAAATCCATTCAACGATGTCGGCGCAATCGCCATCCGCAATGGCTCGATAAACCTGCAGGTGGAAATCAAGCCCACGCACAGGTGGATGGTAGAGGGTGCCGCTAAGGTCATTGAACCGTTCTCTCAATACCTCCCAGATATGGATTTGGTCTTTAATTTGAACGACGAGCCGCGCGTAGCCGTCCCATGGAGCAAAGCTGCGCAATTGAGAAACCAAGGAAAACACCAGTCCTTCATCACCGAGAGCAACCTGGTCAAGGATTGGTCAGCCGATCGTGATGCGGGATGGGGATCTCTTGACCCAGCCGATCAAACGGGCTTCAGCATGTTTACAGATTTTTCATGGCAGAATATTTATGATCGCTACGCCAGTGTCGTGTGTCCGCCGTCGTCCAAGGCACGGACTCAGCGAATTTGGGATCGACACGGCATATGTTTAAGCTGCATTCGGCCGCACTCGATGGGCCAGTTCCCTGTGGACTGGAATATTGCATCTGACATATGCCATCAGCCTGATCTGATATGGCTCCATGGCTTCATGCTCTCGCCGGCTTCCTTGAAAGTGTCGCAAGACCTGGTACCGGTCTTTAGTCAAAGCAAGATATCCGGCTTCAACGACATCTTATTCCCAAGTCCATGGAACTACGTCGACAAAGTGAAATACGAGCCATCGAAAGAGTTCCCGGACCACAAGTACACAGACAAAGAAAACACCCTCTTCTGGATTGGCAGTACCACTGAAGGGGTAAGCCGCAAAGGCGAATGGAAAGGCATGCCCCGCCAACGCCTAACACACCTAGTCAACAACAACACAAACCAAGTCTCCGTCCTCCTCCCCAGCCAAGACCCCGACGCCTACTCCTACCAAATAATGCCCGGCAACGCCCCCACCGAAAAACTCGGCCTAAGCACCAACATCCACCTCTCCGACGTCGTCCGCTGCGACGACTGCGGCGACCAACTCGACGAAATGCACACCGCCGAACACGTCGAGTTCCAATCCCACTGGAAATACCGCTACCTCGTCGACCTTGACGGCGCGGGCTTTAGCGGCCGTTTCCTCCCGTTCCTCCGATCAAACAGCGTGCCCATGAAAACAGGACTCTTCCGGCAATGGCTTGACTCCCGCGTTACGTCCTGGCTTCACTACGTCCCACTAGACCTTCGTCTCCACGATGTCTGGAGTACATTAGCGTACTTCGCAGGTGTCAACGTGAGCGTTATAGACCCTGTAACCGGGAAGGAGAAGGTATGGATGGAACCGCATGATCTGCAGGGGAAATGGATTGCAGAGGAAGGGAGGAAGTGGGCTAATAAGGCATTGAGGAAGGAGGATATGGAGATTTATTTCTTCCGGTTATTGTTGGAGTGGGGGCGGTTGACGGATGATAAAAGGGATGTGCTTGGGTTTAAAATGTGATGGTTTACGGTTCTATACACAGGACGGCTTGGGTGGGTGATTTTGAATACCCTTTCTTCTGTTTTCTTTACTTGTTTTGGTTATTTGCTTGCTATATATCGCATTTTCATGTGTATAGTGCTGGATGTCTACGTTAATATCCGTTGGTTTCGAATGCACGTAACACGGTCATAAATCCACTCATATTCCTATATAAAACAACACAACAAGCGACGGCTATAAACCAATCCACATCTATGTACAAACAGGACAAGTAGGTACCCACCCCGACCCATCAGGGTTATAAAAATGCACCGGCTGATCCGCGCGACTCGCAACACTCCGCGACGGACCTCCAATCGCAACAAGACACTCATGATGATACAAATGGCGACAGGAGAAGATAACAGCGGGTCTAGGCGGTTCGGTATCAGGGTTCGGCGGCGTGGGGGTTTCTTCGTCGTCGTTGACGACTGTCTTGTGGTCGTTTGAGGACTGGTTTACCGCTGCTGCTGTTGCCGCGGCGATAGTTTGAGAAATGTGACGGTGGTGCGCGGCGGCTTTGCCCTTGCCCCGCTCGATGGCTGGGTCGTTTCGTACTGAGATCAGTTTGCTCATTTTGAGTTGTGATTGTTCGGATTGTCGCTCTTCCCAGCTCTTCCAGTACTTCATGCCTAGGCCGGGGCCCCAAATCTTCTCGCGGCAGATCTCACATATTTGTCCACGGGGCCGCCAGCCGCGTTGTCGGAGGCGAGTGACTTCGTCGACGTGCACGAAGAGGTCACGGTCGAGCATTCCGTTTGCCAATGATAGTAGAGATTTCTCGTACGTGTAGGCGGAGAAGATGGAGGAGAGGACGGCGCGGAGTTCGAGGAGGGAGGGAGACCAGGATGCGGCGCGGGTGAGGAAGGAGCGCAAGATGCGGAGGAAGGATATGTCGTTTCGTTGGCTGTTGGAGATGGAGGGAGTGGGGGTTTTAGGGGTGGTAGGTGTTGTTGGTGTTGGTGTTGATGGTGAGGTTGGGGAGGGGGATAAGGAGGAGCCGCCTCTTACGGTGCTGGAGAGGAGTGCTGTGAAGATTCGTTGGACAAGAGTGCGGAATGAGGAGATTAGTTGTGCGGCGTTGCTTCCATATTGCGAGGGTGTTGGGACCTGTTGCGCTTTGGTGTCGGCTAGGTCTTGTTGTGTGAGCAGAGTGAATACATTGCTCGCGATCCGGACCACGGCTTCGATCAAGTCAAGCCAGAGACCTTCGTCGAATGATAAAGGCTGGTCTAGCCCGGCCATGCTCCGTATGCCGTTACTCTGGTCTCCGCCCAACTGTCCAGCCGTCTTAGTTTGTCCCTGACACAGCCAGGTGCCTACCCGAGCATACTTATTCAAAGACTCGACCAAGTCGCCGATGGCCTCGGCCGTACTCGCAGAGTCCGGGCTTTCCCGTACGCTCCGTAGGATCCCCACAAGTCCAGACTGCAGTGTGTCCAAATGCGCAAGAAGACGGTCCATCGCACCGCGGACTTTTCCTTGTCTGGCCAATAGAATGACCGTTGCATCCACGACGCCGCTTTCCTCCATGGACGGGAGAAGTTCTTCGAGTCGCACATCGCCGATTTGCAAGTCGTCCACATAATCCGCAACGTGGGAGGGTTTATACTTGCAGAGTAGTTGCACGTACCGCTCTACCATCCAGGGCTCAGCCGCATCCGAACGTCTGCTCTCACCACCTCGTACCGTCTGGGGTTCAATAATAACCACCAGGTACTGATATTGCTGGTAGCTATCCTCCTCCAAGACGTGGAGAAACTTGCTATGCGTCTCTGGCGCAAGCTCCTGCATGGTCTGTGCGGCCTTGGTCACATTTATCGCAACCAGACTCCGTGCATTGTCCTGGACCATATCGATGACATCACGTCTCTGTTTCTTGCCCAGACCCGAGCCAGGACGGAGGCAGTCCTGTAGACAAGTAAACACCGCCTCCTGCTCGTTTGAATCCTCCAGATAGGTAAGTATCAACTGCGGGAACTGCTTTTCAGCGCGATATGTCGCTTTAAGAACACGGAAGAAACGCGCTTGTCGGAACAGCGGGATCAAACTCTGGATATCGGGCGGATGGTAAAACGACAGCAAGTACTCAACGCTGAGTTCACAGTCCTCGCCCATCTCAGGATTGGGGTAATTGCACAATCGCTGAAGAACGTTATGTAGCGTGGTTCCAGAAAGTAAGATGTATTGTGGGTATTTAGGAAGATTGCGGGCAACAAACATGTCCAAGTAGACGGTGTCAGAAGGTGTGAAAGATGACAAGGGGGAACTCATAACCTGCAATAGAATCGTAATCAGGTACTGCCGGTTGATCGAGACGCCGACACTCTGCGAAGGCACTGCTTCGTCCGGCTCCTGCTCGTTCAGGAAGCTGTCCTCGAACGCTTCATTAAGCATGCTCATGAAGCTGAGGGTATCGAATTGCAACATTTTCTGGAGGTCTGAGTACGAAGGGCTCCCCGAGAATAGATAATCATACAGAGAGCCCTTAGCCTGTGCAGACTCGGCCTCGTCCATGGCCTCTCCGGTCGGGTATATGCGGCCGGTGAGGATGAAGGAAAGATATGGGAACATCTTTACTGCGTTCGTGTATTGCTTGAGCACATCCGCAGACTCCCCATTCGCGAATGACTCGACTGGCGGCGGTATCATTCCCAAGAGCTCCTGCAGCGGTCCGATGTAATCGCCCAGACAGCGGTTCCAAACATAGATATAAGCATCGTAGAGATTATACTGTTTGCATAGCGACGTAGCTTGATCAATGTCCATGGTCGTGGTGTCCAACAGACAGATGATCTCCTCCAGACGACTCGCGCTGTGGTTCGTCGAGTAGTGATAGATAAGCGCCTTCACAGCCGTAGGGGGCAACGAGCGCACTGTTCCTTCAACAATGTAAGACTCGAGAGCATCCAGGAAGATTCCCTGCGATTCATGTTCTTCATACCAGGTGAAACACTCATCCCAGAGAAACTCTAATTCTTCCATGCAGACACAAGCCGCAATAGATGCCTCTGCGAGTTCTGCGAGTTGTTTACCCTCAAGTCGCACATTATTCGCTTCTGCGTTGCGGCCAAAGGCGTACTTGAGCGATGCGGATATCATTTCCAACAGCCTCTCTCGAACAATCGGCTGCCTCAACGCGTCTTCTTCGGGGAGGCCAACTGTGAGTTTTTCCGCGTCGCCTTTAAAGTACAACGTTGCCAGCTCGATAGCTCCAATAAAGTTACCAGCTTCCATAAGAGCCAGTAATCTGTCCGCCCAATTCGACAGTGCACCCATCATGGTCTCGTTATAGCCCAGCAGGAATAACCGGCCCTTGTACGAGCGGAAGCTCATGTAGAACGCATCAGCCACCACACCGTGCATCGAAGCATCCTCTTCGTCCAATTGTTCGACCAAAGAATGAAGCTGTCCCGAGAACAGATCCAAGTGGTAGATGTGTCTGTTGAGAAGATCAATGGAATCGGTCACGCGCATAGACCCGTCTTCCAGTATAAGCAACTGCTGGGTGATCGTCAGCAAAGCAAGGACTGAACGACTTAGCCATTGCACAGCAACAATGGCTTCATCGGCGACCCATCGACTGCGTGCTGTGAATGCGAGCTGGGGTGGCCGGTCCCTAGACGGTGGCTCGTCGGTTTCTATTTCCGAGACTTCGAGCACGGTCAACACGTTAGACCAACAATAAACAAGTTTCGTGTTCGAGATCTGCGCGTCTTTCCCTTTTAGTCGGATTGCCGGGAACCAGGCCAACGATCCCGTCATCGCACCATGAGCCGTAACCTCTTTCGGTCGTGGCGATTTATGTTGGGTTTGCGCCACGGGTGTCGTCGACACAATAACCAGGAGGTACGGTGTAAGCATGGCGACCAGGCCTAGCGAGTCGGTTGGCTGCTCAACGTTGCCCAGTGGCAGGGGAGAGAAGGCGAGGACGGCGCTCGGTTTTCGCGGACGACCGGCTTCTCCGATTGTCAGAGGATATCGGCCCAAAATGCGAGTCGTTTTCACAGTTCGTCCGACGGCACCCATTCCCCGCGTAGCCAGGTGCGAAAAGGCCATCCCCCGCTTATCAGCCGACACCAGCGCCGTGCGTCTGGTACCCAAGAAACCAATGTGCACGACCGACGATCCTGATATGTGTCCATCCGAGGTTCGCGCATCGATTTGCTCTGAAGGGATCGGAGGGATCTGGAGGAACGGGCGCGCGGATCGGGAGATCTCCCAGGTGAATATGTCACCGGACACATGACCAGCCGCAACGGTCGAATGATCTGCTGAAAGAGCCAACGCCGTGATCGCGCCACATTCGAGAGCCCTCGTGCTAGGTCCAATAATAGCCTTCAAGCTCTGCTGGTAATCAAACACCAAAACCACACCCTTCGATGTCCCGATCACGATGGATGTGGTAACCGCCATGCAAGTAGGATGGCCAAAGTTTCGCTTCCCAACCTCAGAAAACGCCTGCCCGGATATTTTCCGTAATCGAGTCCACCGTACCACATCCCAGGGCCCTTGCGGGTTTTCGTCGCCGGAATCTACCGTGCCCGGAGAAAGCTGGCTGACCAACGAGGAGTGTCGCGAATGGATATATCCCAAGTACGGCGAGGATGTTCGCGAACCGAACGGTGACGAGGGAGAGGAGAGTCGCGACTGGAAGCGTAGATCAAAGGGACGATGGGAGGGGCTGGGACTGGCTCGGAGTGCGAGCAAGTTGCTACTGGGCGAGGAGCGGAGAGATCCCTGCGATGATCAGCGCGAAACATGCAAAACAGAAAGATAAAGATGGAAATACCTGTAGAGACGGCGTATCGTCCGGAGTAGAAGCAGTCTCATCGATACTCCCACGCAGCAGCTCCGGCCGGGGTGGTGATGACAGGTTCACCGGCGGAGCATCATCCTCTACCCCAGCCGTCTGTCCATGATCGTTCACCTCCGGTCCCGGTGACAGATCCTCTTCGACGTGTGCGATTGAGTCATTTTCGCGATTCACCGGCGATAGACCGTTCACATTTCCATTCTGTCCGGGAGTAGCTTCGTACTGTACTTGGTTCTGCTCCTCATTTTGGCCCAGGTCGAGCTCATCCTCTCGTGCCCAGTCATGGCTGTCCTCGACCATGGAGCTCATCGGCGACAAGCTCGAATGACCATCGCCTTGGCTCAACCTCTAATCCGAGAAATAATTATCAAAAGTCGGTGATTGAAGGCGCTTGGAGGGGAATGACGAGGATGAGCGACGAGGTGGACAGGGCGGCGGGCGGTGATGTGGAGATGGAGATGGAGTCGGAAGATTAAATGGAGCCGCACCGACGGGCGACACTATTGATGTCCGAGTGAGGAGTAGAATGGCATAAACCGTGGCTGATAGACTGGAGTTGGCCAGAGAGTGTGGATCGTTCAGGTAAAGGCCAGAGCTGTCAGGAAAGCGGCATGCGGCTGTGCGGCGGTTAGTCGCAGTTGGAGCGATAAACAACTGAGCCGTACAAGTATGTTGACGCCCGATGTTCTTTTTTCCGTTCTACTGCAACTGAATTACTTAACTTACGCTATCTAATCAGTTCTAAATTGATCTCCACGAAAGTTATAGAGTGCCGCATCGTGTATTTGGCGATATGTCAATGTCACATGATCGACACCTGAGGCGTCATGACACATGGATACACACAACCCTGAGTGTAGATTCAACATGATATAAGTCAATAAATTAGACATTCTTGAGCATATGCCCTGAATCTATGCCTATCCTAGGGTCTATATATGACATGTGTCAAATTGTATCAGACTGGCAGGTCATCTGATAACAATGTATCACACCTCAACACGTGCCAGCCACACCTTAGTATGTCAGTCTCAGAGCATCCGGATCAGTACAACCAGACCAAGTGAAATCCTCCATATGTATGACAGTCACATGGCATCGTTATTTCATGATAGTAAACGCGCAGGTGATTGCACAGTGTGACTATCTAATTTCCTTCAGTATACAGAGTATATATAAACCTTCCCATCCCAAACAACAGAGCACACCACAAACCAGATATATACCCCGGACTAGAAAATGAAGTGCTTCATCTACCCCCTCCTCTTCCCTTTTCTCCTCATCCTAACAAACGCCCTCGACCCGTCCCTTCTAACCCTCCCCTACAGCAACCTAACCCTCCTCGGCGCCCACGACTCCCCCTTCATCGGCCCGCATCTAACCCAAAACCAAAACATCAATGTAACTGCCCAACTGGACCTAGGCATCCGCTTCCTGCAGGGGCAGACGCACCGTGCCCCCGACGATGAGAATAGATTGCAGCTGTGCCATACGAGCTGTGTGTTGGAGGATGGGGGTCCGTTGGTGGAATTTTTGAGGATTGTGGGAGCGTGGCTAGAGAAGAATCCCGGGGAGATTGTGACATTGTTGTTGACAAACGGGGATCGTGTTGGGGTTGAGATGTTTGATGGTGTTTTTAAGGACGCGGGGTTGGATGGGTTGGTTTTTGTTCCTAGTGGTCGTGGGAATGGAGTGTTGCCGATGAACGAATGGCCGTCTGTGCAGGAGATGGTTGATATGGGGAAGAGATTGGTTGTTTTTCTAGGTATGGCCTCCCCTCCCGCCTTATATCATGTATGATATCTGTTAACATGTTCGCAGACTACGGCGCAAACCCCTCCAGCATCCCCTATATCCTCGACGAATTCGCCTATTTCTTCGAAACCCCTTTCGGCGAAACAAACCCCTCCTTCCCGAGCTGCTCCATCGACCGACCCCCCGGCGCCACAGCAGACAACCGCATGTACATCGTCAACCACTTCCTCAACGTAGAAATCCTGGGCATCAAGGTACCGGATCGGATCCGTGCGCCGAGGACGAATGCTGTGCGCGGTAATGGGAGTATTGGGGCGCAGGCGGAGTTGTGTGAAGGTTTGCATGGGAGGGGGCCGAATGTTGTGTTGGTGGATTTTGTGGATCAGGGAGAGGTTATTGAGGCGCAGAGGGTGTTGAATGGGTTGTAATGTTTTTCAGGTTATGTGTATGGTACGGTATATAACCATATCGTTGTTTGACAAGTGGCATGCGCTCTCATTAGCCTGGGCTACTAACCGTCTGAAGGATGGTTCCCCAGAAATAACATGTAGCGAACACCTTGGGGTTATGGTCCGTAAGCTCGGGGAAGCGGTGATCAGGCCAGTCGTAATATTTTGCTAGGCTCAAAAAAACTAGGTTGAGGCTCTGACATGCGTCTATCAAGTGCAGTCATGTATACACCTGACCCAACCACAGACCAAGAGACTCAAAACAATCGTAAGACACGAGGCGAGACTACTCCTCCAAGTCAATTTGCATCTCACGTTCTAACCAGTCAGCTTCCAGAGTCCACAGGAAGGAAGGAACACTCACCCCAAATCTTATTCGCCGACGCAACAATAATCTCCGCTTTGGCAAGCAACTTCGCAGAGTACCGCTCCGCCTGTGTTGGATGTAACTGGCTTTTCTGCGATTTCCGTGGATTCACCTAATCTCATCAGCAACTGTACCTCGTATTGAGCGGGCACCTCAAGCATACCATCGTCAAGACCGGAACAAGATCCTTGGGATCTGCCTCCGCCAACGCCCTCAATCCCTTGAACCCATTCTCCCGCAACAGCCTCGCCGTCCACCCCTTAACATAAGTAACCTGTGCCATTTCCAAAAGATCTGCACGTGCCCCAGCTTCCAGTCGATCACGCATATGGTCCAGGACAGCCGCTAGCATGCCCCAGTCCATGCGTTGACAGAACTTGACGATGCCTGCGGCGAAGCCATGGCACTGCTGGGCTAGGGTTTGGACTGTGCCGCGGGGGATGCGGTAGCGAGTGGCGATTGTGGAGAGGGGGACTTCGTTGGAAAGATCGCGGAGTTGGAAGGCTGTGTAGGCGCGGCGGTAGATGCGAGCGAGGTTGATTTGTTCGGGGTCGGTTTCTTTCAGGGTGGAGCCGGATTGGACCCTGCATGTACGTCAAAAATATGTCTTTGCAATGGGGTGTATTAAGAGGGAGAAGTACATGGTGTTGACAAAGCCCGGCGAAACACCGACGAACTGCAACGCGCGCAAGCCACTTTCGTCAAGGAAATCCAATTGATCCCGGAATATCTGCCAATCAATTTGGGTGCTTGCCGCTACCTGCAGAGGGGTAAACATGTAGAAGATATGCATATCGCCGTCCATGACGAAAGCCTTTAATGCTCGCTTTAGTTCTTCGTAAACGAAGAGGCCGTCTTCGGGTGCGAATGCCGATGCGACAACCGCTTTTCCAAGTTGTGTTGCCTCGTACGATTCGTTATCTGTGAGGCGTAAAAGTTCTTCGTCGACTAGTTCTCGTAGTGCGGAATCCATGATGCTATATGCAATCCTCTTGTCCAATGTTCGGCAGAGGAGAGTGCATTTCACATATTCTTTAATTGTTTCGCAACCAGAAGCCAGCCCGGTTGCTACTGCTTCCAAAAGTGCCCTGATCGTGTAAGCAGAAACCGAAGAAACATGTTTAAGGAAGCTCACCTCTTAAGTCCCCGCTTCTCCGGAGCTAGACAGCTGGCGATGACGGGCATATCGGCTTCCAACAGATCACATACGGCTTCTAAATCCGCTTTTCCACATATAAGGTACGTCTCTCCAGCTTCGTCCTTTCCTTTGCGTCCAGCGCGTCCACACATTTGTCGTCTATTCAATTAGCCAAATGACTCATTTGGACGATTGAATACATACAACATTGCAGGGCCGACCAACTCGCGGCCCATTCGTGCACCGTTTATGATGACTCTTCTTGCTGGGAGGTTGACGCCAGCCGCGAGACTGCATGTGGCGACGAGGACTTTCAAGGCACCTTGATCGTAAGCTTGAGCAATGAATTCTCGTTCTTCAGTCGTCATTCCCGCATCTAAACTTGTCAGCTGATGATCACAAATATCATGCCAGATGCACGTACGATGAAAGCCAACTCCTTTGATGAGCGTATTTTCAAGAACCGGATCGAGACCACTTGGCAGACTGCGTATTTCAGCCAACAAGTCTAACCGTTTGCTCAACACTGATGGATCCAAATCAGTAGTTCCTGGCATAGCCTCACTTATAATAGCCGCATGGAGCTGACAAGATTGGCGACTGCCACAGAATACCAACACACCATATCCAGCAATAGCAGTGTGAGCAGCCAAAGCTACCATTGAGTTCGTCATGGGATTCGAGAGTTCCTGGAACGTGGAGCGTTCGATCATTCTATGTGGAGGAATAGTGTTTGTCAGGGCTTCTGATGGCGCGGATTTTAGTTTGGAAATGGTCTGGAAAAGTTGTCTCGATGTTGCTGCTGGGTAAATTGCATTTTCGTAAATTAGATACTCGTCAATTGGAACTGGTCGATAAGTTGAGATGAAGAATTTGGCATTCATCCATTGTGCCAGCAATTCGGTGTTCTAGTCCATCAGCCATGGGTAGGTTTCAATAAGAAGCCCAGTCATACCGAAAGAGTGGCACTCATTCCAATAATCTGGATATCATGCTGGAGCAACAGTAATTTGGTAACCATGAGTTCCAAAAGATAACCACGGTGCTCATCGTCAAGCATATGAAGCTCGTCCAAAACAATGACACCTAAATCACCAATGCTGCATTCTTCAATAGCGGTATTGATCAAAGAATTGGCCTAAAATTGTTAGAACTGAAAAAAATAGCAAGCATCTAGCCAACCTTTTCAATCGTGCAAACTGCAATATCTGTATCTGCCCAGGAGGCCGTGGTCCTATTCCCACCAAAATACCCAGTAACGCGGATAGACTTTTGTTGCTTCTGCCAATGCTTATACGCCGGCTTCGTATCTGCATTCTGATCATCAGGAACACATTTGTCCACGTCCTGCACAATGCGTCGCAGCCACTTGAGCTTCTCCTGGACTAGAGCAACATAAGGCAGCACCAAGATAGCTTTTTTGGACGGATTCTCAATGACGCGTTTCAGCATTAAAACGTCGGCAACCAATGATTTTCCACCGCCGGTGGGAGCCGTGTAGACCAGGTGGCGTTCACCCGTCAGCAGCCCGTTGGCTAGTAGACAGGAAGCCTGCCATCCGTAGATACTGCTGACACCCAGGGATGCGAAATTCGCAACCAATGATGATGGCAGACCATATCGGGGATCTTTGAGAGATAATAGCGGATTCTGACTTGAGGATGGGGGCGCTTGTTCCTCTATGCTGCGGTGATCTTCCTCCACTGCAGCATTCACAGGACGGATCTCACTGGCGACCAGACGACCCCGTGATTGACCAACTAAAGGACGAGCAAAATCCACGGGACGAATAATTGAGGAACCCTGTTGATAGCCGGGGTTTGGTTGATGGACGGTATTCAGGCCATGGTTGAAGCCCGGAGTTGATGTCTTGAACGCCGGGTCACCTGACGGCGACTCTGGAAGGCGTTTATGACCCGCCAACGAAGGCACATTGTAAACCTGTCTGCGCACGAGATCGATGGAGGTATTGAAGCCATGGGATTGAAATGGCTGTTGTGCCGACATTGCGGAGGGGTGCTATGGTCCTCCAGTACTATCGGCAGGGGATCATTGCTATTTGCACTCTGTCCTAGGAAGTACCACTTCCTCTCAAGAATAGTTTTCATCCACCTTTTTTATCCTAGTCCAAATGATAATGATTCAGATCCCTCCATGGACGCGAACGCGGTGTACATTGACAGCCTCAGGCAATGATTACGTAATCTGATACCTTCCAGCGAAGGTTCCTGGATCGTCGAAAAGCGGGCCAATCAGAAGCGTTGATCGGCAGGCGCGCTCCATCGGAATGGAAACGATCCAGCCGGTCGATATGTCACTTATATGGTATATTATTGAACACTTTTATGGAATAGAGTACTTAGTATATGAGTGAGAAAGAAGATACTTATACTTAGAGAAAGTTATGTAAATAGTCGGAGAATGGCATTGCCAGATATCTGCACAACACCCGCACGCTTCTCCATCGGGAGGTGGATCACATCCCTTGGCCCCTCACATCGTTATTGGAATGGTCTTGTAGAGGTACTTGTGAGGATTGTATTGTTTTTGTTTTCTTTTTTCAAAAATTGTTTTTTAAAGAATTATCGATACAAGCAGTCGGAGTATCTATTGAGATGTGCCCCATATACTCCTACAATACGCAATAAATACAGGGGCTGACTAGGCATCCTGGCTTACTCTAAACGGACGGAAGACTATGATTGGCCGATTCAATGGCGATAGGATCCAGATCCATGCCCGATTGGGTATAGAAAGACGGAGAGATTCTCGTAGCACGATTGGTAATGCCATTGTTGGGATAGTTTGGGGATTTAAATAGAAGAGAAGATTAGGAGAGTTAAGGTGAGAATCTCCTAAAAGCATGCTAAAGTACACACGGAGTACTCCTGGGGGTTCCGGCAGTCGTACATACAGGTGCAGTGCAGCCGGACAAATCAGGAATTTTCTACTGGTGGATCGAGTCCGTGGCTCGTAATTGTTCATTGTACAAGTGCGGATGCTAACAGAACTGGAATAATAAGATACGATACGGCCATGGGCAAGCTACGGAGTACTACTCTAAAGTACGGAGTAGTGCGGTAGAAAATGACTCTTTCCAGTGGTGAATATCTCTCGGGTCGCTCGGTCCACCGTCCGGATTCCCTCGCGCTCGTTTGGAGGATGTGTCTTTTCCGCAGTGTAGATCACGACGTTGGTATTCAGAGTAACACTCTTCCTCCAGAGCGCAATTCCACAGAGAGTACCATGTAGTGTGCAGGGAATAAGAACTTGATAGAAGAAGATTTCTTGTATTACTCGGTAGAATAACTGCTGCTTCGTACTGGTACACGTACAATCCGGAGGTTGTCATATTAACCCATCGGGACTAACTTAGGGGCACACGACGGGTCGGAACATCCTGGAATAGGATATCTTGATGAATGCCTTCTTGGGTCTCTTTCATTTCGCCTTCGCTCACTTCCACTTTTTCTTTCTTTCTTTCCTTTTCTTCCATTTACAGTAACTCGACTCGATCCTGTAGCTGGTCCCCGTCTAGTGTGGTTCTGCGCGTGTATTTTTTTTTCCTACTAGGCTTTCCACCGCCGCTAAGGAACCGCATCATCATCATCATCACTCTATTCTTAATTTCTGACTGTCTTCTCTCCTCTCTTCCTCTCTCTCACACCCTTTCTCCCGTTGAATCATCAAATATTCTCTTCCTCTTTCTTCCCTCCGTATATTTCGCTGTCCTTGCTAAAGCATATCCTCACATTCCTGTTTCCCCGATATTGCACATCCACTTTCCCACCACCCAACATATCACCCTTGCCGAAAGGGAATCGAATTCCCTGCCCATAACGGTTTACTTCGATCCGGGGATCTCCTGCGGCCGAGATTTTTCCACTGACTTGCCTTCTTATCCTTTCACTTTCTCTTCTTTTCTCATTTCCACTTCCTCCCTTTTCCCTTTTTTTTTTTTTTTCTCTCACTGACTCGCCTCTCTTGTTCTTCCTTTTGTCACATTACTCGGCCAATCGCCGCTTCATGTCTTCTCTCCACGCCCGCTGCTAGTCTTTCTTTTTGTTCTTTTCAACCTGCACTTCCCATGCGGGATCGTCCCGTCAACTGAGCTTTCTCGCATCGCCCGCGTCTATTCTTCTCTACTCGACTCTTGGTGTTTGTTTCCCCTATCGCAATCCGGACTACCAAACGCTTCCCACCCTCCCCCGGAAGTCTACTCCCTGTTTCTATTTTCTCTCTATTGTAGCGCCGGTTTTGGGGTTTTTTTTCCTTTTTTGTCTTCCCTTTCCTTTCATCCACCTTTCTCTTCTTCTTGCTTCTGCTTTTGGTGAGACCCTGTCATGTCCGCAGACAGGTCACCTCCCAACAAGCCGCGGCAGCAACAGTCACCAGAAGGAGAGCAGCGCAACGATCACCACGGGAAATCAAACAAGTCAGCTCAGCCCGCCACTACCACCGCTACTCAACCCGCGAATGAATCGCAGCCTCAATTCATGACTGCCAGCGCATCACCCTCTGAGGCTCCGACCTCAGAACAGCCGTCTAACTCTTCCGCCACTGCAGTTCCCTATGGCACGCGCTCGAGGGGTCGCAATGCGCCGCGTCCCAATTATGCAGAGGATCGCGACATTGACGTGGATCTGGAAGTCGCTCATCCCGCATCCTCCAAGTCGTCCAAACGCAGTGGTGCGGTGGCGCCAACCAGTAACGGCAATGGCTCCAGCAGCAAGCAACAGCAGCAGCACGACTCTGAAAAACCATCCTCGCGAAAAAATCCCGCGGCTTCAAATGGGGGGCCCCAGTCAGCAGCAGCCGCTGCCTCCGCCAAGGACTCTATCCCCGGCACTTCTTCCTTTTCCGCTAAAACAGAAGAGAGCAACGCCGCAACATCAAATCCCTCGCGGAAACGAAAGCAACCCGCCAACTCCCACGCGACCAATGCTAACGCCTCCAATGGTAACCCCGCCAAGAAAGTTTTTACCACCGCGCCTGGTTTCGTCCAGGGACAAACAGAGTCTAACATGGTCCGTTTTGAAAATCATGGCGCTAATCTCGTGGACGGTGTACTGACCGCCGACGACGGGACCACCTACGCAGTCAACGGTATTTTTCTTTTCCTTTTTTTTTTCTTTTTTCCTCCCCTCTTCTTTCTGTATGAATATATGCTAACTAATAAATAGACCATGTTTATCTTATATGTGAACCACCCGGGGAGCCATATTATTTGGCGCGAATCATGGAATTCCTCCCCTCCAAAGATATGCCTTCGGGGCCGATCGAAGCTCTGCGAGTCAACTGGTACTATCGGCCGCGTGACATTCAACGGAGAGTTGCAGACACTCGGTTGGTGTTTGCATCCATGCATTCCGACACTTGCCCCCTGAGTTCATTACGCGGAAAATGCCAGATTCGGCATTTATCGGAGATCGAGAACTTTGACGAGTACCGCAAATCCCGGGATAGTTTCTGGTACGATAAAATGTTCGACCGCTACATTCATCGCTACTACGATGTGATTCCTACCAGTAAAGTTATCAACGTGCCCGCGAATGTCAAAAAGGTTCTGGACGACCGGTGGAAGTTTGTTCTGGTGGAAATCGGTAAGCGCAAGGAATTGACGGCCGCCGTCAAAACCTGCAAACGCTGTAGTCTCTATGCTGCAAAGTATGTATTTTCTTTTTTCTTTTGTCTGTTTGTCTTATTCTATTCACTAACATGGTTTAGTACGGATTCGGTGGATTGTGCCGTTTGTCACAATACATACCATATGTATTGTGTACGGCCCGCATTAACAAAGAAACCGGCCCGTGGCTTCGCATGGGCCTGTGCCGCTTGTAGCCGTGCGCAGGAACGAAAATTGGAGGCTCGTCACACTTCCATGATCGGTGACGCTCCGCCCGAAGGGGAAGAAGAGATTCCCGAGGAAGAGGAAGAGGACCCGAACAGTGCTGCCAATGGCACCAAGGGCAGCACGCCAGCGGCAGCTGAGGACGCAGCGATCCATCCGGCCACCGAGGAACAGACAGCACAGGCGCGGATGTGGCCTTTTAGGTACTTGGGTATTCATTGTGGAGTGGAAGATGTATTGGACTACGATGACCGGATATATCCGCGAGCCAGCTCTCGCCTTGGTCCGCGACACCAGGCTATGGTCAACCCATGGCCGGGGCGCCCTGTGGAGTATGTCAAGCCGACAGATATCAAGAAAAAATACTTGCAAAAGTCATCCAGCCGCAAGGACTCTAAGCTTGGAAAGGAGACTCTCGCGGCCATCGAAGCTGCTAGGCAGGAACTGGCCAACCGACCGAAATGGGTGATGGACGAACCAACTGGCTATGTCCGACGCGGGGAGGATGAGCCAGTGACGGTCAATGGAAAATCGACCCGAACCTCTGAGTTGTTGTTCAAGATGCCTACCACCAGGCAGATCCCATTCTCGTCGCGCGGAGAAGATGACACCCCCGGTTCGGACCTAAGCCCGGAAGAGCGCGAGAAGTTCATCGATGACTATATGGCACGTGCCAAGGAGATTGCTCCCACGATGGGCCTCGAGAAGTGGTCCACCAACTTCCTGGACAAAGCCCTGGAATTGCTCTACGCCCATAGTTTCGACGTGGATGCCGCCCTGACCAAACTCAAGAAGTCCAACAAATACAAGGACCTCAAGGAACCCCATCTGCGTCCCGAAGAACTCAAGCTATTTGAACAAGGCGTCAGCAAGTATGGATCGGAACTCCGCAACGTGACGAAGCATGTCAAGACCGTCCCACACTATCAAATCGTGCGGTTCTATTACGTCTGGAAGAAGAGCCCGCGCGGGAAACAGATCTGGGGCAACTATGAAGGAAGAAAGGGCAAGAAAGAAGCCAAGCGGGATCTAGCGGCTGCCAAACTGGCAGACGACGTGGCAGACGATCAGGATGATTCAGCGTTCGACGCGGATAAAGCGGCCGAAAAGAAACGCGGTTTTACATGCAAATTCTGCCACACAAGGAATACGCGACAATGGCGCCGCGCACCAGCAGTGGCACCCGGCACGACCGTTCCTGCAGAAGCTTCGTCCTCCAAAAAGGACAAGAGCTCTCAATTGATGGTTGCTCTTTGTCTGCGATGCGCCCAATTGTGGAGAAAATACGGCATTCAATGGGAGAATGTGGATGAAGTGGCCAAGAAAATTTCCCAAAGTGGTAACAAGTCATGGCGTCGACGAATGGATGAGGAGTTGCTGGTCCAACTTCTTATGACTTCCGAAACTCCGGTCACGATCAACAGTGGGACTGCAGCCGCCGCCGCGGCGCTTGGCGTTAGTGTTAATGAATCCACACCGCAGACCCAGGAGCAACCATCGAAAAGAAAGGGTCACCATGTCAACGACAAGGAGAGCGCGGCTAACTCAACGACCACGTCGGTGGAACCGGCACCCGCGAAAAAGAAGAAGTCGGCCGTGACCGAAAAGCCCGAACCCCCGCCGATTATCCCCGATCCACCAAAGGCCCGAACGCTTCCGTGTGCTGTTTGTAACCGGATCGAACCTGTGGGTAACGACCACCTGTCATGTCGCGACTGTCGCTTGACGGTACATCGCAATTGCTATGGTGTGAGCCCCACGCGCAACGGCGTCAAATGGCTCTGTGATATGTGCTCGAACGATCGCAGCCCGATGATTTCGACGTGTTACGAATGTGTTTTGTGCCCTGTGACTTGGACGGAACACGAGTTGATGGAGTCGCCCAAGGTCTCTCATAAAAAGAAGTCTGATCGGGACCGAGAAAAGGAGAGACTAGAGAAGGAGATGGTTCAGGAGGCCATCAAGCTCTACCGCCAACGACAAGAAGCTGTTGGTAAGCCAATCGGTCCTCGAGAACCCTTGAAGCGAACGGTGGGCAACAATTGGGTCCATGTGATGTGTGCTATATGGACGCCAGAGATCAAGTTCGGGACCGCCAAGGAACTTGAGCCGGCTGAAGGCTTCGGTTTCATCCCCAGTGATAGGTACCGCGAGGTTTGCAAGATCTGCAAATCCAACAAGGGTGCGTGCGTCTCGTGCCATCACAGTGGCTGTAATGCCCGATTCCACATTGGCTGTGCGTTCCAAGCGCAATACCGGTTTGGATTCGACATCATGCCCATGAAGAGTTCCCGACGCGATTCCGTGAACAGCATGCGACTGGGACAGGAGACCGGGTCTGCGAGTGCTGCTATCTGGTGCCCTCATCACCAAGTATCGGGTGCCGTTCACGATGTCGGCGAGATGACGGAGAAGGAGGGTGTTAACGCGCTGCAGCGATTTGTGCAAACTTACAAGCAGGCCGATCTGACGCTAACCGGGGCTGTTCGAAAAGCGGCGCATGTTCAACAATCCATTGGAGTTTCGCAACCTCTTGTGCTGGGTAGTGGACGACGCCCATCGGTCGCCAACGGTTCGGTCGTTAAAGAGGGTCATGAGGCGCCTGTGGACGAAATGGAGATCGATCACGAACCTCCAGCCCCGTCGCGCCCAATTGTCGGGGACCTCGTGGAACGACATTGCATTCGCTGCTCGACGGCTTACAGTCCCAGATGGTGGTCTGTGGATAGGTCACGACGGATGACACTGATGGGTAGCCGGCCACCTTTATTAAACGGCATTGGAATGGGTGCACCGCCACCGTCCGCCATCAGCCCGCCATACCATCAGGGTCCATGCCCTCCGCCGCCCTATGGGTTGACCATCGAACGAGATGAGCCGATGTATGAATGTCACAAGTGCCACCAAAAGAGCCTTACGGCGCCAACCCCAGAGCCACGGCCATCTGGCTATACTACGCCCACTCAACGACCGGTTTTGCCAACGCCTCGACTTGCCGAATACAGCCATCCATACGCGACACCGCATACGCATCACCCCACACCTCTCCCTCCGACAGCGTCTGCA
Organism: Aspergillus sp. S3505; assembly: GCA_023627475.1. Classification (NCBI taxonomy): domain Eukaryota; kingdom Fungi; phylum Ascomycota; class Eurotiomycetes; order Eurotiales; family Aspergillaceae; genus Aspergillus; species Aspergillus sp. S3505. Next base: position 522,072 of record JAMAHJ010000005.1, read on the forward strand.
CCGCCGCAAATTCACGCCAGGACGGATTGGTACCCGGGATATGATCATGGACCTGGTTACGGAGCGCCCCCTACTGCACCACCGGCATCGCATCACCTCAACGGTTACCAAGCACCTCCGCCTCCGCCTTCTTCGCACCCTCCTCATCCACCACCCCATGTTGCCGCTGGTCCTCCACCTCATTTCGCAAACGGAGTACCTCCACCGCCTCAGCACTATGCTACGCACCAGAGTCCTTACGGTCCTGTACTTGCTCCGTCGCCGCGTCAGACCCATGTCCCCGTGGCCGGTCCACGCCCGTACGCTTCCTCCGCATCTCCGCCAGAAGTGCAAGCGACGATGGTGCGCCAATCCCCGCAGCACTCGATCAGCGCGTTGAACGGACCGCCGCCACGTATGTACTCTACGGACCGGGTTCTTAGTGCGCCGGTGCCATCGCCATCAACGACGCAGGCATCGCCAGCGGTTCCCCGAGTGGAAGACACCCCAGTGTCACTGCCGCCAACAAGCCGAGGCCGACATGGCAGTATCAACGGGACTCCCGCGCCGCCATCAGGAGCGAGCGCGAGTCCATCGTTGAAGAACTTACTTTCTTGATTTTGACTTCCTTTTTGCATTTCATAAAGCATCTGGCTGTTTGGGATCTTGTTTTTATTTCTTGTATGATACCTACCTACTTTAAAATGCGATAAAACAGAAAAAAGAAAAAAAAAAAAAGCTCGGAAAGGTTTCTGCTTATGCGGTTTGCTGTTACAGGCATTTGACAAGGGTTTTGAATTGGACGGGGACGGGGCGCACGAGGCTGCATTGGGCGGATTAATGTATATGTTACTCTTGGTTACTTGCTGTACTCCGTAGTTCCAGAAGGATTGTAGAAAGCTTATATCACATGACGCGTTTGTGTTTGCTACCCTCACTACTGCATTGGTATACTTGCTTCACCGGTAGTCCCACACATACATTTGCTTCGATACAAGTACATGATCGTCCAGCCACATGCTAGAAATCAACGAGGCCACAAATAAGCCCTCCACGCCAGACGGCTGCTCCGCCACAACCGCCGAAAAAGCCTACTACCACTTCGACGTCTTCGTAAAACGCACTCTCCGCCCCAGCGAATACATGATCACCTAGCGGGAAACCAAGCACGTCCCGCGCCTGAATAAAGGACGTCTCCATAATGAGGCTGCTGCACTACGGTTCATACACCGTGTTTGTCCTGAGATCCCTGTTCTGAGATTTTACGGGGCGTTCGAGGGCGATGGGGGAGCTTTTTGTTGACTACGGAGTATGTAACGGGTGTGGGTATGACGAGGTTGAGTGAGGGTGAGAAGAGAGTTGTTACTGGGGAGTTGTTGCGGTACGTGGATATGCTTCATAGCATCGAATCGAAGACGACTGGCAGTCCCAAGATAGAAGGCCCAGTCATCCCCCCCTACCGGGCTATGATCACAGACGAGACCAGAGATACCTGGCCATGCTGCACAGCTGCATCCGGTGAAGAGTACGTAATTCTGCTACAACGATCTGTCGCAGGCAAATATCATCGTCGACCCGAAGACATTGAAGATCGAAACAATCGTGGATTGGGAGTGGCGCTGGAGAGGTTTGGGGACAGGGATGATGAACCGGAGTTGTTTGAATTTCTTAAGAGCTAGCCTGAAGTACACACTCACATACAGGGCTAGTCCCACGAATTGACGCATGTCTATGATCAGGATATAAGAACCGGGCAATGTAATAGGTGATCGCCACATATGGAAACAAGAAAAATGAAATCATGGAGTTCACGCGCGATTCTTGACCAATCACGGTGCAGCGAAAGTTTGCCACGAGTGGGTTTTCCAGAAGGGTTGTCGAACAAGCGATATACAGTACGTAGTGCAGAAATAGGTATAAGTATGGGTACAGAGCACTGGGATCTTACTAGGTCAGAAAAGAAAGGACAGGATATGGCATGATCTTCAGAATTGTGCACTCTGTATACTTCTGAGTTCAAGTGGACAGGAAGCCTTCTAGAACGGCCCACACCTCCGCTCACGTACATAAGTAGTAGCATTTGTCTGCGTAGAGTGCGTACAAATAGTGGTAGTGTAGACGTAAATAATTTTCATATTATGCACAGTAGTATGATCAATAAGTATTAACTGTGATACTATCATCATTATACAGGGATATGGTGATACTGTGTTATCGGTAGTAAGGTAGCACTACTGTAGGACTAACTGTGGACTGCTTCCAGAAGGCGGCAGAACACAGCCCGGCGTCTTTTCTTTTTCTTTTCCTCTGATCGATTATATCATCGGAGGCTCTTTTCTCTACACACACACTCTCTCTGTACTCATACTCGACTTCTACTCTATTCTTAATTGTCACCGAACTCATACTATCCTACTCTACCCTGAGACACACACATCCTCTCTTTTCTCTCTCGTGCATCTCCTTTGTATATCACCTGACCACCTTCTGCAACGCATTGCCAACCGGTCCACCATGACTATGGCCTAGTTCTCGTTTCTTTCTTTTCTTTTTCCCCTCTTTTCTTTCTCTACTCTTTATTTGTTCTCTATCATTTCCCATTCTGCTCATTGTTCTATCATATCCATATCTTTTACATTACGCATAGTGGTGGCCACCATCGCATCGTGACATCGATCCGCCATCTCCGATTCGCATTCTCTCTCTTTGTACAGGTAGGTATTTCTCATTCTCTCTTTTCATTGTGCTATTACCCCGGTTCTCTTGATCCGGTTCTCTTACCTTGTTCTCTGTGTGCGTCCTTGTCTCTGTTTGTACCTCAGTTCTCAATCCTTCCTCCCTCCTCCGTCAGTCCGCAGTGGCTACCCGCTGTCTCACTTGAAAAAGAAAAAGAAATACTCCAATATCGACAAGAGACAGACAGACGAGAAACAAATATAAGAACAGAGAGATTGGCGAGAACAGCCAGACAAAGCATTGTGGTCGAGACACCGGTTCTTGTCGAGGCCCGCCCCAATTTATTCGCTGGTCCCAGCGCCGGCTCTTCTCGCGCACTCCCTTTTCTCCTGTTCGCTCATTTCCCTCGTTCTCTTTCCTCTCTACTCAAGCCACTCTTTGACGTCAATTTACATTCTTTTGTTTTCTGTCCTTCGTTTATACGCTCTTTCAATTATTTGCTTCAATCCTATCAGCGCAATTCCATTCTTTCTAATCGCCAATCCAACAGTAATATCCTCCTCTTCCTCCTCGATCGGTGTTATAATTCCGTCTCGCCCGAACTTCCCATAGACACTCCTCTTCCCGACAACACCATATGAGACCGAGTCCAGATCCCTCTCTATTGTCGCTTCTTTTCTTCATCTTCTTCGTGCGTCTCCGTGACCTGCCCGATATCTGACAGTCTCGTCGTGTGTCTTTTCCTATTTTCCGATACGACTCGGCCCATACCTCGGACCTTCGCCGACCACCACCACCACCACCACTATGGATCGCGTCGAGTGTTCGGCCGTTTATATCGATGATCGTGTCAACTCGGAGGGTTGGGTGTCGCGGAGATTTTCCAGTGCTTCTGCTGTCGCGTCCGATTCCTCCTCCATCTTATCCGATGTTCCTCAGTCGCTGCGCTCCGATGTTCAATTATTATTACTTGTGTGCAAGAAAAGTAGGTTGCGACCCTATATGCAGGTGATCACTTGACTGACGTGGTGCGTTTCAATAATTTAGTCTATCTTTGCCGCTCCGGGACATCCTTTGCGAATAAACTCGCAGAAATCGGTGAGTTCGGGGAAAATAACCACCCCGTGTTCGCCTTTTTCGACGTCGAATTAGGCAGAGAAGATTCCATAATCGCTCGCCGCAAGGCCAACCGAGCCTCGTGGCCCGACCTGGCGCCCCCCTCGCCCACCTCCCTGCGCCGCGGTTTTACCTTTTCGTCGCAAACGGAAGAATCCTACGGTTTGCAGTTATTATCCGGCCTTTCGTCCGATATTCAATTGCAGGAATCTCCGAGCCTCATCATACCCATTGCCATCCTGCGTACCTCTTGCGCAGAACACCCCAACCATGGCGCCAAATTACAACAACAGAACCATCTTCTTCCCGACCCTCAACAAATTTCCAAATGCATAGACGCCGGTGCCATCGATGTTTTGACTACGCCATTAGAAAAGGCCCGTGTACAGGGCCTAGTCGTGCAGGCCTATCGCACCCAGAAAACTGCCCAGCGACAGCGATCTCGCTTCCTTGCGCGCAGAAAATCGCGCAAACATTCTTGGGTAGGGGTGCATGATGAACAGCCATATGCTTATCTTCGCGAAGCAATGTACGTCCGTCGTCTATATATATATATACATTTGGTGAATCATGCTGACAATTACTAGGGTATCCAAATTGATGAAAGGGATTTGCAATCCGGAAGAAACCATTGAAGACTTCCAGGACAGGTATGTCATGTCCATTTTTATGTCGCGCTCGATGCTAAGGTCTTACAGAGAATTGGATATCCGCCCCGAACGAGAAGATTACGTCAAAGACCGCATTGGAAGTTGGGATTTCACGGCGCATGAGTTTACCGAAGACGAACTGGTTTTTGGTGCCTGCGAGATGCTTCAGCACGCGTTCCGAATGCCAGAACTTGAACCATGGCGGTTAAGTTCAACCGAACTGCGAACGTTTCTTCTGGCCTGCCGCGCCGCCTACAATTCCTTCGTCCTCTACCACAATTTCCGACATGCCATTGACGTCTTACAATCGGTTTTCTGCTTCCTTCTCCATATTGGCGCGCTACCACCACATGCCCCGGTCATCCAAAGCGGAGCCTCAAAATCTCCCATTGCTTCTCTCCTCTCTCCCTTTGATACCCTCACTCTGCTCATCTCCGCAATTGGCCACGATGTCGGCCATCCAGGCGTTAATAACTTCTTCCTCGTCAAATTGAACGCCCCTCTGGCGCAGCTCTACAACGACAATTCCGTTCTGGAAGCGTTTCACTGCGCAGCGTTTTCACAAATTCTCCGCCGTCATTGGCCTGCTGCGTTCAAGGACAAGCAGCTACGAAAGTTGCTGATCAGTTCCATTCTGGCAACGGATATGGGTGTACATCAGAAGTTCATGGAACGGCTGGGGTTTCTGCAGGAGAAATTCCACGAGAACAACCGCAGTATCGTCGGCTGGAAGCCTCAGGACATTGACATGTACAAGACGCTTCTCTGTGGGTTGCTGATCAAGTGCGCGGATATCAGCAACGTCGCACGGCCGTGGGATGTGGCCGAACAATGGACCAAGATCTTGCAGGAGGAATTCGCCAATCAGGGTGAAATGGAGAGAGAGGTTGGCATGGAAACTGCGCTGTTCGGTGGTCCACCCGAACTGGGTAACACATACAAGTTGGCGACCGGTCAGATTGGATTCATGTCAATCTTTGCCATTCCGCTCTTTGAAGGTGTTTCGGATATCCTTCCGCAGCTGAAGTTCACGGTCGAGCAGATTCGCAGCAATCAGAGTCGGTGGCATTACTTTGCGGACCTGGAGAAGCGGAAACAATCACTTTATGATGGGCGCCTGCTGGATGATGGTCACTCGCAGCGTTCTCCTCGTTCCCAGAGCCCAGCTGTTAGCTTCAAAACCTCGCGTTCCGTGCAAGTGAAGGATGATGTGACTACACCGCAGCTGGCTGGAGAAATTCTCGGAGCAGAGGCGGATGAAACAGAAGCTGCTGTCGCGGCCGCAGCTTCAGGGGACGTGGATAGTAAACCGTCGGAAGAGGCAGAAGACTATTTCGGTCCATCTCCAACTTCGTCAGTTGGTACCGCTTCACCAAGAGGGTATAATGAGAACACCATTAGCCCGGTGGTCTCTCCTGACACCCCGGGTCCATCCATGGACATCACCGGCAGTCCGATGCCACCTCCGGACGAGACCATTCAGAGATCCCCCGAGGATCCGGAGTTCATATCTAGTCTTGCAAATGCATCACGGCGCGTCTCAGGGGCTCAAAACAATGCCGATTACATGGAGCCGTTACCCGGTGCGGTTGATCTTAACCGCACGCCGGCTGACCCGTCTGTTCTGGCAGCATTGATTTTTGCTAATGCGTCCAAAAATGACGGGGAGGCGCAGGATCCGTCTCGTTCGGGCGGTAGCGATGGTGACGGTGTTGATACACCATCGGGGGATCAACAGCGGCCCGGAAGTTCTCGACATGGGCCCTTTTCCTTCCTTAACCGTCGCCGGCCTCATGCCAACACCAATTCGACAGGACGGACCTCGGGTCCATCCACGTCGCAGCGGAACAGCTGTACGCGCACGCATAGCGTTAGCACATACAGTAACAACATGACTCCGATCTCACCTACGACGAACGCGACCAGCTTCCTCACGGTGGACAGCATGGACGATGATGACGACGATAAGAAGAGCGCGGGCAGTCTCAGTCGAAGCGAGCGCGAACCAGGTAGCAGTACGCGGCCATCAACCTCGGATCCATCAGCCGAGCCGGACAGCAAGGCCAGCACAAACCCGAGCAGCCAGCTCTCCGCACCTGAAAGCGGGCACAAGAGCAATTTCATGACTAGTCTTGTTGGGAACCGGCCTAGCACAAGTCCACCGCCGCAGTCCACAGCTGCTACGAGGAGCATCGACGATCGCCGTCGTTCGCGTACGCCGCCGCCACAACTGTCGCAGCATCTTTCATCTCGTTCGCCATCATCTCCTCATTCATCAACATCCCCTCATTCTCCTAATTCTCCTAATTCTCCTAATTCTCCTCATCCTCGCGATCATCAAAATGGTGGGGAGCACCCGCCCCGCCGGTTACCGAAGAAACGGAGCCGGCTCCGTTTGGCATTTTGGAGGCGTCGCAATCATCATTCCCATCAGCAAGAGCTGAGTGGTGAAACATAAACATTTGGCAGTTTTTATTTTTGGTTCTGGTTTAATTGTTTCGAGGTGTTTGTGGATGCGAGAGGCGCAAAAAAGAGATTTTTCGACATAAAAAAAAAAGGAATTGGGTCATGGGCTCATGAATGGTTTATTTACATCACTTGACGACATTGGATTCACGAGGGATTGCATGATTTTTATGACCGTTGTTCGCTTCAGTCGATAGACGAGTCTTGCTGGACTTGTCCTCGGCTGAACTAAACGCAAACCACCACCTTCCACTATCGTCTACTCGTTTACTTTCTTTTATTTGTTCATCTTGTCTTTCCTTCTCCATCTCTTTTCATCTTATCCCTATATTGCCTTGTCTTACGGAGACCGGTTGGACTAACCTGGGGGAGCACACAAACTAGACTTCAAGGGCGTGCTTGGGCGTTTTTATACATGGTTTGCCTTGCTTCACTGTTGACATTTGACATTTTATTTTCGTCATACCATAGTCGGTGCCTTTTTATTCTTTTTCCCCCTGTCTAACGTTCTTGTTTTGCGTTATTGAGGGTGCATTTTTGAGTGGCATTTTGATAGGTTGGCTGCCGGTAGGCAGGTGTTCAATTTAGTTCTTCATCTCGTTTTCTATTATCCATTACTTTATACTACTGGACTTTGATCTTTTGGTCCCTCTTATGTAGAACTGCGGAATACCATTCCGAGCAGACTAGTCCCCTTTGGAAACGTGCCCTACTCTGGTCATCAGGTAAATACTACACGGCCGTTTGTGAAGACTTGCTCTTCTTCTCTTCTCTTCTAACCTTCTGCGCATATCTCTGTCTATTTACCTATCTCAGGCGTCCTGCATAATCTTTGCTTACTGTCATGCATCCGCACGTTGTGTCAAGTCTGATACCCACATCTATGATCGAAATATGTGGATGCTGCACTCTGCTATGATACGGCTGTCTGACGGATATCCATGAAGTAAAGGCTTCCAAATCATACGATCAAATAATCGAGTACATGGAATATTGGCTGTGTTCGGGTAGGGACAAAGTGCACCTGTTGGTCCTTATCAATATACAGGGAGGTATTTCAGTCTGAAACGCCTCCGTCGCGCAAAGATTTCCAAGCACGCATCCACGCACTTGCCCGCACCCGGACGTTATGGATGAATATGACAATGTCGACAGCAGTTCTTATGGAGCTCTCGATGACTTCGACTGCGAGGATTACCAAGAACTCAAAGCTAATTTCAATAGCGTCGACTTCATTAGCCCACTCGAGATCATGTGAGCTATGGAAGCTGAAAGGCGACTTGCCCGCGAAACGTTCGTCTCATCGCGTTCTTCCAGCCGAAGCAGATGACATGCCAATTTGGTTGTCGGGCATGGTCTCCCATAATCAAATCCATCCTGCCGACGACGGCAGCACCACGATCGACTTAAACCTATACCGACACTACCACTCTACCTGGTTCAAGGCATGAAAACCCTGGCCATATGGAGAGCGCTAGACCTTCTTCGACCCCCTAAGACTAAAAAAGATTTGACTTGGAATGAAAAGCTGGCCAAGGATTTGTGTTACTAAAAGCTGGGAGTTTTGGCGAAAGTTGCATTTGTGGAGCAAGCGTGTACGGGCGAATAGTCGGGCATCACGTATTGCTCCTCAGGATTCGAAGGTCCAAGGGTACGCTGAAGTATGCCGACTTCAGCAAAAGTCTGCCCATCACCAACGATAGAATGGCTATGAACAAGCCAGTGAGCAGTACCAAGGCAAACGCAATTGCATTATCGTCGGTGATCGTTGGTGGACATGCCTTTTCGGTTCATCGTCTCAATGATCACCAGTGGGGTCTTTCCCTTGTTCTGAGTATAAAATTTATTGCGGTTGCCATTGTTATTAGGTTAATCCTGGATGGATTTGTCGTCAGACTGGTTCCGATATTCTAGGGCCACAAGAGGGCCATAGAATATCGGAACCGGTCTTCGGAAGAAACCCACTACCAGCTCAAGTTCACGAAACACTCCGTGTTCTGCGGGAAAGACCTTCGAAGAATTGTGATTGGTCCCATCAAGGGATGGGCGATGTAGGAACAGAGAAGTGAAGATGTCTGTGCAGTTGGTCTGAGGGTCATTCCCCCCAACTCAACGAGTCGCCATTGCCCTGGCCTACAGCCCCCAGTTCCAAGCACGGTCCAAGCACATCGACATCCAGTGGCACTTCCACGGCGCGATCGACCTTGATTATGTCCGTACAGCTAGCCAGGTCGCTGATGCCCTCACCAAACCCGTCTCGCGCGACGCCCTTCGCTGTTTCTGTGCAGTCGCTTATCTGGGCCTCCCTGGCTCGCGCTCATTTGACAGCCCCGGAAGGGGAGTGATTCACCACCTACTAAGACCTCTCGACGGACGACATGACACTCGCCAGGGCGTAGGTTATCTTAGGTTACCGGTCGTGCTGAGCCTTAATTTCACAGCTCAGCTAGATTAGATAGCTAGATTAGATATTATGTTTGTTGCTTCAACTACCTCCGAGTTGAGTTTCTGGAAAATAAAATCAAGTTCTACACCTGAAACACAACTATTTAACGACATGGAAAAATGGCTGATTCGAGGCCCGCGCTCTTCCACTAGATAAAGCTCCTTTTAAAGTCCTAAAATGACATCTCAAGGCTAATATTGAGACGTATGGAGGATGAGTCCAAATCTCAGATGAAAAGATGATCAGAAAGCACAGAAGTAAACGTTGATTTTTGTTCAGAGCATATTCAAATACAACTGTGCCACAATATATTCCATCGATTCTACATAACCGTATAGAGGGTCAAGTAGATTGAATGAATATTCAGGTTACTTGCTACTCGTTTGATGCGAGGGCATAAGTCCATAGTATCGGGTGCTTTTTATGATTGTGGAAGGGCCAATATCAAAACCTTCAATTTTGCGATATATATCCATCAATTTACAGAGTAAAACGCGTTAGTTGCCTAGGAGTTGCATGTTTGATAAAACACAAACAATAGATGCATCTATTTTGGACAGTACGGGCGAAAGTACGTGCTCCAAATCCAGCTTCAACGCTCCAACGCCTGCAGCGTTAAATTGAACCCTCACGGACTCTGTGTAATGCTTTTCTGTGGATGCACACCGATTTGCCAAACCATTCTGCACAGCTCAGACGTCGATTGCTCAAGTTCTGCATGCTTCCCCAGTCCTGCAAGGAACAAGCGACCCAGTCCGTCACTCGACATAGTTATCGACTGAAGAGCCGTCAATTGGACTGAAGGGTAAATGATGGTCTTTACACCTATCATTATAAGAAACCCAAGGGTCGGTATCTGTGCTTCCAAATAGAGAGCTAAGCTCTACGCCAGTCAGAGATGTTGGAAGTAGGATCATTGCGCCTCCCGATATTAGGATGCAGTCATCAGTGAAACGACGTAGAGGCCCAGAATTTTTCTATCCCGGTTATGTTTTGTCAATTTGTGCTTGCTGGATCACGGACATCATGTTTCACATTGAGCCCGCCGGACCGGTACGGATCAACCTGTGGAGATCGGCCAGTACAATATAGTGACCCAAGGTAATTGTTCCACCCGATAAATTCCACAGGAGCTGCTAACTAAGAAAGATACCGTGCAACTTACCGATGAACCCTGGCCGGAGCATACTGAGACGTATGCCCTTAGTGAGCGAGAGACTGCCTTATGCTGAGACCAGAGCTTGTAATTTCTAGTGTCTTTACCATTCCTGTGACTTGCAAGTTGGCACCTTTAGCCCCAGATACTACCAAGCGCTGACATCTTTCTGTTAAGGAATTCTACTTAACTCAAAATAAGGATACAGACGATATGCCATTGAGCAAGATATCATGGAACCCCTGAACCCCTATTTTCCCGCTGTGCCATCACATTGAGCCAACAATCATTTTGCCATTCTGAGCCTGATCGGTCCAGAAGAAAATTCCCAAATTGACGCTGTCTCAAGTCCTGATAGCTATCTCCGTTGCGAACGACGGATAACTCGAATCACGCTTCTACCACAGCACAGCTACTAGACGCAAAACGAGATCTTTGTTTTGAAACCATCAGATTTATTGGAGACTGCATACGTTCCGAGTACAACAAAGCCAATATAACATTTCTGAACATGAAGCCCAGACGTCCTATCCACCTGGGTCGTGGACCAACAAACACTTTGTTACAGATGACAAGACCTAGTACTATCATGAAAAAGACAGGCTTGCCACCTTGCAGAGAACCAAACTTTTTTGGGTTACACGGGACAGACCCAAGGAGAAGTCGTCTTATGAGTCCCATTTTCTCAACGGATATTCTCCTTAGTTCGTAAGAAAGCCTCTGCAAATACTAACATGGAGATTATTCCTCTATCAATGAATGATTACTCAGCTCCCATTGCAGACATGTTGATATTGCGGAGGGCTCGTGGCATACGTGCTTTACCAATCACCCAAATTGGCAATCGATCAGTTCCAGAGGCATTGACACAGCGGATAACTGAGATTCGGCTTTTATCCCGTTTGACACCTGGCCTATTGGCTGAAGATAGGCTCTGTGATGGGGCATACGCCAGAAAAGCCCTGTTTCATCCAATATTATATAGTTATATCATCTTCATTATAATTCCCTGTAATTGTGCGTATAGCCTTCATATATTCCTCAGCTTCTTCTGGAACCAAGCCTGCTTCTCCGTTTAATATTGAATCGCTGCTTGAATCGGTGTAGCCATCCGTTGCTGAATATAGGTGGTGGTTGATCACGATATTGAGGTAAAGAAGTCCAGATTTGGCGTGCTTTTTCAACAAGGATATCACCACTGATACATGCGCCCCTTAGATTGAGCGTATGCTGCCATTCATAGAGAATATTTTCAAGGTCATGCCATTGGCCAGTGCCCTTGCGAATGGAGGTGGATGGATTTGATTTGCAGTCAAGGTATTGATATTGAGAGCTCAAGATATCAGAGACAGTAGATTGGCTTAACCGATGATTGTATTCAGCATAAAACCATGCTATACAGGCTTTCTGTGTTGGACGGCGTGGCTGATTGTGAACCCAATCCCGCAGTGCCTTCCGCTGGACGTCAGAAATCAGCCTCTTCGAGGATTGTGGCATTTTGATTGGTTGATAAGTAAGGTTTCCACTAGGACGAGCTTTTCAGATGGACGATATGGTCTCAGATATATCGGGGATCAGGGGTTGGTGGCAGGGCGAGGCTGAATTATATGGAGTGGAATTCATCCCGCCAAAAGGTATCGGCTAAGCGAGGTTATAGACTAGACGGGGATCGCCTTGGCGAGGTTTGACTGTATACCCGAGGTCCCACACCGGCCCTCCACACCGGCGATCCTCCACGAAGTGCTCCGACGGGGGTACCCTGCCATTGTACTACGATCCATTTGCACGGCCTCATAAGGGGAATTAAGGATATAAATTAACTGCTTATGGCCATGTCCCTCCGTATCACCTTCACACATCACCCACATCCCAAACATCCACAATGGCCCACCCAGCCCTATACGTCGACGAAACCCTCACCTTCGAAGTCCTCCACACCCAACAACATCCTACCCCAGAAAATGGCGAATTGCTGATTGAAACACACTTCTCCGGCGCCAACCCCGCTGATATAAAGCATGCTACGATCCTGGGTATCTACCCCACCGTTCTGGGGTATGATTTCTGTGGGAAAGTCGTACAGACGACGTCTGACAGCAGCGCCTTTCAAACTGGTGACATTGTCGCCGGCTACACGCCCACCGGAATTGGCCGACAAGCCAAATATGGCGCTCATCAGCGGTACATGATCTGCCCGGAGGATCTGGCGTTCAAGGTGCCGAGTAATCTACCAGAACATCATGCAGCGAGTTTGAATGTTGTGGTTATGACGGCTGCGGATGCGTTGTATAATTTTTTCGGGTTTCCGCTTCCAAATTCTACTTCTCCAGAAAAGGGGACTGGTCCGCTCTTAATCTGGGGCGCATCGAGTAGCGTCGGACTGGCTGCTCTGCAGTTTGCAAAGGCGAGCGGCGTGTATCCGATCTACGTGACTGCGTCGACTGAACGACATCCACTGTTATTGAAATTGGGTGCTACGCAATGTTTTGATTACAAGTCACCAACTGTCGTTGAAGATATCAAAACGGCCCTACACGAGTCTCAACAACAACTCAAACACGCCTTCGACACAGTCGGAAGCAACAACTCCGCGAAACCCATGGCAGACTGCACCTTCCCGTCAAGTGATACAATCCTCATCTCCGTCGTGTTCCAGAGCGACCCCCGGTTCAAAATGCCCTTCGCAGCGCCGAACCAGGATGTGACTATTGAGCTACCCGGTAATCCTGGTACGATAACCATCCCCGCACGTCCGGAAGATTACCAGCGCGCACGGGAGGCGTTTGTCTGGGCTATTGAGAATTACGGTGTGAAGTTTGAGATGCCCATGGTGAAGGTATTTGAGGGGAGCGCGGAGGAGGCGTTGAAGGAATTGAGGGCATTGGCGGGTTTGGGGAGCGGGTTTGGAAAGGTTGTTTTGAGGCATCCGTTGCGGTAGGTATATTGTTTCTTATTTCATTTTTTTTGTTTGAACAGAGTGAAGACTATTGTACAGAGCCTGGGCTTTAACTTCCAGAACTTGATGAATGAGTGCTCCATCAGTTCCTTTGCGGTCTTTCTTTCGGTTGGATTCCAGGCGAGCATGCCCTTTACAAAATCTAAAAATTTCGGTTTCTCTTACTCGTCCAGAGAGGGGGGTGTATTCGAGTTTGTGGAACGGAACTAGGTCGTTGTACAAAAATTTGCCTGTTTGCGTTAACCGGGCTTCTCATGAGCACCTACTCAAGTGATTATCAATTACCATCCTTGAAAAATGGTCCATTGAACATTTGCAATGCATTGAGCACAATTGGCCCCTTCTAACGTCTCACTGCTATGAGAAGCTCTTTCTCAATGATCCTATCAGATGTCGCGATAAGTTCTTCAGGTGGTGGATCAAGTAGAGCAATCATCTCCGCGAGATGGTGCAGTGCGCAGTACGTGTCGTTGTGGTGTAATGCTCGAACAGTTCCATGCATTCGGTGGAGTCTCATGCCTGTGCAAGTACTTCTTAGTTCGAATTTTCTTTTGTTAGATTCAAAAGATAAAGGACTAACAAGAACACCCAACATCCATATATCAGAACTATGGTGCCATCCATAGCCAAGTGTAGCTTCTGGCGGGCGATAGTGATCTGGTTGTTTTGGGAAAATAGCAGCGTTGACCCTTCTCAAGCCGCATGGCCGATCCATAGTCGACAATTTTTGGTGCCATGCTCTTGACATCTTCGAAGTCGTTTAAGAGTCCAAAGTCATTGTGGCGGCTATAGACCGGACGGCCTGTGGAGTTGATTTTGCATTCCATTGTGTCCATGAGATGTGCGTTGACGAAGCTCTCAATAAAGCCTTCGTTCTCGAGATTGACTAGGATGTCGTTGAAATATATATCTCAAATTCAATAACCATCAATCCAAAACTCAGACATTGGGATAGCCTCACCACCATGAGCAACCTTACAAACTGAATGCAAATAATTCAGCCCTGAGAATATTCCCATTAAATATATCTTGATCAGAGACAATGGAATCTTTTCGTCCACAAACCGTCTCTGATAAAGCCAGAATGGCTCTTCTCGTCCTCTGGATGAATAATCTCAAAGGACTCGAGATACCTCCGGACTGCCTCACGGCCTTCTTGCGTGGGGATCTTCTAAATCTCGCTCGTGCTCGGGTGTGTCAGAACCACTGTTTCTGATCTTAAGGATTACATAGCGATTTCCTCGCCATCTGAATCCATACCAATTATCAGCAATTGAATCAGTTGGGGGACGGCATCAAATATACCGGTTCATATCCTTCCCCAACCACACCGTCGAAGTTGATCCCCAGCCAATTTTAACAAGTGCTTGATACTTGTCATCCAGAATTTCACCAGGCTTGACAGAGCAGAAGCTCTTGGAGTTGTAGAGGGGAAGTCGTCCCTCGTCTACGCATTCATTTTGGAGGGTGGGAGGGCCTGGATAAAGGAGGGTTAATGGTTCTGTGCAGAAGAGTGAAGAATGTTTTTTTCTGGAATTTATCTGAGAATTATTCTCTGTACTTTTTTATTTTCCAATGGATGGACAGGATAAACCTAGTTGAGAGAGGAATGTTTGCTGTACAAGCCATGTGCCTCCTGAGTTATCCATGAATAAAAGACAAACATCAAATTCACCCTTACCCTCATATACATACTTCCCTTAAAGTTACAGGTATATTTACTGACACTCCTCGCACCTCTCCTTCTCCTTCCCATGCACATTCGCATTCGCATTCCCGCTCTCCATGTCCTGACTCACCCCCGACAGAGACCCCCTCTTCCCATCCGCACCCGTCTGTGTCTGTGTAGGCACATTCGCCGCCCTCAGCGCTCGGTCCGTATGTCCCAGCGAGCGCGAGGGGTCGACGATATTGCGTACCAGGGCTTTGAGTTGTTTTACCTCTGCTGCAGTTAGCACCCTGTTCATCCCGAGTAGTCCGAGGAAAAGGGGGAAGTACCTGGAAATCCCCCGTTCGTCTTCCGATCCCAAAGCACCGTCTCACTAGTCGTAAGCGTCTCATCGGATGCATGGTACATGGTAACCGTGAAGACCCCGCCAGTGGAGGGAATTAGAGCAACTTCGCCCAGGTCGGTGTTGAAGGTTGAGAGGAGTTCTTGGGCAAACTTCGCTTTATCAGCATATGTGCTCTATTGCATATTTGAAGTATTTAGGGATGCGTACGTAGGCAGATCGCAACATCCATTTACACTGGGTGCAGTATTTGATGGTTATTCGGGGCAGATAGACGCGTTCGGCAGTGATGTTGTCGCTGCCGAGTTTTTGGTGCTGTTCTGTGGGCGTGCGTTGCTCGATAGGGGGCATTGGCTCTGTCATTTTGTCTATACAGTATCCTTCGTGGACACTGAGCTGAACTCAGCTCGAAATTATTTGAGATGAGGCGGGATTATGGATGATGTCAAGAGTAGTATTCTCCACTCCGCCTTTATGGAGAATCCGACACCGGCAACAAAATATCCATTCCCCTCAACAGTCATTAAGGATAATAATTTGGGAAGAATTGTTTCAGCATAGCAATCTTAAATATCCGTTAAACGTCAGCTCTGGCGCAGCCTTGCATGGTTGCTAGCTTTTAGAATAGGCACAACTGCAGGGGCACATAAAACATGAGGTTTCATACTACCAGGCCATTGGTGTTCAAGCAGTAGATATTGGCAAGTATTGTATTCATACCGCAGTCAACCAGTTAGAACCAAATTGCTTCCTCTACGCAGCATTCACATATGCCAAGACACTGCTTCACTGCCTAAAGAAAGGAAGAAGCGTAGATCATTAAATGAGCTCTTCTCTTTTTCTTCCACTCCTTCTTCCATGTTCACTTCTTCCAATCCACATCGCCCTCCGTCTCAGAATGAATTAACCCCCAGCCTCCACGCCGAGTCTTATTCTGCTAATCCCAGATTACAAAGCTTATCTAGCTGTACGCAAATAGAGACAAACCTGGGACAGCTATCGGGCAGCTCTTCGCCTTGTCTGTCGTGTCCTCGAGCATTCCAGGACTCCTCGAGAATACGATTACAGCTTGTGAATTTAAAATAGTTTACTTACCACCTGGAAGGAGGATTTGCTTGGTGTCTAGTCGTCGAACGCCATCACGGTCTCTGAGTAACGGAGTGAAATGCACACTGTCCTACAGCAGTACAAACCTGTGTCAGAGGAATAATACGAGTTAAGACACAGTGCCAAGCGGCTAAGTTGACCCAAGCGATGAGAATCTAGAATTTAGGCGTGAATTAAAACTTCCTCCTGAGAGCATATAAGAACAGTATGCCGCGCCATGACAGCACCAAGGAAACAGAAGTCAGCTAAACACAACCAAGATAAATTCCCTATAATTGTCCCGAACTACAAAAGGGACAACGCCTTCGCTGGTTTGACGCAGGAAAGGCATTCTGGGCTTCGCTAAGCTCATACGTTCGAAAGTCGACTC
The DNA here is from genome assembly GCA_023627475.1 of Aspergillus sp. S3505. Taxonomy (NCBI): domain Eukaryota; kingdom Fungi; phylum Ascomycota; class Eurotiomycetes; order Eurotiales; family Aspergillaceae; genus Aspergillus; species Aspergillus sp. S3505. Next base: position 539,006 of record JAMAHJ010000005.1, read on the forward strand.
TGGAACGGACCACTTTTGGTAGTAGAGGCAATCAAGCGCATGGAAACTCAAGGCTTGAGATGACTGATGAGAGTGATTGCGGCTCGGACTGGGAGGAGTGGCTACGAAAGGTGCAATGGGGGTGTCAGGCCCGGACAGACTTCGGTGCAGGTACAGGTTGCAAGGTACTTTGGCCCTTGCTTTATGGGATACTGCATATAACTATCTCACTGGATGATAGTAAGTACAAAACAAAGTTATCTCAAACCAAGCTAGCAGATTGTATCCACATGTACAGCAGAGTAACCGCCGTCAGTATACTTATCCAACGTCCTGCTACGCTCGAGTAAACGGCCCAAAGCCTAAGGCACAGCAGTGAGCAAGGCGTAGAAGAATACCATGTATTCTATCAGGATTGAACTTTGCCTACGATTGCGTGGATCCCAAGATCTTTGTTACGGGGATAGCCCAAGTGTCACACTTTGAGGTGTCGTATGAACGTCCAAGATTCGTGGATTATGTACGACCATGATGTCAGTGGAAGTGGGTTGTATCGCAGCACATACTAGACTTGCATAACATTATTAGAGGTTATGTTAATCTATGTTACAAGAATTTTAATCCAGAATCGCACCGTCCCGAGGATCGCGGGAGACAATTTTCTTTTATCCTGATCCCATTGAAGTAGGAAAGTAAGGTCGACATCACGGCAGGAAAAGGACAAAGGACAGACACCAGAAACGAGATATCAATGAAGAATAACCAATACCAGAAAGAACCAAGGAAATAGAATAAAGACACAGTAAATCAGCGCATCCTCCAGTGCAGCGCGATAGACCGAACTAAAAATTAACAGCCATTTTCACAGGTAAATGTCGGCCTGGCCCATGTAACCCAGCGCGCACTTGGCCTCACATTAATAACCTGATGCGCCGTCGCGCGGTTTCCTTAATAAATGGGGGTATGAAACAAAAAGAAAAAAAGTAGAAGATTAAGTGGAAGTAAGTCATGGCGAGATAACGAGGACGGGAAATGAGAATCAGCGATGATGGACTGGCAGGTCGGATCCAGTCCATCCGAGCCAGAACGAGCATTGGAACGTCATGAGAAGCATTACATGACCGTGCAGCAGCCTCCCTGCTGCTGGGGAGCATAGGGGTCTTCGCGCTTGTCGACCTAGACACTATTAGACTGAATCTCGTTGGGTATGGCAAAGACAACCGTACCTGACCCCATACGGAGGGAACCATAAAATCGCGCGTGTTGTTGCAGTAGTTAATCAACCTAGTGACGAGTAAGCTATCGGCTTTATCCGGTGACGTCGCATTGAATGGCCGCAGGACTTACGACATGGAAGCCTCGGAAACCTTGACTCGCGGACGGTCGAGATCCTCCTTGAGACGAGCGTTGAGCTCTGTCAATCGGCGGTACTTGAGGTCCGCGACGCTCTGCTTCTTGTTTTTGACATCTCCCCCGGATCGCAGTTCGTAAGCGGGCATATTGGGTATGTTGTGGAATTATCGTTTGCGAATAATCGTAGTATTAAGATAGATGGTAAGATGTCGAGGATAGTAGTGGTGGTGGCGGTAGTGTGGTGCACAGTAAGGGGTGATTGGAGGATCGGATTGAAGATTCGCGCGCGTTTGAAACGGTCGGCTGGACGGAGAGCGTTGTGTGTGGAGAGCTCTCAGGGAGGGAAAAGGACGGGCGCGACTGGCGGCAGCGGAAGAAGCGAATGGAATGAATAAAGGACAGTCGTGTCTAAAATAGAGATGAAAGAAAGAGAGCGACGAGGGAGCAGAAGCACGAATTAGGAGTAAAAGAGAAAGGAAGGAAGAAAGAGGAGAAAGAAGGAGGAGAAAAAAGTTGGTCTGTGAGATCGAGTGGGAAATTACGCAGAGCCCCTGAACGAGAGTTTCTTCTATATGACTCCGCCGGGGTTCACTCTGTGACTTGTTCTGTGCGCTTGACTGTACTCGTACTTTATGCTGCTATTGAGTCTCTAATAGCATTTGATTGATATAAAATGCGCCGAAATACTCTTACTCTTTGTTCGTCGTGAACGCTTGGTCCGGAATTCACGTGACGCGCCATCCGATATATCCCTCCGGAAAGCCTAAATGCGACGACAGCTCAGAGAGTGTCGATGATATATTACTTGCAGATTGCGACAATAATTCCATTAATGGCGGCGACGACGAATCATAGCAGACATACATCACTTGCAGGACAACGCAAGACAACGCAGAAGCAACGGAATACTATCCCGACTCATCCGATGATATGGATACCCGCGAAGAATGAGAGAAAACAGATTAAGCACTTGAATCCTTATACTCCCCCAGCTTAAACAGCTTCTTCCCATTTTCCCTTCCAATCTTCACCCGATCAACCTCATTCAACTCCGCTCCATCAAACCACTCGCACCCATCCTCAAACCTCTCAAACGGATAATCAATCGAGAACAAAACCCGATCAGCCCCAACCTCCGCCATACAAAAGTTCAGCGTCGTCGTCGAGAAATGCCCCGACGTCGTAATCCACAGATTGTCCGCAAAATACTCCCGAATGGTCCTCTTACACGTCTCCCCAAGCCCCAGCACCTTCTTCCGATCCTCAAACCAGTGGTTAATCCGCCACATGTCAAACGGGATGTGCTCACCCAGATGACCCAGGATCACCTGCAGACGCGGGTGTCTATCGAAGACCCCGTTTGTCACCATCCCCAGGACGTGTAAGCTGACGCCCTGCGCGAAGCTGAGCGGCGGGCCGATAAGCCACTTCCTGTCGGCCCAGAGCTTGTCGTAAATGGTTCCCGTGGGGTTGCGTGGGTGCAGGTAGAGGGGGACGTCGAGGTCGGTGCAGGTCTGCCAGAAGACGTCCCAGGAAGGGTTGTCGTAGAATATCAGATCATCGCCGTCTGGGCCGGCGCGCTGGGTGTCGTTTACGAGAGCGCCTTTGAAGCCGTATTTCTCCACACAGCGACGGAGCTCAGAAGCGGCTCGGGTGGGATCGTGCATGGATAACGTCCTATAATTGCGTCAATACAGATACTTGTACAGTATCCCTATGGGGCTGCAGGAGATGGACACATACGCAAACGCCCCCAACCTATCCGGTGCCTTGCTAACACGCTCAGCGATGTAATCGTTGATCTCAACCGCCAGGTCATGCGCTTCCTCCCGGTCCCAGATATCCTGGACACCCGGGGCCGTATAGGAAAGGATTTGATAGCCAACGCCGTGCTTATCGGCGTATTCGATACGGAGTGTGTCGATATCCGTGATTTCTCGTACATGTTGCTCTGCGTCGGTGGAGAAAAGACTAGCCCACCAGCGAGTCTTTTCCTCAAAACGAGGCAAGGCAAAGGCTTCTTCGAGGGCGATTTTTCCGAGCATTGTGCAGACGTAGTCAATCACAGCTAGACAAAGTTATTTTGTACAAGGAGTAATTGTACAATACGAGAACAACAGCATTGTCTCCCTTTTTATACTTTTAGAGAACGCTACGCACGCGCATTAGAATTTACAAACCATCACCACAACGGAAATATTCCATCCCCATAGCAAACATATTCATAATCAAAAGAGGAGAATGACCTCGGATACCACCTACCATGATATGATTGACGCAATGCATTTTCGTATAAATTGAGGCGAACCCGACCCGATATGCGTGCGGGTTGCGGCCCGCGCACCGCTTATCGTCGGTGGATCAAAAATGGATTATCTCAGTCAATTACAGAGTGCAGATTCTGTGCAGAACACGGAGAGTTTTGGTATGCCACATGCAGGTTATCAGGATCGTGCGCGGGCCGCACACTGCGTGGTATGCTGCATGATGACGGTCCGGTGATTAAGACTTCGGAGTAATATGAGACATGGAATGGGTATATAAGCCCCGAGTTGTCTCTTAGTAGAGTCACTTTCTTTCTAATTCATCATATACTTTTCTTTTTGAGCACTCCTTTCGAAACACTCGAAACACAAAATGTCCAACTGGAGACGTCTCAACGTCGGCGTGGTTGGTGGCGGTATCGGCGGCATGTCCGTTGCCATAGCCCTACGCCGCGCGGGCCACGACGTCACCATCTACGAGAAGTCTGACTACGCCGGTGAAGTGGGCGCATCTGTCTCCTGTGCTGCCAACGGAACCAGGTGGCTGCATGAATGGGGCGTTGATGTCGCCAAGGGTGACCCCGTTGTGTTGAAGAAGCTTATCAACCGTGACTGGAAGACTGGTGAGCCGGTCAGCGTGTATGACTTGGATGACTATGAAGAGCGGTGGGGGTATGTATATAACATGTTCCACCGGCAGTATATGCATGCCATGTTGAAGGACTCTGCACTTGGTGAGGAGGGAGAGGGGACTCCGGCGGTGTTGAAGGTTAACCACCGAGTAAGTCAACCACATCTAGAGGTGATTCGCAAAGCACTAACCTGCGCAGTGCCGTGATATCAATCTGCAAACCGGCGAGATCACATTCGAAAACGGAGTTATCGCTTACCACGACCTCATCGTCGGCGCAGACGGCATCGGCTCTGCCGTCCGCAGCATCCTAGGAATCCGCCCTGAAAAGAAACCCTCCGATCAGAGCTGCCTCCACGCCAACGTCACAACCGAAGAAGCCGTCAAGGCCGGCCTCGTCGACTACTCCCAAGACAGCGCACTCGAATACTGGGGCGGCCAGGAAGGCAAATGGGACAAGATCGTTCTCTCTCCCTGCAACGGCGGCAAGCTCCTCTCTTACTACTGCTTCTTCCCGCGTGAACAAGGAGACTATACGAATCAGAGCTGGGGTGCTGAGAGCCGCAGCACAGATGAGCTTCTGGCACCATATCCGGCGCTTGATCGGCAGGTGTTTAGCCATCTGGCTATTGGGAAGGAGATTCAGCCGTGGCGGCTCTGGGTGCATGAGCCATATCCGTATATTCAACGGGGAAATGTGTGTCTCCTTGGGGATGCTGGGCACCCCATGATGCCTCACCAGAGCCAGGGGGCTTGTATGGCTATTGAGGATGCTGCTGCTTTGGGGATCTTGTTCAGCAAGGGATACTTCTCGGGGGATATCCGCCAGGCGCTTGCTGTCTATGAGGAGGTCCGGTTGCCCCGTGTCACCCGGGTGCAGTCTGCAGCATCTCGGGCTGCGTACAACATCAATGAGCGGATTGGTGAGTTCCTGCTTTGACTTGAAGAGTCATGCTAACATGCTTCAGGTTTCTCATTCAACAAAGACATCCCCACATACCGCGTCGAGGACCAGAAGAACGTGTTGACAATCGAAGAGATGAACGCGTGAGTACCCTATCCTCGTTGCTTTCGTTCCTGTTCATACTGACCCTTCCCAGGTATGACATGTACAAAGACATCGAAGAGAAACTCGCGGTGAAGCAGGGCCAGGCGTATATGGGCAGCTTCTTATGCGGACTTCCTATTGGACTGGAGCTGCCCAGCGGCATTGTTATTGGAGCAGCATAATCCCGACGCAGTTACTGTAAGATACCCGTGTAAATTATTATTGAGATTGTCGATATATGGCTTCAAATATGGCAACATGGCTTGTTCAGCAACACTAGCCGGGATTGTGATCCACGTAAATGCACCAACGCAATTATGGTAGAAGCAAAAATACCAGGTAGATAGAGACACAGAGAAAGGAATTACAGGCAAGAACAAACAAAGTATTGTGTTGGCCTTGTCATGAAGTTGAAAGAACGATATCGTGGCCGCTTCACGTGACCATCGCTTATCGCCCGGCTCAGGTGATTCTCGCACAACGACCGCCGCCCGGCACCATTTCTCCCTCTTGGCCCGACCGTCGCGTGGCAGCGTCATCTTTATTGAAATATTTAATACAGAAGACATAGCAAGGACTTATTTCCTCGCTAGTCGCCCTCGAACTTTTTGCTGCCGCCCGTCGTTGACAGCAAACCTCCAGAAAGAGGGTCGTTGGAGTTTTTTTTTTTCGCCTTTGTGGATTCTACCGATTGCCCGCCGCCCAACGCCAGATTTCTTTTGACCCCAAGGGGTACCGCCCATCATGCCGCCGCCGCCGCATATTAAGCCCGAGAATATTCTCAAGGTATGGATTGCTGAGATTGGAGGATATAAAGAGGTATAGAAGTGGAAGAAAGTGTTGGCTGACGGATTTGTTGTATAGCGGGCTCAAGAACTCATCGCCGTGGGCCAGTCCCCTGCTGCCCTCAACGTCCTCCACGAACATGTCACCTCCAAGAGGACGCGCAGCAGCCCCATTGCCTCGCTCGAGCCGGTGATGCTGCTGTTCGTTGAACTCTGCGTCGATCTCCGTAAAGGAAAGGCTGCCAAAGATGGTCTCTACCAGTACAAGAACATTGCTCAGAACACCAACGTTGGAACTATCGAGGTACGACCTATTACATGAAAATATATATTGAATGGGACTGATTTGGATAATATAGACCGTCCTGAAGAAGTTCATCGAACTCGCCGAAAAGAAGGTCACCGAGGCCCAGGCCAAGGCCGACGAGATTCAGTCTTCCCTCGAGTCCGCCGCTCCCTCGTCGAACGTTGAAGATCTCGAAGCCATCGAAACCCCCGAGACTATCTTGCTCGCCACCGTTTCCGGTGAGCAGTCCCGCGACCGCACTGACCGCGCTGTCGTGACTCCGTGGCTCAAGTTCCTGTGGGAAACCTACCGTACGGTTCTCGAGATTCTGAAGAACAATGCCCGTCTCGAGGTTATGTACCAGACCACCGCCCTGCAGGCCTTCCAGTTCTGTCTCAAGTACACCCGTAAGACCGAGTTCCGTCGTCTTTGTGAGCTCCTCCGGAACCACGTCCAGAATGCCGCCAAGTACTCTGCTCAGATGCACGCCATCAACCTGAGTGACCCCGACACCCTGCAGCGTCACCTTGACACCCGCTTCCAACAGCTCAACGTTGCCGTCGAGCTGGAGCTCTGGCAGGAGGCTTTCCGCAGTATCGAGGATATCCACACCCTTCTGAGCCTGAGCAAGCGTCCCGCCAAGAACCTGATGATGGCCAACTACTACGAGAAGCTCGCCCGTATCTTCCTCGTCAGCGAGAACTACCTCTTCCACGCCGCTGCTTGGAACCGTTACTACAACCTTCTGCGTCAGTCTTCCGTGACCTTGGCCACCGGCCAAGGTAGCAAGAAGGACAACCCCGCCATCTCTGAGGCCGACATGACCAAGGCCGCTTCTTTTGTCCTCCTGTCTGCTTTGGCTATTCCCGTTATCAGCACTTCTCGCTCCCGTGGTGCGTTGGTTGATGTTGACGAAACCCGCAAGAACAAGAACACCCGTCTCACCAACTTGCTGGGCATGGCCACTCCCCCATCTCGCTCTGTTCTCTTCCGAGATGCCCTTAACAAGGGCTTGCTCAGCCGTGCTCGCCCTGAGATCCGGGATCTGTACAACATCCTCGAGGTCGACTTCCACCCGCTCTCCATCTGCAAGAAGATCACTCCGATCCTCAAGCAGATTGGTTCCGACCCCGAGATGGAGAAGTACGTCCTGCCTTTGCAGCAGGTTATCCTTACCCGTCTCTTCCAGCAGCTCTCCCAGGTCTACGAGTCGGTCGAGCTCAAGTTCGTCTATGAGCTCGCTCAGTTCCCCGACCCCTTCCAGGTAACTCCTTCCATGATCGAGAAGTTCATCATGAACGGTTGCAAGAAGGGAGACCTCGCCATCCGTGTGAACCACATCTCGGGTGTTCTCACCTTCGAGACCGATGTCTTCTCGTCTGCCAAGGCCCTTCACCATGGCAGCGCTGCCGGCTCTGCTGAAAACGAGGTTGGCTCCGTCCAGCGCCTGCAGAACACCCCCGCGGAGATCGCGCGTATGCAGCTCACCCGTCTCGCTAAGACCCTTCATGTTACCTGCATGTATGTCGACCCTGCTTACAACGAGGCCCGTGCCCAGGCCAAGCAAGCTGCCCAAGCCCGTGCTGAGGCTGGTCTGGCTAAGGAGCACGAGGAGACCTTGGCTCGCCGTGCTATCATTGAGAAGAAGAAGGAGGCCGCTACGGACGCCGTCCAACGGAAGCAGCGTGAGGAGGAGACCCGCAAGCGCATCCGTACCCAGCAGATCCAAGAGGCTGAGAAGCAAAGGTTGCTGGATGAGCAACGCGAGCGTGAGAAGAAGCGTCTCAAGGATGAGCAGGAGCGCATCCGCCAGCAGGAACTCAAGAAGCAGATCGATGAGCTTAAGACTGGTGTCAAGGGCATCGACCTCAGCGAAATCGACCTGCAGGATCTCGATGCTAACCGCCTGCGGGCCATGAAGTTGGCCCAGCTTGAGAAGGAGAAGAACGAACTGAACGACAAGGTGCGCACCATTGGCAAGCGCATTGACCACTTGGAGCGTGCTTTCCGTCGCGAGGAACTCAAGCACATCCCCGAGGACTACGAGGCTCAGAAGAAGCGCGACTTGGAACTGTACGAGGCTGTCAAGGCCGAGACTCTCCAGGAGGCTGAGCTCAAGCACAAGGAGGCCGTCGCTCTTAAGCACCGTCTCAGCCGTCTGGTGCCCCACTTCAGCAGCTTCCGCAAGGAAGTCTCCGAGAAGCGCCACGAGGAGTTCGAGAAGCGTCGCAAGGGCGCCGAGAGAGAGTTTGAGGCCAAGAAGAACCAGCGGATCAAGGAGGTCCGGGAGCGCCGTCGCCGTGAGCGCCTGGAGCGCGAGGCTGCCGAGCGCCAGCGGAAGGAGGAGGAGGAGCGCATCGCGCGCGAAGAGGAGGAGAGAACTGCCAAGGAGGAAGAGCGCAGACGCCGTCTCGCCGAAGAGAAGGCCAAGCGTGAGGAAGAGAGAAAGTTAGTTTTCCTTTATCCCAGATTCCAAACAGGAAGACATGGCTAACTGTCTTTGTAGGAGACTTGATGAGACCGCCGCCCGCCAGAGGCAGCGTGAGGAAGAAGCAGAAGCCCGTCGCGCCATTCGCAGGGCGGACCCTGCTGCTGCTCCTGTTCCTTCTCGTGCCGAGCCCGAACGTTCCGAACGTCCGCGTCTCAACCTTGCTCCTCGCACTGGTGGCGGACCCAGCTGGAGAGAGCGTCAAGCCGCCAAGGAAGCCGCTGGCGGCTCTGCAGCCCCGGCTCCCGCTCCCGCTGCTGCCCCCGCAGCTGAACAACCCAAGGAGGATGTTCCACCTCTCCGGAAGACTGGCGGATACGTGCCTCCTCACCTGCGCGGTGCCGCAGCTCCGGCCGCTCCTCCCTCGAACGGTGCCCAGCCAGAGCGTGAGCGCTACGTGCCCCGTCGTGCGGAAGCTCCTGTCCGCCCTCAACCATCCGACGAGTCCAAGCCTTCGACTCAGAAGTGGACGCCCCGGTGGAGGCAGCAGCAATAGAGTTGACGTTGGCCTGCTTTAAGAACAGTAGAAGGAGAAAGAAAAAGTTTCTTTCCTGTATGGCATGTCTCTTTATTTTAACCTTGTTGGCATAGTTATTTTTGTCCATTTCCTCTCTTACTCTTTATTTTATTCCTCCCTTTGTTGTTATGAGTTGCAGAATGAAAAGGGGAAAAGTTGGCAGGGGTCTTAGTCCTCTGGGCTTTTTATGTCGCTTGATTTTGACGTGGTGATGTCCTCCTAGTTGCATGTCCCAGTAAATGAAGCTGCCATGTCTGGGGTGTTTTTGATGAACATAATGTCTTTTCATTCTTCCGGCCATTACCTTCTTGATCATACTTTCTGGTTCATAAATTGCCATAATGATGATAGGTTGCTATTCATGTAACTCCAGATTCCCAATGCTAATCAAGTCCAGTTTTGATACAAAGAGATCTCCCTTCATTGCCCTCTGCGACAACATCTAGAGAACATCCTCCGGCCCAACCGGGAAATCCTCCCCATTCTCCCGAACATGCTCAAGGTTCTTATCGCGACTGCACGGTTTCCGCATATCATACGCATCCTCGCCCGTCTCAGACATCCCGCTTGGATCATCGCTGTAATAATTAACCACGCGACGGAACACAGAATATCTTTCCAGTTGTCAGCAAGCGTTCATGTCAACATAAAGTTGGAAGGAAGTAACGCACCCCATCCCCTTGTACATATCCACCGCGACCTTATTCCCGGCCCTCACATACAAATCCACAAACCAAGCGTTGTTTATATCCGACCCCCGTTCAAGTCTCTCCGTGAGTCTTCGCGCGAAACCGAGTCTCCGCCATGCAGGCGCAACAGTGAGGACGGTGATGTGCCCGTGCCAAGGGGTGTAGTGCTCGGAGTGGCGCATTGAAGGGTGTTGCTCTTCTAGTTTTCCCATGACTTTACCAATTCCGTTAGTATCTTACATTCTAGTGTATTTACCGAGAAAATGCGGGGAGAAGGGGCGTACTATATCCGGCAATGCCTTCCCCGCGGTCCTGGACGACGCTGAAGAGCGATGGCCACCGCATTAGGTAATTGAGATAGAAACCGAGGTCATAGTTTTCGGTGAGAGGGTCGAGGTTTGTGAGGTTTAGGGAGAAGAGGTCCGTTGGGGTCATGCGGCGGATGGAGGTCATTGTTGCGGGTGGTTATTTTCTGCTGTTGCGCAGATGCGGTTACGAGCGTGTTCTGGAGATAAGGTTCGTGCAACGTAAATAAACAGACGATAATCAAATGCAGAGGTATCAATAATCCAGACAAGGTAATAACGCACCAAAAGAGTGAAGATGCGAAGCTGGGTTCGTCGAAAGCGGACAAAAACTGCCCGAATCGACGATAGAAGCCATCATCATCAGCGGTGGGGTCGCTTTGGGGTTTTATCGGTCACGGGACCGCCGTTTTCAGGCACTCCATCAGCCTCGCTTTCAGGGGACAGGCAAATAAAAACAAACACTATTATTCACCTCAAAGGGTCCTCCCAGCCCTCAATTATTCTGTCTGAACATCATTTCGAGGACACGATTTCGCTTTCTGAAGCCGTCTTAACCGCAGTGTCTCCTGTTCACCTGCTGTGCCCCTATTATCGGCCATTGCGGAGTGACGTTTCACCACCAGAACTACATAAACAACACCTTGCGCTGGACCCGATTCCACTCTTCTACTGGTTTTCTGGGATTCGTCAAATTATTTTCTTATTTGGTACCTGAAAGATTCCTCGTCAAAGTCAATCTGCAGCATGCCACCGTCTCCCCTGAGCATCCCTCACCGCCATACCGATACCAACGGTGACTTCGAGCCCCTCTCCCCGGGCACCTATGGAAATGAATTGCCTCACAGTTCCAGCCCTCCACCACGCACAGCAACCCCTCCCACACCCGGCACGCCCCGCCAACAAGGCCTGATGAACGTGAATGCACCCCACCGCAGCTCCGTCGACGTCGACCTTACTGGCACCTCCGCAGATGCAGGCGGCGGTGCGGGCCTGGGCAACCTTGCAGATGAGCTGGCAGACGCATGGGAGGAAGAAGAGGGGTATGGATACGGGTATGGATATGCATCGGGACAGGAGACTGATAACGGTCCCATGGATTCAGAACAGCTCAATGTGAGTGACGGGGAGGACGATTATGATATGGGAGGAGGCGGCGCGAGGACGCCGTCGTCGGGGTATTCGGTTGAGCATAATACGCTACATCCGCCGAGGCCGAAGGGGAGGAATGCGACTCAGCGGCATAGGCGGCATGAGTCGCAGTATGATGGGTCGGATTATGGGAACGATTCGGATCTAGAGGAGGCGGCGGATATTTCGCCTAGTTTGGAGGGGCAGATGGCAGAGATTGAGAGTTTGGCGAGACGGGGAATAGAGAATAATGGCAGTGAGAACGATCATGTTATCAAGCGGGCTGTTGAAGCTCTACGGGATTTGGGCGGTCAGAGTGGAATTGAGAATAATGCGATGCGGTATGTCCCTTCCCCCTTTCGTTTTAGTTCTGTCGAAGATACTGACTTTTGCAGACTCATCACAGCACATACCTCCATCACATCGCATCTAACCCACCAAACCCGCACCCTCCAAACACTAACCCACCCGCTCCTCTTCTCGCCCTTCCCCCTCCTCTCCGAAGACGCCATCGATGCCCTTGTCCCCCTAATCGACACCGAGCTCCTTCCAAACCTTCCCTATCCCTTCCAAGGCCAAGCGCGGCCCTCCTCAACCACAGCCTCGACACCAGTAACATCGCGACCTGGCACACCCCATTCACACTCTCGCTCTCACTCTCGCTCTCACTCACAGCCACAATCGCACCTAAACCCTCTAACATCCCTCCAAACCCTCGTCTCCCAAACCTCCGACCTAACGCACTCCCTCCAAGGTCTCAGCGACACCCTCTACGAATCCCGCCAGTTAACATCCACCGCCTCGCGCCGTCTGCGCTCCGCGCGTGAACTCGTCGCCGAGCTACGCCGCGAGGAAGAAGGGCGCGAGGAAGGCTCCCGGTGGCTTGAGCGCGGAGATTGGGATCGGAAGTTGAAGGAGAGAGAGGCCGGGAGGGAGTGCGGGGATGTGGTTAGTGGCTTTGAGGCTGTTTGTGGGGAGTGGAGAGAGAGGTTGTTTGGGGCTGGGGCCGGGGAGGTTGCTGCTGCTTGATTGGGTTAGGTTTTCTTTTTGGGTGTGGAGTTGATGGTGATGTTGCGATGGAATACAGGACGGATTGATAGATACCGGAATACCTTGGATCGCGATATATACATGCATACATGCGTCGCTTGAGTATTTGCTTGAGTTACATGCATACCCTTTACTGTATATAGGTCTTTTCTATTTTTTTTTTTCCTACTATGCTCTTGGTTTACTTCCTCATAATGGAATTAGATCCAATCAAGCTGAATTATGTATTCATGCGATGTATGTATGTATGTATAGGATGCAATCCCAAATCGCTATCCCTCAAAACAAATATATGCAAACCTGACAAAACCATAAAATCAAAACCTGTATGCTAATGCATAACCTCGTAGTCCATACTGAAACCTGGTATCATGAGCAGAACAACAAAACACATGCAAGAATAGCAATAACTTTTATGTATGTCCCAGATGCTGGAATTGCAAAAAAATAAATAAATAAAACAAGTGAGAAATTAGGCATTAGTCGAAACGGAGTAGTCGGTGGTAATAGGGTTGACATCTTGCATGCGATGCAAAAAATCTGCTGCTTCTTTTCTATTCTTTTTCTGTGGTCGAGCTTATGCTCGAGCCTTGAACGTGATGCCCGTGCGCATAAGTCGCAAAGTCACGAAAAACCCAGAAGCAGTGATAAGACAGCAAGCAGTAAACAGCTGCACGCCCAGGTACGACCCTGAGTCATTCAGAATAGCACCACCGATAGGGGTACCAATCAGCAAACCGATCGAAGTTACCGCGAAAACCATACCCAGACGGGTTCCCAGTTCCCGAACATCCTTGGTCATAGTGGCCATGACCACAGCGGGCAAAGAGACGAAACCACCAGAGCACAGACCGTACAGGACAGCCAGGACAATGATACCAGGAACATTATGCACGCCAATCCAGGCAAAGGCCAGGATAGCAGTTGCTGTGGCGGCGGGGGTAAGCACGTTCAAAGGACCCGTAGAGTCAGCGACGAAGTTAGGGAAGATACGGCCGAACGTGGAGCCGGCGTTGAGCATGGCGAGAAGGTAGAAGCCCAGTTTCGAGCCGACAATGCCCGTATCGATGGCATAGGACTGGATGTAGAAGAGGAAGTTGTAGAAGCCCATAAAGCCCAGGAACATGGCGATGCAGAACATGACGAACTGGGGTTCTTTGAAGGCGGAGAGGATGAAGAGCTTGCGCTTCTCCTTGGGGGAGAATCGCAGTTTCATTGTGAGTTGGGAGATGCAGATGGTGCCCAGGCAGAGGAAGCCGACTGCGCGCGTTGCCCATGGGAATCCAACTTTCTGTTGCAGCTGGTTGAACATGATGGGGTAGACGACACCTCCGATACTGCTTCCGGAGGCTGCGATGCCGTTGGCCAGACCTCTTCTCTTCTTGAAGTATTGCGGTAGAATGGCGACGGACGGGACGAACAGACATCCACTGGAAAGTCCGATGACGACACCTTGCGCAAGGATCAAGTGCCAGTACTTGGAGGAAATACTGACCATCATCAAAGCGAAAGGCATCATGATGTTGCCAAAGGTGATCAGATACCGGAAGTATCCAGCGTCGAAAAGCGGGCCTGTGACGACACCGAAAAGCATGAGAAGGAATGACTGCAAAGATCCGATCCAGGCGATGTCCGACGACGACATGTTCGAGAGGAGGTTCTGTTCGTAGTATGTTTGGAAAGCGCCCCATGTGTTAATCACGCCCCTATAGATCAGTTTGTTAGTATACAAGTACTTTGACAACCAGATCTGAGTCACATACCATGAGTTGAAGAACAGAAACCAGGAACCGAGCACTTGCATCCATGGCACAAGGCCCGTATCGTAGACATGTTCTTCCTTTTCATAAGGCTGCTGGCTTGTCTCGTTTTTCTCCGTGTTGTCATGAGAGGCCACGGCGGCCGACTCTTCGACGTCGACATTCGCACCCATCTTATCACACCAAACTGATCGGTCGTCTCGTTTCTCTTCGCGAACTAAATGCTTCGTTAAGATAGGTCGTCGTCCGCAGATAGCAGCCGTCCAGACGTTAACCCCAGACAAATAACAAATAGCAAACAGCGAACGAACAGGCAAAGAAAAGGAAAAGACGAAATAAAAAGAAAAAACTGCAAGCAGCTCTGACAAATCCAAGACCCAAGCAGGACAAGCGGGGCCCTAAAAGGCTAAGCAGCGCAATTAACCATGGCTTTTCCGACTTTTTCACCTTTTCGGGAGTTAAAATTATGCTTGAAACGAGTGTCAGGTCCACTGATCATCTATCAGTACTTGTAGTGCCCCTACAGAGTAGTTCTGCTTGTGCTCTATACGTTTCTAGGGACCTTGCACTATCTTGATGTGGATATATCTCTCCATGCATGGAATACTCTGGCACCCAATGCAACCCAATACTATACAATTCCGTGTAGGTAGAACAATGGGAGTCCCAACGTTCTCGGTTATCTCGTAATCAGATGGAAAGCGTGCCGATAACCGATTACCCAGGCGGAGATATATTATTTTTTTTAGATCCATTCAGACTTTGTTCTGCTAATTCCGATTCGGTTTTCTCCCCGAAATATGGATCAGGGATTCGCTGAAATAAAGACTCTTAACGCATCCATGGATCTATTGAACGGAACGTCTCTGCTTTCCGTAGCCATGCCTGCATGATTGATCAAGGTACTGATTATCCTACGGAGTGCCGACGGGAACCCCCGGGATAGTTAATTCTCTGAGCTGCTAGCATCTGTATTGTCGTCATCCCTGTCACAATCATTGAGCGGAGTGATCTGACCGAGAATTGTTGACCGCATGCGTACCTGTACTCCGTACGGAGTACGGAGTAAAGAGGCCTCGGGACTTTGCAGCGCGCTAACTGCCGGCGGGCCGCACGTGCCTGGCTAGTCTGTTTTCAGAAGTTGCTCACCTACTGTCCAGAGTCTTAATTCCGAGCCAATCCAACGCTGTACCGGTATTGATATTGGTCAATCCTCAAGCCACAATATATAATTGAATTTAGCGGTCTAGGGCTATGTCAATCTACAATGTGCATGTGTAGTTCTATCGCGCTATATTGTAATTATGACCATGAGAATTACTCCGTATATACAAGCCACAAGACCATGTTCGATGCTCCGATATCTCTCTGCAGGGCATGGGAATAATCGAATACTGGAATTTGACGGTGCACCGCTTCGTGGTTGATAAAGGGTTTGCAAGCCAGGTTGCTATCTTGTCCTTGAGTTTGCCGGCGATTTGACCGCCAAGGGTATCCGTCTCCCAGTGCTGTCCCCATGGCGATATTGGCTATGGATTTGGTCCGTATGTCACAAAATGCTCCAGGCCTTCGTGGTTGAGTATAGGCGCGGACCCTCATCGATTCTTAAATGCATGGCGTATAGCAAGATACTCCGTAGGATTATCAACGGACATAATCTGACCTCGATCCTTTCCTTTCTTCTTCACCTGAGATTAGAGACTGTCTGTATTAACTTTTCATTTTCTATTCTTTTCTTTTCTTTTTTCAATTCTTCTTTTTCCTAATGGTCTGCCCGACACCCAAAACTCCAAACGCTATGCTCCAGATAAAGGAAAGATATGAACATACACACCAAACATGTCAAATCCCGAATAAGCCACCCGTATATTGCCAAATTAAAGCAGTTCTTCACATGTCCAGTCCTCGTACCTAAGAAAGTCAGATAAAACACCCTTGATTCGGATCAAAAAGCTTACCATCCATCTGGCAGATATCTCCTCACAATCAGAGGAATCTTCTTCTGGTTGAGTTCCTTGATAGCAATCTGCAATGGGTCCGTTTCGCCTTCGAGGTCCACGAGCACGGGAGCATTCATACTAAGCACCCTATTAGCAAGAAAAAAAATCCTATCCGGTCCTATATCCCAACGAACCTAATCTGCAAAGCCCTTGTGCCCAAAACTCGCGCTCTTTCGTACTTGGTCATGTAGGGGGTAGTCGCCCGTTGCTCATTAGGGACCTTCTTCTCCCGAGTTTGTTCCATGAGTTTCCCCGAGTATCCGGCATTGGGATCGCCCGAGACGACAACTTGGTCGCCGTTGACGTTAGGCGCATATGATTCGTAGCCTTCACCCTCTTCCTGACCCTCCATGTCCTCGGGATTTACGAAATCTTCGGGCTCAAGGTCGTCGACCTCCTCCGCGGGCTCATAGTCGTAACTAGAGACATGCAAGTCAGAAAAACCAAATCTCCTCATGACCTAAGAGGCAATGACACAGCGAGAGCCGCCAGCCCCGGAGTGCGAGTCTTGAAAAAGGAAGGTGGTCCTTACGTCTCCTCCTCATGGTCACCACCGTAGTCAGACATCGTGTTGGATTAATAGAGAAAGAAGCTCAATCGCTAGCTGCACAATATCTCAATGGTTTCCTTTCGAGATTCTTCGTCCGCGAACGACTCCAGTTCAACGAACGATGTTGCGACGGTCAATGGGTGAAGAATTCGCTGTCGCGACCACAAAAACGCGGGCGGAAAAAGTTCCTGGGTCGAGCTAGTCCCGATCGGGATGGATCGGCTCACCGCCCTGGCAAAATCTTTGATATCAGCGAAATTTACGATTGGACTTCCAATTGGCAGTCTTTGATTCACAGTTTTCTTGTCCTTCCATGACATAAAGGACAGGAGGGCTCAATTGAGCCATGGGTCAGAAACGAAAGGCTTCTATGGGAAGCTCACCGCATCCGAAGAGGATACAAAAAGAGACTGTGCTGGACCACAATGGTAAGCCGGGGGTATCTTTCTTTTGGCAGAAGCATCTAATGGGATGAAATCATACATAGATCCGATCTATGAGCAGACGCATTCCGATCCAGAATACCTGTCTGAAAATGACGACCAGAGCTTCGCCAGTGACATCCCGCTCGAAACCCCAGCGACACCAATCTCCGTGACGTCGAGCAGATATCCATCAGAACTCAAAACCCATCTCTGTCCCTACGAGAACTGTGTAAAAGCATTCAATCGACCGGCACGGCTCCAAGAACATTTACGCTCGCATAACAATGAGCGACTCTTTACCTGCACACGAGATGGCTGCGACAAGACCTTTCTCCGAGCATCACATCTCAATCACCATATCAAAAGCGCTCATACCGGTATTCGAGATTACGTTTGCGATCGTCCAGGATGTGGAAAGAGCTTCGTGACAGGCTCACGACTCCGGCGACATCTGGCGGCCCACGATGGAAGAGACAAGTACCGCTGTACGGAGTACCCGCCATGCAATGAGACGTTCCGGAAGCACACTACGCTCCAGAAACATATCATGACGGCGCATTTGAAACAGAAACCCTTTCCTTGTCCGCATGTTGACCCAGTGACGGGACAGAAATGCCCAATGGCGTTTGAGACGGCTGGACATCTCCGAGCGCACGAGAGCAGACTTCATACGGAGAAACGATTCACTTGTACGGAATGTTCTCAGCGAATGGACACCAATAACAACGAAAGCGAGTCTGCTGTTACCTTTCCTACATATGCACTGCTACAAGCACACATCCGCACCGCTCATCCACCACAATGTCCAAACTGTCTCGTCACCTGCTCTACATCCCGAGAACTACGCCGCCATCTGGAAGTCGCCCACGGCAACGTGAGCGTCGAGGAACGAAAGGTCTTCCCATGCACCGTACCCGGATGCGACCGCAGCTTCACGAAGAAAGGAAACCTAACCGTGCACATCCGAACAGTGCACGAGGGCGAAAAACGCTTCGCCTGCGGCGAGACAGACCTCTCCACGTCTAAAAAAGTCGCCGGTTGGGACGGCTTCGGCTGCGGAAAGCGATATGGCACGAAACTTGCACTGGAAGAGCATATCCGTACCACGCACTTGGGCTTCCCGAACGCCAAAGCAATACGCCGGCAGCGATTGGGACAAGGACAAAACAACAACGACACCACGACCAACACCAACACTCCATCAACCCTGGCCGCGCTTACAGGCGCGGGATACGCAGAAGAAACAGGTCGACATATCGCCTGCTTCATCGACTCGTGCGCGCACAGATTCCATCGCGATTACGATCTCTGGGTACACATGGGCGGTAAACACGGCTACTCTGAAGAAGAGATTCGCGATCTTTTCCTACGACGGGCTTTATTATCCGCAAATGATGAGCAGCAGCAGGTCAACACGGAAGTCTTCGGAATTTACGGGTACGAGTTCGACCCTGATCCTTACGAGTCGTATATCCCTGTCTCTGGCCCCGGCGAAGCGATGCAGGCAATAGAAGCTGCAAAAGATGAGATACCCCCTGATAACGACATGGCGCTTATTGACCCTGTTTTGGCGTACAACTTGATGAATTAGTTATTGCATGTGCTAAGATATTTCGGTTCAGTGTTCGGTGTTTTGTATATAATCATAATGCTTGATTTCAATTTGTTTGAACTGGACTAAACTAAACTACCTATCTACCCTGCTATATGGCATGAGTATGGATATGTTAGTTTGATTTCACGCTATTCGAGTTAGTATGCCAGGCTTGGAATATTTCCAAATGCTTGGTTCTATTTTCGAAACCTGAGCTTCCTCATTGTCAACCAGGTCTCTTGTCAAAATAGTCAGTACAACAGTGAAGGAGGGAAAATACCTGGCTTTTTTATCGGATTAGATACATGAACCATTTCACATTCAGGATCGACTGTGCCCTGATGTAGAAAAATGACAGATTTCCCACAAAAAGTGCAAAGAAAAAGGCACCTAAATATATACAAAAGCTCACAGTATCTGCTTTTCTGTCTTTCGGTCCATTATTAAATTAGGAATTTCTGTTTAGGTCAAGAAGAGATGTTCCTTTCATGTCTCTTTTTGTTTTTTCCTTCTTCCCTTTCTTCAGATATCTCAAACCATGACAACCCGAACTGGCAACGAGACAATAAACCAGCAATTTGATTTTCGAACTTGAAAGATAATTCCTAGATTAAATGGTTTTCTGAAAGAGTGAGTCCAAAATGCACCGAAACCAGAGCGGATGGAAGATATCATCGTCGATATGCCCTAAAATCCGCGAAAAGATGTCAAAGACAAAAGCCCAGTCAAGAGTATCCAATACGAAGACTGCCAAGACTGCCTACAGCGCGACGTTTCGGGATCGAAATAGGTCGAGAAAGGGGAAGAAGAGAGAGATGCTTGTTCTTCTCGACGACGGCTATTTCCTTAAAGATTGAGCTTGAGTAGTCCTATCATAACATTAACCAACCTGCTTAAGGCTCTCCCCTCAATGAAAAGCCCACCGTATAATCCAACTCCAACCGCTTCTCAAGCATAATCTTCGAACTCAACGTCATCTCAACGGACGCTTGCGCCAGGTACTCCAAAACCCGCCGATCATGATATGTCTTGACCTGTCCCTGACTCATTCTCAAACGACGACGAATAAGCGGCAGCTTCTGGGAGAGCAACGTAGCGGAGTCAGACCAATCCATAGAGGCAGCACTGGATACACGGTCGCAGTCGTAGCTCAGATCAGCGATGGCGGAGAGATAGTCCGTATTCCTGCTCATGAGTGAATTGTCTGCGTGAGAAAAGGGAGTGGTGAGACCAGAGTTTATTCGTTCATTCGGGATTCTGATTGTAGTGAAATGGTACAGAAGAGCGATGCGGTCCCAGTCGGTGAGGTCTGTTGGTTTCTTGAGAGAGAAGGCGCGGACGATGTCGCAGAATAGATGCACGGCTGCTGCGCCGCGAGCGAGGCCCAGCCAGACTGCTATCTTCAGGATGAGATCCAGTATGCTGCCACGTAGCTCGGGACGGGTCCAGTTGCACCACGCTGTGGGTTGTAGATCGTGATGAACGGGGAGGTAGTCGGGAACCCATTCGTGGAGCGGAGGCAGGAAGCCCAGGGCTCGTGCTCTGTGTGGGGAGGTCCGGATTAAGTGCGCTTTATAGTACTGGTGGAAGGAGGTAAAGTGGAGGTCTGTTTTGAGGAGCTCGCCCCAGCCGAGAGAGGCTTTACAGGCGTCGATGCGGAATTCGCGGATGCTGACTTCGGCTTCGTGGTCTTCGGAGGTGATCTCGGGGGCGAACACGGTTCCTTGTCTGTCAGAGGTTATTTTATTTGGAGGGTTAATAGGGTTATCTTACTATTATCATTGGAACCCTGGGTCTCAGCCAAAATCCCCTCCTTGAAGCGTTTGATAATATGCATCGAGGTCTTCACCTGGTCACACGAGTCATCAGGGTTGGTGAGTCGACTGCCAATCCAGTAGATCGGCCTGCAGTCATCTCCCCACAACGGCGACAACAGCTTCTTCAGAACTCCTATCTCAGTCACGAACAGCCCATCATCGATATCTCGAGCACAACCAATGCGATAGTACCTAGGAACCGGGTGCCTCTCGCACAACCACTTAAACATGGACAGCTGGAAGTACTCCATCTGGTCCCAATCCTGAAGCAGAATGATCATGAGATGCGCATACGATCCAGGAAATAAATCATTTCCAAGACGGGGAATCCACGCTTTTACATAGTCCGGGAACGTAGCAGCGTCGAAGCCCCTGGCGAAGTTGGATACGAGCTCGCAGAGGCGCTGGGTATCGTACGCGGCGAGACGTTCTTCGCGGTCGCGCTCGTCTAGATCGAATGGGTCGGAGAAGACCGAGGCCGTGTCGTCGAAAGGATCGATCAGACGCTCCTCGGGGGTGGGAAATCCTGACAGAGGGAAGATTTCTTCAGGCAAGGCTTCTTCCATGGTGATGATTCCGCTATGTTCCTAAAGGAGTAATGTGTTAGGGTTCTGGAGCGGGGCAGATATTTTGTCACCCTCACCGTGGATACAAACGAAGGCAAGGGTATTCCAAAGACCAAGTAAGCGAAGAATACCAGAATTGTCGAGAGCTTGGTGCTGGCAACCCAGCGCTGGAATACGAGCATCCAAGAGTTTGTAGCGCAGCACCAGGCCGGTTCAGACGAAAGCGAAAGATGAATATACGTCACCATAAAATGATCATGAAAGGCAAGGGTAAGTTAAATGCTTATGCCTGGTGTAGTGAATGGAGTGCTCGAGTGACCAGTGAATGCATCTCTAGAGTAGGGTACGCAAGAAGGTCAAACATCGAACCATTCGGGATGCTGGTAGAAAGATGCTGGGGAGTGATTGGTATGGCAGCTTCTGCCTGAATGTGCGACGGTCATTCTACACGGAAATCCATGAGTATAGGGCTATTGGTAGTTGATTCGGCTGTATATTTGCCTCTGCTTTCGTTCTCTCAGCCATTCTTAGCATTTTTGTATATAGCCGTTCCAGCACTATCTGATCCATACTAGCGATATAACGAAATATAAATCCATAGAATAAACCAAATAAGTGAAAGTGAGCAGAGAAGCGTAAGACAGGTCAAGTAAAATCACATGATTCTATCACATGACCAGCTGATGAAGCGGCAAATCTCAGCCACAATTTGATGAGGAAGCTTTGTCGTCGGGCTTTAGTACAAAGCAATAGAGTTGCCGTAGTGGCGTTCAATGGAGAAGCGATCGGCCGAGTGCGCGTCGGAGGTTTGTGCAGAATTCTCCGCTGCACGTCCTCTGTATACATGTATGGCAGAGTCATGAGTATACGGAGTATGTGTATAAGTAAATGTATGCTGGACTATCTGATACAGACTTGTAGCCATCATAAGACGTACAGCTCATACAATCGCGTTGCCTGCGAGTGTCAGAAACTTTTCTTTTTGCGTTCCAGATGCACTACTATGTTTGGCAACTGCGGAATGGAATGGTAAATTACGGTATTGCGATACATCCTGGCGATACGTCCTGATAAGGCGAGAATTCACATTCTTTAGATATCCATATACAAAAAGTCCAAACTCTAGATGCATTGGCTTCTACTTCTATTCCATAGAATATTCACCATCCTCCTGAGTAATATTGTTACTCCCGAAAGAAAAAGCAAGTGAAACTGCGCGGTGCCGATCTCTAAACGACGCTAAAAAAAATACTGTAGGATGACGCCAGCTTCCCCATAATATCGTACTTGTATATAGTATACATTCCGGCGGTTGCTGGTCAGCGGAAGTCCATAACTCTTCTGTCATCTCTCAGTCTCTCTCTCTCTCTCTCTCTATCTCTGTTTCTCTGTTTCTCATCTACCAGGCAACCTTGGGAGTCCTTGAATTCCCAGGCAGAGACGGTCCCTGGAAACAGGTACTGCTGCGTCGGCCGTGTCACGTTCTACAGAGAAGACCCACGTTCACTTTTGCTTCATCTCCAACTCCGTCTTCTCATTTTCTCATATTCCCTTTTTCTCTCTCTTTCTCTCTCTCCGTCTGTCTGTGTTTGCTGAGATAATTCAGTAGTGTCCTCTACTGGAGACACTTCTTTCCTCGCTTTCTACTCTTTCTCTTATCAACACTCATCCTTCATTTTAATCGACCGTTCGGCGGCCATCCGTCCTCCGCATTTCTTTCTCCATCTCTAACAAAGCGCAGTCTTGATTCTCCTTCGTTTCGCCAGCATTACAAAAAGTTCTGCATACTCATATAGACCCGGCTTCAAATAAAACAGTCTTAGCGGGATCTAAGACTGTCGCCGGTTCCTGCAGAAAAAAAAAACCGGCTGATCTATTAATATACTCTACGCTTCGCCTCCTACTTTGGCTGGTACTTACAACGCCTCCTTTCATTTCTTTTCGTCAAAAGACTCAAATAATATTTTCGACGTGAACTAAGTTACCGAGTGCAGAATTATTTTTATTCACTCAACTACCTCCGAGGTACTGCACAATAGCTTGTCGTTGGGAATCAGTGTTGAATAACTTTCAAGATATCAAGCTACACACCATGGCTCGTTCGCGGGGTGAGTAAAACTGATCGAGTCTATACGAATACATGCCGGAATATGGACTGACCGTTTTCTCCCCGCCGCAGTGATCTCGTTCATGTCATCCTTGGGTCCGTCCCGCAACAGCAACCATGCCAACAGTCGCAAGCGCGATTCCTCCGCTTCATTCACTTTAGAGTCACCATCGCTATCAGCTGTGAGCAATGCTTCGCCAGACGCGCCGTCGCCGGTGGCCGAAGATTTGCCGACAGGATCGCTATCCAGAGCAGAGCGCCGTGCCTCTCGCCCGTCTTCAGCCGTCTTCTCGCACAAGCCCCCGCAATTGGACGTTTCGGGGGATACGCCTGCTGAAATCCAGCCGATCTTTGCTCTTTTGAACAGCCACGCCAACAAAATTTACCACGAAGGTTATTTCCTCAAGCTGAATGATTTGGATACCCATGGCCGGCCTTGTCCCGACAGACAGTGGACAGAATGTTACGCTCAACTGATTGGAACTGTTCTTTCGCTATGGAACGCCGCTGCGCTGGACGCAGCGCGAGATGGACAAGAGGTTCCTCCGACGTTCATCAACCTGGCTGATGCCTCGATCAAGATAGTAAGTCCCCCTTCATGCGGTGTTTATTTGGCTGAAGTCTGACAAGTAGTAGATCGAGACCCTGCCCATAAAAAATCAACGATCGCAGCCCTTGAAAAACGTGCTGAGCCTCTGCTCCGCAGGTCAAAATCGATATCTTCTGCATTTCAACTCGTTCAATTCGTTAGTCCAATGGGCCTCTGCAATCCGGTTGGCAATGTTCGAGCACACTTCCCTCTACGAAGCGTATACCGGTTCCATCTTTGCAGGAAAAGGAAAAACACTCGCCAATGCCAACGCCATCTTGCAACAGACGCGATTCAAACACGAAGACTGGGCTCGTGTACGGTTTGGTGCTGGCACACCATGGCGGCGTTGCTGGTTCGTCGTGTCGCCACCAGACGAGAAAGAGATACACAAGGCACGCAAGACAATGAAGAGACGATCCGCCTATGATCGATCGCCTCCTACGGTTAAAGGGAACATCAAGTTCTACGAGACCAAAAAAACCAAGAAGCAAAAGCCGATTGCCACGGTCACTAATGCCTACGCTGCCTATGCTATTTATCCGGAGTCTATCCCATTGATTGAGCAGTCCACGTTGGTCAAGGTTGAAGGGCAGATTATAATCCATGCATCATCCGAGTCTAGCACAGAAGGGTTTGTTTTTGTTATGCCCGAAACGCATCCCGCGGTGTCTGGCTTCGAGACGATGCTTCGCTTCCTTATTCCCACGTTCGACACTTTCAATCTCTATGGGCGGCCCAACCGTATTATAGCCGTCACAAACCACATCAAAAGTATCATGTTTGCTTTCCCCAGAAACCGTCGACATGGTTACCTGGACAGCCTGGACATCGCAAATTTGATGCAGACCCCGGGTTGCCTGAACTGGAGTGAAGCGGAATGGAGGCAGCAGCTCAAAGAAGCGACCGCTCGTCGCATGGCTGCTGGTGGCGGTGGCAGCAGGAGCAGCAGTATTTCAAGCGAAAAACCGCGCTTTAGAGCTAGCTTACCCAATCGACAAAGCACTATGCCCGTTGGTGCAACACGCATGTTTTCACCTCCTTCACATTTCCAACCAGCGTTGAATCAATCCGCGGATAACATCATTCTTGAGAGGCCACGAGAAGAGCCTGAATCGCCAAGCAACCATTCTCGGGCCCTGTCAGACACCATTGGCCTGTATAGTCACCTCGAACGGCCTCCGCGACTCCGCACAGACATGTCTCCAGCATCATCGGTTTACCATCTTGCAGAGGATGGCAGTGAACGGCCCGAATCCAGCAACAATAACCGGAGTATCTCGGACAACGGGCAACAAGTTGATCCCCAAGCTGCGGCGGTTCGGGACGACCTCGTGTCTCCCTCCCCACCAGCGCCTGTGTCGAGCCCTCCTGCGTTTACGCATGGACCGAACCACACGCCTTCAATTCGGCCACGCCCGGCTGTCGATGCGAGAAAGGCTAACAACCGCATGTCCAAGGCCACTTTTGCGCAGATGGCTGCTGCTAGTGGTGCGGGCTTAGTAGCAATGAGGTCCACGACCAAGAGCACCGAGGACATGCGCCATCAAAATATGTCGGTCAATAATCCTTATGCTTCTGAACCTCGCGGTCTGGGTGTCTCTGATGTGAACTGGCGGGCCTCGAGCGAGGTGATCGCAGCTCCGAAGTTCGTTGCGGCATCATCACCAAACCCTAACCATTCGCCCGGTAGCACGCCGTCATCTGAACAATCATCTGCGCCATCGTCAATCAAGAATAGACTGAGCTTGGATACCACCAAAGCAATCAAACGGAAACCTGTGGGTCAATCGCAGAGAGCGCAGTTTGGGGTCACCAGTCCGGTGGCTAGTACCGCGGGTGAGCCCAGTTATGATGATCTAAGACATACTGTCGACGAGGATGCACTAAACCAAGTCGGGTTACTCCACGACCCCACGCCATCCCCGACAAAGGATAGCCATCAGGATGAAGAGAGTGTCTACGACACTATGTATGATGATGCTTCCACGGTTTCTCCAGACTACGCAAGTACCCATGGATCTGTTTACAGCAAGGCCTCATCTGTCCGACGCCCTCGGATGGGTGTGAAGAAGACAGTGGGAGGTGGCGAGCCAGAGAGAAATGTGGTTATCGGTGACGCTCAATACACTGTCGACCAACAACCAACCAAGTCCAACCCGGATATCCCGCACGTGGACTTTGGCCCTACCATGACCTATCTCCCCACGACTGGTCGCCCAAGCACAGCAGACACATTGAAACAGTCTGGACATGAGCGTAGCGGCTCCGACTCTACGGAGAGACAACGAATCAATGTGCCGACATATTCTGCAAATCCCCCCCATTCGAGAAATTCAAGTCGGGACGAGCGTCGTCAAAGCATCCCTTGGCAGCCCGGGTTGCCAAATGGACGCCCTACCACTCCAGGCTCAAGCAGCACTCTTGCATATGGACATGTTCCCACTTCCCCGGTGCATCCACGGCCCCAGAAACCACCTGTTTCACCCAACTGGATGGCTCACTCCACCTCCAACATACATCTGGCTCAAAGCCAACCCCGACCCCGTTCCCGCGGCGCCGGTGCCATGATGCCTCATAATATTCCTCCCAACCTGTCCGCTCGCGAACAGGAGCACGTTGCACGCATGACCAGATCGGCCTTCTTCAACATGTCCTCCTCACCTCAACGACAACAACCACAAGCCAGTCCCAGAGGCCTCGTCGCAGAGATCGATGCTCGCGAACGTCAGAAAAGGGGTCTGAAGGAGGGCATGTCGAACCACATGGTGCAGCATGCCATTGCTCAACGCCAGCAGCACATGCAGTATCAACCTCAGCACGCTTCGTACTACGGAGGTGACGCCTACAGTGGCTACAACCTTCCGGCGGCTGCACACAGCGTTGGTGCGTTTAACCAGGCGTACCGTGCTGATGAGCCGCGTCGGCAGACTTGGTACGGGAACGGGATACAGCAGACTGCGCCGATTTACTACAGCCAGGGTCCTGGTCAGTATACCAACATGCATTAACACTTTCTTTCGTTCTTATTATCTTCCGGTCTTTATACCCTGCTATATTTTGATTATTTGTTTCCTTTGTTGCAGCATTCCCTGGCGGATTTATATATATTCTGTCATCTTCCACTTCACATCTCTTTCTAGCTTTTGTTCTAACCGTTCTGATCTTCGCTTTTATTTCTGGCGTCTGAATAACCCAAAACAAGCATGTCTACTGTCTTTTCTTTGTTTCCTCCAGACATTATTGATGTTAGAACGGGTCTGGCGTACCGGTGTCTGTTTCTAAATATCCCTTTTTTTTTCTTAGAATCTTCAATTTGCAATCTTGCTCGATTGGGTGAGAACCTTTCCCTGGCTTAGTTTCATTAGAATACTCCGTACAGTCCTTTTAAATATCTCATGCAGACCTACGTTTTCTAGAACCAGAATCCGTAGGGTTTTCAACTCAAATGCAATGAATGCTAAACAACTTGATATGAAATAAACACCACAAACGCCTCGAGTTGAGTATCAAGCTACAAACAGGGGTTGTATATAAATTGTAACATGCTTTTCTGTTCTTTTCTCCTTCAATCTGAAAACATGCTCAACTCGAATGAATTTTCTTTACCCTCATAGCCCCCTCATACAACCCCCGATCCACAGCCGCCGCAACAGTCAGCGTCCCACCGATAATCGCACAAACACCCGTCAAAAAACCAGAGAACGTCTTTGTTCTCGCCTCCCGGTTGATAACCTTCATCGGGGAAATATCGTAGTTAAAGAACACACCCGGGATACCACCCTGCGCGTGGATGCGCTCCTTGTGGCCTTCTGCCGCGTCATTGCCGCCCATGAGCGCGCGCTTGTGCGATGTCACGGAGTACTGGTGCGTTTCGATGGAGCCCTGGTTGCCGTAGGCGAAGCCGTGCGCGCCCAGGGGTGCTTTGTCGTAGGTGTTGTGGATGGCGGAGGAGAGGAGCGGGTCCCAGCCGAGGGGCAGGTAGGAGGTTGAGACGACCTTGACGAAGTACATGAAGTTGTAAGCCGGTTCGTCGGTCGTTTGTTTGGTGTTGTCGAGCGGGTTGGTGTGGTGGTGGTCTGTCCATTGCCAGCGGTCCGAGAGTTCGTCGGGAAGTTGGGGCCCGAAGCGGAGTTGGTGGATTTCGTGGGTCATAGTGTGGCGTTCGTTCTCCGGGAGGTCCTTTTCGAAGAAGTTCTCAAGGTCGTGGGCGTGGATGTTGCCGGAGGTGAAGCTGCGGCCGGGGGCGATATGGAAGTTGCCGATGACCTTGTTGACGCGGATGACGCCTTCGAGACGGCAGCCTTCGCGGCGTTGGGCGTTGATGCGCTCGGCGTAGCCTTCGCGGTCGCATTGTTCAATGTTCTCGCCTTTCCCGAAGGCCCAGGATTTCTGCGCGTAGGCTTCGCGGACTTCGTCGCAGGTATTACAGCAGCCGGGTTTCATGACTCCCTCGGGGGCTGGCGCGCCGCCGCATTCGCCGCAGTAATCTGGGGCGAGATGTTTGGCGATTTCTTCTTGCGAGTGTCTGGGTTTCGTTAGACGGGCGATATGAGGAATGGGATGGGTAACGTACAGCTCCAATGCCTGAACGTCCAGGACTCGACCTCCCTCGGCCTGCGGGCTCAAGCGCACTTTGTTCACACCATGCGCAACACCAACCTGCTGTTCGCCAGAGACATCCATCACATCAAGCGTAAGAAGTTCACATGGTAGCCGCGGAAATGTCACGTTTAGATGGATCTCCATTCTCTCCCCTATACCAGTATTAACCAAGGGTTGTCCAGTCCAAGCATTATATCCAGAATCATACCTCGGGACTTATCAACCACCAGCTCAGGAAGAACCGTCACGCGTCTGTAGTCCACCCATTCTCCCCAAACCAACCACAGTATAACAAGCAGCGACGCTATGGTGACGATCCCGCCGGAGGTGGTGCGAATGCGAGCATCTTCGACAGTTTTGGCGAAGGCATCCAGCCTCGTGAAGCGCGATTTGGCAGGCATTTCGAGATTAAGCGACGACCATAGGTAGGATTAAACGAGGGACAAGTGGTGTAGTCTGCAGATAGTGTCGAGTCGAATCGATCAGGTCCAGCCAGCGGCCCGCAAGGAGCGACTATTTGTGTTCGGATGACCTATTTTGGGTTAATTGGGTCCGTGATATGGAGTTTGGGACAATTGAGTGATATTTACACCAGCAATCACAGAGTAACAGCAGTAGTGTTGCTATCTCTGCTGATGGCCTAGAGGAATTGAACCAGCTGGCCTCAAAGTACGCGGAGTATGCGTACGTAGGCTGTATGTAACTATGTAATGGTCTGCTCCAAATTGCCTGCATCGCGTATTCGTATTACCCTCTCGGACAGAGGACATATTACAGGCTGTGATTGGCCATGAGCACTCCGTCCCTTGATGCCTTTCTGCTTGTCATAAAGTCACGTGCGTTTCAGGCAGCATCAGCGGCGTTTACTCACGTGATGACCGATGCACGTCACTTTTTTTGCTTTTGCAGTCCTCGCTGGCCTCGTCCATTGTTTCTTTCCGTCTTCATCCTCGACTTCGAGGTCAACGCAGGCCTCGCTTTATACCTCTGTTCACGTGTCACTCCATCTCTATCGTCTTTCCTAACTTTTTGCGTCGCTCGTTTTCT
The DNA here is from genome assembly GCA_023627475.1 of Aspergillus sp. S3505. Classification (NCBI taxonomy): domain Eukaryota; kingdom Fungi; phylum Ascomycota; class Eurotiomycetes; order Eurotiales; family Aspergillaceae; genus Aspergillus; species Aspergillus sp. S3505. The sequence goes on from JAMAHJ010000005.1 coordinate 568,592, forward strand.
GAGGAAACCCATCAAGAAATCGAGGCGCGACTTCCGCTGCGCGAGTTTTTTACCCTTTTTTCTTCGTTTTTCTTACTACTTTATACCTACTCCCACACGAAGATTCCCTCGATAACCTCCTTTACATCTCATCGCTCGAGCTCTGAAACAGATAGCATGAGTAAAATGAAGGGCGGAAAAGGTTCTCGACGCTCTGGTGGGACGGATCGCGGAGGCATTCGCAAGCGGGGTGGTCCTACACGAGTTGATCGAGATGGTGATATGGATATGGATGCTGCTGGTGGAGGTGCTCGGGGCCGTGGCAAGAGAGTACGAGGTGATTCAGGCCGCCCCTCCGGCCCTCGGGCACCTGCGGTCGATGCGATCCAGAAGGCGATCTCCGGCAACACCACCACCTCCCAGGCCAACATTCGACAGGGCGGCAAAGGAAGCAACCTCGAACAAGTCAGCATCCGTGGATGGAAACAAAGCAAGGCCGCCTCGAATCGCGATGGTGGCCACGAAAGCCTGGTCACCTTCCTGGAGAAGAAAATCAATGCACACGACTCGAAAGCTAGCTCGCGCGCAAAAATATCAAAGGTATGTGCAACATCACAACCACTAGCGGTCACCGACATGAATTCGCGCCTTCGTCCTCTCCGATGTGTTCTCGTTTTCAGGGATGGATTAACTCCGGAACGACGATCGACACTCCCTGGGCTTTCTCGCGCTTGTTCCTTTGGGTGACTTTTGCGGTTTTCAAGGTCTCCTTATGCCTTGCTAACGTTCAACTAAACTTAGTCGCGGATTGAGGGGGACACTCTAATTGTCTCGATCCGGCCGGATTTGCTGGACAGGATCCTTCATCTGAATGGTTTTTCTTTCGCTGGAGCTCCTCTCACGGTCGAGAAATTTGATGCGATGACAGATCAGCCTATGATTGCCGACATTGCGCAAAATGGCAGTTCTTCATCGGCCGCCGATACGAAAGCCAAACTATCGGCTATCCTCGCCAAACGTTACTTCCAAGATGCGAAATTACTTAACCTCTCGGCGCTCGGAACTGACCCTGACCTTATGGCTATGGGAATGTTCAACACCACGTCTACCGAGTCGAAGTTCTTCCCGGCGCTGATGAAAATCTGGGAAATGAACTTTACCAACTCTGTTACGAAGCGAGAGGCCGTCAAGAGTGTTAGCCTGGCGGATAACCAGCTGGCCAATATCTCGGTGGTCACTACCCTCGCTCAAACATTCCCCGACTTAGAAAACCTCGACTTGTCGAGAAACAACTTCAAGGACGCACAAGCTCTTATCGCCTGGCGATGGAAATTTAGGAATCTTGAATTTCTCGATCTCACAGGGAATCCATTCAGCGCAGATCCTTCCTTCAAGGACACAATGCTTAAGTGGTATCCAAAGCTGCGAATCTTGAACAATACGGAAGTCCGCACGGCGGAGGAACTGGCTGCGCAAAAGAAGACCCCAATCCCCGTCCAGCCCCCTTACTTCCAGGATCAGTCGCAGATCGCCGAAAACTTTGTCAGGGCATTTTTCGCCGGCTATGACACTAATCGTAGTGATCTATTGAATAGCGTTTACGACCACAACTCCACCTTTTCATTAAATGTGAACGCGACGGCTCCAAGAGCCCAGCAAACCGAAACAGCAGGATGGGACCCGTACATCAAGAAAAGCCGGAACCTCCTCAAAATCAATCATCTACCAGCTCGAATGTCTCGAGCCTACCAGGGCGTGGAAAAGATCCGTGAACTATGGGACTCGCTCCCGGCAACCCGGCATCCCGATATCGCGGCACACCCAGAAGAATGGCTTATTGAATGCCATCCCATGCCAGGACTTCCTGATCCTACTGGGCAAAGCGCAACAGGTGTCGGTGGTTTACTCATCCAGGTGCATGGGAAGTTCGAAGAAATCAGCACAGGGAAAGTGGAACTGCGCAGTTTCGACAGGACCTTTATTGTCGGCCCCGGGTCAGGTGCGGGTGGCATCAGGGTGAACAGTGATATCCTTTGCTTGCGGGCATATGGTGGACACGAAGCATGGGCTGTTGAGACCCCACCAGTACCTCAAGCAGTGCCCCCGGTACCTCCAGTACCTCAAGTGCCAGGAGTTCAGCCCCCTAGTCAACCGGTGGCACCACCCGCAACTCCGGCAGGCTATGGCATTCCAGCGCCTGGAAAGCCCGATGCGCAAGTACAACAAGAACAAATGGTGATTCAGATGAGCGCCAAGACGAACATGACTCTGCAGTACTCTGAAATGGCGCTTTCGGGCAATGGATGGAACGTGGAAGCTGCGTTGAAGAATTTCGAGGAGCTCAAGGTTAGTTTAATGAATACATTCGAATCATGTCTATCGTGCTGACGAACCATACAGGGGCAAGGACAACTTCCACCGGACGCTTTCCTCCCTGGGACGGTTTAAACTCCCCACATACTACTTCGTTCGAGTTCGACATTGAACATACTCCTCTTTGCTTTACGGGAATGCTGCTTTCATGATATGACAGCTCTCTACTACTTTTTTTTTTTTTTCTGGGTTAGGATATATACGGAGTGACTTGCTTTGCATGGCTTTGGCGAATGGACGATGGGTTCTCAACTTGAAATTTACAATACTATTATTATCTTACTTCACACGGCCTCATGATCATGTCAATAGAGATGGCTACATTGTATCAATTGTACTAAACTTTTTATGACCATAATCATTTTATTATTGGCTAGCCCTTCCATAGTAGAGTATAGTCATGCGGGAGGCTCATAGAGTGACGGTTTCCACTGCGCCAAGCCTCCGTCTTCCATCGCGTCGGAGCTCAAGTGCCCAACTTGCCCCTCGAGAACCTCTGCGGTGGCCGTCAATTCGTTCTATTAGCCTATTTCCCCCCTGGTTTGTCTCGCACACCATTCGTCATAGCGAAGCAGCGAATATTGGGTCTTTATTGACCCCGGAATCGCAGCGAGAGTGTCTAGCGTGTTCTCCGTACTCCGGCGGAGCTACTAAATGGCATGTCTTCTACCACCGCAACCACCACCAACCATATGCCGCCAGACGAAGAAACGAGCCTTGATCCTTTAGATGCGGGTGAGACACAATTATCAATATATCCGGGGTGCCATGGCTGATATGCTAATCACAACAAACCAGCCGAATACGACCCAATCGACCACCTAAACGCTATCTTCTCGCACCCCTCAACCCTCTCCTCCGTTTCTCAAGTCTCTCAAGTCCTCCAAACTTACGAAGATGAACTGGACGACAATATTGGTTCCCTGGTGGAAGACCAGGTTACCTCCAACGCCGAAAGCGTAGAGCGCATCCAAGCAGCCAAAGCCGATCTGAGCGAGCTATTTAATAAGATTGACGACGTTCGCGACCGCGCATTGAAGACCGAACAGGCGATCACAGAGATGACGGCGGATATTAAGCAACTGGATAATGCGAAGAAGAACCTGACGCTGTCGATGACGGCGCTGAAGCGGCTGCAGATGCTCACGACAGCATATGATCAGCTGCGCGCGCTGAGCCGGACGAGACAGTACCGCGACTGTGCGCAGCTATTGCAGGCTGTTATACAGCTCATGGCGCATTTCAAGTCATACCGTTCGATTGACCAGATTGCGCTACTGAGTAGGAATGTGGCGGACATACAACGGGAGTTGCTGGAGCAGGTTTGTGAGGACTTCGAGCTGGCGTTTGCTAAGGGGGAAGTCGGGTCGAAAAAGACGATATTGGCGGAGGGGTGCTTGGTTATTGATTCGCTTGGGGATCATGCGAGGGCGCGGCTTGTGACTTGGTATTGCAATTTCCAGTTGCGGGAGTATCGGCAAGTTTTTAGGAATAATGAGGAGGCAGGGTCTTTGGATAATATATCGCGGCGATATTCGTGGTTTAAGCGGATTTTGAAGATCTATGATGAGGATTATGCTGGTATCTTTCCGACAAGTTGGAAGGTTGATGAGATCCTGGCCAATGTTTTCTGTGAGGGGACTAGGGATGATTTCAAGGGTATCCTGTCCAGGTCAGTCCGGAATGGTCAGAATATCGACGTAAACTTACTACTCTCGTGTTTACAAGAGACCCTGGACTTCGAGCACACGCTGGAGCGCCGCTTTGTCAGTCCCTCCCGGCCTTCCACTGATACCTTTGCCTCGAGCGAGGCACCGGTCTTCGGTCAGGCAATTTCGGAAGCTTTCGAGCCATACCTGAGTGTATGGGTTGAAGCCCAGGACAAGCAGCTGGCTGCTCTTATACCGAAGTACCGGCAACAACCCCTGAAGCCCCCAGATGAGGAGTTCGACTCTCACATTGTCATCTCCTCGTCCACCGAACTCTTCACTTTCTACAGACATGCATTACAGCAATGCGCAAAACTCTCCACTGGCGGCAGCCTTGCGGACTTGGGCGGCGTATTTGCGAAATATCTGGACCAGTATGCGCAGCAGGTCCTTCTCTACTATATCAGTGAACGGCCCACAGGGCATACGCCTTCGAAGGTTCCATCTCTGGAAGATCTTATTCTCGTTCTCAACACCGCGGACTACTGCTACACGACATGTACCCAGCTGGAAGAGAAGATTAAAGGCCGCTTGGACAAGAACCTAAAAGAGAAGGTTGATTTACAAAGCCAGGCTGATTCCTTCATGGGAATTGCCTCTGCAGCTGTACGGGGTCTTGTACGGCAGGTGGAAATGGAAATGGAACCCTGCTGGCGGGAGATGCGCAACACGCCCTGGAATCGGTTGGAGGCTGTTAGTGATGAGAGCTCTTACGTGGGGCAAGTTCTGTCTAAGGTGAAGACGAAGGCTTCGGAGATTCTGGAGTTCTTGCATAAGCAGCAATACGCAAGAGCTTTTACCGACCATCTCGTGGAGTTGATTTCGGGTCTGTTCATTACGATCGTCTTCCAAAGCAAGCCTATTTCGGAGACGGGAGCGGAACAGGTGAGTTTTCCAACGAGCTTGTAGCGTGAAGATCCCAGGACTAACGTGTATAGATGCTCCTCGACTCGTACACCCTCAAGTCCGGCCTCTCATCGCTTCTCCCACCCCCCGCTCCCGCAAGCTTCGTTAAGCGCGTTAACTCCAGCTTCTCCAAAATCGAAGCCCTCCTCAAAACCGTTCAAGTCCACCCCTCACCCCCCGAAGCCCTCGTCCAAGCATACCTAATCCACATCGCCGATCAAAACCACGCCAACTTCCGTAAGATACTCGACATGAAGGGTATCCGCAGTCGCCAAGAACAGAACCATCTCGTGGAACTCTTCCAGGTTCATCGTGCATCTGAACGTCACGCTCCGAATCTCCAGCAAAGTAATCCCATTCTCGCTGCGCTGCAACCGTCAGGCACTTCTTCCTCTGGCTCTGTTTCTCAGGGCCTGGGCACCGCGACTACATCCCGGTTCGACCCGTCCATGCTCGGATCGGCTATTATCTCTGCTGCTAAAGATGGCGTTGATCGATTCGGTACACCTTCGAATGGTGGTGCCGGAGGTCCTGTAGCGTCTTCATCGTCGGGGGCATTGTCTCCGTCTGGAGGAGACAGTAACAACGAGGGGTATAGCTACGCTGGGAATCTGAATGAGAATTTGAATTTGAAGAACATTGGGAAGTTCTTTCGGAGGGATTTGGGTGGGTTTGGGGGGAGGTTTAGTGGGAGGGGTGGTGAGGATGGGAGTGGTTGATTTGATAATTATCATATAGACTTTTTATTCCTTCTTTTTCTAATGCGGTTCTTGCTATATCCGTCGTCCTTTTAAAGGCTTGGTCTTTAGCATGATATGAGTTTGATAGACTCCGTACATACAAGGGCACGCTTTTGAATGCCATTACAGTAAGTACGGAATACCATAGGTCTTACCTACTGCGGGCAGTGAGACACTTTTCGTAGCCCAATAGTCACACCGGGGTTTGCTTAACATTACATATATATATGAAAAAGCTATTGTCATCCAAAACTATTGCTGCTCTAATGGTTGAATAATTACCAATCTTCCTATTACATTGGCAACTTACTATGTCCTATCACTCAATTCGATTCGCAGCAAGCTACTTCTCATATACATTATCCATCAACATCAAAATATTTATTGTTTCAAAATTAATTGAGTGTCATCTGATCCCCAGTATATCCCTTCCTGCATTAAATAGCCTTTCTACTGGAACCTCAGAGGCAGGAACCATGAGGTAATCTGTAGCAGCGGCAGCCATCTGAGGATATTCACCCTTGTTTATCCGCCACCAAGGCATAACCAATTTGGATCCTTCATATCATCTATACTGACCCGAGGGCTATCAAAATAGCGGTCAATATCAGAAAGCAACAATTGATTTCGTGGTTGTAACCTCCTTGAGTAGCCAGGACTCCGCATCATCACACTCAGTGCTGCACTCCAGCTCACAGCAGCAACCATGTTTCCTCATTATCACACTTTCGCGCCTTCCGACATCATGCAAGAGTAGCCCACACGACGTAGCTCCAAGAACCCCATTTCATAGCTTTGTTTCATCCGTGATATGATACTGTAGAGAGCCAATCCTTCTGCTTTACCATTCTAAGCTTGCTTATTAGGTTATGGTAGTGGCAACATGCCGCTAAATTGATCAGCCCCCTCAACAGGACTTATCCACTTCAATCGTTTCTCGGTGTATATCTCCGTCTCAGGCTTCCGTTCATGTAAGATTCGGATGTCATCAAATATTCCTGCCCGGACGATTGTTATCTCGTCAGAATCTCCGTTGGAACTTATCTTCCGTCCAAAAAGCGGCGTGCCTATCACTTTTGTCAGATGCTGTCCTCCCACATCCAATCTTATGATACAGACCACAGTCAGGACAGAAATAATTCTTAATATAATTTCCACTATCCGATGTTTTTGCCACTTCCTTTGGACTTCCAGAGATATCCAGTTCAGCACTTTTGACAACAAAATTGTAGGTATAGGGGGCCCCGGTAAGTTTTCGACAATCGAGACAGTAGCACAGTGCCTAGTGGAAAATAGGATTAGGTTAGGTTAACAAAAAATTGAATCGTGTGGGTATACTAGCCGACGTTATAGACTGGCCATTATACTCGATTCGAACCTTGCCGCAGAAACAGCCGCCAACAGCCATTCTCATAGAGTAGTATCTGCTCCAAAAGCATTTCACAAAGAAGACTTTAACAGACGCATAATTAGTTGACCACGTCCAGGTTGACTTGTGACTAAGCACGTAGTGGTTGGCCCCAACAATACAGTATTGGGCAAACCCACTCCAATTATTATGGTGATGACTCATTAGCTATCAACACCAATTACCATCACAGTTCTGCAGAAATTACAGAGCGGTTAACCAAACCGGATTAGTCTATTCAGGATTTATTTTCCGGGAATGAAGTCGCAAGAGTGTGGAGGTATAACTGATTTCGAAGACTACTGTGACCCATAGTTCCAGCCGAGCAGCGTTGCAGTCCTTTCTGCTTGTATGAATCTGGATCCAGAATACGTTAATTCAATAATCTAGAGTCAGGCCCTGGACTAGTCTCTAACATTTGTCACGAATGCAGGATTTAAAGACTTGCATTGTGTGATCTATATATCTTAATGAATGAAGAGAATCTGGTGAACGAAACTGAGGATTGGATATAAAGAACTGTGAGCAGTGAGCCCACGTCTGATCCTGATAAGAGCAGTTATAAAATGCAAGATATTCCATGATGTCCCTTATGTGTAACGAATTTCAGGAGTTGTTGGCCTGATAAAGGCATTTCGCCTATTGCGGTATCTAGGTATTGAAGTAAGACCTATCCCGATACTTTTTCTGCAGGATCTGAGAGGGAATGGATTAGTGATACAATACTTAATAGAGTGATTTATATCAAGAGTCAACACAAGTAGAAAAGAAAGAATAATGGGTTCTCATGGACATACAATGAATAGTAAGTATTCGAATAGTATGAGATGACAGACAAAGCACGGTTGCAAGGAAGGAATGAATGCTACATTTGCCTGATGGGCAAGAACACTTCCATAACACTTTGCCAGTAGAGATCATTTATTGTTGTCATCCTAAGCAGTAAGCCTTTGTGACAATTGGTTCTATGCCCTTAATATCTTTCGCACGGCCTTGCTTGCTCCTGGGATTCTTCACTCCTAGGAGCCCTAGCCTGGATCCGAAGATGGCGTGACGGCCTGGTCACGTTGGCTGGTTATCACGTGAGGTGTAGTTGTTTGCTTTGTTGCTTTGTTGATAAATATGCCGTTACCTCCTTTCTTCCTCCCTCGTGTCAATTATTCTTGTCGATAGCTACCTAGGTAGAACACATGAGTTGATGTTCCATTAACCTGGCCGAGCTCCGTGACAGATGGATGCTCCTGTTCTTGAGAGCTAGGAGCACATTCCCCAGACATAGGGTAATCTCTGGAGCTAATTGAATCTTCATGGGGGCTTGGTTTACCAAACTATCTCTAGGGAAAGGTTAGGGGAGCAGAGGGAATGATGACCTTAATTCCCTGTTCCATTGATGATGCCATCGCTTTGTTGAGGGGGGTCAAAGGGGGTGACTAGCGTGGTGCGTTTTATTTAGGCTACCTTAATCAGGCTACTCACCCCTGTGCTCAGCCCCTACTCAGTGATCAGCCCAGGGTGCTCAGGGCGTGCTTAGGGCGTGTTCAGGTCTACTCAGTGGCAAAAAGCGACGGTGGGTGAGCACTAAAGCGGAAAGGGCGACCTTCGAGCTGTTTAGAAAATCAAGTATGTATGTGTGTATCAAATGAGTTTCCTGTGACCGTCAGTGCCACCTTGACCTAACCGTGGATTATGCTACAGCATTTTCATCCAAATAGGCGACTGATAGGGTGTTGGTTCAGTTATCAAAGCATCTTCTAACCAATAATTCCAGCCTAACAGCCTTTGGCTATTTATTCCTTTCTAATTCTAACTAGGAGTCTAACCGGCATCAACAGTAAGTAGTGCCTCAAGCAGCGCCGCTTAATATCCAGGCACCTCAACATCCTACTGAAAACGAACTTGAGCTTATGATGGATTCCCAACCCTCTCTCCAAACTGAAGTGGATCAACCAGAGGATGAAATCACCGATATCTTGCTAAAGGTTAGCACATTTAATCTATTATACTATTCTAATACTAACTCATCCCCTAGGACTTACCAAGGGGCACCCTCGTCTCTTTTGGAAAGAGCATGAATATGAGTATCCTGTGCTTGCAAAGATAGCAGAGAATATCTTCTCAACACCTGCCAGTGGTGCTGGTGTTAAACGGCTCTTTAATTGTGCTCGTGCTGTCTGCCACTATCGTCGGGGCAACTAAAACCAGACACAATCAAGGGCCTTATACTTCATTTATTCTCATCAAAGTTTGAGCTTGAACAAAGCAAGCTAGAGATGAACAAGGAGCAATTATCTAGTGGCGAGGCTGCTATGCTTGATTAGATATGGAAGCCTGTGCCATCTCTCAATGTAGTTGAGCCGATCAGCGACGATGAAGAAGATGGCTGTGAAGGTGATGATTTATCTGATTATTTGAACGGTCTAGATGACGGTCTTTTAGAGGAAGGGCTGACTCTCACACAGACTACAACTCAGAGGAAGCAAGCACGACGCAAGCAATCTTGGAATAAGACCTCTGAGACTCAAGATGATGGAGATAATGGTCTCCTACTTCCTGAATGGCAATCCAAGAGAGCACACAGGTGCGATCAGGCAGGATTTGGAAAAAGCCAAAGCTGCCAGATGGATTTGAGATTGGTAAACTGTAATAGTAGCAAGAACTCTTTTCCAAAGAAAAAATCAAAGAAACTGTATTCCATCCGAAATCAATAAACTTCTTGGCCACCATTTCGACCGAAATGCATTAATTAAAGAGATATTTTCCAGAATGATTTTGATGTAATCAGTTGTTACACATTTAATACACCAAAAATACTGCGAAAAAATAAATCTATGCAGCCTCCTCTAGGTCACGAGCCTTGGTATATTTGTAATGTTTGATATGCTGTTGGATATCTGTTGGATGCTGCCGCAGCCTAAACTAGACTATTGAACTCAGATCTAGTATGGAATGGACATGAGACATTCTAATATGCTGCCTACAGTACTGAGAGAACTTTGATAACCGAGCGAATACCTCTAGCACAATTAAGGTCTATCGCAACATGAGAGATCGGATTTATATTTCTTTTTCCCTGGAAACCTCAATCTTAAGGTTATTGTTGGATGCTTAGCAGGGTTCGACAATGGCCATTCAGCATCATAACGGCCCCGGTGGGTTTCAGTCTTTCAGATAAGTCAGAATGTACCCACAGCTGGTGCCCAGTAGATCTTATAGCTTGTCTTGGAGTTTTTTTCTTTTCTTTTCTTTTCTTTTTTTTCTTCGCAGTCTAATTCTGGGAATCAGTGGCCTGGCAAAGACTCGCAAGTTTCAACAACACTTTTGCAGCTGGCTAAAATGAACCCTGGTGAATGCAATGCGTCTGAAATCGACACCAGGCAAGAATCATCCGAGCAAATGAACGAAAAATATGAAAAGCATGAACTGGGGAATTCAGAAAGGACTGACAGACAATCCTTGTCTGCAATCTCCAAGTCAACAAGCTCAAGCCGCTCAAATGGCTATGGCTCTGAGCTGCACACCCTGCGTTCGTGGCCCACAGAACACTTGGAATGTTGTTGGGTGAGGATGTCTGACGCTCTGAGTAGGATTGAGACACAGCGATACCAGCATGCTTTGACAGTAAAAGTGTCTGATCCCAGCCCTCTAGAGCTTCCTTGCCTCTTTTTGGGAGCGGAAAGCCCTATCCACCACCCCTGCCAGCTCGAGAGGAGTATGTCGTGGAATTCCACGGGCCAGATGACCTGTTGTATCCCCAGAATTGGTCGTTAGGGCGGAAGTAAGTGAATCATTGCAGCATCAATGTCATGTTTCCGACTATTTGTAGAGTCATCATCAGCACTATCCTGGCATTCACCAGTATTTGCTCCACATTTGATTCCACCATCTTCAGCGCTTCAACCAACAATGTTTCCAAAGATTCCAGGATAGGCACCGAAGTCTCAAGTAGTACGCTTTACATCATTGGTTACACTTCTGGACCCTTGATCTGGGTCCCATTATCAGAACTCAGAGGTCGTTGCATCCCCATCATGATTCATGCTGGGGTTCAGTATTTTTAACACAGGTATCGCAGTCGCAAAGACCTGCAGACCCTTATACCGTGTTGACTCTTGGGCATTTTTGGTAGTTGTCCAGTGGCTGTTGTGGCAGCTGTCTTCTCGGTCCTCTTTAAGCGCCCTTTATCAGAGGATTTACCAATACCTTGTAGTTGGATTGGCGTGGACTGCTTACCTGCCTGCTATCATGGGTTACTTTGCTTTCGCCTTAAATGTTCTGTTCCTAAAAAAGTCATGCCCACCTGTGGTCTTGGTTGACAAGACGTCAGAGCTACGCCGTCACACAAATAACTGGGGGATACACACAAAGCAAGAGATAAAAGTCGAATTGTGGGAATTGCTGTTCAACAATTTCTTGCAGCCCCCTTGATCCTTGGCAGTGTCAGTGGACCTGAGTTTCATCTACGGACTACTCTTTTGCTTCTTAACAGCCTATACCCTCGTGTTCCAGGGGGTTTACGGCATGACCCCTGGTGTCGGGGCACTACCATTATTTGGAATGGTCGTGGGATTGCTCATTGCAGCCGTGTGTATCATCACGTTAAGCGGCCTGTATAGTTGGAAGCTGGGCGCTAACCTAACAGCGGTGTTTCTATCCCCAGATGGCGTCTGCCTCCTGTTATCATCGGCGGGGTTCTCTTTGCTGCTGGGCTGTTCTGGTTTGGATGGACCAGGTTCACGAACAAGATCCCCTGGGTTGTGCCCACGCTCAGTGGACTGTTTACTGGGTTCAGACTGTTGATTATTTTCATACAACTGTTCAACTATCCCATTCACACTTATCTTATGTTGTAAGTTATTTACCCGCTTGATCGCCATCTGGCTGAAATCTAATTTAATGCAATGCAGCGCTGCATCCGCCATTGTAGCAAATATGTTTTGCCATTTGCTTGTTGCATCCAGCTTCCTGCTATTTTCGCGGCAGATGTTCAACGGCATGGGTATTCAGTGGGCTTCCACCTTGCTGGGCTGTGTCGCCGCTGTCCTGGTTCCTATTCCAGTAGGGTTTTATTTCTTTGGCAAGAAGTTGCGGGCCAGGAGCAAGCTTGCGCCCTTTGATGAAGGAGTTCATGAGATGGCGCAGGTTGAGGATGATGTTATCGAGGATGTCAATGAGCGGACACGAGGACTTTCCATGCATTTTAATATGTGGATTTCGCGAGATACGATGGTATATACTTAAACACCCTGAGGCTTGATCTCGAAACCGAGATGGTCTCTTCTGGGTCCTCTCAGTATTCCCCAAAGTAGTCCAGGACTGCATTTAACCTTTTCCACATAGCTTTGTGACACTCATGTCCATTAAGAAACACCCTCACTGTAACGGGCTCAGGCTAGTAAATACTAACGAAATGATATTCCTATCTAAACTACTTGGGAATGTGAGAAGATAGATTGGGCGAATTAGGAAATTGGCGCGGTTTATTCCTATTGATGGGTTGGATGATCCGTTGTATCGTAGGAAGACGGGCAGGCCTCCATAAGGGAGAAGATCACGGTTACTACGAGCGTAGGTGGTGTGGAATGATACGAGAGGATATATTCATGAACATTGGGGAAAATAATAGGATCGAGTCAGATTCAAATGAATTGCGTGGATAGTAAAGATAGTAAATTTCTGAACAGCTACAAGCGAGTCTACGTTAACTCTAAGAGAGCTCCAAGTGCCGTAAGATCAAGGTCATTGAATCGGTGACTAGTCTTGGAATTTCGTTAGCAATCATTCAATGCTTGGAGCCAATGTATAATGTAAAAAAAGATAGAATCAGTGCAAAGGAGTCAGCAAAAAATTAGAGTGTTGTTGTTGCGGTTTTTGTTCTTCACAGCATCCCTTGAGGGTATGCTACGAGTTAAAAAATTTCATCATTCCAATGCATATGGGTTGGTTCGCGGTGAAGAAAAAGAAGTGCAGAACTCACCAATTTCATCAGACAAATGGAACGTATGTCTACGTCCATATCTAGATGAGGATCCAAGAAGGATGGTACCCATGAACTTTTCCATTTCCAACCATTACAGGTCATAAGAAAAATCTAATACATGGCAATCGTGTTCCGTGAATCAAACGAGAGATGCGCTTAGTCAAAGAGACCGAAGCCCATGTCCTCGTCAGACTCCTCTTCCTCCTCCTTCTTCTCCTCGGCGGCAGGGGCGTCACCACCAGAGGGAGCGGCGGCAGCGGGAGCGGCAGCGGCGTAGGCGTCAGGGTTGGCAATGCGGTCCTTGAGCTGCTCAATCTCGGGCCAGCTGTACTCGGTCTCGACGGCAACAGAGAGAACCTTCTTATAGCCGTTGACGAGGGAGTGCATGACCGAGGGAAGGGTGGGGTAGTTGGTGGCCAGAGAGATGGTAGCAATACGCTGGATGGCCGAGGACAGAGCCTTGAGGAGCTGGTCCTCCTCAATGTCGAGGATGTCCGAGCTGAAGGTCTGGCCGTTGTCGTACACCTGAGCGACAGTCATACCGTAGGTGAAGGGCGAGATGTTCAGCAAGTTAAGGAGCGAAGCCTCAGAGGGTCCGACCTTGGTGCCAGCCTCAACGAGCTTGAGGTCCGAGGTAATTTCAATGGTACCACGAGCAATCTTGGTGGGGACACCGAGAGCCTGGAAGAAAGAGGTCTTACCCGGTTCCATACCAGTGTTACCGGCAGGAATCCAGACATCGCCAGGAGCAATAGCACCAGCACGGGCCGGGGCAGCGACACGGTTGGCGAGAATCTTGGTACGGGTCTCCTTGAGGTCACCGTTGGTGAAGATGAAACCAACGTTGCCTGCGAAAACAAGTCAGCCCAAATTCACCAAATTGATCGCAAATTATATCACAATGTAGAGAAACTCACCCTTAACGAAGGGAAGCAGACGCTCGTACTCCGGGTTCTCGGCAACGAAGCCCTTGATGGCACGGCGAACCTGAAATCACCGTCAGTAGCCATTCCAGCGCAAAAGAGTTCAAGCGCAAACTTACCATGGTGTTCTTACCCATCAGGACAACGCCCTCACCACGGAGACTCAGACGAATCTCGTGCATCTGCTGAGAGCTGACATTGTCGATACCGACAATGAAGACCGTCTTGTACTCATCAAGAAGGCTCTTGAGCTTCTCGAAGTAAGCGGTCTTGAAAGCCGACTTGCCCCCCATGTCTCCTTATTTCGCTGAAGATAGGATGTTTAAGGGCAAGGAAATTATTTTAAAAGTTGTTGATGTACGATGTCGAATCGTGACGTTGAAGTTCGAAGAAGGAAAGAAAAAAAGGAATTTTGACATTTTTGGGAAATATTCTTGTGGCTTCGCCTAGCGAGCCGATCACGTGTTCCCCGCCAGCGGAGCCGCAAAAAGAAAAGGGCTTCACGGCCGCTGTATAGAGCCGTTTATGAGTGTCTGATTTGTTGCTTTTATTTTGTATGTCGGATGATACTCACGAGAGCTAAATCACCGTCATTCTTGAATTATCGATTTGTCCCTTTCTGACTAGGTGGTATCCGGTCCTTTACTTGCACTATGGCTGGAAACTTTCAACACCCATTCCTTCGCGTTCAGCATGTGGACGGACAGTCCACTGGCTCCCAGAACTTGCTTATCGCATCTTCTGGTCCGCGGCTTTACTCTTATGCTGCTGAAAGTGGACAGCGGCTCGCCATTTGGCCCCGGGATGTAGACGGCACGGAAGGCAACCAAGAGCCTCCAGAGAAGAAGCGCAAAGTCTCGAATTCCGAAGCACCTGGAAGTGAGGAATTGAAATCTGCTGGAGAATATTCTAGACAATCTCCAGTTTCGATTACATGGTCGAGTATTCCCTTGCTGGTAGCTTCTTCTAGCGGCAAGCACGTGGTTGCCCTTACATCGGAAGACAAATGCATCCGTGTCTTCTCGGTAGGGGATGATGGTGCTCTTGAGCAATTGAGTGCACGGTATGGAGATACTCCTTTCAAATATGCAAGTTAAATGCTAACACTCTGGATAGAAACATGCCAAAGCGGCCATCCGCCATTGTCTTGGCCAGCAATGACACCACCATTCTGTGTGGGGATAAATTTGGAGATGTATACTCCCTGCCCTTGATTCCCGGCGAAAAGTCAACAGCTCTTCAATCCCGGCCAATTGCTCGGACGAGGACCCAGCCCGCAGCGACGTCCTTAACTGTGCACTCTAAGAAGAACTTGCAGGCTCTAGAACAGCAGAAACGGCAATGGAATGAAGGATACAGACCAGGGGATAAGACTGGGCCGGCATTTGAGCACCAAGTTCTGCTTGGTCATGTCTCTCTGCTGACGGATTTGGTATATGTTTCGTTGCCTGATAGCAAACGCTCTTATATCCTGACTGGGGACCGGGATGAACATATCCGGGTATCACGTGGTCCTCCACAAGCCCATATCATTGAGAACTTTTGCTTGGGACACACCTCATTTATCAGCAAGCTCTGCGTTCCTCACTGGGCACCGGATTATCTCGTTTCTGGTGGCGGCGACGGCCACTTGCTCGTCTGGAAATGGGCAGAGAGCCAAATACTTCAAAGGGTTCCATTGGTTGATAATGCTTCGGAAACTACGGAGGTCGCTGTTCGCGGCATCTGGGCTTTGTCTCTCGGAGCATCAAATGCCATCCTCGTGAGCCTTGAGGGGTAAGTCTTATTCTATTTAATCTTAAAGACATGTCTAAACATCTACCACAGGTCCTCGCAACTTTTGTGCTATGTGCTGGAACCAGCCGGGACTCTGAAGGTCCAGAACCCCATCGAGCTCTCAGGGAATGTTCTTGACCTGACAATGAACACTGAAGCGATTTTTGTTTCGGTTGACGGTGTTCGCAAGGCTGGATCGACCCAAGAATGGAGGGAAACTCCTGCTCCTCTCCAAACCCTTTTGGAAGCATTCCGTGTGAAGACCGGCTCAGAATCTCTGGAATGGGAGCCCATTCAAGAATTTGCCGGAACAATCAACTCCCAAGGCACTTCAGATATCACAGCAGCAGCAGCAGCTGAAGGAAAGCAACGAAAGGAACTGGATGAGTCTACGTACAGCATGGCTAATCTCCGGAAGAGGAAAGGCGAAGACGATTGACGTGAAAAGAATATGTACAATTGATTGCAATGATTAGGTAGATCAGTGTATAATTATTCATACCTTGAAGAATATCACATCTTACGAGCTATGCAATTTTTCTAGAATTTCTTTGCGGGCAATATGCCGTAGAATGGACCCGCTGAGCGCCGGAGGGGCCGAGACGCCGAGCTGATAAAATATCCCCGCCTCTCCAAGGTCCTTTCATTACAACACACCATCTCGTTAAAATGCAGAAACAATTCGAACCTCTCAAGAACGATCTTCTACTCAGAGCCGCAAGAGGTATTCGAATTGAATTTTCGCCATTCATTGAGACAAGCTGACGTAATTCCAGGCGAGAAAGTAGAACGTCCTCCGATATGGGTTATGCGGCAAGGTGAGTTTCCATTGACTTTGCTGTAGATTTGAGAAGGCATGAAGGAAGGGACTGACATAATGATGAATTCACAGCTGGACGCTACCTCCCCGAGTACCATGAAGCCAAAGGCGGCCGCGATTTCTTCGAATGCTGCCGGACGCCCGAAGTTGCATCGGAGATTACAATCCAACCCGTTAGACGTTATGCCGGTCTGATCGATGCCGCCATTATTTTCTCGGATATTCTGGTCATTCCTCAGGCTATGGGAATGCAGGTCGAGATGGTGGATAAGAAGGGCCCTCATTTCCCGGACCCTCTTCAGTCGCCGGACGACGGTCAATACGAGAAGGTCATGAAGAAAGAGGTTAATGTCAAGGATGAGTTGGACTACGTATACAAGGCTATCACACTCACCCGGCATAGACTGCAGGGTCAAGTGCCGCTAATCGGTTTTTGCGGTGCCCCCTGGACTCTGCTATGCTACATGGTTGAAGGCGGAGGAAGCAAGATGTTCGTCCAGGCTAAGACGTGGCTCTACAAGTACCCGAAGCAGTCGCAGGCTTTGCTGCAGAAGATTGCAGAGATCTGTGTAGAATACCTGGCTCTTCAGGTTTTGGCGGGTGCGCAGTTGGTCCAGGTTTTTGACTCGTGGGCCGGTGAGCTCTCCCCGGCGTCTTTCAAGAGCTTTGCTCTTCCGTACCTGCGCTATATCTCTGCCAACCTGCCGAAGAGGTTGACGGAGATGGGATTGGAACCTGTGCCGATGACGGTCTTCGCGAAGGGTGCCTGGTATGCGCTTGACGATCTTTGCGAGTCGGGCTACAACGTTGTTGGTCTCGACTGGCTGCATGATCCGGCCGAGGCCTTCAAGATCGCAAATGGGCGTGTGACTATCCAGGGAAATGCTGACCCTGGAGCGCTCTATGGAGGCCGCCCGGCCATTGCGGAAACCGTTAAGATTATGGTTGATGGGTTCCAAAAGGGCAAGCAAGGATGGATTGCTAACCTGGGACATGGTATGGCACGCCCTTTTCATCATTGTATACAGAAAGTTAACATTTTGCAGGTGTCACTCCGTTCGTTAAGCCGGACGACTTGAAGTTCTTCTTCGAAGAAATCCACCGGTTGACGACTTCATAAATCAATCGAGTTCCATGCGAATCAGTACTTATAACATCTGGATATTCGCTCTATGTACATGACGGATGATCAAACTCCTTCCAATCATAACACCTGCCTTGACCTGAACCACCAAACGCCTCACCTAAACAGAGATATCCTCATTCCTAAAAGTTTCGCAATTAGTACATTATTGGGGCAACATGGTGAATCCGAGTTTAGAAAGATCACCGAAGACCATTAGATCCCGTGACGTCTAGCGACTGGGAATCTCGAAAGAATATAAGAACTTACCAGAGCTCAGGCTTCTCCTTGATGAACTTCTCCATCAAGTGCTTACACTCCTCATTATCCAGCACCACAACTTCCTTACCCCGAGCGCGAAGATAATCCTCGCCACCGACGAAGTTCTTGTTCTCGCCAATAACCACCCGCTTCACCTTGTAGAGTAGACAAGCGCCAGTACACATGTCACAGGGAGACAGAGTGGTATACATAGTGGCTCCCTCGTAAGCCGATGCGGGTTGGCGGCCAGAGTTTTCAAGAGCGGACATCTCAGCCTACGAGTTTGACGTGAGCTTATTTTATGCCTTGCATACAGAAAGAAGAACTGACGTGCAGAATAGCACTTCCATTCTGAGCGCGCATGTTATGTCCCTTTCCAATGATCTTGCCGTCCTTAGATACCAGTGCTGCGCCAATTGGCACACCACCCTCAGCGGCACCTTTCTTGGCCTCTTCAACGGCAGCGATAAAACCGGGGTCTTGATCCATTGTGTTGATGATGCGGAAGTACAGAAATAAGTCGAGGGAGCGAGAATGAGGAAAGCAATCAAATCTACAAAGTACAGATAACGCTATAAGATAGACTACTCCATACTGTCATGACTAGCTCGTTTCGCAGTCAAATTCCGTATGGCTCCGGATTCTGATAAGCGAGTGGTTAAAGCGTCCACTGTGGTGTCTTAGTGCCTGAGGCTTGAATACGGGAAATTTGTGCATAAATTCTGCGCATAACAGCTGAAGGATGCATTGCGAGCATTAACTTTCTCTCTGATATTGGCGCTAATTAACCTAAACTGACTAATATTGCCACTTAATGCACCCTCCTATTCCATCGTTAGAGGCAAATTTTCCTTGTGAGAGATCAATTTCTATCAAATCTCTTTCTGCCATCTTCTCTGTGGAAGCGCATGGAAGAAAATACAATACAGTATTTTACCGCCCCAACAGTAGGCAACTGCCACATAGAATACTGGAAACCTGTCACAGTCGCGTAATTACAAAGACCATTCGCCTCCATGGAAAGGCGGCGAAAGCGCTGGAAAGGCGCAGAATCACATCGAAGACCGACGGTACCAGCGCTCGGGCCATGGATTCCCTTCTGGACTGACAATCGAAACAGCCAGAAGGCGCAGGTGAGAGAAGAAATATGTGTCGGGCTTTGATGTGTTTTGAGATTGAGCTGGAGGAGAAGGTTATTGGTAGTGTTTTGAGACGCTCTTTATATCGGAATTGCTCCTGTTGTAGTTATTTTAGACCATTTCTTGCTTCATTTTTATCTCCGGTATCTGGATTACCTACTGGTTGTGAACGAAGCACGTATTACAACCCGATTTGGTGGTCTGTTGGTGCCTGAACCTGGTAATCAAATTACTTTATTTACAGGAGCCTGTATTACCAATACACCGCAGCCGCTGCCTATCGCCGCCGCGGTGATAATCGAAACATCTTCACAAAAGATCCTTCTTTCACCTTTTCCCATCCACAATCCCACCCTCAAATATCAAAGTCGCTGGTCAAGAGACCAAGGCTGTTTTCTCTTTATCCGGGCGTTTGACATCCTCTTCTGTTTTATTTTCGTCGTCCTTTCGCTTCGCACATTCCTGAAAAGTTCTTCGATTTCCCCTCTTTTTCCGTCAGCTTCTAAGACTAGGCTCTCACAATGGTCAAGGACACCAAGCTTTATGACATTCTCGGGGTAAGGACCTTCTGCGATTTGTTTCAAGTTTTGGTTGGAGCGGTGAAACTGACAGCCTGGCGATCAAGGTTCCCGAATCAGCCTCTGAGGCCCAGTTGAAGTCGGCTTACAAGAAGGGTGCACTTAAGTACCACCCTGGTATGTTGGTCCTGGATTCAAGATGGGCTTATTTCCGAAATACTAACCATAACTTTGCGAACAGACAAGAACGCAGACAACCCCGAAGCCGCCGACAAATTCAAGGAACTGTCCCACGCCTACGAGATTCTGTCGGATCCGGACAAGCGCGGCATCTATGATCAACTCGGTGAGGAAGGCCTCGAGGGTGGTGGCGCCGGTGGTGGAATGGGCGCTGAGGATCTCTTCGCACAGTTCTTCGGCGGCGGCGGCGGTCCGTTTGGCGGCATGTTCGGCGGTGGTATGCGGGACACTGGCCCGAAGAAGGCCCGTACCATCCACCATGTTCACAAGGTCAACCTGGAGGACATCTACCGCGGCAAGGTCTCGAAGCTGGCATTGCAGAAGTCTGTCATTTGCTCTGGCTGCGAGGGCCGCGGTGGTAAGGAAGGCGCCGTCAAGTCGTGTACCGGCTGCAATGGTTCCGGTATGAAGACCATGATGCGCCAGATGGGTCCCATGATCCAGCGCTTCCAGACCGTTTGTCCTGACTGTAACGGTGAGGGTGAGATGATCCGTGACAAGGACCGCTGCAAGAAGTGCAACGGTAAGAAGACCGTTGTTGAGCGCAAGGTGCTACACGTGCACGTCGACAAGGGTATCAAGAACGGCCATAAGGTTGAATTCCGTGGGGAGGGTGACCAGATTCCTGGTGTCATGGCCGGAGATGTTGTCTTCGAGATTGAGACCAAGCCCCACCCCCGGTTCCAGCGCAAGGATGACGACCTTTTCTACCATGTTGAGATCGATCTCCTTACGGCTCTTGGTGGAGGTAGCTTCTCCGTTGAGCACCTTGATGACCGTTGGTTGAACGTAAACATCGCTCCTGGCGAGGTTGTCACTCCTGGTAAGTTTGCGTCAAGCTGTATGCGAAGAAATACAATGCTAACAGACATCTCCAGGCTCCGTCAAGGTGATCCAGGGACAGGGTATGCCTTCGTTCCGCCATCACGACCACGGTAACCTCTACATTCAATTTGATGTCAAATTCCCCGAGAAGGACCAGCTGCAGAACCTTCACCTCTTGGAGCAAGTCCTGCCTCCTCGTATGGAGCAGACCCACGCTCCTGCCGATGCCATGGTGGAAGACTTTGAGCCCGAGGATATTGACTCGAGCGAGTACTCGCAGGCCCGGGCACAGGGTGCTGCCGGTGGCATGGACGAGGATGACGACGATGTTCCTCCGGGTGCTGAGCGAGTGCAATGTGCTTCTCAGTAAACGACTCGATTTGGGACGGGATTTATGAAGTTGACGCTGCTGGGGCAAATGATGAAACTTTATGATACCATTTCAGCCCTGGTGATTTTCTGGGTTTATCTTTTCTTTCTTTGCTTATGATTTGCTTTGCGCTGGCGTTCTTCATGAGATTTGGGAGATGACAATGGAATTCTTTTTCCTTTTTCCTTTTTCTTCCCCCATTCCTGTTATGATCTTTTTTTTTTTTCCTGCTCTTTTAATTATTCCCTTGCATAATGCGGTTGCTCATTGGGTTGCATGGGAATGGGGTTGAAGGTGATGAGATGAACGAAACCATCGTGGAAAGTTCGTTAATTGTTTGAATGGGAATGATATGGGTCGGAGCGTGTCGATGTTTATAGACCAATGGATTGGATTGCTTTGGGTATGTCTTTGAACTATTGGAAACAATCCTCGAGTTAGGACAGACAGTAGAATGTATCCCGAGTAAAGTGAGATGCGGCATTCGGTAATAGAATTGCTGTCTCAAGTATAACCTTAAAATTAGGTCGAATGCGAAATATTCGATCTGCGTTTCATGTTGAGATCAATGCACCTCGAATTAACTACTTAGGTTAGTCAGATATATCTATGCGAATTTTTATCAACTGACGGCTAAAGACCGTGTCATTCTGAGTCTGCAGTCACCGGTTACTCGTGGGGTATACAGCACTGCAGTTTGATGATCACAAAAGCCTTCTATCCGTTTGCTTTCGTCTCTGATTTATGTCTAATTCAGTTTCCCTCGATGCAGTCGAAGCGTCCCCTTCCCAAGTCCGTGCTCAATTCACTAACTCGATACCTGAGTGATGAAGCTCAACAGCACTGTCACACGCAAAGATCCAGTAGCACGACATAACAAGCTCGGCTGACACCATACCAACAGACCATGTAACCATGCCTTCCTTCTGAACACTTGGACCGCTCGAGCCGCATCACTACTACGTGCAGGTGACCAGACCTAGAAGACGGTAGGTACATGGTTTCACTTCCCTCCGGTGTATTTGTACGGAGTAGTCCGTGCAAATCCGTACAAGATGATCGAGTATGAGGGTAATATCTCTTTAGTGGTGTCCAGTCGAGTCGAGTCCACAGCCTTGGTCAAATCGTACGACCCTGCATGTAACAAGCTACTCTATGGAGGAGGTTAAGCGAGTACGCATGGTACTTTTGTTACTTTTGTAGAGTGTTACGATATCCATACTCCGTGGAAATGCTTCAACATTCTTTGCTTCTTCTTGTTCTTGTACTTGCGCTCGCGTGATTGCAGGCCAAGCCAAATGGTTTAATGTAAACATAGCCTCATTGGTTACCCAACTCCTCTATACGAGCCCGTGGGTTTGGAAACAAATAAGCGTAACTCTATATGAGATCATGGGGCCAAGAGTGACATGACAGGACGTCTACGCTGGATTCTTTTCCATTTCTATGGACACTTGTAGTTGAGCACGGAGCACCCAGTCGATGTGAGTGAGGACGAAAAGAGGTCTCTCAACGAAAGATTGGCACTGTCAATGCGAGAATTAAGGTTGAGTTCATGCCCACGCTGCGGCAGGCCAACCCAAAGGGGTAGGCCAAGCAGCGATAAGATGGATGATGTGATTTTGATCTGGATGGTGTTAGAGTGGGGTGCATATTGTGTGATGCCGGAGGAATGCATCTCCATTAGTAAAATTCAATATGGAATAGGGAGTGCAGACATGACAATGTTAAGGCGATATAGAAGTAGAAAGGAATAGATTAGATTCGTGACCAACACATTGATATATACCTTAAACCAAGTAAGCTCAGCTACCCCGGACGTGCCCAAGGGCGAAAAAGGGAACAAGGCTTCCTAAAAAGGCAATCTTCAAGAACGCCCCGCCGGCAGCCGTTCGCAGGTTTCACCATCGGTCAAAGCGATGGCGTGTTCTATCGGAGCGTTGATTGGCGCACAGGGATTAAAGGTGGAGGATCACTGCACAAGGCTTGTGGGGTAGCGCGGAGCTGGGCAGTTTATCATTGGTGGCAAATCAAGCCCTTACCCTAGCGGGTCTGGAACTGGAGATAGTGGCTTGGCGCTGACGGACAGAGATGACCGTTTACAGAGTATATACACGCATCTAAAGGAGTACATACAGGTGTTGTGCGTAGTAGTACTATGTATGTATTAGTACGAGTAGAATTGAATATATACGGAGTACAGACTATCTGTACAATTGACAATAATCCAAAATCAATGAATGCCGTACTACGGGACAGTCCCGAGATAAAATAACAACCACGGGCCACACGCCGTCGTCATCGGGCCCAGAACCATGCGGCAAATCCCAGACTTGCTGCTAATTCTATCCTGACGATCCATTTACTAGCAACTTGTCATCCGCATACGTACCTCTGCTTTAATTTTGACTAGCAATTCAACGTCTCGGCAATTTCTCATTCAAAAACTGTCCTGTTCCTCTGTTCTTTTCCTCTCAGTTCATCTGTCCCATCCATCAGTCTGCGCATAGTCCGCGACGAAGCATTGGAGTCTAGGGTATACAACGCCACCCGCGCAGAAACACGCTGGTTATTTTTTTTTTCTTCTTTTCATTTGGATATTACATTGTTTTGATTGCCTTCAATTCAAAAGTACAGGCCCCTATACAGAAATACCCCCCGGTGCTGCCATACCAGCTTGAGATCACGACATCGGGCTTGGCCTCCGATTGATTACATCCACTAGTCTATTTTTTTCTCTTCTCTTTCGCGATCTCGCAATGGGCTTTATTTGAATATATCTTCCGCCATTGATATATACTCCTTCGTCTCGACCTATATACGATTGATCACCGCTTTTGTCTCTATCCCTTCTGGAAAGGGTTTTCTTCCTCGATCCTCCTCCACCCACCTTCTAGAGGTCATTCGAGCCAGGCTGCGCCTTGCTCCCATCCTCGTCCCATCATGTCTAAAGACGACCTCAAGACCAAGATCGGCCGTGGCCTGGCAAAAGGCCTTGGGATCCAGGTCGCATACCGTGACCCTCTCAATGCCGACCAAGACCCCGTCACCCGGGGCGAGTCGACCTTCTCGGTTGGCACCATGGAAACCTACTCCTACCTCGAACCCGAACCTACATCTTACGAATGGATCAAAGAGCACACGCCCTCGTTGCGTGCCCTTGGTCTCTATGTCTACAGTCTCTTCCCTTTCCTCTCCTGGATCACCCGGTATAACGGGCAATGGTTCCTCGGAGACTTGGTGGCAGGTATCACGGTCGGTTGTGTTGTCATTCCCCAGGGTATGGCTTATGCCAAGTTGGCCGAGTTGCCCGTGCAATTCGGTCTCTACTCGTCCTTCATGGGTGTCTTGATCTACTGGTTCTTCGCTACTTCCAAGGATATCACGATCGGCCCCGTCGCTGTCTTGTCTACCGTCGTCGGTTCCGTCGTCCTCCAGGCCAAGGAAATCGAACCCGATATTGAGGGCCACGTCATCGCTTCTGCCATGGCCATTCTCTGTGGTGCTATCGTCTGCTTCCTGGGTCTGGCTCGACTGGGTTTCATCGTCGACTTTATACCTCTTCCCGCCATCTCAGCCTTCATGACCGGTTCCGCTCTCAACATTATCTCCGGCCAGGTCCAGAGTCTGCTTGGACAGACCGCGGATTTCAGCACACGGGGTGCCACCTACAAAGTTATCATTGACACTCTCAAGTACCTTCCCACCGCGCAGATCGACGCCGCCATGGGTGTCACTGCTCTTGCCATGTTATACATCATCCGTTTCGCTTGCAGCTACGGCGCTAAAAAGTATCCTCAACGGGCCAAGCTTTTCTTTTTCGCCGCCACTCTGCGCACCGTCTTTGTCATTCTGTTTTACACCATGATCAGTGCTGCGGTCAACCTGCACCGGAAAGATAACCCTATGTTCCAGGTTATTGGCGAAGTCCCACGAGGTTTTCAGAATGCCGCTGTCCCGGTCGTCAACACCAAGATCATCAAAGCCTTCGCCAATCAACTTCCCGCTGCCGTCATTGTACTCTTGATCGAACACATTGCCATCTCCAAGTCCTTTGGTCGCGTGAACAACTATACCATTGACCCTTCCCAGGAGATGGTTGCCATTGGTGTGTCTAACCTGCTTGGTCCTTTCCTTGGTGCCTACCCCGCTACCGGTTCCTTCTCGCGTACCGCTATCAAGTCCAAGGCTGGTGTCCGGACTCCCCTTGCTGGTTGCATCACGGCTATTCTCGTCCTTATCGCTATCTACGCCCTGACGGCTGTTTTCTTCTACATCCCCAAATCGTCTCTGGCCGGTGTCATTATTCACGCTGTTGGTGACTTGATCACCCCTCCCAACACTGTTTACCAGTTCTGGCGGGTTTCTCCCTTGGACGTCATTATCTTCTTTGTCGGTGTGTTTGTCTCCGTTTTCGCCACCATTGAAGACGGTATCTACTGCACTATTTGCATTTCAGCTGCCGTTCTGCTGTTCCGTGTGGCCAAGGCCCGCGGTCAGTTCATGGGCAGAGTGACTATCCACTCTGTTATTGGCGACCACCTCGTGGATCAACAAGGCAAGTATGGCCCCGCCAACGACCGTCCTTCCGATGAGCAGGACCAGCTTCACCGTTCAATCTTCCTTCCCATCAGCCACAACGACGGATCGAACCCGGAGGTCAACGTGGAACAGCCATTCCCCGGTATTTTCATCTACCGATTCTCCGAAGGATTCAATTACCCCAACGCAAACCACTACACCGATTACCTGGTGCGGACCATTTTCTCGCAAACTCGCCGCACAAACCCCTTTGCCTACTCGAAGCCCGGTGACCGCCCGTGGAACGACCCCGGCCCGCGCAAGGGTAAGCCAGACCAAGAGGAAAGACACCTTCCTCTTCTCCGCGCCGTTATTCTCGATTTCTCGTCTGTCAACAACGTCGACGTGACCTCCATCCAGAACCTCATCGATGTCCGCAACCAGCTCGACATGTACGCCGCCCCCGAGCGTGTCCAGTGGCACTTTGCCCACATCAACAACCGCTGGACCAAGCGTGCCCTCGCCTCTGCCGGATTTGGTTTCCCCACCCCTGCGTCTGACGACGGCTTCCACCGCTGGAAACCCATTTTCAGCGTTGCCGAGATCGAGGGCAGCTCCTCTGCCGCCGCACACGCCGAAATCGTCAACAACCAACAGACGCAGCACACCATCCCGGCACCCTCGAAGAGCGCAGACCTCGAGCAGGGTCTCAAGGACGGATCTCACACCATCGAGCACGAGACCACGCGTGACATCGAGGAGTCCTCCGACGGTAGCAGCAACAGCTCCAACGGGCTGCAGAAGGACCTTAAGTCCAGCAAGGCGTATCGCAGCCAGGGCCCGCGCAAGGTGGCAATGGTGCAGGGTATCAACCGGCCATTCTTCCATATTGATTTGACCAGTGCGCTGCAGAGCGCGTTGGCAAATACGCCCGAAAGTGAACCGTACAACAAAGACGGTGGTGCTGAGGATGCATGATCGATTGGTTCCCTGGTGGAAGAGGTCGATCTCATTCATCTTCCACTGTTGCTTTATGCTTTTCTCTTGATGTGTATATCCCTTTTTTTTTTTTTTTCTATCTACTATTTTGCTTTTGAGCGATTTTGGATTCCACCATGGCTTGCATACGTTTTAATGTTTTGCTAGGTATACCCCCTGTTTGGATGGCCTTGGTTGGTTTTGCTTTGTATATAGATAGACTTGACTTGATTATATCCTCCTTCGGAGTACATAATAGACTTCATCTATTCGATTTGTGTTCATCAATTCCTTTGTTTCAATAAGAGTCTTTTTTCTAAAAAAAAGAAAATCAGTGAATATTTTTCGAAGTCTCCATCATCAAGATACATCCTTTCATTCCTTCTTTCGCTTACATCCGTCCATCATTTTCCAACAACCAGGCTGCTGCAACACTTCAGCTCTTTCAGACTCCCCCCTTCAAATATACGAGTCCAACTTCCCCGTTGCACGTTCGAAAGGCATGACCACGGACTAACTAGTGCGTCTCATGGGCTAACCAACATATCCTCCAGAGATTTCATCTATAACTACCACGGCACGGTCACTCAAGTCTTTCACAAACCGCAAAGCTAACAGCAACACCGTTCTCACTAGGAGTAGAATACCCGCAACAAGTCCCTGATAAGGTTCCTGGTCTCTGTTCAACGATAAGTCGGCAACAATATACCTATCGTTTACGCCTGCCGAAGATCGCAATGGGAATCAAATCATCAACCATACGACCGGCATCGGTTGACACCCATGCAAGAAAGGATCAGATTTGTTGGCAAGAACGAAACAACTTGCGAGCATGAAGTATGTTTGTGGAATTTCAACAGACATTGGGGAGGTTTACAAACGGTCTCGCCCTAACATCAATGAAGCGCTGGTATGTTGATTCAAAAGTGCTCCACTCAGTTTTAAACCGTCAGCCATGGGGCTTTCATTTCAAGCAATTTCAAGCAAGCTGTGATACTCTGACCAAAAAATTCAATCCGAGCCCAGTTGGCTCGCGCCTGCGGCTACCAGGGAGTCTCAGCCCCATTACAACTGAACACACTCTCTAGTGCGCCTAGCGTATTGTAAATATACAAGCGTCAACGCATGTTGTAACACATATTGACAGCCAAGGAATAATGGGGAGTGACTGAGTCCCGCCACAAAACTGCACTTGCGAAGAGATCCTTATACTGGCCTTCCGTCACATGGGGGTTCAGAAGTGATCGTGGAGACCAACATTATACACATATGACCTGTCAATGTAGTACACTGTGCACCTGATAATTTGCTGGCCAGGGATTACAGGATCAGCTTGCTATTCTCTGAAAGATTATGCCTTGGGGTTGCAAGGACCATCGCGTTCTGGGAAGACTAACCTGCTGCTCGCTATGCCAGTCTCTAACCAGTCACTTGGCAAGTCCTCTTGGAGCTGTCACTCTGGGGTTTGATACAAGCAGCGACATACCCTCTTTTCCCCCTCCAAATGATGCTAACTGCGTTTTACCTGGAATCGTTCATAATGCCCGCAAACAAACCGGCAAAAACGATACCGTGTATGGAGTCGCGACAGATGAGACAACAAAAACTCTGAAAGCACATGGAATTGTTCGTGGTTGATGCGACTGATCATTTTTGTGATACAAGATTCGGCCTAAATGCCGAACCCTCGTCTGCTTCGTCTGTTGTCGCCCCAAACCTTTTGTGTATGCGACAACTTTATCAGTTCCGATTCAACCGACATTTTCTCGAGCGTGAGCACAAAACTTGTAGCGAACCGCGTTACGACAATATCTAATCACGAAGAGTATAGCTGAAGTGTACACGGTAGACATGGTTTACATTTTCTACCAGATTTGCCCTGTTGCGAAATTAGACCGAACGTCGCTTTGGGTAGTCTGGCATGCTTGAGGAAGATGAGCGCGTATGACCATCGTACCATGTACCCTAGTGCATTGATCCAAATATTGCTGTTCTGTATTAAGAACATCAACCAAATAATCCCGAATCTGCTGGAAGTGGATACAGAACCTCGGCAGGCGACCTTATCTGAAACTATGCAATGCTTCTCTTTGACCCCATATTGACGCCTTATTCTAACAGGGCAGATTTTCATGCTACTGCCCTTCTGAAGGAAAGTGGTCGAAAATTATTGGCACCCAGGATATCCTCCAAGGGCTTTCTGAACACTCAGCAGCACTACACGTCGCACGGCTATAATATGCGGGTAGAGCTAAACTGGATCAGGTGCATTAGCATTGTATGTTTTTTAATAACATCATCGCTGCAGAGAGTATAATTAAGCAAGGCAACATATGGCATAATCTAGAATGCGGTATCGTCCATGACTTATGGTAAGCTATGTTCATCAAATTTGACCTTGCCAAGCAGGGTGTTCAATAGATGTTCGATTGTCTGTTCGTTGCTAACTGATGACTCTGCAACCGGGTATGTTTTCTTCTTCTTTGCATGCATGGAATGTTGCTAGAAGAGTTTAGGCAACTTGCAGTGATCTTTAATGGTTTGATAATGGAAGAAACCTAGGGCGATGAATCTAGATGGACGAGGAAACCAAAATAGAGAAATGCAACTCGTATGCTATGCTCTCTGGTGGGTAGCTGAGATATAAGGGAGGGGGGAGAGAGCGAGAGATGAGAAGATAAGAAAAGTGAATGCACGAAGCCATGCTCCTAAGGGAAGATGTCTAGTCCAGCAGTGAAATGCTTTGATGATAGTTCGAGCATCATAACCGAAAGCAAGTATATTCACCCATTCAGTATTCAGTGCCAAGGCGCTCCAATCGCTCGCCCAGGAGAATCCATTAGAAGATTTGCTCATGCTCCGTCGCTGATAGATGACTCTGGTAGTCAATGGCACTGTATCTACTAGCGCGAGAGCAGTTCATGATCATATGATATAACAGGTATACTCGGAAGATATCATGAGTATGCATGACATTAATCAATACACTATCACCTAAACCACTTGCCGAACACCGGTATCCCAATATCTCAGTCCCAGCCCTCTCACGTCTTTCCTTATCCAGTAAAGATGAATTACCTCAGAACACCCCCAAGGCCCGACCACCCCAAAATGAACCCCGAAAGCGCTTCCCCCAGCACCCCACCCCCAAACCAAACATCCCTCCAAGCCCCCTTCCTCAACACCTTCCCGTTCCCATTGCCCTTCCCTATCCGTCCATCCATCCCAATATCCTCAATCTCCCCACCTCCCGCCCCCGGGAAAAACAACCCAACACCCTTTCCACCGGACCGATACAAAAGAAGGACGTGGAAGAGACCGGAGACTGTGATCGTGCCGAGGAAGTAGAACGCGAATCCGGCGGAGGATTGGAGGGCAAGAATGCCAGCGGAGAGCCCGAGGAGGAAAGATGTTATGGAGTGGAGGTTGGAGAGGACCTGTTTTTCGTAAGAGTGGTTAGTTGTGAGTGGTTTGGGGAGTTGGGGGTTGCACGGAGAGAGGACGAACGCGGTTGTTGTGTTGGACGGACTCGGGGACGAGGGGGTTGATTAGGAGGGAGATTTCTTGTTTTGTCGGTGGCATTTTTGGTTTTGGTCCTTTTTGTGCTGGTATTTGGTTGCTTTCTGTTCACGAGATAATCTGTTGGAAATCGAGCCACGTCGGGTCTAGTTGGTCAAACAATTGCGCGCGTGGTATCGGGATGTAATGCCAGTCCAACCTGCTCTGTGTATTGTAAATCTTCCTGTGAAATAGCAAAATGTATAGATAATGGGTGAGGAGGTGCGGTTGCTTGACTGCAAGGCCGGAGCTGCGGTGTCGTCGGAGTTGCGAAGTTGGCAGCCGGAACGGACCAATCAAGTCACATACAGCATCTGCCTACTATTACTGCATACTACAGAGTACAATTTACAGAGTAAACCGTATACACCGATCTAAGTCGATTACTATACCTCAGATCAGATACCCTCACTTATATCAATTGTAACATCATGATATAGGCATGGCCTGGTCTCCCATATCCAGTACATTGAGATTATCACCAGTCCACGGCAACTGACCAAAGTCCAATATAGTCCGAACACATAGATAAGAGACAAGTAGTAAATACAAAGGTTTGCTCTTTTCGTCACAAAGTAACCAAAGAAAAGAAAGCAGAAACTTGAATCGATTACTAAACAATTACCTTGTCAAGATTCCAATCAAATCGCTCATGGAAAATTATCGGATCCTGCCACTTATGTCCAAAGACAACTTGTCGATTAATGCAATAATAACATCCAACTAAGCAGCTGAGAAGAGAAGAGAAACGAATATATGCATTCAATCACGGAAGGTTCTCGAGTTTTCCATCCGCTTTGGCCTCGCGGACTTGTTCAAAGACCTGTGAGACATGATCAGTTTCTGTTGGCTTTCAACGATCGTTAGAAATCTTACCTTGAGCATCTTGTTTCGAGCGCCCAATGCGTTTACACCACGCTCTTCCAATGCCTTGTCATTGAGTTCAACCAATTCGGTCCACTTGAGATCCTTCAAGTTGTCGGTGTATTTATGCAAACGCAGAGACCTCAGCCAGCTGGGGATGTCCTTCAAGAGGTTCGGGTCAGTCGGGTCCTCCGGCGGCTTCGAGCTACCTCGGCGACCGCGGGGTGAGCGACCACGAGTAACCTCGGAGTGGTCGGACAGATATCCTTCGTGGCCACCAAGGCCAAATTGTCCAATTCCAAGAGCACCTAATCCATTACCCAGGAGAGCGCTGTTGGGATCATAAGCCGTCAAGAATCCATTGTTCTGCGGCGACGTGAATCCCATGGGACCGAGAGCGC